>CM038674.1:82771964-83971964 GCA_021605145.1 Aegilops bicornis | reverse complement strand
ACCAGACGATCCCTCTCTCTCCTCGCCCTGCCCATGATCCCTTCCCTCTCCTCTCCCGACGCTGCCGCCCGCCGCCCTCGGCGCCCGACACCAGCGCGCAGTCCACACACCACTCGCCGCCGCGCTCGACGCCGCTTCGACACCAGCGCCGCCCGTCCACACCACCGTCGCCGCTTCGACACCACCGTCGCCCGCCGCCCTTGACGCCGCCACGACACCAGCGCCGCCCGTCCACACCACCGTGCCGCCCGCCGACACCACCGTCGCCCCGCCACCCTCGTCGCCGCCCAGACACCAGCACCGCCCCGTCCACACCACCGTCGCCAGCGCCGCCCCTACATCACCGTTGAGCGCACACAGGAGCCCAAATATCCACGGAGCGCACGGAGGAGATCGTCATCATCCATCCAGATCGGCTTCTTCTTCTTCAACTTCGCAGAATCGTCGGTGGTCGTCTCTTCCTCTAGGTATGCGCCTCCTTATTATCCATTCCATGCTCCTACAGATCCTGCGAATTCGCGGCCCCAAGTAGTAGATCGTGGTAAAATTCCTTTGGAGGGATTTTTGTGCTCGCCTGCTCATTTAACCGGGTGGGGATTTTTCTCCTTTTCTACGATCATGCGGTTAATTAGTCGAGGGCTGTTGTGGAATTCGTAGTGGTGATGATGAGAAAGGCTAAAATCTAGCGCTACTTGCACTTGGTTTGGTTCAGAAAACCCGCAAAGTCTCTCGGATTGGTTAATAATCATATATGCATGCCCTTCCTTCATGTTTGATTAGCACATGCATGTTTCACCCAATTGGTTAATAATTTCGAGATTTGTATTATTGAGATTTGTATTATTGAGATTGAGATAGGTTACCAAGGTGTGGAGTGATTGATCCATAGACAGCAGGGTGATCAAGAAGAGAATGGGTATGGATATGGATGGAAATCCAAATGAGGCCATGTACGTTTGGGACAGAGATGCAAGTGCATGCTTTGGCTTTGGGCTGATATCTTATCGATCCATCCATCCATCCATCTTAATATGGTGGGAAGGGTCGTTTTGATAGGCTCGACTTCTTTTTTTATGGTAGATAGGCTCCAGCTTCCAAATGGAGCTTTCGGTGTAAATATTTTTGTGGATTAGTGGAGAGATCCCTAACGGCATTAGTGGAGAGCTTTTCCAAGTGGTTTTGTGCTTTCCACATCGAAGACCTTGACTTGCAGTCAATCTATGCTGGTCAGTAAACGCACATGCACACTACTACTACGACAAGAGGAAATAATGGAGACCAAAAGCTTCTGTATGATATATAGTGACATAAGTATGTATTAGCAAGACCCAGTTCAAAAGTTTGTAGTATGTTAGAAAATTGGTTAACTGTACATACATAACATGTCCTGGTGGCAATTCATATGCTTAAATTGGTTAAATTGGTTAAATTTTTTCATAAACCTGAACAAATGGTTGAGCATAAGACATGCTCTCTTATGCAAAATTGTTGAATGCCCATGGGTACAATGTAGGTGTCGCCGGAGCACCACCACCACCCGGACCTCGTCGCCTCCTCCCCTGCGTGGTGAGCACAAAGCAAACTGTTCTTTCTCCTTTTTCTTCTACTTTTGTCAGTCAGACTTACTCAATGGCCATTTCAAACTATGATATACAAAATGAGTCTCAATGTAGTCTCCGGGTCTTTTACAACTCTTTAATATAATTTTGCGAGATTTCTCCCCGCTGGACTTGATTAAAATATATGAATATGATTAAAATATGATTACTACTTTGCCAATAGATTACTGCTCCCTTCCTGCCTTCTTGTATGATTACTGCTTTGCCAATAGATTACTAGGCTGTTTCCTGATGTAGGGTTCAGTGTTTCCTCGTCACCATGCATGTTATTATATATGAAAAGAAGGCACTTTGTCTATGCAGAGTATCTGTACAAAGTTGTGAATTAACAAAAGAATTATGTACTTATTTTGCTGCACTCCACTTTGTGCTTATAGTTGGACAAAGCACACGGATAATTGGGCTTGGTCATCATCAATGACATCACGCATGCAATTTGTTTTAGTGTTTGTTTCATAACATATGTGGACCCATATATCAATGACTGATATTCTCTAATGCATAAACTTTGATCAATTTTGAGTAATTGCTTAGAGGGATGATCAAGTTGGCAGCAAATGTATGGTATATTGGACATGAACTGTACTGGGGAGACTACAATAGAAGCACCACTTTGTGTGCAAACATAGAAAAAAAAATCAACGACAGCCATCAAATCTTGGGTGAATGTCTCTGATGGATCCTGTGTGAGCTGATGGAGTGATTTGTTTTCTACATAAAGCTCTTTAGTCAGGCTGGTTTTCGTGAAATACACATGAAGCTTCACCAGCTCCTGTGGGTGTGGGATCCATGTGACATGTGACATTGCATCCATGTCCACCTGGGATAATGATTTTGCAGGTACCCCGAGAGGCCCTTGAGTTTTCCGGAATGTCGATTAACTTCCGTTCCGGCAAATTCGGGTACTCCATATGTCCTATTTTCAGCAAAGGTCGTGCTGAAATTTTCCGTGAATTTTAGCATGACTTTGCTAAAAATAGGACATATGGGGTACTTGTGACTAATGCATGGGCCGGGGTATCTTAGTAGTTAATTAAGTAGGATCAAGTGCCCGGCGTACTTGTGACTAATGCATGGCTTTTAGGGTGCCTCGGTGTCGATAAAAACCGAAATGATGAAAGCTTAGGCTTTTAGGGTGCCTCGGCGTCGAAAAACCCTCAATGATAAAAGCTTAGATTTTAGGATGCCTCGGTGTCAACAAACCCTAAATGATGAGACCATGATCTTGTTCTTTGACAATTACCAACTTTTTGACCAAACTTTGTTTCTATTTAGAGAGAAACATGGCCCACAACGATGAGGCCGGGGTTGGCGGCAAGGCATTAGGAGCTGTCCCAGGAGATGGAGTAACAACCTCACTTGTATGAGGACGCCGCCTTCCCCACCGATCATGAGACCACTGATGGTACCGCCGAGGATGACCCCACTGATGCCACCACAGAAGGTGCCGCCGAGGATGCCACCATCGATGATGGCGGGCGCCGCCTGGATGGCAGCCAACAGAAGAGGCAACGGAAGGACCGGCGCCCGACCGTGCTCCGCACCCTCAAGGAGGAAGTTCTTGAAGTGGACTCCGACGGAATCCAACGGCTCCCGAACGAATAGTCAAGGGTACTCGCTTCAGCTCGGGTGCATTCTCCCGAGCACCGTCTCGATCAACACCGAGAACCCGAGGCATCCTGACCGAGGGAATTTGCAACCTCCTCTTCACGAAGCTGCACGAACGATACAAGTTCCCGCTGCTTTTGAAAACACAAGCCTCAAAGGGAATAAAGTGAACAATGCTGCCCTCACGAAGATGAGCAAGGCCCTGTCTACTTGGAAAAGCAATGTGAAGAGAATGATCAAGAAAGGTAAGAGTTATGAGAAGATCAAGGAGAAAAATCCTTCGATCATCGAAGATGACTACAACGACTTCAAGATCAATAGATCGAGCACCGCAAACTCGCAATCAAGTCGGTGGGGAAAGAAATGCGGAGCTGAACTTAGGGAACACACACTCGGTCCCGGCGGTTACAGAGTGGAGGAGCCTATATGGTACAAGGAGGACGCGGAAAGTGCCGAGCAAGTCCTACCTAACCTCTGCTATAAATACGGTGACAAGCAGACCAGGAACTTTGTCAGGGCCCGTTACAAGAAGTACCCGAAAACAAAGGAGCTTACCACGGATCCGAAGACCAGGGCGCTTGAGGTTGTTACAGTAAGGAATACCACCCCGGGGTAATTAGCTCCATATGGTTGCATTCTAATTAATGAAGCCAAATTTCTAAATGGTTCACATTCCTTCGCAGCGATTGAAAGCGATGGCTGGGTCGACTAAGAGCAACCCTTGGGACACCACTCTAAATAGGGCGTTGAATGTAATGAAGAACAAGGATAAGCTTCGATGGCCAGCGTCACCTGGTCGTGTGGCGGCAAAGGCTTGTCCACAAAATGGGGTCATACTATACCGCTGGTGTGCGGAAGGAGAAAAAGACCAGCTCGGAAAGCCAGGCGCGCGAGGTTCAAGAACTCAAGGCACAGGTGGCGCGGATTCCGGAGATTGTCCAAGAGCAAGTGCAACAACAACTCGGAGCGACGATCACCGCCATTGTGCCTACCTTGATCTAGGGGTTGAGTGCGTGGATTGCGGGCGGCCAACAGGGGCCGCCCCCGATTCCTAGCTTCACGGCCAGCAACTCGCAGAATGTGATGGCGGGGCCATTGGTGTCTCCGGCGGAGGCGGCATTGGTGTCTCCGACGCCGGCACGGGAGCTTAATGCACCCGGGTGTACGCCGGCCAGCACCTCTGCAGCAAGCGGCCCCTCCGTCAACTGCACGCCCGCCGTTGGCGGTGCCTCGACATTAGCCTAGCTCGACGCCATCATCACGGTAACTAATTCAGCCTCTCTCGGTCGAGGACTTCATCTCCTTGCCTTTGACTGGGCATCCCTGACGCCCTACATGTTTTCGCAGGGCGCCGCCGACGTTCCGTGCACTCTCACGCACCGTGAACAATGAGTTGGTCGATGTCGCCAAGGGCAAAATCGTTCAACCGGCAACCTTGTTCCATGGAACCCAGATGCCACCCAACTTGTTTAGGGTTGAACTGGTTCGGGTGCTGCCAGGCTGCGACGAGTTGTTACCTCCGATTCGACCAGTCGGGGCCGACGATGACGACGTGATGACCCTCAGCGCCTGCCTGAGCTGGCCCCTACTTTGGCCGAAGAGCCAGATTCGTTTGGGGGCGGGAGACACCACCCCAAAGACAACACCGCCAGTCGTGCCGTCGCCAACTCGGCCCCATGGCAAGACCGCTGCAACGGTGCCGGACATCCCTATGCCACTGGATCCAAAAATGCATATGGCACAAGATCAGAACGACGACGACGACGATACATTTGCCAACGTCGATCAGTACTTTGCCGATCATGGGTACGGTGGCGACTTCATGGGGCCTCCTTCTCAAGAACCCAACCCAACAAAAGACGTGTGCGATCTAGCTGGTACCGCGGAGAAGCCAAGTTGCAACAGCGCCGCGTCTGCCGTTCAGCTCTCAAGAGACGCCTCCAGCTGCCGACTTCACCGAGCCTCAGGTAGGCGAGGTGCGAAATATTATCAGCCCCAACACACTCAAGAAGGCGGTCTGTGAGCAGAACTCGGTCCCATTACAGGAGAAGAAGAAGCCACGCAAAAAAAAGACTAACAAGGGTGCAGGCCAGCCGGCACCGAGTACGATCCGTGCTCAGACGGGCCACCTTCACCGAGGATATCTCGAGGAGGGTGCATGTGGCGGGTAGGGAGATGCTACCGACAAATATGCTCAATGCTGCAACCGGTGCTATGCGGAGTCTGCATGACAGTGTTCTTTCTTTGGAGAAGCGGCGTCTCAGAGAGAAGGATGTGGCATACCCGGTTTTTGTGGCCAAGGTGCCAGAGGGCAAGGGCTTTGTGGATAACTCCATCGGGCGTACGATCGTCCTGCGGTTTGATGACATCCACGCTATGTTGAACCTTCATCCGCTGCACTACACCTTCGTTCGGCTATTTTCGCTGAGTATGGAGATGCGGATCATTCGCGACAAGACCTCGGACATCGTGATAGTCGACCCCTTCTACATGCGTGCCAAGATCTTGGGCAGCGCTGGGGACCGACAAGTCGCGAAGTTCTTACCTCGAAGGCGTCATTCGGCAAACCAAGATAAGGATAACTTCCTCGTGCCTTACTTTCCCGAGTAAGTCCTCCCTCAACCGCCCGTAATATATGAATTCTTAGATTTCGATCGTTTTCTTTTAACATTCCGTGTTTTCTGCGGTGACACACATTGCACGCTCATCCTCTTAAGCCCCAAATTTTCCATGGCCACGTATTTCGACCCGACCGTCGATCGAACGTAGACTACACAAATGTCAAGAAGGTTCTTGATGATGTTCTCCCGGCTCGCCTAATCTGGAGGCACCTTCACCAGGCCTATTCGTAAGTACGGCAAGCACGTGTTCTCCCACAATACGATGTTACGATCGTCAAGCAGCCGCCTGGCGGTCAGAAGGGTGCCTACTACGCCATCCATCACATGCGGGCGATCGTACGGGACCATCATCAACTTCTGCTACCGAGTAAACTCAAAGATTGGGCCACGAGCGTGTCGGCAATCCAGGACGCGGACAGGAGACAAGAATTCTTTCGCATCCAGTCGGAGTTTGCGGAAATCATCCATCAAGATGTCCTTCGTACCTCGGGGCAGTTCTACCTCAGAAATCAACCGTCCAATAGTGGCATCGACACAATGCTACAAATGCAGGCTGACAACGCCCATTCTTTCATGACTCCCACGATAGACGGCGGCTTCATCCACGCTCCGGTCACTTGAGTCGAGTCGAAAGCAGTGATGCTGTGTCTTGTTCTGAAACATCGATTGGCTCATGTTGTAATTAAACTTTAATGAACTTGTAGTATGTCTCTTTGGTTTCAAGAGTCGTTCAACTTAGATGTAATCGATGCTATTAATGTCTTGCTTTTCTCTTCCGATCGTTACATTTGCATATTTATATATTGCTTATGTATTGTCGCGTGAATTGGTACTAACGTTTACGTTTGGCTAGTGCATAGCGATGTCATCGTATGTCGTGTACAAGGGTAAGGTTCCCGGAGTCTCTGACGATCGGGAGGAGTGTCGGAGACAGGTTCACCGATTCAGCGGTAACAGTTACAAAGGGTACACCACTAGGGCCGAGGCCGAATCTAGATACGCCCGCTATCTAGCGGGAGAGGGAGGAGCGTTGGAGGAACCGGATGTAGACGAGTTTCATCATGATGTTGCTCATCGTGTTGACCGCAGCTCTCTTCTATGTGATGGTTGTTTAGATGATCGATATCGACTTGTAATGTGAAGACAAACTCGCTACTCGCGGTCTCGAGACTTGTAATATAATGTTCTATCTTTGTTCGGTCTTTTCAATTCGGAGACTAATATGATGAATTGTATTCAGAGACTAATATGATGAATTGTATTCAGAGACTAATCTTCTATTGTATTCGATGAATCTGTTGTTGTTGTGTGCTGTCTATATTTTGTCCAATTATACATTTTGTAACCTGTGCAAAAAACAGAAAATAAAAAAATAAAAAAACCCAATATTCCTACTAATGGCGCATCACATCATAGTGTGCCATTAGTATGCCAAAGGATACTAATGGCGCATCATTAAACAGTGCGCCATTAGTATGCCGAAGTTACTAATGGCGCATCTTGCCGTTGTGCGCCGTTAGTATGCCAAAGCACCTGGGTATACATGGCCCCACAGGAGAGTATATACTAATGGCGCACTGTTGTCTATACTAATGGCGCATCCAATGGTGCGCCATTAGTACACGAGATACTAATGGCGCACCAGTGGTGCGCCATTAGTAAAATATACTAATGGCGTGGCACTAATGGCGCACCACTAATGCGCCATTAATGGCCAAATTAGGTGCGCCATTAGTAGGCCTTTTCCTAGTAGTGAACTTTTTTACGGAGATCATCATTGATTCCTTCTAGGAACTCATGCTCTTGCTCAAGATTGAGCTTTTCAAAGTGTAACTTCTCATGAGCCCTTAAAAGTTCTCGATGATCTTCGAAGATAGTTTCATGAGCTAACTTAAGAGTGTTTAGTTCTTTAGTTAGATGCTCAATCTTCTCCTTATCATTGTCATTCATTTCATCTTGATTAGCATGATTAATTGACGTTTCATCATAGTATTCATCACTAGAGTTGTCAACAAGTAAATCATCATCACCTAGCAAGTCATCTTCATCACTATTAAAATTGACGTACTCGGGGTGTGTTACCTTAGGACCTTTGGCCATGAAGCATCTTCCAATTCCTTCATTTGGTGAATCAAATATGTCGTAGGAGTTGGTTGACACAAGTGCTAGACCGGCAACACCTTCATCTTGAGTGTATTCGGAGTCGGAGTGATAGCTTCTCTCGGAGTGATTGTCGGAGTCGGAGCCGGATACCCATTCACCAACATGAGCTTGATGTCTTCATTTTGTGTAGCTCTTTGACGACTTGTCCTTCCTTTCTGAATCCTTGCTTCTCCGTGAGGGTCTTGGTTCATAACGATCATCTCTACTCCTTCTCTCTCTTGGTGGTGATTCTTCTCTTCTACTTCTTCTCTTCTTTTGTAGGGTGCCGTACACTCATTGGAATAGTGTCCGGGTCTCCCACAATTGTAGCAATTGCGCTCTCGACTAGAAGACCTTTTGTCATTGTAGGACCTTGACTTAGAGCTTCTTTCTTTGCTTCTACTCTTGCAGAATTTGTTGAAGTTCTTCACCATTAAGCTCAATTCTTCATTGAAGGTTTGTTTCTCACTTGATGATGTGGGGGCTTCACATGAGGCTTTGTAAGCACCACTTGACTTGTTGTGAAGTTCCTCCTTATCCTTGAGTGACATCTCATGAGCAACAATTCTTCCAATGACTTCCGTTGGCTTGAGATCTCTGTAATTTGGCATCATTTGGATCAATGTGCACACGGTATAATATTTTCCATCCAATGCTCTTAGGATCTTCTTGATGATGAATCTGTCGGTCATCTCTTCACTTTCTAAGCCGACAATCTCATTTGTGCTAAGAGCAAGCCTAGAGTACATTTCAGCGACACCTTCACCATCCTTCATTTTGAACTTGTCAAGCTGACTTTGGAGCACATCCAACTTGGATTCCTTCACGGAGTCGGTACCTTCACGCATATCAATCAAAGTATCCCAAATTTCCTTTGCGTTCTCAAGACGGCTGATTTTGTTAAATTCTTCGGGGCACAAGCCATTGAAGAGGATATCACAAGCTTGAGCGTTGTATTGCAGCATCTTCAACTCTTCCATGCTAGCTTCACAGTTCGGTTCTCTCCCATCAAAGAATTCACCTTGCAAACCAATACACACAATAGCCCAAACGGCGGGTTATGTCCGAGAATATGCATTTTCATCTTATGCTTCCAACTAGCAAAATTAGTGCCATCAAAGTAAGGACCTCTACGATGATAATTTCCCTCGCTAGACGCCATACTCTCCTAGGTTGTGAAACCAAGGCTATGACCACCAAAAGCTATGGAAATCAAGGCAAATGGAGACCAAAGCTCTGATACCACTTGTAGGACTTTGAAGTATATCTAGAGGGGGGTGATTAGACTACTTGACCAATTAAAAACTTAACCTTTTCTCAATTTTAGACTTTGGCAGATTTTAGCTATCTTTGAACAAGTCAAGCAATCTTCACACAATTCAAGCAAGCATGAAAAGAGTATATAGGCAGCGGAAAATAACATGCAACTTGCAAGAATGTAAAGGGAAGGGTTTGGAGGATTCAAACGCAATTGGAGACACAGATGTTTTTGTCGTGGTTCCGATAGGTGGTGCTATCGTACATCCACGTTGATGGAGACTTCAACCCACGAAGGGTAACGGTTGCGCGAGTCCACGGAGGGCTCCACCCACGAAGGGTCCACGAAGAAGCAACCTTGTCTATCCCACCATGGCCGTCGCCCACGAAGGACTTGCCTCACTAGCGATAGACCTTCACGAAGTAGGCGACCTCCTTGCCCTTACAAACTCCTTGGTTTAACTCCACAATCATGTCGGAGGCTCCCAAGTGACACCTAGCCAATCTAGGAGACACCACTCTCCGAGAAGTAACAAATGGTGTGTTGATGATGAACTCCTTGCTCTTGTGCTTCAAATGATAGTCTCCCCAACACTCAACTCTCTCTCATATGATTTGGATCTGGCGGAAAGAAGATTTGAGCGGAAAGCAACTTGGCGAAGGCTAGAGATCAACATTCATATGGTAGGAATGGAATATCTTGGCCTCAACACATGAGTAGGTGGTTCTCTCTCAGAACTGGTAAGTTGGAAGTCTAGGTTTGTTCTGATGGCTCTCCCCACTAATGAAGAGGAGGTGGAGGGGTATATATATCCTCCACAGAAAATCTAACCGTTACACACAATTTACCAAACTTGGTGGGACCGAATCATCAAACTCGGTCGGACCGATTTAATAAACCTTGTGACTGTTAGGGCTTTCGGTGGGACTGACATGCAACTCGGTAGGACCGATATGATTAGGGTTAGGGCATAACGTAATCTCGGTGAGACCGATTACACAAACTCGGTGAGACAGAATTTGGTAATTAGCTAACCAGAGAGTTGGTCAGGTAAACTCGGTGGGACCGATTCGAAAAGTTACGAAAGGGAAACAGAGAGTTTACATTACAATCTCGGTGGGACCGATCGCTCACTTCGGTTAGACCGAAACGTTACGAAGGGAAACAGAGAAATTACAACCCCATCTCGGTGAGACCGAATTTGCCTAGGGTTTGTGGTAGTGGCTATGACTGTTGAACTCGGTGGCGCCGGATAGAAAGAATCGGTAGGGCCGAGTTTGACTTTAGGTTTAGGTCATATGAGGATGTGAGGAAGTAGTGGAGGGTTTTGGAGCATATCACTGAGCACATGAAGCAAGAGGCTCATTAAGCAACACCTCATCCCTCCTTGATAGTATTGGCTTTTCCTATAGACTCAACGTGATCTTGGATCACTAAAATGTAAAATGTAGAGTCTTGAGCTTTTGAGCTTGAGCCAATCCTTTGTCCTTAATATTTTGAGGGATCCACTTTCATCATCCATGCCATGCCATACATTGAGCTTTCCTGAAATATTTTCTTGGAATAGCATTAGCTCAATGAGCTATATGTTGTTATGAATTACCAAAACCACCTAGGGATAGTTGCACTTTCACTCAATATGTTGGATGATCCATGACGACATACTTTATCTCAGATATAAGAAAACATAACCCATTACGTTGTCTTCCTTGTCCAATATCAACTCTTTTAGCATGTCATATTTTAATGAGTGCTCCCAATCATAAAAGATATCCATGATAATATATTTATATGTGAAACCTCTTTGTCCTTATTATTTCCTTTTAGTTGCAACGATGACCAAAGCTATGTTTGCCAACTCCCAACAACTTTTAATCATCATACTCTTTTTATGTGAAGTCATTACTCCCAATAAGATCAATATGAACTATTTATTTTGTTTTATTTTTTTTCTCTTTTCTTTTATTCACTCAAGATCATGGAAAAATAATCAAGCCCTTAACTCAACACTAATCTTTATTATATAGTTCACGGACTCGATTACATAGAGAGATCATAAAGCAAAAACTCAAAACTAGATCATACCAAGACTTTATTCTACTAGATCAAGATACTACTAAAAGGATCGAACTAAGAAAAAAGATAAAGAAAGGAGTGTGATGGTGATACGATACCGGGGCACCTCCTCCAAGCTTGGCAGTTGCCAAGGGGAGTGCCCATACCGATGTGATTATATCTCCTTTGCTGGTGAAGAAGGTGGAGGTGTTGTTGATGATGCGGGCTTGTCGTCCATCCTCCAAGGCATAGGCTCACCATAATAGAAAGATGATCGAGTCTCCAGGGTCCTCAAATCTGCAGCCAAACTCATCCTTTTGAATCTATATTCATACTCACAGTTTTGGTTTTGCAGGTCATAGATTTGGGCTTGAAGGTGCTCGATCTTCTCGTGAAGCTTTAAGATGGTCTCCCCATTGTTGTGGGCGTCCAACTTGTGTTTGTTGGTGAATTCCGCGTTCATCATGTGGTTGGAGTTGAGTCCATGTTCCACCATCCCCTGGCACTTGAAAACTAGTTGCTCCACTACTTCGAGCCTCGCCTCCACGCTTCCGGTTCCCTTCGGGCCCTCAACATCGCGGATGTGCAGCAACCCATCACGCATCTCAATGGTTTGAGGGTGTCGCAGCACCTCTGCGAGCTAAGGGTTGATGACCTTCTCAATGAACTTGTCCTAGGAGGCACTTGGAGACGTCATGATAATCTAGATCTGTCAGAAAAATAGCTCAAAACAAGAATAGAAGATATTTGCGTGATACGGGAGTCAAAACCTTCGGGAAAATATATAATGAATTTTTACTGACCAAAATATATATCGTGCAAGAAAACAGAGTCCGGAAGGCACACGAGGTGCCCACGAGGTAGGGGGCACGGCCAAGGGGGTAGGGCGCTCCTGAGGGAGTCCTGGATTAGGGGGTGTCCGGATGGCCGGACTATAACCTTTGGCCGGACTCCTGGATTATGAAGATACAAGATTGAAGACTTCGTCCCATGTCCGGATGGGACTTTCCTTGACGTGGAAGGCAAGCTTGGCGATACGGATATGTAGATCTCCTCCCATTGTAACCAACTCTGTGTAACCCTAGCCCTCTCCGGTGTCTATATAAACCGGAGGGTTTTAGTCCGTAGGACGAACAACAATCATACCATAGGCTAGCTTCTAGGGTTTAGCCTCTCTGATCTCGTGGTAGCTCTACTCTTGTACTACCCATATCATCAATATTAATCAAGCAGGAGTAGGGTTTTACCTCCATCGAGAGGGCCCGAACATGGGTAAAAACATCTTGTCCCTTGTCTCCTGTTACCATCCGCCTAGACACAGAGTTCGGGACCCCCTACCCGAGATCCGCCGGTTTTGACACCGACATTGGTGCTTTTATTGAGAGTTCCTCTGTGTCGTCACCTTTAGGCCTGATGGCTCCTCCGATCATCAACAATGATGCGGTCCAGGGTGAGACTTTTCTCCCCAGACAGATCTTCGTATTCGGCGGCTTTGCACTGCGGGCCAATTCGCTTGGCCATGTGGAGCAGATCGAAAGCTACGCCCCTGGCCATCAAGTCAGATTTGGAAGTTTGAACCACACGACCGACGTTCGCGGAGACTTGATCTTCGACGGGTTCGAGCCACAGCCAAGCGCGCCGCACTGTCACGATGGGCATGATCTAGCTCTGCCGCCGAACAGTGCCCTGGAGGCCGCACGAGTGTCTGCTCCGACCCTTAGCTCGGAGCCGACTGCGCCAATCGAGGACGGGTGGCTGGACACCGCCTCGGGGGCTGCAATCTCCATGGAGATCGAGTCGAACACCATACCTGTCCTCTGCGAAGCTCGTGACTCCGAGGCGTCGGACTCCTCTCCGAACTCCGAACCTTTTGCTCCCCTGCCAATCGAATCCGATTGGGCGCCGATCATGGAGTTCACCGTCGCGGACATCTTTCAGCACTCGCCTTTCGGCGACATCCTGAATTCACTAAAGTCTCTCTCTTTATCAGAAGAGCGCTGGCCGGATTATGGTCAGCAAGGTTGCGATGCGGACGATGAAGAAATTCAATGCCCACCCACCACCCACTTCGTAGCCACTGTTGATGATTTAACCGACATGCTCGACTTCGACTCCGAAGACATCGACGGTATGGACGACGATGTCGGAGACGAACAGGAACCAGCGCCTATAGGCCACTAGACAACCACCCCATCTCACTGTTGGAAATATGCCCTAGAGGCAATAATAAAAGGATTATTATTGTATTTCTTGTTCATGATAATTGTCTTTTATTCATGCTATAATTGTATTATCCGGAAATCGTAATACACATGTGAATACATAGACTATAACATGTCCCTAGTGAGCCTCTAGTTGACTAGCTCATTGATCAATAGATAGTCATGGTTTCCTGACTATGGACATTGGATGTCATTGATAACGGGATCACATCATTAGGAGAATGATGTGATGGACAAGACCCAATCCTAAGCATAGCACAAGATTGTGTAGTTCGTTTTGCTAGAGCTTTTCCAATGTCAAGTATCTTTTCCTTAGACCATGAGATCGTGTAACTCCCGGATACCGTAGGAGTGCTTTGGGTGTACCAAACATCACAACGTAACTGGGTGACTATGAAGGTGCACTACAGGTATTTCCGAAAGTGTCTGTTGGGTTGACACAGATCGAGACTGGGATTTGTCACTCCGTATTACGGAGAGGTATCACTGGGCCCACTCGGAAATGCATCATCAAAATGAGCTCAAGGTGACCAAGTGTTTGGTCAAAGGGATCATGTATTACGGTACGAGTAAAGTGACTTGCCGGTAACGAGATTGAACGAGTTATTGGGATACCGACGATCGAATCTCGGGCAAGTAACATACCGATTGACAAAGGGAATTGTATACGGGGTTGCTTGAATCCTCGACATCGTGGTTCATCCGATGAGATCATCGAGGAGCATGTGGGAGCCAACATGGGTATCCAGATCCCGCTATTGGTTATTGACCGGAGAGCAGTCTCGGTCATGTCTGCCTGTCTCCCGAACCCGTAGGGTCTACACACTTAAGGTTCGGTGACGCTAGGGTTGTATGAATATGAGTATGCAGCAAACCGAAAGTTATTCGGAGTCTCAGAAGAAATCCCGGACATCATGAGGAGTTCTGGAATGGTCCGGAGGTAAAGAATTATACATCGGGAAAGTTTCGGGGTCCACCGGTATTGTACCGGGACCACCCGGAGGGCCCCATGGGCTGAAGTGGGAGGGGAACCAACCCCTGGTGGGCTGGTGCGCTCCAACCTGGGCCCCCCCTCTGCGCCTAGGGTTGGGAACCCTAGGGGAGGGGGCGCCTCCACTTGCCTTGGGGGGCAAGTCTCCCCCCTTGGCCGCCGCCCCCCTAGGAGATCCCATCTCCTAGGGCCGGGCGCCTGGGTCCCTATATAAAGAGGGGGTGGGAGGGCAGCCGCACCCCAACACCTGGCGCCTCCCTCCCCTCCCTGCTACACCTCTCCCTCCCATAGTTTCTTGGCGAAGCCCTGCCGGAGCCCTGCTGCATCCACCACCACGCCGTCGTGCTGCTGGATCTTCATCAACCTCTCCCTCATCCTTGCTGGATCAAGGTGCGGGAGACGTCATCCGCTCCGTATGTGTGTTGAACGCGGAGGTGCTGTCCGTTCGGCACTTGGTCATCGGTGATTTGGATCACGACGAGTACGACTCCCTCAACCCCGTTCTCTTGAACGCTTCCGCTCGCGATCTACAAAGGTATGTAGATGCCCTTCTATCATTCGTTTCTAGATGAACTCATAGATGGATCTTGGTGAAACCGTAGGAAAATTTTTATTTTCTGCAACGTTCCCCAACAGTGGCATCATGAGCCAGGTTTATGCGTAGTTCTCTTTGCACACGTAGAACACAATTTGTTGTGGGCGTAGATGTTGTCAACTTTCTTGCCGCTACTAGTCTTATTTTGCTTCAGCGGTATTGTGGGATGAAGCGGCCGGACCGACCTTACGTGACGCTTACGTGAGACAGGTTCCACTGACTGACATGCACTACTTGCATAAGGTGGCTAGCGGGTGTCTGTCTCTCCCACTTTAGTTGGAGAGGATTCGATGAAAAGGGTCCTTATGAAGGGTAAATAGAAGTTGACAAATCACGTTGTGGCTTTTTTGTAGGTAAGAAAACGTTCTTGCTAGAACCCTATTGCAGCCACGTAAAAGATGCAACAACAATTAGAGGACGTCTAACTTGTTTTTGCAGCAATTGCCTTGTGATGTGATATGGCCAAAAGTTGTGATGAATGATGAATGATATATTGTGATGTATGAGATCATGTTCTTGTAATTGGAATCACGACTTGCATGTCGATGAGTATGACAAACGGCAGGAGCCATAGGAGTTGTCTTAATTATTGTATGACCTGCGTGTCATTGATTCAACGCCATGTAATTACTTTGCTTTATTGCTAAACCGTAAGCTATAGTAGTAGAAGTAATAGTTGGCGAGCAACTTCATGGAGACACGATGATGGAGATCATGATGATGGAGATCATGGTGTCATGCCGGTGATAAGATGATCATGGAGCCCAAAAGATGGAGATCAAAGGAGCTATATGATATTGGCCATATCATGTCACTACTATATAATTGCATGTGATGTTTATTATGTTTATGCATCTTGTTTACTTAGAAAGACGGTAGTAAATAAGATGATCCCTTATAATAATTTCAAGAAAGTGTTCTCCCTAACTGTGCGTCGTTGCTAAAGTTCGTCGTATCGAAGCACCACGTGATGATCGGGTGTGATAGATTCCTACGTTCACATACAACGGGTGTAAGATAGTTTTACACATGCAAAACACTTTGGTTAACTTGACGAGCCTAGCATGTACAGACATGGCCTCGGAACACAAGAGACCGAAAGTTCGAACATGAGTCGTATGGAAGATACGATCAACATGGAGATGTTCACCGATGATGACTAGTCCGTCTCACGTGATGATCGGACACGGACTAGTCGACTCAGATCATGTAACACTTAGATGACTAGAGGGAAGTCAAATCTGAGTGGGAGTTCATTAAATAATTTAATTAGATGAAATTAATTATCATGAACATAGTCTAAAATCTTTGCAAAAATGTCTTGTAGATCAAATGTCCAACGCTCATGTCAACATGAACTTCAACGTGTTCCTAGAGAAAACCAAGCTGAAAGATGATGGCAGCAACTATTCGGACTGGGTCCGGAACCTGAGGATCATCCTCATAGCTGCCAAGAAACAATATGTCGTAGAAGCACCGCTAGGTGAAGCTCCCATCCCAGAGAACCAAAACTTTATGAACGCTTGGCAGTCTCGTGCTGATGATTACTCCCTCGTTCAGTGCGGCATGCTTCTGACTTAGGAACCGGGGCTCCAAAAGCGTTTTGGGCAACATGGAGCATATGAGATGTTCGAGGAGCTGAAAATGGTTTTCCAAGCTCATGCTCGGGTCGAGAGATATGAAGTCTCCAACAAGTTCTATAGTTGTAATACGGAGGAAAATAGTTACATCGGAGCACATACTCAAAATGTCCGGGTTGCACAACCGCTTTGTCCCAGCTGGACATTAACCTCCCGGATGAGGCGGTCATTGACAGAATCCTTTAGTCGCTCCAACCGAGCTACAAGAGCTTTGTGATGAACTACAATATGCAGGGGATGGTGAAAACTATTCCTAAAGTATTTTCAATGCTGAAGTCACAGAGGTAGAAATCAAGAAGGAACATCAAGTGTTGATGGTCAATAAAACCACTAAGTTCAAGAAGAGCAAGGGTAAGAAGAACTTCAAGAAGGACGGCAAGGATGTTAAGGCGGCCGGTAAGCGATTGCCGGAAGAAGTCAAATAATGGACCCAAGCACGAGACTGGGTGCTTTTATTGCAAAGGGAAGGGTCATTGGAAGCGGAACTGCCCCAAATACTTAGCAGACAAGAAGGCCGGCAACACTAAAGGTATATTTGATATACATGTAATTGATGTGTACCTTACCAGTACTCGTAGTAACTCCTGGGTATTTGATACCGGTGTCATTGCGCATATTTGTAACTCACAGCAGGAGCTGCGGAATAAGCGGAGACTGGCGAAGGACGAGGTGACGATGCGCGTCGGGAATGGTTCCAAGGTCGATGTGATCGCCATCGGCACGCTACCTCTACATTTACCTACGGGATTAGTTTTAAACCTCAATAATTGTTATTTAGTGCCAAATTTGAGCATGAACATTGTATCAGGATCTCGTTTATTACGAGATGGCTACTCATTTAAATCCGAGAATAATGGTTGTTCTATTTATATGAGAGATATGTTTTATGGTCATGCTCGGATGGTCAATGGTTTATTCTTAATGAATCTCGAACGTGATGTTACACATATTCATAGTGTGAATACCAAAAGGTGTAAAGTTGATAACGATAGTCCCACATACTTGTGGCACTGCCGCCTTGGTCACATTGGTGTCAAGCGCATGAAGAAGCTCCATGTTGATGGACTTTTAGAGTCTCTCGATTATGAATCATTTGACACATGCGAACCATGCCTCATGGGCAAAATGACCAAGACTCCGTTCTCCGGAACAATGGAGCGAGCAACCAACTTATTGGAAATCATACATACCGATGTGTGCGGTCCAATGAGCGTTGAGGCTCGTGGAGGATATCGTTATGTTCTCACTCTACGATGACTTGAGTAGATATGTGTATGTCTACTTGATGAAACACAAGTCTGAGACCTTTGAAAAGTTCAAGGAATTTCAGAATGAGGTAGAGAATCAACGTGACCGAAAAATAAAGTTCATACGATCAGATCGTGGAGGAGAATATTTAAGTAACGAATTTTGTACGCACTTAAGGAAATGTGGAATCGCTTTCACAACTAACGCCACCTGGAACACCTCAGCGTAAGAACGGTGTGTCCGAACGTCAGAATCGCACTCTATTGGATATGGTGCGATCTATGATGTCTCTTACTGATTTACCGCTATCATTTTGGGGATACGCTCTAGAGACAGCTACATTCACTTTAAATTGGGCACCGTCTAAATCCGTTGAGACGACACTGTATGAATTATGGTTTGGGAAGAAACCTAAGCTGTCGTTTCTAAAAGTTTGGGGATGCGATGCTTATGTCAAGAAACCTCAACCTGAAAAGCTAGAACCCAAGTCGGAAAAATGTGTCTTCATAGAATAACCTAAGGAAACCATTGGGTATACCTTCTACCTTAGATCCGAAGGAAAGATCTTTGTTGCCAAGAACGGATCCTTTCTGGAAAAAGAGTTTCTCTCGAAAGGAGTAAGTGGGAGGAAAGTAGAACTCGATGATGTACTACCTTTTGAAACGAAAAGTAGTGCAGCTCAGGAAAATGTTCCTGTGGTGCCTACACCGACTGGAGAGGAAATTAATGATGATGATCAAGGTACTTCGGATCAAGTTGCTACTAAACTTCATAGGTCCACAAGGACACGTTCCACACCAGAGGGGTACGGCAACCCTGTCCTGGAAATCATGTTGTTGGACAATGGTGAACCTTCGAACTATGAAGAAGCGATGGCGGGCCCAGATTCCAACAAATGGCTTGAAGCCATGCAATCCGAGATAGGATCCATGTATGAAAACAAAGTATGGACTTTGACAGACTTTCCCGATGATCAGCGAGCAATAGAAAACAAATGGATCTTTAAGAAGAAGACAGACGCGGATGGTAATGTTACCATCTATAAAGCTCGACTTGTCGCTAAGGGTTATCGGCATGTTCAAGGGGTTGACTACGATGAGGCTTTCTCTCCCGTAGCGAAGCTAATGTCCGTCCGAATCATGTTAGCAATTGCCGCATACTATGATTATGAGATATGGCAAATGGACGTCAAAACGGCATTCCTTAACGGCTATCTTAAGGAAGACCTGTATATGATGCATCCGGAAGGTTTTGTCGACCCTAAGAATGCTAACAAGGTATGCAAGCTCCAGCGATCCATTTATGGGCTGGTGCAAGCATCTCGGAGTTGGAACATTCGCTTTGATGAGATGATCAAAGCGTTTGGTTTATGCAGACTTATGGATAAGCTTGTGTTTACAAGAAACTGAGTGGGAGCTCTGTAGCATTTCTCGTATTATATGTAGATGACAAACTTTTGATGGGAAATGATATAGAACTTTTGGATAGCATTGAGGCCTACTTGAATAAGAGTTTTTCAATGAAGGACCTTGGAGAAGCTGCTTACATATTTGGCATCAAGATCTATAGGTATAGATCGAGACGCCTCATAGGTCTTTCACAAAGCACATACCTTGATAAGATATTGAAGAAGTTCAAAATGGATCAGTCCAAGAAAGGGTTCTTGCCTCAGACATAAGGTATGAGATTGAGCTCGGCTCAATGCCCGACCACGGCAGAAGATAAAGAAGAGATGAGTGTCATCCCCTATGCTTCAGCCATAGGATCTATTATGTATGCCATGTTGTGTACCAGACCTGATGTAAACCTTGCCGTAAGTTTGGTAGGAAGGTACCAAAGTAATCCCGGAAAGGAACATCGGACAGCGGTCAAGAATATCCTGAAGTACCTGAAAAGGACTAAGGACATGTTTCTCGTTTATTTAGGTGACGAAGAGCTCGTCGTAAAGGGTTATGTCGACGCTAGCTTCGACACAGATCTGGACGACTCTAAGTAACAAACCAGATACGTGTATGTGTTGAATGGTGGAGCTGTAAGCTGGTGCAGCTGCAAGCAGAGCGTCGTGGCGGGATCTACATGTGAAGCGGAGTACATGGCAGCCTCGGAGGCAGCGCATGAAGCAATTTGGGTGAAGGAGTTCGTCACTGACCTAGGAGTCATACCTAATGCGTCGGGGCTGATCAAACTCTTCTGTGACAACACTGGAGCTATTGCACTTGCCAAGGAGCCCAGGTTTCATAAGAAGACCAGGCACATCAAGCGTCGCTTGAACTCCATTCGTGAAAATGTTCAAGATGGAGACATAGAAATTTGCAAAGTGCATACGGATCTGAATGTTGCAGATCCGTTGACTAAACCTCTTCCGCGAGCAAAACATGATCAACACCAGAACTCTATGGGTGTTCAATTCATCACAATGTAACTAGATTATTGACTCTAGTGCAAGTGGGAGACTGTTGGAAATATGCCCTAGAGGCAATAATAAAAGGATTATTATTGTATTTCTTGTTCATGATAATTATATTTTATTCATGCTATAATTGTATTATCCGGAAATCGTAATACACGTTTGAATACATAGACTACAACATGTCCCTAGTGAGCCTCTAGATGACTAGCTCGTTGATCAATAGATAGTCATGGTTTCCTGAATATGGACATTGGATGTCATTGATAACGGGATTACATCATTAGGAGAATGATGTGATGGACAAGACCCAATCCTAAGCATAACACAAGATCGTGTAGTTCGTTTTGCTAGAGCTTTTCCAATGTCAAGTATCTTTTCCTTAGACCATGAGATCGTGTAATTCCCGGATACCGTAGGAGTGCTTTGGGTGTACCAAACGTCACAACGTAATCGGGTGACTATAAAGGTGCACTACAGGTATCTCCGAAAGTGTCTCATTGGGTTGACACGGATCGAGACTGGATTTGTCACTCCAGACACGGAGAGGTATCACTGGGCCCACTCGGTAATGCATCATCAAAATGAGCTCAAGGTGACCAAGTGTTTGGTCACGGGATCATGTATTATGGTACAAGTAAAGTGACTTGCCGATAACGAGATTAAACGAGGTATTGGGATACCGACGATCGAATCTCGGGCAAGTAACATACCGATTGACAAAGGGAATTGTATACGAGGTTGCTTGAATCCTCGACATCGTGGTTCATCCGATGAGATCATCGAGGAGCATGTGGGAGCCAACATGGGTATCCAGATCCGCTGCTGGTTATTGACCGGAGAGCAGTCTCGATCATGTACTTTGTCTCCGAACCCGTAGGGTCTACACACTTAAGGTTCGGTGATGCTAGGGTTGTATGAATATGAGTATGCAGCAAACCGAAAGTTGTTCGGAGTCTCAGATGAGATCCCGGACGTCACGAGGAGTTCCAGAATGGTCCGGAGGTAAATAATTATACATCGGGAAAGTTACGGGGTCCACCGGTATTGTACCGGGACCACCGGAAGGGTCCCGGGGGTCCACCTATCCCGGAGGGCCCCATGGGCTGAAGTGGGAGGGGAACCAGCCCCAGGTGGGCTGGGGCGCCCGGCCCCCCTCTGCGCCTAGGGTTGGGAACCCTAGGGTGGGGGCGCCCACTGCCTTGGGGGCAAGTCTCCCCCTTGGCCGCCGCCCGTGGGAGATCCCATCTCCTAGGGGCCGGCGCCTCGGGGTCCCTATATAAAGAGGGGGTGGGAGGCAGCCGCACCCCAACACCTGGCGCCTCCATCCCCTCCCTGCTACACCTCTCCCTCCCATAGTTGCTTGGCGAAGTTCACGAGCCTCTGCATCCACCACCACGCCTGCGTCGCTCTTTGGATCTTCATCAACCTCTCCCTCCTCCTTGCTGGATCAAGGTGTGGGAGACATCATCTGCTCCGTACGTGTGTTGAACGCGGAGGTGCTGTCCGTTCGGCACTTGGTCATCGGTGACTTGGATCACGACGAGTACGACTCCCTCAGCCCCGTTCTCTTGAACGCTTCCGCTCGCGATCTACAAAGGTATGTAGATGCACTTCTATCACTCATTGCTAGATGAACTCATAGATGGATCTTGGCGAAACCGTAGGAAAAATTTTATTTTCTGCAACGTTCCCAACACTCACGATGTATACATGGTGGATACACCTAAAGGAAACAACGACGAGGAACAAAGGGACGCAACGAGGGATCGTTCCCTCGAAAAGCAATCAAAGCGACGGCGTAAGCGCTGCTCCAAACCCCACCTCGACAGAGAAAGCAGCCATACAGACCCAGCCATAGAGCAGGGCGAACCAGCGGACGCATTTAACATGCCATCGAGCAACCGTCCGAACAGGGCAACTTGGATAAACAACCCGTCCTGGCGAAGATAACAGTCCGGATGACCTCACACCGGACAAGTTGCTGGAGCAGAAGAACCTCCACAAAAGGCTCGTCGCCAGTGCGGTAGCCTGAAAAAGCAGAAGCGGAAGCTCAAAACAGCGGAAGATGCACTCAGAATTAGATGGAGCAAAGTACTCAACACCGCAGACAAATACGGCGATTGTCGCCACAGAAAGAGCTATCCGAAGCGAAAATTGCTGGCGGAATTTGATGATGAGGCCTTAGAGCCTCCGCAATCAAAAAATAAGGAAGGCACCCGGTCAGGTAAATGACCCCATGGCCAACACAGTGCCGCAAAGGACGCTGCACACAAGCCGGCACGCTATCCGCACAAGGATCCGCATCAAAAAGATGGCCCAGCCAGATCTATCTATGGGCCAAGAAAGCAAGATCTAGTAAGCAATGCAACACATCAAATATCCGAACATCACGGTACACCCATATTTAGGGGTGCCGCACAGCCCCTATGTTTCACCGATGAGGTGCTGGATCATGAATTTCCAGCGGGATTCAAGCCCGTAAACATAGAGGCATACGACGGAACAACAGACCCTGGAGTCTGGATTGAGGATTACATCCTCCACATACACATGGCTAGAGGAGATGACCTCCACGCCATAAAATACTTACCCCTCAAGCTCAAAGGGCCAGCCCGGCATTGGCTTAAAAGCCTTCCTGAAAACACCATTGGAACTTGGGAAGAGCTCGAGGATGCTTTTCGGGCAAATTTTCAAGGGACCTATGTCCGACCTCCGGATGCAGACGATTTAAGTCACATAACTCAACAACGCGGAGAGTCAGCCCAGAAATTCTGGAACAGATTCCTTACTAAAAAGAACCAAATAGTCGACTGTCCGGACGCCGAAGCCTTAGCAGCTTCCAAACACAACGTCTGAGATGAATGGCTCGCCAGACACCTCGGCCAAGAAAAGCCATGAACAATGGCCGCATTAACAAGCCTCATGACCTGCTTTTGTGCAGGAGAGGATAGTTGGTGGGCAAGATGCAGTACCAGCGACCCAAGTACATCCGAAGTTAGGGATGGAAACGGGAAACCGCGACGCATCAAGGACCAGTGCCGGACCAAGGGAAACAGCCCGAAGAGCACGACAGTCAACGCCGGATTCAAAAGCTCTCGGCAGAATCAGAAAAGCTGCCCCTCAAAGATAACAGGGACGAGCTATCTAACCTAAACAACATCTTGGACAAGATATGTCAAATCGACAGTACTCCCGGGAAGCCTGCAAACCATACCCACAGAGATTGTTGGGTCTTCAAGCAATCCGGCAAACTCAACACCGAACACAAGGGGCTCGACACACCAAGCGAGGACGATGACGAACCCCACAAGCAGAGCACCGGAAAACAAAAGAATTTCCCACAAGAAGTCAAAACAGTAAATTCACTTCACGTGACAAAAGGGAAGAACAGAGTGGCGCCCATAGAGATACGCGCCATACGGCCTACCCCAGAGGAGTCCCGCCACTGGTTGTTAAAACCAATCACCTTCGACCATCAAGATTACTCTAGAAGTTTCCGGAATGTAGGCTGGACTGCCTTGGTATTAGATCGGATAATTAACGGACTCCACTTTACACAAGTCCTAATGGACGGCGGCAGTGATTTAAACCTGCTATATCAGGACACAATCCGCAAAATGGGGATAGACCCAACAACAATTCGCCATAGCAACACTTCCTTTCAAGGGGTAACGCCAGGCCCGGATGCCCATTGTACGGGCTCTCTTCTTCTAGAAGTTATGTTCGGCTCACCCGACAACTTCCACCGCGAAAAGCTAACCTTCCACATCGCCCCATTTACAAGTAGCTATCAAGCACTACTGGGACGCGAAGCTTTCGCCCACTTTAACGCAATACCGCATTATGCATCCCTTAAACTTAAAATGCCCGGTCCCCGAGGCATAATCTCATTAAAGGGAAATATCGAGTGTTCGTCGAGCACGGAAGATTGTGCGGCTGCCTTAACAGCCACACACTAAACCGGCTTCACTAATCAAAGCACCTAAATAGGTCGTTCAGACCCCGGACATGGCTAGACGAGTCCGGCGTAAGGGCTTACTAGCCGCATACCCCCGTTCAAGGGGCTCCGCAAGATGTACAACAAGAGACAATAAAGCTCAATGTTATTCATTTTTTAAATTGTACTTTGTTTATTTAATATAATGTACATTTTTGCACGATCTTTTTCAACTAAGTTCCTCTCTTTTACAGATGAAAACCGTGCTACACCCATCCAGGATACGGCACAACGGAGATACAGGCGCAGACGTGCAGTAGGGACCCGTTCCAAGGATTCTTTTCAGATTAAGACCCTGCGTAAACCTTTTTTATTGTCTCTTGTTGATACACATCCCCCGGTTTCTTGCTATAACTGAGGATTCTTTTCAGATTAAGACCCTGCGTAAACCTTTTCAGGATTTTGCGCGTACCTGGACACCAGGGGCTTATTACTAAGGGCGTTGTTCAGCCCGTTTTCATAAAGACCGAATACCTTAGGGAGTGTTCGGCGTCGCGAGTTTGGCCTTATATGCATCAGCTCCGAATCATATCTTTGGTCAAATGTTGGGTTTGCTTGGCTCATGTGTTTTGCTGCCTTATGTTCCGCTCTATCGGCTAAGGCGGCACCAGGAGAACTACTGCGATTGTGCCCCGGTTCGGCCAGGCGAGCACCTCAGTAGAGAAAGCCGAAAGCTGACTGTCATGATATAGCATGAGACTGGTCAACCACTCGATGACCCACTGGAATCTTTAGGATTCCACCGCATTAACGAAGGGCCGTTTCCGGTCAGCGCACGCAGCGCCCGAATTGGCGAAGCGGTGCCCCTAGGGGCTATATAGTAGCCCCACTGTCAAACTCCTATGGCTAAGTGAAAGTGATAATGCATTATAGTCCGGTTGCCTAGTTCGCTACGCTATCACCTCCTTCATAGGACCAAGACGTTGGATCAAGTGTGAAAATGCGCCTTCTGCGAACACTCCCGCATTATATGCTTGGGGGCTGAAGCCGAAGACTGCCATCTTTCAGGTTATATACACATATACATTAAACGGCCGCAGAGGAGGTATTTTAATTCTTGTAGGCACAAGTATAAGAAGCTTTTATATTCCATCAAAATATTTTTTTACAATAATACATGTTATTCGAACATGATATCCTTCAAGCACTGCGTCTCTATTAAACGAGCGCCCTGCAGAACTTCCTGAAAATAGTGCTCGGCAGGTACTCGGCTCCCGTCCAAATATTGGGATGCAACATCGGTGGCTTTCATCTCCGCCCAGTATGTCTTGACACGGGCAAGAGCCATCCGCGCACCCTCTATGCATGCTGACCTCTTCATTGCATTGATATGCGGCACCGCACCAACGAACTGCTGCACCAAACCAAAATAACTCTTCGGCTCGGGCCTTTCCGGCCACAGATGACTCACGACATCCTTCATGGCGAGTCCGGATAACCTATTCAGCTCCGCCCATTCGGCCAAACGCTCGGTTAATGGAAGTGGGCGCTCTGGATTGTGGAACTGCGACCAAAAGAGCTTTTCCACTTCGTGATCCTGTTGATCTCGGAAGTGTTTGGGCGCGTCCGCGGCACTTGCCGCCAAGTCCAGATAAGTATCCGCCGCACTCCACAGCCGGTCCAACTGAGCATATTTAGGATCCCCGAACTTTATCCATAGCATAAAGGGATTTCCAGCCACGATATCTCTGGCCTGACGTAGCTCCTGCTTCATGGCTCTCATTGCAGAGCGAGCATCCTTGGCCTCGGTAGTGGCCCTCTCCAGGTCCTTTTGTTCCGCCCGATCTTCTTTTTCAAGAAGCTTGCAGCGGTCGGCAGCATCCTTCAACTTCACAGCCATCTCGTCCATTTCCTTCCTACTTCGGCAGTGAGCAGCCTGTTCGGCTTTCAGCTCTTCGGCCGCCTTTAAGGCAGCCGCATCACTTTTTCTGGCCTGCTCCTTGGCTCGGGCGAGTTCCGCTCGAAGGTTCTCCATGGCAGAGGCATCGTCTGCATCAAGCATACATGTTGTAAGGCACGGGCATCAAGCCCCCTTACCAGATGTCCGCGGAGAATTGCATACATTTTGACTCGTCAAGCCGCTTGTGGACAAGCGCGATGTCGGCATCCGCCACGTCAAGTTGCCGCTTTAGCTCGGCAAATTCATCAGTCCGGCTAGCCACCGGACACTTCGCCACCTACATAGGAAGAGCGACATATTATACCTGGGATTATGATCCTCGGCGCGCTGTCATTTTTGACAACGCACCGAGTCTCAGGGGCTACTATCTATACAGGGCGCAGCTTTTATATGCAGAACTGTCAAAAGGTACATCATTTCGCGTACCTCAAAACTTGTCAGCAAACTCCTGACGGGCTCGTGCAGCCCGCTCTCCACGGATGAAATCCTTTCAATCACCGTGCCGATCAATGCATGGTGTTCTTCTGAGATAGACGCTCGCCCGAGCAGATCCTTCAGCTCCTCCGACCGTGCGCCGGACGGTGCCGGACTCGTCCGATGGCCTTTTTTGAAGGCCGGACACGGAGGGCTTTGGATAGCCATACGGCTGCTTTCCAGCCCTGCCGGATTCGGACAAACCCTTCGTGACGACACCTCGGGGTCACCCGCCTCGCAAGGCGGTACGGTAGGGGGAGGCGTTCCGCTCTCCATCATCTCCGGACGAAGATCCCCTGAAGATGAGCTCTGCTGAGAAGGGCTGAGATCCGAACTACAAGGTAAAAATTCAGTTATCTTTCTCAGGAATAGAATAGGGATGTCTCTTATTTTAAAACTCCCCTCTCTACTTACGGCTCGCTGGAGGGCTGATCCCCTTGAGGGCACAGTGCGGCCGAGGCACCCCCCGGCGCAGGACCCACTGACAAAGATTTCTTCCCCCGCTTTGAGACCATGGTCTCCGGATCTTCAGAGGCGGTCCTCTTCTTCCCTTGAATGGAGGGATTCTCGATCCCTCCTTTCCCGACAGCCTCCTTCAGGGAGGTGGTAGCTTCCTTGTTCCCCCCTTCGCCTTCTTCCAAAGGCGCAACCTCCAGCATCCTGGTTAACACGGGATCCGGCGTGGTCTCAGGGAGGGGGGCCGAACACCTTATTATCTTTGCTTTCGCTATCCACTCATGTTTAAGGGGCAGCTCTTTTAAGGGCAATTTTATGATGAATATACGGATAGCGTGTCCGGCTACAGGGCTACTTACTTAAGTATCCGGGCGATTGCAGCTCAGACCTGCGTCCTCGTTCGAGTCCGGACACATTGCTTGTGATCCGAAGAACAATTTGTACATCTCCATGGGCGTCGCGCCCGTAAAATGTTGGAGAGCTCGTGGTCCCTCCAGATTAAACTCCCACAGGCGGAGGGGGCGGCATTTGTAGGGCAAAGTGCGGCGAATCAACATGACCTGCGTCACTACAGCCAGGTTGATGTCTCTTTCCAGGAGATCTTGAATGCGTTCCTGTAACAAGGGCACGTCCTTGGAAGGCCCCCAGTCGAGCCCTTTATTGACCCATGACGCCAGCCGCGGGGCGGGACCCGAGCGAAAGGCAGGTGGCGCCACCCACTTGGTGCCCCTGGGAGCTGTGATATAAAACCACTCTCGTTGCCATAAGCTGAACTCCTCTTGAAAAGAGCCCTCGGGCCATGGAGCGTCAGCATTCTTGCTTATAACAGCCCCTCCGCACTCCGCTTGCTGCCCCTTGATCATCTTCGGCTCCACTTTGAAGGTCTTAAGCCACAATCCGAAGTGAGGAGTAATGCGGAGGAAGGCTTCGCATACGACAATGAACGATGAGATGTGGAGGATGGACTCCGGATCCAAACCGTGGAATTCCAATTCATAATAAAACATGAGCCCCCTCACGAAAGGGTCCGTCGGGAAGCCTAACCCTCGAAGGAAGTGAGATGTGAACACCACACTCTCACCAGGCTTAGGAGTGGGAATAACCTGACCTTGAGCAGGCAGCCTATGCGAAATTTTGCTAGTTAAATACCTGGCATCTCTTAGCTTTAGCACGTCTTCTTCCGTAACGGAGGAAGGCATCCACCGGCCTTGAAGGTCGGAGCCGGACATCATTGAAGGTCCGAAGCGCCCGAATCTGGAACTTTGGGTGTTGGAACTCGAGGCGAGGGGCGGATTCGATTGAGATTGAAAGAAAGGAGTAGAGCCTTGGTCTCTTTATAAAGAGGTTGAATACCAAGAGTCGTGACCGTTTGGGACTCACCTTCGATAGAGGAGACGTGCCAACGGGCACGATTGGGTTACCCATGCCCGTATTAATGAGAATCCCGGAATAACGGGACATGATCTCTGCTTTGACAAGACGTGCCAAGGAAACTGCCTCGCTAAACGCGCTAAGGTGGGACAGTAAAAACGATTCGAATAACGGCTTGGCCGTGGTGTGATGTCACGCTGCGAGATACGTCAGCAGCTTGGATTTGTGTGAATATTATTCTCTCTACGGTGGTATGTGGAACTTATTTTTGCAGAGCCGGACACTATCCATGTGTTCAAAATCTTCTATGAAGTATTCGGAGGAGGAACCCGCCTTGCAATGCCAATGACAATATGCGCCCGGACTAAATGCGTCATTGAAGCCTGGTTCAGGGGCTACCGAGGAGTCCTGGATTAGGGGTGTCCGGATGGCGGACTATAACCTTTGGCCGGACTCGGATTATGAAGATACAAGATTGAAGACTTCGGCCCTGTGTCCGGATGGGACTTTCCTTGGCATGGAAGGCAAGCTTGGCGATACGGATATGTAGATCTCCTCCCATTGTAACCGACTGCGTGTAACCCTAGCCCTTTCCGTGTCTATATAAACCAGAGGGTTTTAGTCCAGAGGGACTAACACAACCATACCATAGTCTAGCTTCTAAGGTTTAGCCTCTCTGATCTCGTGGTAGATCTACTCTTGTACTACCCATATCATCAATATTAATCAAGCAGGAGTAGGGTTTTACCTCCATCGAGAGGGCCCGAACCTGGTTAAAACATCGTGTCCCTTGTCTCCTGTTACCATCCGCCTAGACGCACAGTTCGGGACCCCCTACCCGAGATCCGCCGGTTTTGACACCGACAGCGCCCTCCACCCTCATGGAGCCCTCGTGTCCTTCCCGGACTGCTTCTTATATTTCTATTTTTCTAAATATTCCAAAACAGAGAAATATTGCCTTAAAAATTGTTTTGGAGTCGGTTTACTCACCGTACCACATACCTATTCCTTTTTGGAGTCTAAAACGTTTCGGAAAGTGTCCCTTATGTATTCCTCCGGGGTTACGGTTTCAATAACATTGGTTTCAACATTTATAGGATTACCTGAGATATAATGTCTGATTCTTTGACCGTTTACCATATTTGGATTTGTGCCTTCGAAGTTGTTGATTTTTATGGCACCGGAACGATAGACCTCCTCGATAACGTAAGGGCCTTTCCATTTAGAAAGAAGTTTTCCTGCAAAAAATCTTAAACGAAAGTTGTATAGCAATACATAATCACCTATATTAAACTCACGCTTTTGTATCCTTTTATCATGCCATCTTTTAACTTTTTCTTTAAACAACTTGGCATTTTCATAAGCTTGGGTTCTCCATTCATCAATTGAGCTAACATCAAATAACCTCTTCTTACCGGCAATTTTTAAATCATAGTTGAGCTCTTTAATAGCCCAGTATGCCTTATGTTCTAGTTCGAGAGGTAAGTGACATGCTTTTCCATAAACCATTTTATACGGAGACATACTCATAGGATTTTTATATGCAGTTCTATAGGCCCACAATGCATCATCAAGTTTCTTGGACCAATTCTTTCTAGACCTATTGACAGTCTTTTGCAAAATTAATTTGATCCATCTATTACTCAATTCTACTTGACCACTAGACTGTGGATGATAAGGAGATGCAATACTTAGCAAGCATTTTACGGAAAGCACCATGAATAAAATGAGAACCACCATCATTCATTAAATATCTAGGGACTCCAAACCTTGGAAAAATAACTTCTTTAAGCATCTTAATAGAAGTGTTATGATCAGCTCTACTAGTTGTAATAGCTTCTACCCACTTAGTAACGTAATCAACAACAACTAAAATATGTGTATATCCATTAGAGGCAGGAAAAGGTCCCATATAATCAAAGCCCCAAACATCAAATGGGTCAATAACAAGTGAATAATTCATAGGCATTTCTTGACGTCTACTAATATTACCAATTCTTTGACATTCATCACAAGATAATACAAACTTACGGGCATCCTTGAAGAGAGTAGGCCAATAAAACCGGATTGCAATACCTTATGTGCAGTTCTATCTCCAGCATGGTGTCCTCCATAAGCTTCGGAGTGACACTTGCGTAGGATCTGTTCCTGTTCATGCTCAGGTACACAACATCTAATAACAACATCTACTCCTTCTTTATAAAGATGTGGGTCATCCCAAAAGTAATGTCTTAAATCATAGAAAAACGTTTTCTTTTGCTGGTATATGAAACTAGGTGGTATGAATTTAGCAATGATGTAATTAGCATAATCAGCATACCAAGGAGTACTACGAGAAGTACTTATGACATTTAATTTCTCATCAGGAAAGCTGTCATCAATTGGTAGTGGGTCATCAAGAACATTTTCTAACCTAGACAAGTTGTCTGCAACGGGGTTCTCAGCTCCTTTTCTATCAACAATATGCAAATCAAATTCTTGTAGCAAGAGAATAAATCTAATAAGTCTACACCACTAGGGAAAACCTTATACACAGAACTTTAGCAGCAGCGAGGGTCAAAAAAGCACGCTGGTGCTAACTAGCAGTAGCGCGCCTGGGCAAACCGCGCTGTAGATAAAGTTCTAGCAGTAGTGCGTGCTGCCCTAAACACGTTACTACTAAAATTCCCACGGCTTAGCCGATAGGCTTCACATAGTAGTAGCGACCTATAACGAACTGCGCTACCGCTACATTCTTTGTAGCAGCGCGTTTTATATTAAATTCGCTGCTGCTAAAGGATATAAAATTAAATGGAAAGCAAATAGAAAGGTAATTGAAAATGAAAGAAATAGAATAAGGTGAAAGGAAAAAAATACAATGTGAAGAAAACTAAATGAAAAAAGGGGGAAAATGAGAAAGGAGTAGCGATGGCGTGTATCCCGTAAAGCGCCAGCTAACGTGAGCGATGAGCGCTCTTCCGAACGCAGCCATCGCTACCTCTGACTTAACTACGGGGTTCTTTCTTCCCCACGGCCACTTCCCCAAATCCAACTGTCCACACTCTCGCCGCCGCCGTCGCCCGTCACCCGCCACGCGCTCTCCGCACACCCTCTACGCCGCCCCGACCCCAGATTCAACGCCGCCCCCGCCCCCGACCTCAACGCCGCCCCAGACGCCGCCCCCGACCCCGACCTCGACGCTGCCATCCGCCGCGCACCGCCCGAGCCCCGACCCCGACCTCGACGCCGCCTGCCCCTCCCTCGTCGCAGGCACCCGAGGTGAGCACGCCTGCTCCTCCCTCTCCCCTACCTCTGCCTAGGGTTTTTTATATTTTAGTTGCATCAAATTAGTTAGGGTTCATGTAAGAGTGGAAACAAATCGGATGCAGATGCGGCAAATGAGTTAGGGTTCATGTAAGGGTGGAAACGAATCAAATTTCTAAGATGAATCATAAAACGAGTAAAATTTGACCACTTATTTCATTTTATAGTTGGATAATTGGAATATCCGCTACCACTTTCCACCCCTATAGGTTCATCAAATGAGATGGTAATTAGGGCAGTAGTTCCTAGGTAATAATTAGTTAGTAAGAACTAGGTACTAATTAGGTACTAGAATATTTTTATTTATAGTTAGTTTATTTTTAGTAAGAACTAGTTGAATTAATAGAACTAGTTAGTAAGAACAGGTTGCTATGTTTTAGTTAAAGCAATTTTTCCCGCATCGACGTGGACGATGCCTATCCCGCATCCTCGTCGTCGAGTCGGCGGAGGACGACACCTGCTTGACCAGATGGGCCATGTCCGGGACTGGGCTCCGCCGGGGTGGTACTGGGAGGCGCTACCTACCGGGGGCGCAGGTTGGTGAGGAGCCAGCCTGTCGTTGACCCGAACCTTCTTTGGTGGCGGTCGCATGGGCCAGTGACGGTCCAGAGGCTCGAGGACTCCGCGGAGGTGGTGCGTCACCGTGTCAGTGAGGAGGACGCGCACGTCCGTCGCTACTTGTTTGCGTTGGAGCACAGGTTCTCCAATACCTGGCAGGTTCTCCAGGGATCTCACTGGAGCTATGATCCCGTGATGGTTCCTTTTCTGTGGGTGTCCACCGCCCGCGCCGATACCCGTCGTGTGCTAGGGTTTTAGTTGTATTAGTGATGTTATATGTATGACACTATTCGTGATGTATTAGTGATAATATTCGACGATGTACGTACGCATTAGATGATTTACTTTTGCTTATTGAATGCATGCTAATTTGAGTCCTATAAGACATTTTGAAATGTATATCTTGTGTTGCTCAATATCCAGGTGGCCGGTCATGTTTGCAGGTTACACCTCCGAGTGGCCTATGTTTTTCCGCAGTGTTGATTCATTTCCGTTCTGGCAAATTTCAGGCGCTCGATATGTCCTATTTTAGCAAAGGTCATGCCGTATTTTTCCGTGAATTTTGGCATGACTTGTGCCAGAATATGTAGGAAATATCGAGTGCCCCGGATTTGTGTGTTGAGTATCCTGGTAGTTGTCTTCGATCGATTTTCAATTAATGTTTTAACTATGAACATAGGAAATGTCCGATTTACCTAAAAGGATTTCGGTATTTGCAAATACTACGAAGACGAGCGCCTCGTATGCATGTAATCTTCCTAGATGATGATAGGCGCTTGACATCAAGTCGGACGAGAACTTCAAGTGGATACTGATGAAGTCATAACGACAAGTCTTTTTTCGTAATTAAGCATGACATCTGCTTCATTTTCTTCAACTTATATTTTTTTACTATTCTACTAGCGTATCCCCTGCCATGCAAGAGTTTTTGTATTGGATAAGATAGGTTTCAGTCATACTACGGAGGTAAAGAAAGTTTATTTGAAGACCGAGCATGGTTATATTTTCAATACAAAATTATACAAGTTAGACGACTACACCTATTTTGGATGCAAAACATGGCGAGCACTATGCAAGACTTATGCATTTGAGCCTGATATGGTTATCACCTTTGATATTCGTCCGAAAGATGATATTGAAGGTAATACCGACATCTGGGTCGATGTGCAAATGCCTCCAGTTATACCGTTATGTAAGTTTCTCAACCATATTTATGTCTTTGATATTGTTTATTCAAAAATAGTTGACAACTAATTTGTATTGTCAGCTTATTTCGGTGCAAGCAAACATGTCCAGCGCTTGGTAGACAGGACCGACTACTGTCCCGAGGCTGAACAAAACTATGAGGAGCTAAGTCATTATGTTTCAGGGCTTGAGGATCTTGATACTGTCAAGACAAATTTTCTTCCTGGATTTAGAAATGTTAGTACTGAAAACGTGCGACCAATAGTGTTCGTAATGAACTACGGTCACATCTATTTAGGAAGGATGGTAAGATTTTTACTATTTGTCCTGAGTGCATCTTTTCCATACATTATTTTTCAAGCTAAACTTCATTGCTAAGTATGTTACCATACGATGTTCTTCAACAGGGACTCCCCGATGAATGTTGTGCCTTATGGGATCGAGACTAAAGGTACCATGAGTATTATCGACCACGGCCAAGATATCCTACAGATTACTTTAGTGCATTCAAGATTAGCGACGGATGCTTAATAGTGCAAGACTAGACCAAATATGTGATGGGGAAGCGCAGAGAAGTACTAGGGGCAGCAAACAGAGGCGCTACCCACGATTAGGAGACAGGTTCATCTGCATGCTCCAACTTGATCAAGGAGGAGAGCTACACATGTTTTATGTTGTTTTACCTAAGAGAGAGCAGCAGGAGTGATTAGCTAGCTAGAAATGAGTTTCAGGATGATGATGTGCTACACTATTACTATGATGATAAAATAACTAGTGTTGGTGGTAATGACTATGATGATTATTATTAGCTAGTGTTAGTGGTGATTAAATAAATACTGTTGGAGGTAATGACCATGATGATGATTAAATATCTTGTGCTGTCGGATTAGATTCAAGTGGAGGCAACATGTGGTGCACATCGAAAGTACTACTAGTCCAAACTAGATCAAGTTTGGATTAGTAGTATACTTTTGACATGCACCACATATTGCCTCCACTTGAACCTAATCCACCTTCATTTGACACTGTTATGGACATAATGATATAAACCTCATAACTGGTATTGTATCAATATTTGTACGATGGCGAATAAATAAACTAAAAATGAAAAAAAATAAAAAGAATACTAGTAGCGATGGAGGGAAACACGATGCCAGTAGTTACATTAGCAGTAGCGTGGGAGTGAACAAACGCTGCAGCTATTCGTCCTAGTAGTAGCGCCATATTAGTAGCGCGCCTACCCGCGCTACTAGTGAGCACAAAACCAGCGCTACTGCTAGGGTTTTCCCTAGTACTGCTAGGTTTAGCATCTTTCTTCTCCATAAGATATTTAATAGCAGCATGATCAGTGTGAATAGTTACTTTAGAATCAACGATATAAGGTGTGAACTTATCACAAGCAAATAAAACTGCTAAGAATTCCTTTTCAGTAGTAGCATAATTTCTTTGAGCATTGTCTAGAGTCTTACTAGCATAATGGATAACATTTAACTTCTTATCAACTATTTGCCCTAGAACAGCACCTACATCATAGTCACTAGCATCACACATAATTTGAAAGGGTAAATTCCAATCAGGTGGCTGAACAATAGGCGCATAAATCAATGCTTTCTTAAGTATTTCAAATGCTTCTACACAATCATCATCAAAGACAAATGGTATATCTTTTAGTAATAAATTAGTCAGAGGCCGAGAAATTTTTGAGAAGTCCTTAATGAACCTCCTATAAAATCCGGCGTGACCAAGGAAACTTCTTATACCTTTGATGTCCTTGGTACATGGCATCTTTTCAATAGCATCAACCTTGGCTTTGTCAACTTCAATACCTCTTTCAGAAACCTTATGCCCCAAGACAATACCTTCATTAACCATAAAGTGGCACTTTTCCCAATTCAAGACAAGATTAGTTTCTTCACATCTCTGCAAAAATCGATCAAGATTGCTCAAGCAATCATCAAAAGAGGATCCATAGACAGAAAAGTCGTCCATGAAAACCTCACAAATCTTTTCACAAAAATCAAGAATATAGCCATCATGCCTCTTTGAAAGGTAGCAGGTGCATTACATAAACCAAAAGGCATACGTCTATAAGCAAAAGTACCAAAAGGGCAAGTAGAAGTAGTCTTTGATTGATCATTAGCTGACACAGGTATTTGAGAGAAACCAGAATAACCATCTAGAAAGCAATAATGTGTATGTTTGCATAATCTTTCTAGCATTTGATCGATAAAAGGTAAGGGGTAATGATCTTTCTTAGTAGCCTTATTTAATTTACGGAAATCAATTACCATCCTATAACCTGTAATAATTCTTTGCGGAATCAATTCATCTTTATCATTAGGAACAACAGTAATACCTCCCTTCTTAGGGACACAATGGACAGGACTTACCCATTGACTATCAACAGTGGATAAATTATACCTGCCTCAAGGAGCTTTAGTATTTCTTTTCTTACCACTTACTTCATCTTAGGATTCAGCCGTCGTTGATGATCACGAACCGGTTTGGCATCTTCTTGATTTATTTTATGTTGACATAGAGTGGGACTGGTGCCCTTAAGATCATCAAGAGTATATCCAATAGCAGCACGGTGTTTCTTCAGAGTTTTCAATAATCTCTGTTCTTCTTGCTCTGAAAGGTTAGCACTAATAATAATAGGATATATCTTCTTTTCATCAAGATAAGCATATTTAAGATTATCAGGCAACGGTTTAAGCTCAAACACGGGATCACCCTTGGGTGGAGGAGGATCCCCTAGGATTTCAAGAGGCAAATTGTGTTTCATAATAGGTTCCTGTTTAAAAAATACATCATCTATTTCCCTTCTTTCATTCATGAACATATCATTTTCATGGTCTAGCAAATATTGTTCTAAATGATCACTAGGAGGTACGGCAATAGAAGCAAGACCAATGATTTCATCCTTACTAGGCAATTCTTCTTCACAATGTTGTCTACTAAATTTAGAGAAATTAAACTCATGAATCATATCACCCAAACCAATAGTAACAACATTCTTTTTGCAGTCTATCTTAGCATTAACAGTGTTCAAGAAGGGTCTACCAAATATAATGGGACAAAAGCTATCTTGTGGGGAACCAAGAACAAGAAAATCAGCAGGATATTTAGTTTTCCCACACAAGACTTCATCATCTCTAACAATTCCCATTGGTGAAATAATATCTCTATTGGAAAGCTTAATTGTGACATCAATATCTTCTAATTCAGCAGGTGCAATATCATGCTTAATTTCGTTGTGTAAGGCAATAGGTATAACACTAGCACGAGCTCCCATATCACATAAGCCATGATAACAATGATCTCCTATTCTAACAGAAATAACAGGCACGCCCACCACAGGTCTATGTTTATCTTTATCACAAGGTTTGGCAATTCTAGCAGTTTCACCGCAGAATTGAATAACATGCTCATCAATATTATCAGCCAAGAGATCTTTAACAATAGCAATATTATGTTCAACTTTAACTTTCTCAGGAGGTGTATAAGTTCTAATATTGCTTTTACGAACCACAGTTGAAGCTTTAGCATGATCCTTTATTCTAAAAGTGAAAGGTGGTTTCTCAACGTAAGAAGTAGGAACAACAGGATCATTATAAGTGACAGTCTTTTCTTCTACTTTAGTAGGTGCAGCTACTTTTACTTCTATGGGAGGATGATACTTAAACCACTTCTCCTTGGGGAGATCAACATAATTAGCAAAAGATTCACAGAAAGAAGCTACTATCTCGGAGTCAAGTCCATATTTAGTGCTAAACTTACGAAAAATATCGGTATCCATAAAGACTTAACACAATCAAACTTAGGTGTCATACCTAGCTCCTTACCTTCATCGAGATCCCAATCTTCAGAGTTGCGTTTAACTCTATCCAAGAAATTCCATCTGAATTCAATAGTCTTCACCATAAAAGAGCCAGCACAAGAAGTATCGAGCATGGATTGATTATGCGAGAAAGCCGAGCATAAATTTTTTGAAGATTTATTTCTCTTGAGAGCTCATGATTGGGGCATGAATATAACATTGATTTAGGCCTCCCCCAAGCATGAGCGATGCTTTCTCCTTCGCGAGGCTAGAAATTATATATATAATTGCGATCATGATGAACAAGATGCATAGGATAATACTTCTGATGAAATTCCAATTTCATTCGTTTATAGTTCCATGATCTCGTATCATCACATAGCCTATACCATATTGATGCATCTCCCTTCAAAGATAAAGGGAAGACCTTCTTCTTAACAACATCATCGGGTATACCTGCAAGCTTAAATAATCCACAAAATTCATCCACATATATTAGGTGCTCATAAGGATGCTTTATTCCATCTCCTACAAAAGGATTATCTAGCAGTTTTTCTAACATACCCGAAGGGACTTCAAAGGGAACATTTTCATTTTCAGTAGGTTCAGTAGGTTGAGGAGCAATTCTTTGCTCTACTGATCGGGGTGAAGATACCCCGAACAAGCCCCTCAGAGGATTACTTTCCATAGTTACAAGTGACAGTAAATCTCAGCACACTATATAAATTTTCCTTACCAAATTCCACCTACCAAAGGCGCTTCACTCCCTGGCAACGGCACCAGAAAAGAGTCTTGATGACCCACAAGTATAGGGGATCTATCATAGTCCTTCCGGTAAGTAAGTAAGTGTCGAACCCAACGAGGAGCAGAAGGAAATGACAAGCGGTTTTCAGCAAGGTATTCTCTGCAAGTACTGAAATAAGTGGTAACAAATAGTTTTGTGATAAGATAAATTGTAACAAGCAACAAGTAACAAAAGTAAATAAAGTGCAGCAAGGTGACCCAATCCTTTTTGTAGCAAAGGACAAGCCTGGACAAATTCTTATATAGAGAAAAGCGCTCCCGAGGACACATGGGAATATCGTCAAGCTAGTTTTCATCATGTTCATATGATTCGCGTTCGGTACTTTGATAATTTGATATGTGGGTGGACCGGTGCTTGGGTGTTGTTCTTACTTGAACAAGCATCCCACTTATGATTAACCTCTATTGAAAGCATCTGCAACTACAACAAAAGTATTAAGGTAAACCTAACCATAGCATGAAACATAGGGATCCAAATCAGCCCCTTACGAAGCAACGCATAAACTAGGGTTTAAGGTTCTGTCACTCTAGCAACCCATCATCTACTTATTACTTCCCAATGCCTTCCTCTAGGCCCAAATAATGGTGAAGTGTTATGTAGTCGACGTTCACATAACACCACTAGAGGCTAGACAACATACATCTCACCAAGATATCGAACGAATACCAAATTCACATGACTAATAATAGCAAGACTTCTCCCATGTCCTCAGGAATAAACGTAACTACTCAAAAAGCATATTCATGTTCATAATCAGAGGGGTATTAATATGCATAAAGGATCTGAACATATGATCTTCCACCAAATAAACCAACTAGCATCAACTACAAGGAGTAATCAACACTAGTAGCAACCTACTAGTACCAATCCCGGACTTGCAGACAAGAATTGGATACAAGAGATGAACTAGGGTTTTGAGAAGAGATGGTGCTGGTGAATATGTTGATGGAGATTGCCCTCTCCCGATGAGAGGAGCGTTGGTGATGACGATGGCGATGATTTCCCCCTCCGGAGGGAAGTGTCCCAGCAGAACAGCTCATGGGAGCCCTCGATTGGTTCCGCCAAGGTTCCTCCTCGTGGCGGCGGAGTCTCGTCCCGAAAGGTTGCTTACGATTTTTTTCCTTGACGAAAGACTTCATATAGCAGAAGATGGCCATCAGAGAGCCAATAGGGGGCCCACGAGGAAGGGGGGCGCGCCCCCCACCCACGTGGCCAGGTGGGGTCCCCTCTGACGTACTTCTTCCGCTCAATATTTTTTATTATTTCCAAAAATAACTTTCGTGGAGTTTCAGGACTTTTGGAGTTGTGCAGAATAGGTCTCTAATATTTGCTCCTTTTCCAGCCCAGAATTCCAGCTGCCGGCATTCTCCCTCCTTATGTAAACCTTGTAAAATAAGAGAGAATAGGCATAAGTATTGTGACATAATGCATAATAACAGCCCATAATGCAATAAATATCGATATAAAAGCATGATGCAAAATGGACGTATCACGCGTCCCTGCCAGAGGCATACGCTTCCACACATTCTTTCAGCAACGCCCAGCTCGGCGTGCTCCAAGGTGCGTGGCCCCGTCCCGCGGTGCCGGGCGGTGCCCACATTAAGCCGAAGTTGTTCGTGCTGCCAGGGGGGCGGCTCAGCGTCCCCAAGCCGGAGCCATCCTTACTGGAGCTACTGCCCCTCCTGGCGGAGTACGCCAACCTATAGGCGAAAGACGTTGACTTAGGGCATCTCCAGCCGCGCCCCCAGGAAGGCCTCCCCAGGCGATTTTTTCGCGCCGGCGCCGAAAAAACGGCCCAGTCGCGCCTCCAGGAGCCTGATTTTCACCAGCTTGGGCCAAAAACAGCGTCGGCGGACCCAGCCCGAACCCGGCGCGCTGGAGGGCACCCGGGGGTGCCGGGGTGAGCTGTTTTGGCGCGAAAAAGACGCGGGCCAGCCGCGTCAGCGACTCGGCGCCTCGTCTTCCCCCAACGGCCTCGGTTCCCGCGGGGAATCAATGGCAAGGCTGCCGCCGGTCAGCCTTGCCATTGATTCCTCATCACGGGCGGCGCTTCACGGGACGGCGCGCCGACGCCTTCCCTCCTCAAGACGCTGCACACGGGCGCGGCCCGGCTATAAAAGCCGCCGGCCTCCACTCGCCTGTGCCCACACCAGCCCCGCCCCCGCCGCCATCCAGCCCCTCCCTCTCCCTGCCTCTCACGAGCGCCGCCGCCCAGCCCCTCCCTCTACCTCTCCAGAGCCCGCCCAGCCCCGCCGTCGCTATGGCAGAACGCTTCCCCGGAGACGAGGCGGCGGCCAACGGCTTCGGCCGCCGTTCGCTCCGCGAACAGGAGTCCTGACTCCTATTCCAGGCGAACATCCCGGCGCCGCCGGACATGCGTGCCGGGCCAACGGGGTGGAGGCTCAGCGCCGGGGGAGTGCTCATTTCCCGTTGCCCGACGTCGTGGCGAAGCCGAAGTACTTCGCCGAGGAGGTCGAGATCGTGCGCGCGTCCATCACCGACGCCGAACTCTCCCTCCCCCAGTACGCCGCCGACAACCACGCGGCCTGGGCGGCGTATTTCCAGCGCCGCCAGCAGCAGCACTTGGCGTCCACCAATGGCGCACCGGTGGTTGGCGGCCGGCAGAACAGCGAGGGGCGGCAGCTCTGGTGGGGCGTCCCCAGCCGCACACTCGAGGGCGTGCTCACGTACCTCGAGGGCGGCAACGACCCGCCGTTGGCGTACCCCCCGGCTAGGGTGGCCGCCCCGGCGCACCACCGACGCGTCGGGCCATGGACGCCAAGGAGGTTCGGCGCTTCCTCTTCTTCCTCCTCATCACGCTCTTCTTCCCATTCCTCCGGCTCTCCGGCGCTGCTCGGCATCAAGGCCGAGCCCGCGGCGGAGACGCTGCTCGGCCAGCGCACTCGCAGCGCCAGCATCGTCATCAACGAGGGCGGCCGGCACGCCTCGTCCTCGTCGGCTCCTCCACGCTTCGTCAAGCCAAAGACGGAGTCGGGGCTGGCACCGGTGAAGACGAAGCCGGGGCTGGCGCCGGTGAAGGCGGAGTTCGACGACGACGACGCAGCCCTCGAATGGGCGCGTCAGGACTCCATTGCGTTGGAGAAGGCGCGCCGGGAGAAGGAGAAGGAGCGCCTTGCGCCGCCCTCACGCCGCTTCGAGGCGCCCAGCGACGCCGCGAGGAAGGCGGGGTCGTCGTCTTATGCGACAGCGACGACGACGACGACGCGCCGCCGCCTGTTCGCCAAGGCGACGCCGGGCAGGGGTCCAGCAGGGGCACCCGCGTCAAGGAGGAGAAGGCCGACGACGACGATGGCGGCGACGGCGGCGACGACTTCAGCCCCTTTCTTTTTTTTAGATTAGGTTAATGTAATGTTTGGACGAATTTCGCCGAAACTTGCCATGTTTGGCCGAAATTTAACTAGTTTTTATCATAACTTCGTAGAACGGTTTTTTTTTTGTTTTTTAAATACGCACCTGGGGAGGCCCTGGGGGCCGACGGCTGGGGACTGACTCGCCCCCAGGGCAATTTTTGCGCCGGCTCACCCCCAGGCGGCGCTTTTAGACGCCCCCTGGGGGGCCAACGGCTGGAGATGCCCTTACATTGATGTGGAGTTTTAACATTCAGTGGAACCATTTGAGGATATATTAAGATCTGCGTCCAATTCATTACTAGAATACCTCTGATACAAAACCTTCAAAGTGTGCATGGAGTTTTCCGAATGTACAGGCTTATTCCCTGAAGAAAACAAACAATAAACATGGAACATAATTATCTCCATGCAGGAGTGCCAAATGCAAGATCAAGGGTTCTGTCGCTGCTGCCTGAGAGACTAGTATCCTAGAGACGACAAGAACTAAATAGCTGAATATCTCCAGTTTAGGCATCCTAACTACACGGATATCAACACAATTATCACCATTACGACAATAAGTATAAGGTAATAGTAACGTTGGAAGGAGAGGAGAATCCTCAATGATGAGTTCTGTTTTGCTAGTATGGTCATTGACGAAGCCGATGCCCCTAAGAGCAGGCGAGCTAACATGATGGAACCTCCAACGTGAACATTGGACATGTAAAAGCTCTTCAAGGCAAGGCATGCAGAGAGCAAGCCGTGAAAAACATCCCCCAAGATGGAAACGTGAAGCAAGGAGATCTACTTGAGGAGTGGAAGTCCATGGACGGCACGATCTCGTTGGGAATATAACAATAACCGATCTTGACAATGAGGAGGGACCGAGAGAGAAGAGCGGATAGTGGCAGCGAGTCTCTTGCCCCGGTTCTTGCACGGAGGAGCATAATATCAAGCTCCTGCAAGTTAACGAGGGTGATCTCAAGCGAAGAGCTAGTTCCAGTCCCGAGCCCTCGTCAATCTGCAGGAGCTTGATATTAAGCTCCTCCCAACAGGACCCAGGGCGAGAGGCCAGCTGCCACCATATGCACTTTGCTCTCCGGCCCTCCTCATTGTCAAGATCGACTATTTCTATATCACCAATGAGATGATGTCTTCCATGGACTTCGCACTCCTTAAGAAGATCTCACTGCTTTACTGTTTACATCTCAGGGGATGTTTTCCACGGCTTGCTCTCTGCATGCCTTGCCTTAAATAGCTTTTGCTTGTCCAATGTTCACGCTGCAGGTTCCCACTGCTTTAGCTCGGTAGCTCTTAGGAGCATCGGCTTCAGCAATGACCATAGTAGAAAACCCGAACTATTCATTGAGTATGCTCCTCTCCTTGTGAGGTTACTGTTACCTGGTGATAATTGTGTTGCTATAGGGGTAGTTATGGTGCCTAAACTGGACATATTGGGCCCTTTATTTCTCATCGTCTCTAGGATACTAGTCTCCCAGGTAGGAGCGAGAACATCCTTGATCTTTCATTTGGCACTCCTGCATGGACAAAATTATTTTTCATGTTTATTGCTTGTTTTCTTCAGGGAATAAGCCCGAACAGCTCAGCAAACTCCATGCGCACTGTGAAGGTTTTGTCTCTGAGGTGTCCTGGTCATGAATTGGAGGTAGTTCTTAGCATTCTCAGATGGTTCCCTTGTCTGGAAAAACTCTACATCATTGAAAGTGCCCATTGTAAGGACATTGCAACTCTCTCCAAGGTGTGTGGTAGGAGGACAAGCTCAAAACCTTTTATACAGCATCACCCATAGCATGTGGTCTAGGAAGAGCATGTCAATATGCAGGTATGCTCTGCTTCATTGATCTTCCATCTGATTCCCACTTTCCATTCCAATGATGATGACTTTATTGCGATGACATAATTAAAGTAGGTTCCCCTGGATGAAGAAATCAGACAATGACAGGAAGAAAGTAAATTGCGGCAGGAGGCGTAGGAAACCTTGCTTTGACACAAGGCCAAGGTGCGGCAAATAAAGGATGCCTTTTTCCAACAACACTATTTCATGTCTAGACAGCAGGCAGACAACGAGGCAAGGTGGGCACAATTCGAGCAATGGATGTTCTAGCCCGTAACACCCAATATGCAGATTTAGCTTCATTCGTCTATGCTACATCATGAAACCTGATATAGCACATCCAAAATTTCAGTGCATAGCTGGTGGGAGCAGCATGGCTACTTCTGACGATATGCCTCCTTTTCAACCTCTTAAAACTCATGTGGGCATTGTAAGTCTTCCAACCTTTCAATCATTTATATTTTCGTCACATATGCTTAATGTCTCATGCTTACAGCTCCATCGATCGGCTAGATCCAATAATGTGATGGTAGGTGCATCTACAACTGGGCAAGCAAACCAAAAGACGCCTACCTACTGTCGTGGAACTTCCACCTCCAGACCTCCTGCTTGGTTCCAGGTATATGACTCATTCATATGACTTGTGTATCGAAATGAAAACTCATTTATGTTATCAACGCATATGGCAACTCATGCTTATTATAATGCCCAGCGCTGGAGTGGAAATGGACCCAATATATGTGTCTATTGATACATGACACATTTAGGTGTAAATATATTTGTTGCATTGCAGGGCTGAGCCAATTAGCGAACAAAAAAATTAATTGGTCGGACATATGCCGAGTGCCGCACACGGCATATGGGACACATGGCACAACCTGGGAGGACAGAACCATTTGGATTTCTGTCTCCTACATTTTCAACGAGGGCCGATAATCGGCTTATAGATAAGCCGAAAACGTATGGTTGAGGATCAACTTACATAGATGCACACGTGGCAGCTGCTGGGCCGCCATTGGCTAAGGGGTAAGCTGTGCATGTACACTCGTCCTAAGGTCTTTATCGGTGTTTATGGAGGACATGGCGACATGCGTACTCCTCGGCTTACACGAGCTCCCAGCGTACAATCACGTCATGTCCACGTGCACACCACTCGGCTTACGAGATCAAGAATGATGCCTTAGTAAATGGTTGTCCAAACTACTTACTGACAATGGCATTTGTCAAACCCTGCTGTGCAATAAGTATCTACGCTGAAACGTTGTGTCCCAGGCCTATTGAATACAATTGACTCACACTTTTGGGCTGGTCTAATAGTGGTGAAGAATTAAACATATTTTCTGCTTTGTCTCATTCGTGAGAAAATACAGGTCGGAGATTCTTTCCTGGGAGGACAACTGGCTAGGCAATGCCAGCCTCCGAGCGAAACATCCAGCTTTGTATTGCATTGTTTGCGATAAGAATGATAGTCTTTTGCAGGTGCTCAGTTCTTTCCCACCAAATATTTCTTTGAGGCTGGATTTGAATGGCCCCCATCTTGTGTCATGGCAAAATCTATTATCCTGATTGGAATCAATTAACCTGACACAAGGATGACACATGTTTTACTGGAACCTCACTACATCTGGGTCCTTCATAGTCGACTCTATGTATCATGTGCTCACACATTCAGAGGCCCCAGTGGATAACAAAAAATAAAATTGGATGTCAACGATTCGACTGAAAGTTAAAACCTTCATGTGGTATCTTCGAAGGGGAGTTTTGCTAACCAAAGACAATCTTGCTCATCGCAATTTCTAAGGAAGCAAGAAGTATACCTTTTGTATTCATGACGAGATAATCAAACGCCTCTTTCTTCAATGTAAGTTTACACATTCTACATAATCAGTCATCCAAATAGTATCCAATTTGTATCCTCCCACAAGTGTTGCCAATATTTTTGGTCACTGGATGGATGGAATTCTAAATAGGTTTAGAAGCTAATAAGGGTGGGAGCATATGCCTTGTTATGGGCACTTTGGCTATGTAGAAATGATTTGGGTTTTGAGAGCAACAAGACCTCTCCTTTGCAGGATATTTTTCATTGTACGCACTCACTTTGTGCATGGTCTAGACTACACCGGATGAAGTACCAACCATTGTTCAAGGCAGTGTGGATGTGGTTGGAGCGGGTGGCTAGGGAGGTCTTTACCCAACATGAGTTGCAGCATAATCTATTGATTGGTCCACCACCTCCTTCGACATAGGCATAGTGTCAGTATTATAGGATTCTACTGTCCGCGTCTTTTGTCAATTTGTTAGTGTTGGCTGTGTGTATCTTAGTTATACAGAGGTCGCATGTTACTCATCATGCTTTGTATCCACTTGATGCTACATTTTGAGTCAATAAAAATGCCCTTTATCAAAAAAGGCAGGGCCCTTCCTTCAAGGTTATGAGGGCCAAGGATTGTGGGCTAGGTTTCATGTCAAAGTTGGCTTACACTGCCCAGTTATGGCGTAGGAAGACCGATTCTAACGGTGTTGCTTCATGGGTGGTTGGAGGAAGAATTGAAGTGGACAAGTTACTTCCCCTGAATTCAGAGAAGGGGAAGATAAGTATAGTAGGGTTTGCATCGCACAAATATGTGGTACTCCTAGATATGGTTAGTAGCCTCTTTATGATTCAACTTGACTCAGTACACTTCAAGAAACTTCACAGAACCAACGGGGTGTCTTGTTGTCATCCATTCAAAAGTGTTTATGCCGCTGGTACATAATAGCTTGCTTTACACCCTCGGTATAAGTATAACAAAAAAGTATTCTCATAACACTTTCCTTTTACTACTTGATGGCATCATCGCATGATGATGCCATCAAACAACAAAACAAAAGTGTTATGAGACAACTTCAAACTATTAACAAAATATGGAAGTTTATGGATAGTATTTCCATCAACCAATTTTCAAAAACGAACTTCCTTCTGTTATACTTATACCCAGGGTTTGAAGCAAGCTATTACGTACCAACAACATAGACGCTTTCGAATCCATGACGACAAGACACTGCATTGGTTCTGGGAAGTTTCTTAAAGTGAAAGGAGTCAAGTTGGATCATAAAGAGGCCACTAACCATATCTAGGAATACCAAGCTATTATGCTCTCCAAACCCTACTATCCTTATCTACTCCTTCTCTGAATTAAGAGAATAACGTGTCCACGTCGATTCTTCTTCCAATCACCAACGAAGCAACACCATCAGAATTAGTCTTCCTCCTCCATAATTGGGCAGTGTAGTCTGACTCTGACATGAACATGAAAAACCTAGCCCGCCATCTTCGGCCCTCATAACCTTGAAGTAGTTGCCCTGCCTATAGATAGAAACCGGCAACAATATTATAGCTATCCTTTTCTGCTCCAGATCGAACTGCAGAATTCCTTCAATAATACCAAGAAGCTACCTGTAAAAGGAATCTCCAACCAGCATAGTATGATCTATATAAACGATGGTAGAAAACCAAGGAAATAAACTGTTCCCATGAGCCTCGTATGGAAGGGATGCTAAGATGAACCCTCCACATACGCCCATCTCCGACGGGTAGACACGTGGGATGCTCTTCGACGGGTAGACACGTGGGATGCTCTTCGGTTTTCTACACCATCATTGTTTGTCACCACCAAGACCACCTGGAAGTGTTCGGGGTCTCTGGCAGCAATGCAAAGCACCGCCACGTTCATCAGGCTCTCTTCGCAATCATTCATAGTGAGCCCCGGTGGATCATCGAGTCGGTGCTGGTCGCTAGTGCCAGGGTCCCATACGATTAGCTGGATATGCTTTAGGACTAAGATGAGCACCAGACTATGGTAGCATCTGAGCGGTCTGCAAACATCATCGCGCTACAAGGAGAAGCACTCTGGCGTGATGCGATCGGGGGCCTCTGGAGAAGGTAGGACAACCAGATTTATGTTCCCCTCTAAGAAGCCAAGGAGGGGAGGGTTGTCGTTGTGGCAACGGCGGAAGCAGTGGTGGAATTGTGGGTCGGAGACGAGTTGGTGCCAGCATGTGCATGCGAGGGATGCACGCATCAGGGAGGGGGGATACGGGGGAAGTCGGAGCAAGATCTCAGTTAACAGGTCATCGTTGTGCAGCGGGTGGCTACATGCCGTCATGTCACCGTCATCTCTGATGCAGGGTCGATCAATGTAGTGGTGTGAAAGTGGAACTGAGGGGAGTGAAGTGCTAGTTCTCAACGTGATCGTTTGAGAGCCAAACGCTTCAGCCTACAAGGTGTCGTGGGTTGGATGGGTACTCAAAGCTCGCGTTGTGGTGTGGACTATGACATCTGATGTGGGGAACTCAAAGAATGGTGCCTTCAAATATCAGAAAAATCATTTTTTATTGTAAAAATTTAAAGGATGGATGGAGAAGATCTTGCTGGTAGCAGGCAATAACATACTCATTAAGTCAGTGGCAAAAGCAATACCTACTTATTCAATGTCATGTTTCAAATTTCCTAGAGGCCTCTATGAGGACTTAACTTCAATAATTTGAGACTTTTGGTGGGGAAGCAATCAAGGACAGAGGAAGGCATGTTGGGTATATTGGGACACTATGACTATGCCATGATACATGTGGGGCATCGATTCAAGGATATTGAGGTTTTTAATTTGGCACTCCTTGCGCAACAGGCCTAGAAGGATTCTTGAAATGCCTTCTTGTTTTTTGCGTAAGAAGTTTCAAGGTTGTTTATTTTCCTGGAACTTCTTTCCTTGAAGCAGAGGTGGGAAGTCACCCTTCAGAGATATGGAGGGCTATTGTTCAAGGGAAGGATGTGCTTAAACAAGGTTTAATACGTGAATTGGAAATAGAGTCACCATAGAGAGTTGGAAGGATAACTGGATAGCTCGTAGTGAATTGATGCGGCCTATTGTTCCCTTAGTCTAGAGAACCCGCCGGTGTGGGTGTGCGAGCTGATTGACAACACTAACGCGAGGTGGAATTCAGAATTGATCAATGGTATGTTTTTGCCATGTGATGCTACTGCAATCCTTAAAATTCCTTTGTGCACTAGCAATATGGATGACTTCTGGTCATGGAATTTCAAAAGGAAGGGGCTGTTTACAGTCAGGTCCGCATATTGCATGATTTTCACTACTAAAAACGAAGGAATATTGGTTGGAGGAAATGGAAAGCTTATCAAAAATGATTCCCTACACAAATCTAGGGTTCATCTTTGGAAAACAATGGTACGAGGGAAAGTACAGGTTTCTTCTAGAGATTGGCTCATCGGTCTTTGCCAACTGAGGACGTGTGTCGACAAGAAGTATGTCAGTGAGTTGCACAGGCACATTGTGTAGCATGGTAGACTCCTGGTATCACTCGTTTGTGGAGTGCACAATGGCATTATGGTGTCTTCGGGCGTTAGTGGATCTGGAACTACTTGAACGAATGAGTGCAACCAGAGAGCCCAACGTTCGCACTAGCTTTTTTCCATGATTGAGACACTGCGACATGAGGTCTTTGTCCGGCTGGTGGTAACATGGCAATATGGATGGCCAGACGAAAACTTTTGCATGAACGTATAAGCCAAGGTCCCACGTCCACCCACCATTTTGTTACACAGTTCATTGCTGATCTGGATGAATTGAAGGAGCCTGTCTCTTCAAGGGTGATGGTTCATACGATAGAAAACAAGAGATGGATCCCCCCGCCCCCGAGGGGAAATGTGGATGCGGGTGTTTCCAAGGATGGAAACCGAGGATCGGCAGCAGTTGTATGTCGTGGATGGAGGAGCCAATGACATGTGATCCTTAACGCCAGTTATTTTAGGTTTAGCGGATCCAACGGCACTTGAAGCATTAGTGAAGCATTGTCACTAGCTACTAACCTGGACATCCAGAACCTACATATTGCTTTGGACTGTGAGGTGGTGATCAAGGACATTCATGGAGGGATCGATGGCAGAGTATATATGGGATGATTCTCAAGAATATTAGAGAATGGATGAACTTCTTTTATTTCATGTACTTTTATTTTTGAAAGTAGGAACAACAACGTTGAAGCTCATAATTTAGCTAGATTTCACCCGCAAAAATAATAGCTAGATTTTCACTTTCTTTACATCAAGGGCGTCATACTTGGCTGGGTCACCCCCCATGATCCAAACATTAATCATGTAAGCTTGGCTATTGAGTAATAAAGTCTAGTTGTTTGCCCTAAAAATTAAACATAATCACATAAAAAAGTACTACAAATAAACAAATCTATTTTATGTTGAAGGAGAGAACCATCGTTGTTTGGCACTGATAGTGTGGATGTGACCGTCTATCTAAATGGTAATCAGCCAACAGGTCGCACATGCACATATCAAGTACGTGTCTTAATTGGCCGTTGTTTCTTCCGTAAGATGATCACCATGAAAAAAACTAACATAAGGAGTACGCCAAGTCTCAGTTGTCTTCTCAAAAGTTTATATCATGAATTTTCATACTCCCTCCGTTCCTTGATATAAGGTGTATAGTTTTTTGAGAAAAAATCCGAAATATAAGGTGTATTGCGTTGCACCACTCGTTTGGGTAATTTTTTAGGGATTCGATTACATTTCCTTATATTAGGCAATCTCCTCTATTTTCTCATGTCAATTAGTCAGGTGTAATCTCGCCCAAAACTTGTGAAATTATCCCTCCATGTGCGTTTATTAATATCCATGCCAAAAACTATACACCCTACATCTAGGAACGGAGGGAGTAGTAATTAACCGATACTCACTACTAACAATACTGTTGGCAACCAGGCGGACCGAATTGTGTTTGTTACAAAGGAACAACGAACATGTTGTTCGTTGTGCGGATACTTGGATACATATTAGATATGTGATATGGTGATACGCTTGATATGCCGATTATCTAAAAACTAGGACACGAGGAGATGTTTCTATACATATATTAATTGTTAATTAAAAATGAAAAACAAGGAGTTTTTGATAGGAAGCGCATCTTTTTGTGAAGTGATGAAGTCTTCCAACAAATACTCCAGGAACTCTTGTTGCCTCCTTTCCCTTTCCCAATGTTTTACAACATGGGAACGTATCTCCACAAGGCTTATTCTCATTATCACCTGCCGGAATGGCAAGAGCAGCAACCAATACATGGAATGCATCCACGCTACCTCCTCCACTGCCTGCTTCACTTCTAAGCAAAGGAGACTTACTAGACAAGGCCGATCTGCATGGTAAAAGGAGGAGATTAGGAGAACAAACCAGAACAAATTTATTCAATCTTAAACCCTAAACCTAAAGCACATATGTAAAACATAAAGAGAAGAAGACAAATCGGAGAAGTAAAGGGAGAAAAGAAAGACATACCTCACGCAGAGACAGAAGTCTCTTGACAACGGCGAGCCGATGACCGGCTGGCAATTGGAATTCAAAAGGAGAAAACGTGTGGGAGATGAGAGAATTTGACGAGTTGTGGATTTATGGGGATGCATGGTGGCTCCATGAGGGGTTTTCACATCTAACAAAGAGTTTCCCGTATCCAAAACATATCTCATCAGTATCCCACGCGTATCAAACATTATTTCCGTTTTTAATCCATAAGTCAAAGGATACATATCAGTGAAGTATCTGAGTATCTGTGCAGTATCTGGCTGGATATGCGTGCTTTCTAAAGTATCAGCACAACGTACGAATCCTCCCCTACAAGCAGCTCGATGGACTGATAGATGCACTATAAATGTGTTTGTTTTGGTGATGAAAAATTGAAATTCTTTCATGTGGTGGTGTAGGTTCATATAGTGCCCCCGTAGTGTTTTGGAGATTGTTGGATAAAATTAATAGTTAAGGGACTAATGTGTTTCAAAAATTGTTTCGAAAATAAAGTCCATGAGGAGTATTGAGAAGATTGCTAAATCTTCTGAGAAGATTGCCTGAGTTATTGAGAAGATTGGCTGAGATATTGAGAAGATTGCTTGAGTATTGAGAAGATTTCCTGTGCCTGGTCTATTGAGAAGATTGCTAAATCTTTGAAGAAGATTGCCTGAGCTATTGAGAAGATTGCTTGAGCCAAGTATATTATATGTTTGGGAGACGACACCTAAAAACTTTGTGAAGAGAAATAGCTTATGTGAATTGTTCGAGCAATAATTGATTGCATCGAAAAGAATGAAGACGATGAGAAGATGTAGTTCTTTCTCTAGTTTCGCTTTTCTCTATTAAGCCATAGGGCTTATACGTCTCCAACGTATATATAATTTATTTATTGCTCCATGTTATTATATTATCAATCTTGGATGTTTTATGTGCATTTCTATGCCATTTTATATCATTTTTTGGGACTAACGTATTAACCTAGTGCCAAGTGCTAGTTGCTGTTTTTTTGTGTGCATGTTTTTGGTTTTCCAGAAATATAGTACCAAACGGAGTCCAAATGCTGCGAAACTTTTTCATGTTTTTTTCTGGATAAGAGAGAACCTAGAAGCTTCGGGAGAAGATCAGAAGGCAAACGAGGAGACGGCAAGGCAACAGGGCCCCCCCTGATGCCTTGTGGGCCCCTTGTGGCTCTGTCTAACCTCATTCCACTTCAAAAAATTCTCAAATATTGAGAAACCAATAGAGAGCCATTCGAAAGACTTTTGCCGCCGCCGCAAACTTCTGTTCTTTCGTGATCCCATCTGAAGGCCTTTTCTGATACTCTCCCAGATGGGGAATCGATCACGGAGGGCTTCTACATCATCCTTGCTACCTTCCGATGATGCGAGAATAGTTTACCACAGACCTACGGGTCCATAGCTATTAGTTAGATGGTTTCTTCTCTCTCCTTAATATTCAATACAATCTTTTCTTCGATGTTTTTGGAGTTCTATTCAGTGTAATCTTCCTTATACGCGTGCTGATTACGTGCATGCTAACCTAACCTGGATAGGAGACGGAGAATGGCAATCACTCGCCAACCTGCAACTTCCTTTTTAAGTGAAAGCCATGTGGGCCACGTGCGACTTTCTTGTTCACTGCAAGCCTTGTGGGGATTTTATTGAGCATTAAGCAAACTTGCATCGTTCAGTACATCACCAAAAATACAGCTGGGAGGTGATCCATCCTCGCTCAAAGCATTAGCGGAATCAAAATTAAAATGAGCTAATTATGTGCCACCATGTTTGCTTCCTGCAGACGATACTGAAAGGAAATAGTCTACCGGCAATCAAGAAACACTGTGCTAGATTATTGTATATGGACCCCAGATTTCAATGGTTCCCGAAAGTGTCCGAATATTACAACGCATCGTTTTTGCACCATACTAATGCTCCCATTCAGCATAATATGGGGATCGAATCGGACGGAGAACTTATAGAATATTGTTAATTGCCAGGCCACAAAATCCACGGTCCAAGTGCTCACTAAGAGGTATCTGAAGTACCCTCTCAAAACCAACTGGCAGAAAAATTAATGCTCCTTTCATCCCACTTTCCTATAACAAGGTTTATTATTTCATCAACTATTCTCAACAAAAGATTGTCCCGAGTAGTCAATTTTCCTTGTTGGCTCCCCTGAATGTAATGGTCCTCCCAAATGTTTATATGGGCGCCTAACCCAACCCCAAATATGACCTGTACTGAATGTATTAAGATCAGCTATAATATTTCATCTTCATGTGAACGATAATGCTTTCTTCGGACCTGCGTTCAACACATTTCCATATGATCTGCTAATTCTCACATGTCTGCTCATCGTACGTTCGAGAAGAGCATGCCTTCTGGAATCATTTGCATCACTGTAGTGTAGACTATTCATATATCCACATGTGCCATCTTTCTTCTGTGCCAAACTATGCATGCATGTGGGAAATGACACACAGGCTAATCTATAAAAAAACATGCATCCATGATTCCATATCCAGGAGTCGTTCCTGTTTTTCTTTTGAGAAACCTGTAACTTTATTAATCCTGGAAATGTCTGGGCTTAGTGGGTTTCTCTCTCGGAGAAAAGCAATAAGAAGATTTGGGCTTCAGTTTCACTCAGACGCCGTGTGAGTCTTGCAATTCATTGCCTCCAAAAAAAAAGTAGAGTCTCAAATTTACGTTTCGACTTCCCGCACGAGAACTCGGGATCTGGAGGGCGAGATGACAAGCCGCCGCCGCTCCCCGTCGGCGGCGGTGCCACCGCTAGAGGATGACAACCTCCTCCCCGACCCTCGCTTCTCCCGTTGCATCCGCCTCCACCACCGCCGCAACCTTCCTCTCCTCTGGTTCTTCAACAATCTCCGCTTCTTACCTACCATGGATCCCCCAAATCATGTCTCGGAGGGCCGCTTCTCCTTGCCGCTTGACCACGGCTCCGGCAATCACCTGATCCTTGGATGCCGCCATGATCTAGTACTAGTTTTCAGTCTCGACAAACGTTGGTTCTCATTACACCGACACACTAGTAGAAAACGGAGCTTTATTACCAGTTCGTAAGGGTCTTTAGTGCCGGTTCTGCAACCGGCACTAAACGGTGGAGACTAAAGCCCCCCTCCCCTTTAGTATCGGTTCGGCAGTAACCGCCACTAAAGGCCAACCACGTGGCGTGAGCTCGCGCCGTGGTATGGGGGACCTTTAGTATAGGTTGGTAACACCAACCGGTACTAAAGGTTATTTATTTATTTATTTATTTGAAAATTTTGGAAAAAATATTAATTTTTTTCGATTTACAATTTTCTTAATTATTTGATGATTTAATCTCTAATCACCCCTCTTAACTGCTTAAGTGTGGATCACTCATTCCCAATCGTCTAACTTCCCAGCCAGTCACCCATCCTCTCATTCCCCCAGCCTGAGCACGCTTAACTTCAGAGTTCTATTCCCCTACTTTCCAAGTCTGCACTTGTTGTTTTCCTGACAAATGTAAGCTGTCAATCCTACTAACCCTTAGCAGTTTAACTTCGGAGCATTAGGTCACACGTTTCACCGTTTGAGTTTGAAATTATTATTCTAAAAAGCAGTAATTATTTAGTAACACTAATATTTCTTGAAAAAGTTTGACCATAGTTTGACCACAGTTTGACCATAGTTTGACCAAATTTGACAAATTCAAAAAATTGAATAATTATTTAGTTTGACCACAGTTTGACCATAGTTTTACCAGATTTAACCAAAATTAAGAAAAACTGAAATTTGAGCATATCTTTTTTTCCTTTTGGAATTTGAGTATTCTAAAAAATTGCAAACACGCCGCAGGCTGTCAAAATCGGATGCGTATTTTCGTGCTGAACATTTTGATATATTATACGTTTTTTTCCAACATCGTACGCAAAAGTTATAGCCGTTTTACTTTTTGATAACATCGAAGAATTTTATTTTCTGAACTTTTTATCATTTTCTTTTTTTAAAAAAACTGAAATGGCCATACATGGGGGGGTAGAGTTTGAAAATTGCCCTATAGTCCCAATTTGTGTCTCCAACCGGGACTATAGGTCAGACCCTTTTAGTCCCGGTTCGTGGCACAAACCGGTAACAAAGGGGATCGTTGGGCCCCCGCCTGACGTTAGCCTGCCACCACCCCTTTAATACCGGTTTATGGCACGAACTGGTACTAAAGGTTCAACACGAACCGGCATTAATGCATAGCCATTCGAACCGGGACTAATGGTACCATTAGTACTGGGCCAAAATCGAACCGGGACTAATAGTACCATTAGTACCGGGCCAAAATCGAACCGGGACTAATGTATCTCACATTAAGTCATTTTTCTACTAATGACGGTAACCACCGGGCCTTCCATTAGCTTTGCGGGCTTGACTGAGAAAAGACCGTTCGCTGGTGGGAGCGCCTATTTTGACTGTGCCGGACCAAAAAGGTCGATTTCCCTTAGCCAAGAAACTAGAACGCCAACGTGTGACGACGCCACACAAGCGCAGAGAGTGGAGTCATGGGTTATTTGGTTCTTGCACGAAACATGATAGCCACACATCGTGTGATGTGTGTGGCGAGGCATTAGGGCCTGTTCTTTTGGGTCTCATGGACAGCTGCAGAAATAAGCTGCCCCCCTCCTTTTCTAGAATCCCAATCTAAAGTTTTTATTTCAAAAGCCAACTAATTAACGCTTGTGCCCACGCTCTTTTAGTCAAAAAAGCTAGCACCTTGCCCTCTCCTTTCACATATCTCCTGCCACACTCCATCTCTTTCATCGTTTCACTCCACCCACTCCCTTCCTACTCTCCGAGCTCTTGCCTCCATTCTTCGCCCGTCGACATGGCCCCTCCTCGGCAGCAGTAGAAGAAAGGCGCCGAGAAAAGGAATGGCAACGCCGGCAACAAAGGCATCTTGAAGAAGCCTAGAAGCATGGAGGACGCATCCAAAAACGTGCTCAAGCGACATGAGAAGGCTGCTCCTTCCGCATCTGGCGACTGTGCGACCACTCCATTGTTGAAGTGGGTAAAAAAGACCACATAGAGGGGCGCGAGGCGGAGAGGCGTGTCTTTGAGAACGGAGAGGGGTGCATCCAACTAGGCCTTCCTCACTAGTAGAAAAACCCCCATTCGTCCCGGTTGGTTAGGGCCTTTTGTTCCGGTTCCTGAACCGGGACTAAAGGGTCGTTACTAATGCCCTAGACCTTTAGTCCCGGTTCTAACACGAACCGGGACAGATGGGCCTCCACGTGGCCGGTGCGCCGAGCCCAGGCAGGAGGGCCTTTGGTCCCGGTTGGTGGCACCAACCGGGACCAAAAGGCATCCACGCGTCAGCATTTCAGGGGCTGGGGTTTTTGTTTTTTTTGAAGGGGGGTGTTGGGGGTTTTGGGGGGTTAATTTAGGTGTTTCATATATTGTGTTAGCTAGCTAATTAATAGAGAGAAGTGTCCTCTCTTATGTCTGTGCTTGGTCGACGCTACGTACTATACATAGAGAGGCCCTCGACACGCTAGCTAGTAAGAAAATGAAGGAAACCATTAAGTACAGAAGTTCGTCATGCATATCAAGAGAAGTGATCGATCGACCTCTCCTTCTCCGAGAGATTGGTCAAACAATAAGTTTTCATATTATCTATTTGACGCTACTGGCTACATACATATACAATATATAAGATCTCTTACAATCCCCTAGCATTTGAAATCAAATTTCACATGGTATTCTCCGGCTTTATTGATGACGTGGTCAAGAAAGAATCCCGTCAATTCCTCTTGAATTGCTTTAATGCGATCTTGTGGTAGGAGTTCATTACGCATCTGCCACGTCTAATTTGAAAGGGGGTTAATACATATATATGAATGAAATTCAACAGAAATGATGGTGTAATAAAATGAAATTGTGAATACTATTGCTTACGCACTTCATATTGTCTTTTAGAGTAGCCCCGCTTATTTTTCAAAGTCGCGTTGTAGATGAACTCGCACACGTAGTATCCACAGTAATTATTCCCTTGTTCCTGCCACAAGCACTTTACGAGAAATAGAGGTCAATCAAACTGATAATGAAGCATTATAAATGGCATTAATGAAAGTATAGCTATAGAATCAACGGGAGATGCGCGCAACTAGCTAGCTAGTAGTACTTACTTTCGGGTATGTATATCGCGGCTCCTTCGGCAGTCCCGGAGCTTCTGCGGTGAACTGTTTCCAAACCCTGCAAGACAAAGAAAATAATTATTATTACTTGAGATATCAGGAAATGAACAAAAAGTTGCCGATATGGTGCGATAATGATCGTGTTGGGGAACGTTGCAGAAAATAAAAAAAATTCCTACGGTTTCACCAAGATCCATCTATGAGTTCATCTAGCAATGAGTGATAGGAGTGCATCTACATACCTTTGTAGATCGCGAGCGGAAGCGTTCAAGAGAACGGGGTTGAGGGAGTCGTACTGCCGTGATCCAAATCACCGATGACCAAGTGCCGAACGGACAGCACCTCCACGTTCAGCACACGTACGGAGCGGATGACGTCTCCTGCACCTTGATCCAGCAAGGAGGAGGGAGAGGTTGAGGAAGAAGGCTCCAACAGCAGCACGACATCGTGGTGGTGATGGAGTGGCAGTTCTCCGGCAGGGCTTCGCCAAGCTCACGCGGAGGAGGAGAGGTGTTGGGGAGGGGAGGGGCTTCGCCTTGGATGTTGTGTGCAGCCCTCCCCTCGCCCCTCTATTTATAGGGGAAGGGGAAGGGGCGGCCCCTCTAGATGAGATCTAGAGGGTGGGGGGGGCGGCCAAGGGAGGGGCTTGCCCCCCAAGCAAGGGGGGCGCCCCCACTAGGGTTTCCCCCAACCCTAGGCGCATGGGCTCAAGGGGGGATGCGCCCAGCCCTCCAGGGGCTGGTTCCCTGCCTACTACGGCCCATGAGGCCCTCCGAGAGAGGTGGCCCCTCCCGGTGGACCCCCGGAACCCCTCCGGTGGCCCCGGTACAATATCGATATGCCCCCGAAACTTTCCGGTGACCGTATGACAACTTCCCATATATAAATCTTCACCTCTGGACCATTCCGGAACTCCTCATGACGTCCGGGATGTTATCCGGGACTCCGAACAACATTCGGTAATCACATACAAGTCTTCCTAATAACCCTAGCGTCATCGAACCTTAAGTGTGTAGACCCTACGGGTTCGGGAATCATGCAGACATGACCGAGACAGCTCTCCGGCCAATAACCAACAGCGGGATCTGGATACCCATGTTGGCTCCCACATGTTCCACGATGATCTCATCGGATGAACCATGATGTCGAGGATTCAAGCAACCCTGTATACAATTCCGTTTGTCAATCGGTACGTTACTTGCCCGAGATTCGATCGTCGGTATCCCAATACCTCGTTCAATCTCGCTATCGCAAATCACTTTACTCGTACCGTAATGCATGATCCCGTGACCAAACACTTGGTCACTTTGAGCTCAATATAATGATGCATTACCGAGTGGGCCCAGAGATACCTCTCTGTCATACGGAGTGACAAATCCCAGTCTCGATCCGTGTCAACCCAACAAACAATTTCGGAGATACCCGTAGTATACCTTTATAGTCACCCAGTTACGTTGTGACGTTTGGTACAACCAAAGCACTCCTACGGTATCCGGGAGTTACATGATCTCATGGTCTAAGGAAAGGATACTTGAAATTGGAAAAGCTCTAGCAAACGAACTACACGATCTTGTGCTATGCTTAGGATTGGGTCTTGTCCATCACATCATTCTCCTAATGATGTGATCCCGTTATCAATGACATCCAATCTCCATAGTCAGGAAACCATGACTATCTATTGATCAACGAGCTAGTCAACTAGAGGCTCACTAGGGACATGTTGTAGTCTATGTATTCACGCGTGTATTACGGTTTCCGGATAATACAATTATAGCATGAATAAAAGACAATTATCATGAACAAGGAAATATAATAATAATCCTTTTATTATTGCCTCTAGGGCATATTTCCAACAGTCTCCCACTTGCACTAGAGTCAATAATCTAGTAACATTGTGATGAATCGAACACCCATAGAGTTCTGGTGTGGATCATGTTTTGCTTTCATGGAAGAGGTTTAGTCAACGGATCTGCAACATTCAGATCCGTATGCACTTTGCAAATTTCTATGTCTCCATCTTGAACATTTTCACGAATGGAGTTGAAGCGACGCTTGATGTGCCTGGTATTCTTGTGAAACCTGGGCTCCTTGGCAAGTGCAATAGCTCCAGTGTTGTCACAGAAGAGTTTGATCGGCCCCGACACATTGGGTATGACTCCTAGGTCGGTGATGAACTCCATCACCCGAATTGCTTCATGCGCTGCCTCCGAGGCTGCCATGTACTCCGCTTCACATGTAGATCCCGCCACGACGCTCTGCTTGCTGCTGCACCAGCCATCGCTCCACCATTCAACATATACACCTATCATGTTAGTCACATTGAGTCATCATGATCTGTGTCTAAGCTAGCGTCGACTTAACCCTTTACTACGAGATCTTAATAACCTCCATAAACGAGAAACATGTCCTTAGTCCTTTTCGTGTACTTCATGATATTCTTGACCGCTGTCCGGTGTTCCTTGTCGGGATTACTTTGGTACCTTCCTACCAAACTTACGGCAAGGTTTACATCAGGTCCGGTACACAGCATGGCATACATAATAGACCCTATGGCTGAGGCATAGGGGATGACACTCATCTCTTCTATATCTTACGCCGTGGTGGGACATTGAGCCGAGCTCAATTTCACACCTTGCAAAGACAGGCAAGAACCCCTTCTTAGACTGATCCATATTGAACTTCTTCAATATCTTATCAAGGTATGTGCTTTGTGAAAGACCTATGAGGCGTCTCGATCTATCTCTATAGGTCTTGATGCCTAATATATAAGCAGCTTCTCCAAGGTCCTTCATTGAAAAATTCTTATTCAAGTAGGCCTTAATGCTGTCCAAAAGTTCTATATCATTTCCCATCAAAAGTATGTCATCTACATATAATATGAGAAATGCTACAGAGCTCCCACTCACTTTCTTGTAAACGCAGGCTTCTCCATAAGTCTCAAGATAAACCCAAACGCTTTGATCATCTCATCAAAGCGAATGTTTCAACTCCGAGATGCTTGCACCAGCCCATAAATGGATCATTGGAGCTTGCATACCTTGTTAGCATTCTTAGGGTCGACAAAACCTTCCGCTGCATCATATACAGTTCTTCCTTTAGGTAGCCGTTAAGGAATGCCGCTTTTGACGTCCATTTGCCATATCTCATAATCATAGTATGCGGAAATTGCTAACATGATTCAGACGGACTTCAGCTTTGCTACGGGAGAGAAAGTCTCATCGTAGTCAACCCCTTGAACTTGTCGATAACCCTTAGCGACAAGTCGACCTTTATAGATGGTAACATTACCATCCGCGTCTGCCTTCTTCTTCTTAAAGATCCATTTGTTTTCTATCGTCGCCGATCATCGGGCAAGTCTGTCAAAGTCCATACTTTGTTTTCATACATGGATCCTATCTCGGATTGCATGGCTTCAAGCCATTTGTTGGAATCTGGGCCCGCCATCGCTTCTTCATAGTTCAAGGTTCACCGTTGTCTAACAACATGATTTCCGTGACAGGGTTGCCATACCACTCTGGTGTGGAACGTGTCCTTGTGGACCCACGAAGTTCAAGAGCAACTTGATCCAAGTACCTTTATCATCATCATTAATTTCCTCTCCGGTCGGTGTAGGCACCACAGGAACATTTTTCTGAGCTGCACTACTTTCCGGTTCAAGAGGTAGTACTTCATCGAGTTCTACTTTCCTCCCACTTACTCCTTTCGAGAGAAACTCTTTTTCCAGAAAGGATCCGTTCTTGGCAACAAAGATCTTGCCTTCGGATCTAAGGTAGAAGGTATACCCAATGGTTTCCTTAGGGTATCCTATGAAGACGCATTTTTCCGACTTGGCTTCGAGCTTTTCAGGTTGAAGTTTCTTGACATAAGCATCACATCCCCAAACTTTTAGAAACGACAGCTTAGGTTTCTTCCCAACCCATAATTCATACGGTGTCGCCTCAACGGATTTAGACGGTGCCCTATTTAAAGTGAATGTAGCTGTCTCTAGAGCGTATCCCCAAAATGATAGCGGTAATCAGTAAGAGACATCATAGATCGCACCATATCCAATAGAGTGCGATTACGACGTTCGGACACACCGTTACGCTAAGATGTTCCAGGCGGCGTCAGTTGTGAAACGATTCCACATTTCCTTAAGTGTGTACCAAATTCATGACTTAAATATTCTCCTCCACGATCTGATCGTAAGAACTTTATTTTTCGGTCACGTTTATTCTCTACCTCATTCTGAAATTCCTTGAACTTTTCAAAGGTCTCAGACTTGTGTTTCATCAAGTAGACATACCCATATCTACTTAAGTCGCCAGTGAGAGTGAGAACATAACGATATCCTCCGCGAGCCTCAACGCTAATTGGACCGCACACATCAGTATGTATGATTTCCAATAAGTTGGTTGCTCGCTCCATTGTTCCGGAGAACGGAGTCTTGGTCATTTTGCCCATGAGGCATGGTTCGCATGTGTCAGATGATTCATAATCGAGAGACTCTAAAAGTCCATCAGCATGGAGCTTCTTCATGCGCTTGACACCAATGTGACCAAGGTGGCAGTGCCACAAGTATGTGGGACTATCGTTATCAACTTTACATATTTTTGTATTCACACTATGAATATGTGTAACATCACGTTCGAGATTCATTAAGAATAAACCATTGACCACTGGAGCATGACGATAAAACATATCTCTCATATAAATAGAACAACCATTATTCTCGGATTTAAATGAGTAGCCATCTCGTATTAAACGAGATCTTGATACAATGTTCATGCTCAAACTTGGCACTAAATAACAATTATTGAGGTTTAAAACTAATCCCGTGAGGTAAATGTAGAGGTAGCGTGCCGACGGCGATCACATCGACCTTGGAACCATTCCCGACGCGCATCGTCACCTCGTCCTTCGCCAGCCTCCGCTTATTCCGCAGCTCCTGCTGTGAGTTACAAATATGAGCAACGACACCGGTATCAAATACCCAGGAGTTACTACGAGTAGTGGTAAGGTACACATCAATTACATGTATATCACATATACCTTTGGTGTTGCCGGCCTTGTTGTCCGCTAAGTATTTGGGGCAGTTCCGCTTCCAGTGACCCTTCCCTTTGCAATAAAAGCACTCAGTCTCAGGCTTGGGTCCATTGTTTGACTTCTTCCCGGCAATCGGCTTACTGTAGCGGCAACATCCTTGCCGTCCTTCTTGAAGTTCTTCTTACCCTTGCCCTTCTTGAACTTAGTGGTTTTATTGACCATCAACAATTGATGTTCTTTCTTGATTTGTACCTCTCCTGACTTCAGCATTGAAAATACTTCAGGAATAGTTTTCACCATCCCCTGCATATTGTAGTTCATCACAAAGCTCTTGTAGCTCGGTGGGAGCGACTGAAGGATTCTGTCAATGACCGCCTTGTCCGGGAGGTTAATGTCCAGCTGGGACAAAGCGGTCGTGCAACCCAGTATATTTTGAGTATGTGCTCACCGATGTAACTATTTTGTCCATCTTACAAGTATAGAACTTGTCGGAGACTTCATATCTCTCGACCGGGCATGAGCTTGGAAAACCATTTTCAGCTCCTCGAACATCTCATATGCTCCGTGTTGCTCAAAACGCTTTTGGAGCCCCGGTTCTAAGCTGTAAAGCATGCCGCACTGAATGAGGGAGTAATCATCAGCACGTGACTGCCAAGCATTCATAATGTCTTGGTTCTCTGGGATGGGTGCTTCACCTAGCGGTCCTTCTAGGACATATGCTTTCTTGGCAGCTATGAGGATGATACTCAGGTTCCAGACCCAGTCCGAATAGTTGCTGCCATCATCTTTCAGCTTGGTTTTCTCTAGGAATGCGTTGAAGTTCATGTTGACATGAGCATTGGCCATTTGATCTACAAGACATTTTTGCAAAGATTTTAGACTAAGTTCATGATAATTAAGTTCATCTAATCAAATTATTTAATGAACTCCCACTCAGATTTGACATCCCTCTAGTCATCTAAGTGTTACATGATCCGAGTCGACTAGGACGTGTCCGATCATCACGTGAGACGGACTAGTCATCATCGGTGAACATCTCCATGTTGATCGTATCTTCCATACGACTCATGTTCGACCTTTCGGTCTCGTGAGTACCGAGGCCATGTCTGTACATGCTAGGCTCGTCAAGTTAACCTAAGTGTTTTGCATGTGTAAAACTGTCTTACACCCGTTGTATGTGAACGAGGAATCCATCACACTCGATCATCACGTGGTGCTTCAAGCATTTAACATTAGCAACGGCGCACGCTTAGGGGAACACCTTCTTGAAATTATTATGAGGATCATCTTATTTACTACCGTCGTTCTAAGTAAACAAGATGCATAAACATAATAAACATCACATGCAATTAAATAGTAGTGACACGATATGGCCAATATCATATAGCTCCTTTGATCTCCATCTTGGGGCTCCATGATCATCTTGTCACCGGCATGACACCATGATCTCCATCATCATGATCTCCATCATCGTGTCTCCATGAAGTTGCTCGCCAACTATTACTTCTACTACTATAGCTAACAGTTTAGCAATAAAGTAAAGTAATTACATGGCGTTGAATCAATTACACGCAGGTCATACAATAATTAAGACAACTCCTATGGCTCCTGCCGGTTGTCATACTCATCGACATGCAAGTCGTGATTCCTATTACAAGAACATGATCTCATACATCACAATATATCATTCATCATTCATCACAACTTTTGGCCATATCACATCACAAGGCAATTGCTGCAAAAACAAGTTAGACGTCCTCTAATTGTTGTATCATCTTTTACGTGGCTGCAATAGGGTTCTAGCAATAACGTTTTCTTACCTAGGAAAAAGCCACAACGTGATTTGTCAACTTCTATTTACCCTTCATAAGGACCCTTTTCATCGAATCTGCTCCAACTAAAGTGGGAGAGACAGACACCCGCTAACCACCTTATGCAACTATTGCATGTCAGTCGGTGGAACCTGTCTCACGTAAGCGTACGTGTAAGGTCGGTCCGGGCCGCTTCATCCCACAATACAAGAAAGTTGACAACATCTACGCCCACAACAAATTGTGTTCTACTCGTGCAAAGAGAACTACACATAGACCTAGCTCATGATGCCACTGTTGGGGAACGTTGCAGAAAATAAAAAAAAATCCTACGGTTTCACCAAGATCCATCTATGAGTTCATCTAGCAACGAGTGATAGGAGTGCATCTACATACCTTTGTAGATCGCGAGCGAAAGCGTTCAAGAGAACAGGGTTGAGGGAGTCGTACTCGTCGTGATCCAAATCACCGATGACCAAGTGCCGAATGGACAGCACCTCCGTGTTCAACACACGTACGGAGCGGATGATGTCTCCCGCACCTTGATCCAGCAAGGAGGAGGGAGAGGTTGAGGAAGAAGGCTCCAACAGCAGCACGACGGCGTGGTGGTGATGCAGTGGCAGTCCTCCCAAGTGAGGCTTCGCCAAGCTCACGCGGAGGAGGAGAGGTGTTGGGAGGGAGGGCTGCACCTTGGTTGTTGTGTGCAGCCCTCCCTCGCCTCTATTTATAGGGAAGGGGAAGGTTGGCCCCTCTAGATGAGATCTAGAGGAGGGGCGGCGGCCAAGGGAGGGGCTTGCCTCGAAGCAAGGGGCGCCCCACTAGGGTTCCCCCCAACCCTAGGCGCATGGGCCCAAGGGGGGATGTGCCCAGCCCTCCAGGGGCTGGTTCCTGCCCACTACGGCCCATGAGGCCCTCCGAGATTAGTGGCCCCTCGGTGGACCCCGGAACCCTCCGGTGGTCCCAGACAATACCGATATGCCCCCGAAACTTTCCGGTGACCGTATGACAACTTCCCATATATAAATCTTCACCTCCAAACCATTCCGGAACTCCTCGTGACGTCCGGGATCTTATCCGGGACTCCGAACAACATTCGATAATCACATACAAGTCTTCCTAATAACCCTAGCGTCACCGGACCTTAAGTGTGTAGACCCTACGGGTTCGGGAATCATGCAGACATGACCGAGACAGCTCTCCGGCCAATAACCAATAGCGGGATCTGGATACCCATGTTGGCTCCCACATGTTCCACGATGATCTCATCGGATGAACCTCGATGTTGAGGATTCAAGCAACCCCGTATACAATTCCCTTTGTCAATCGGTATGTTACTTGCCCGAGATTCGATCGTCGGTATCCCAATACCTCTTTCCATCTCGTTACCAGCAAGTCACTTTTCTTGTACCGTAATGCATCATCCCGTGACCAAACACTTGGTCACTTTGAGCTCAATATGATGATGCATTACCGAGTGGGCCCAGAGATACCACTCCGTCATACGGAGTGACAAATCCCAGTCTCGATCATTGTCAACCCAATGCACAATTTCAAGATACCCGTAGTATACCTTTATAGTCACCCGATTACGTTGTGACGCTTTGGTACACCCAAAGCACTCCCACGGTATCCGGGAGTTACACGATCTCATGGTCTAAGGAAAGGATACTTGACATTGGAAAAGCTCTAGCAAGCGAACTACACGATCTTGTGGTATGCTTAGGATTGGGTCTTGTCCATCACATCATTCTCCTAATGATGTGATCCCGTTATCAATGACATCCAATGTCCATAGTCAGGAAACCATGACTATCTATTGATCAACGAGCTAGTCAACTAGAGGCTCACTAGGGACATGTTGTACTCTATGTATTCACACGTGTATTACGATTTCTGGATAATACAATTATAGCATGAATAAAAGAAAATTATCATGAACAAGGAAATATAATAATAATCCTTTTATTATTGCCTCTAGGGCATATTTCCAACAGATCGATTGAACTTACTTGTTGAGCATTTTAGTCATGTCCAGACACGCTTTGGGATCTTTCCGTCTCGAGTCTAAGACGGTTACTAGTCCCCGCTCAAGCTTAATCTCCAGAAGAACATAGTGGAAGCTACGCACGCATGCATAACTCATCAATTACATTACTATAACCTCGCTTGAGTAATAAGGGAAACCTAATATGCACACGATAGTAACACTCACTCGAAGTTGTAAGGAAAGAGTATTAAATCTTTGTTTTGATTTTTGATCAACGAGTGTAGCAAGTAGGCCTTGGCCTCTTCAGCGTCCTTTGTAACCAGAAATTCATCTATGATATTTGTGTTAATGAACCCAATATCATACATTTCTTGTTTTCTGCACTCGACGATCTTCAATCTGCATAATATAGTGAGGATAATTAATGATAAATACATGCAATGATAGAGCTGAGCTATATATAGAGACTTAATGACAGAAATAGTACTTACAGACATTAGCAAAAGACCGTTAATTTATTGAGGGCCTTTTGATTGAAGAACTCGAAGAACTCCTCAAATGGAACAGGCAACAGATCAGTTCAATGAGGTCGTGCTCCTCTTTAATTCTTAGATACAAAGTATTCGTCCCCCCAGACTCTCTGCAGGTTTTCACGTACCAATTATGGAATCTTCGCATCATCGTTGTTAGAGATTTTTCATCTTTGACGAGAGGCTTCCCGATACTCAGATCTGTGTTCGACCACCTCCAAGAAATCAAAATTTACATCGTCAGACAGGTAATCTCCAAGATTGCTATAACCGGGCACCGTCCCCGGAGCATTAGCGACGATGTCGCTAGACACATTGAGCGGGGGGCACGATTGATTTGCTTGTTCGCCGAGCTGGGCAATTTTTTCCCAGCTGCTCATTCTTTTAACCTTTGATCACTGGCAGTACTTCCCGACCGCTCCGCTTCGAGATATGCCTTTTCAGTAATGCGCTCATAGTTGGTTTTCAGCGGAGACTTTGGTGGTTTCCTCAGGGCATCGATAGTGCGCTTTGCTTTCACTGGATCTACCTTCTCCTCCGGAGGTGGATGTCTCTGCGCTTTCAACCCTTCAAAGAAGTCCTTCACTTCGGTCCGCACGATCTTCTTGTTTTCCTCCACGGTCATCTCGTACGGTAACTTCTCTAGAGGCTTGAGAGGTGGACCATATCTGTATTGCCTCCCGCCTCTGGCTGTACTGCTAGACGCCGGAGCAGACGGAGCGACTGTGGCTGTCTTCTTTCGTGCTTGCTTACGAGGAGGAGCAGAAGGACTACGACGCGCCGGAGCAGCCGGGGCGGCGGCGGGTCTCTTCCTCCCTTGCTGGCGAGGCGGAGAAGGAGGAGGCTGCTGGCTGCTCGGGCGCCGGGCCAAGCGTAGCTGCAGAAGGAGGCGGAGTGCCGCCACGCGCCGGAGAAGGAGGCTGAGTGCCCTGATCGTCACTCGCCGGAGGAGGAGGCGGTGGAGGAGGTGGAGTGCCCTGACCGACCGGAGGAGGAGGAGGAGGTGGAGGCGTCCAGTTCAGAAGGTTGATGAACTCCTTCCGCCATAGGCATGGAGTCTTCATAGCAGAACCCAGCCGAGTCTCCCCTTCACCGGTAGGGTGGTCAAGCTGGAGGTCCTCAAATCCCTCCATTATTTCATCCACCGTCACCCTAGCATATCCTTCTGAAATCGGACGACAGTGAAAAGTTGCACCGGGTTCAGAAGGTCGAACAGAGCCGACAGCCGCCTTGACTTTTAAGTTCTGCCATTGCGTCATAAGGTGGCAATTTTGAGATTTCGTGATAGCATCCAAGGGGTAGTAGCAGGAGCCGTCAAGACATGCTCCGGCTGAAGCAGATCGGTGGAAGCCACGCTGCTTCTCCGCTGAGATGGCGGGGTAGCTTCGGGGGAAGCTTCGGCAGTTCGTTTGCTGCGATTTGCTTCTTGTTCCTCTATCGCTTGTACCCTTGCGTGCAGCGCCTGCAGTTTTGGTCTGCTACACATTCTTCCTCCTCTCCTGGCATTTGTAACCGCCTGTGTCCGGAAAACCAACCTTCCACGGAACGGAGCCTGACATGCCTCGTGTCCATCCAGGGTGCTCAGGATTCCCGAGGGCCATTGTGAGCTCGTCGTTCTCTCTGTCTGGAACGAACGTCCCTTGCTGCGTTGCATCGATATAGTGTTGAAGCCTCTTGACTGGTATTTTCAGTTGCTCGTCCATCCAAAGGCACTTCCCTGGTACATGGTCCAAGGTTCCGCCAGCCCCGAAGAACCAAGTCCGACAACAGTCTGGCCAGTTCATTGTCTCTGGTTCGATCCCTTTATCAAGCAGATCATTCTCAGCCTTGGCCCACTTAGGCCGGGCTTTGAGGTAGCCACGACCCGTGCGATGGTGAAGCTTCTTCTTCGCAGCATTTTTCTTGTTTGTCACCGACATCTTCTTACTCTTTTCTGATGTCTTGTGGGCCACAAATGCGGGCCAGTGATCTCTGATCTTCTCATATTTGCCCATGAATTCTGGTGTCTCTTCTTTGTCGACAAACTTTTTCAGCTCATTCTTCCACCTCCTGAATAGGTCTGCCATCTTCTTAAGAGCAAAAGACTTGCTTAATTGCTCTTTAACTGACTTCTCCGGATCCTCCTCTGGCGGTAGGGTGAAATTTGACTTCAGCTCAGTCCAAAGATCATCTTTCTGCATATCATTGACATAAGACACCTCAGGGTCTTCGTTCCTAGGCTTATACCATTGCTGGATGCTGATCGGGATCTTGTCCCTAACAAGAACCCCGCACTGAGCAGAAAATGCATCTTTTGTCCGGATGGGTTCAATCGGTTGGTCGTCGCTCGCGATTTCTGTGATCTCAAACCTTTCATTCGAGCGCAACTTCTTCTTTGGGCCTCGTCTCTTTACCGAAGTTGTGCTCGATCCGGAGGTTAGAAAAAAGAAGAAAGACAAGATTTAATTAATATGTGTACATACCAAAACAATGAATGCATCAATTAGCTAGTCAGCACAGGCTTAACTAATATATATACCTGGCCGGACTCGGTTTGGTCACCGGAGCCGTCATCACGGTCTCCTTCTTGCACCGTCATTGGGTCACCGGAGCCGTCCTCACTGTCTCCTTCTTGCACCGGCATTGGGTCAAAGGAGCCATCATAATCATAGCCTGCTTCTTCACCCTGTCCTTCCAGACCATCGGTGTCGTTGAGAAACGAGAAGGCGACATCACCTCCTTGTGCGATTATGACCCCAACACCGCTTATGTTGCTTCATCTCGGGGGGTGTCCATAGTTTCTACAAATATTTACAACATGGCAATTATTATTCAAACATGACAGATGGATATATTAGTGGCAAACGTAGAACTAGCTAGCTAATCACAGTAAGGAATCATATTAATTAGTGGCCTCGATGCTGCTTCTCTAGGGTTTGGGGTGGCCTCGACAATGCTTCAAGGGTATGGGGTGGCCTCGAGAGAGTTTGTCGGGTAGGGGCGCGACGGGAGGGTGTAGGAGACCGACATCTTTTTTTGCTAGGGTTTGGGTGTCCTCGAGAGTTTTGGTCGAGCGAGAGGGTCGGGGGGTGCTCCCGCGGTATAAGTTATCACAGTCGAGGGGGGTATATATATCGACCGCACCTCATGTCGAAGTTATCTGGGAGGGGGTAATATCGACAACGACAACATACGTACATGGGAAAATAATATTATCGGGGAGGGGGTATGTCGACCCCCCCCCCTCGTGTTGAAATTATCGGGAGGGGTATATCAACGACGACAGACCCGATAAAAAATAAGAAAACAAAGAAGAAATAAAAAGAGGAGAAGAAGAAAGGAATAGAGGAGAAGATCGAAGAAAAAAAAGAAAAAAAAGAGGAGAAGAAGAATATATATTCCTTTCTTCTTCTCCTCTTCCGTTTCTTCATCTCCTCTTCCTTTTCTTCCTCTCCTCTTCTTCTTCTTTTTCCTCTTCTTATTTTCCTTTTTCCTCTTCTTATTTCCCTTTTTCCTCTCCTAAATATATAAAACTTTTCTAAAAATCAAACTAACCTAAAATATACTAAATCAGAGAATATATATAGATAATCCTTTTTTAAATATATAAATCTAACTTTTGAATATATGAACATATATACACAGAGAACATACAAACATATATACATTTTTATAAACAAGCAAAATACAAATCATCATATATATGAACAAAAAATCTGAAAAGAAGGCGTATATCATATATACACAATACATATACTCACATATATACATATCTATATATAATCTGAAAAAAAACAAGCATATAATATATGAAAAAAAACAAGGACAGGGGAGGGGCGCCGGCCGGACCAAGGTGAGGAGGGGCAGGGGCGCGGGTTCGGCGGCGAGGACGGTGACGGGCAGAGGGCGACGCTTTGGCGAGAACGGCGACGGGCAGGGCGACGACAAAGCGAGGAAGGGGCGGGCAGGCGACGACAACGACGGGCGGGCTGGGCACGCGACGCTGCTGGGCAGGGGCGGCAAGCGGCGATGGCGCTGGCGAGGGCACGGGCGACGAAGCGGCGGGCGACGGCGAGCGGGCGGCGATGGCGACCTCGGGCGGCTCGGGGAGGCGACGACGACGTCGGGGCAGGGGCTGGCGTCGAGGAGCAGCAGCAGCCTGGCGGCGTTCGGGAGAAGAATGGCAGGTGGGGGAAATTTCCTAAGTGTTTGGTTATATAGAAAAGGCTTTGGTCCCGGTTCGTGGCATCAACCGGGACCAATGCCACCCTTTAGTCCCGGTTGGTGCCACCAACCGGGACCAAAGGCCTCTTTTCAGCAGCCCAAAGGGCGGGAAGCGGCGGCCTTTGGTCCCGGTTGGTAGCACCAACCGGGACTAAAGGGTGGCATTGGTCCCGGTTGATGCCACGAACCGGTACCAATGCACCCCTTTAGTCCCGGTTGGTGGCACCAACCGGGACCAAAGGCCTTGCGCTGCCCCGCGTCAAAAGTTTAGTACCACCTCGCTAGCTGAGAGAGCTCGAGAGTGGTTTATAAGCGCTGCTGCGCCCACCCTCTCGAGCTCCTCTCAATTGTAGGCTTTCGGGCCTAACCGTACGCTGTGTGCCTGTTTGCCTACTGGGCCTCCTGCGGGCCTGACTCCTGGCCCATGGTAGGGTTTCTAGTCGTATTTAGGCCATGGGGGCCCAGTAGGTGGCACTTTTTTTGTTTTTTTTCTTTGTTGCTTTATTTATTTTATTTTGTTTATACTTATAACAGAATACTTATTGTTGCTATTTTTATTTATTTCATTAAAGTTTATTTTTAATTCTTTTTCTTTTAGGTCACAAAAATTATAAACTTTCTATTAGTGTCATTAGTTTTCAAATTTGAATAGTTAAAATTACTGTGTTTAATATTACTGTGTTTAAAATTCAAAGTTTTTTCTAGTTTTTTTGTTTTGCTTTTTTTTATATTTATTTTCTTCTGTTTTTTGCTTTATTTTTTAATTCCTTTTGCTTTTAGGTCAGCAAAATTATAAAGTTTCTATTAGTGCCATTAGTTTTAGAAAAAATATTTTGTTTTTTTTTGTTTTCTTTTTTGCTTTATTTATTTTATTTTGTTTCTACTTACAACAAAATACTTATTGTTGCTATTTTTATTTATTTTATTAAATTTTATTTTTAATTATTTTTCTTTTAGGTCACAAAAATTATAAACTTTCTGTTAGTGCCATTAGTTTTACAAAAATTATAAACTTTTTGTTAGTGCCATTAGTTTTCAAATTTGAATAGTTAAAATTTAAATTCTTTGAAATTTGTGTAAATCACAAGTTTGTGATTAACTTTACTAAAAAAATGAGCATAGATGCGCCTATAGAGAAAATTCAACCTAAATTTATAATAAATTTCTATGAATTTCAGAGAAGAATTTAGGTCAAATTCCCTTTATAAGGGCATCTATTTTCACTTTGAGAGGAGCTCAACAAGGCAGAGAGGGAGGTACTTATAAACCGGTGTGAGCGCCCTTCGGTTGGCGAGGTGGGACTAAACTCGATCAAGAACGAGGATCATTTTTAGTCCCGGTTTGTGGCACAAACCGGGACTAATGGTCATGGGCCAGGGGCGAGGCGCATTGGTCCCGGTTCGTGCGTGGAACCGGGACCAAAAGGTCCAGACGAACCGGGACCAATGGCCCACGTGGCTGCCCTCTTGAGTGTTCTTGGTGAGAACATAGTTGACAAGGAGCGAACCGGGATTAATGGTATTACGAGGGCCGAACCATAAGACATTAAAGCATTTCAAATGAACTCTGAAAAAGTTGAGAGTTAGCATGGTATCATAATTTCACCCACATAGCATGTGCATGTACAAAATGGACAATGGTATCATACTCGTCTGTTACAAAGTTGGCATGGTATCATCATAATAGTTGCGGGAGAAAGTCTTCACTTTTTCTTCGCTTGTGTCATTTGCTTATTGCGCTGTAACCATGGATAATCTTCATCGTTTATCAGGATGCTTGGGTCAGCCTTGACTTTGAAGGGAGGAATTTCATGAAACTTTTCATAATGTTCAGACATGTCTGTCTTGCCCTCCACTCCCACGATGTCCCTTTTTCCTGAAAGAACTATGTGGCGCTTTGGCTCATCGTATGATGTATTAGCTTCCTTATCTTTTCTTTTTCTCGGTTTGGTAGACATGTCCTTCACATAGATAACCTGTGCCACATCATTGGCTAGGACGAACGGTTCGTCAGTGTATCCAAAAAATTTCAGATCCACTGTTGTCATTCCGTACTGTGGGTCTACTTGTACCCCGCCTCCTGACAGATTGATCCATTTGCACTTAAACAAAGGGACTTTAAAATCATGTCCGTAGTCAAGTTCCCATATGTCCACTATGTAACCATAATATGTGTCCTTTCCCCTCTTGGTTGCTGCATCAAAGCGGACACCGCTGTTTTGGTTGGTGCTCTTTTGATCTTGTTCAATCGTGTAAAATGTATTCCCATTTATCTTGTAACCTTTGTAAATCAATACAGTCAAAGATGGTCCCCTGGACAACAAGTACAGCTCATCACAAACAGTCTTGTCACCTCTGAGACGTGTTTCCAACCAACTGCTGAAAGTCCTGATGTGTTCACATGTAATCCAGTCGTCGCACTGCTCCGGGTGTTTGGAGCGCAGACTGTTCTTGTGTTCATCGACATACGGGGTCACCAAGGTAGAGTTCTATAGAACTATGTAGTGTGCTTGATACCAAGAATATCCGTCCCTACATATTATTGAGTCCCCTCCAAGCGTGCCTTTTCCAGTCAGTCTCCCCTCATACCGTGATTTAGGGAGACCTATCTTCTTAAGGCCAGGAATGAAGTCAACACAAAACCCAATGACATCCTCTGCTTGATGGCCCATGGAGATGCTTCCTTCCGGCCTAGCGATTCTGAACATATTTATTTAGGACTCGCATGAACCTCTCAAAGGGGAACATATTGTGTAGAAATACGGGCCCTAGAATGACAATCTCGTCGACTAGATGAACTAGGACGTGCGTCATGATATTGAAGAAGGATGGTGGGAACACCAGCTCGAAACTGACAAGACATTGCACGACATCAGCCCTTAGCCTTGGTACGATTTCTGGATCGATCACCTTCTGAGATATTGCATTGAGGAATGCACATAGCTTCACAATGGCTAATCAGACGTTTTCGGTAGAAGCCCCTCAATGCAACCGGAAGCGCTATGCGTCATAATCACGTGGCAGTCATGAGACTTTAGGTTCTGGAACTTTTTCTCCGCACATTTATTATTCCCTTTATATTCGACGAGAAGCCAGTCGGGACCTTCATACCGAGCAGGCATTCAAAGAAGATTTATTTCTCTTCTTTCAGAAGAGCGTAGCTGGCAGGACCTTCATACCGCCCGGAGGCATGCCGTCTTTTTCGTGCAAGCGTTGCAGGTCCTCCCGTGTCTCAGGTGTATCTTTTGTCTTCCCATACACGCCCAAGAAGCCTAGCAGGTTCACGCAAAGGTTCTTCGTCACGTGCATCACTTCGATTGAAGAGCGGACCTCTAGGTCTTTCCAGTATGGAAGGTCCCAAAATATAGATTTCTTCTTCCACATGGGTGCGTGTCCCTCAGCGACATTCGGAACAGCTAGTCCACCGGGACCCTTTCCAAAGATTACGTGTAAATCATTGACCATAGCAAGTACGTGATCACCGGTACGCATGGCGGGCTTCTTCCGGTGATCTACCTCGCCTTTGAAATGCTTGCCTTTCTTTCGACATTGATGGTTGGTCGGAAGAAATCGACGATGGCCCAGGTACACATTCTTCCTGCATTTGTCCAGGTATATACTTTCAGTGTCATCTAAACAGTGCATGAATGTGTGGTATCCCTTGTTTGTCTGTCCTGAAAGGTTACTGAGAGCGGGCCAATCGTTGATGGTCACGAACCGCAACGCCTTTAGGTCAAATTCCTCCTCTTTGTGCTCATCCCACGTACGCACACCATTTCCATTCCACACCTATAAAAGTTCTTCAACTAATGGCCATAGGTACACATCAATGTCGTTCCAGGGTTGCTTAGGATCTTGGATGAGAACTGGCATCATAATGAACTTTCGCTTCATGCACATCCAAGGAGGAAGGTTATACATACATAGAGTCACGGGCCAGGTGTTGTGATTGCTGCTCTGCTCCCCGAAAGGATTAATGCCATCTGCGCTTAAAGCAAACCATACGGTCCTTGGGTCAATTGCAAACTCATCCCAGTACTTTCTCTCGATTTTTCTCCACTGCGACCCGTCAGCGGGTGCTCTCAACTTCCCGTCTTTCTTACGGTCCTCACTGTGCCATCGCATCAACTTGGCATGCTCTCCGTTTTTGAACAGACGTTTCAACCATGGTATTATAGGAGCATACCACATCACCTTCGCAGGAACCCTCTTCCTAGGGGGCTCGCCGTCGACATCACCAGGGTCATCTCGTCTGATCTTATACCGTAATGCACCGCATACCGGGCATGCGTTCAGATCCTTGTACGCACCGCGGTAGAGGATGCAGTCATTAGGGCATGCATGTATCTTCTGCACCTCCAACCCTAGAGGGCATACAACCTTCTTTGCTGCGTATGTACTGTCGGCAATTCATTATCCTTTGGAAGATTCTTCTTCAATATTTTTAGTAGCTTCTCAAATCCTTTGTCAAGCACAGCATTCTTTGCCTTCCACTGCAGCAATTCCAGTACGGTACCGAGCTTTGTGTTGCCATCTTCGCAATTGGGGTACAACCCTTTTTGTGATCCTATAACATGCGATCGAACTTCAGCTTCTCATTTTGACTTTCGCATTGCGTCCTTGCATTGACAATTGTTGGGGAACGTAGTAATTTCAAAATTTTCCTACACACACGCAAGATCATGGTGACGCATAGCAACGAGAGGGGAGAGTGTTGTCCACGTACCCTCGTCGACCGAAAGAGGAAGCGTTAGCACAACGCGGTTGATGTAGTCGTACGTCTTCACGATCCGACCGATCAAGTACCGAACGTACGGTACCTCCGAGTTCAGCACACGTTCAGCCCGATGACGTCCCTCAAACTCCGATCCAGCCGAGTGTTGAGGGAGAGTTTTGTCAGCACGACGCCGTGGTGACGATGATGATGTTCTACCGACGCAGGGCTTCGCCTAAGCAATCGCTAAAGATTATCGAGGTGGACTATGGTGGAGGGGCACTACACACGGCTAAAAGATCAAACGATCAATTGTTGTGTCTAGAGGTGCCCCTCTGCCCCTGTATATAAAGGAGCAAGGGGGGGTGCGGCCGGCCAAAGGGAGGGCACGCCAGGAGGAGTCCTACTCCCACCGGGAGTAGGACTCCCCCCTTTCCTAGTTGGAATAGGATTCGGGAGGGGGAAAGAGGAGGGAGAGAAGGAAGGGGGGCGGGGCGCCGCCCCCTCTCCTTGTCCTATTCGGACTAGGGGGGAGGGGCGCGTGGCCCAACTTTGGCCGCCTCTCCTCTTCTCCGTAAAGGCCCACTAAGGCCCATTTACCTCCCGGGGGGGTTCCGGTAACCTCCCGGTACTCTGGTAAAATCCCGATTTCACCCGGAACACTTTCAATATCCAAACTGTTGGGTAACGTAGCAGAAATTCAAAATTTTCTACGCATCACCAAGATCAATCTATGGAGATTCTAGCAACAAGAGAGGGAGAGAATGAGCATCATCATACCCTTGAAGATCGCTAAGAAGAAGCGTTACAGGAACGCGGATGAAGGAGTCGTACTCGCAGCGATTCAGATCGCGGTTGATTCCGATCTAAGCACCGAACAACGGTGCCTCCACGTTCAACACACGTACAGCCCGGGGACATCTCCTCGTTCTTGATCCAGCAAGGGAAGAGGGGAAGTTGAGGGAGAACTCCGACAGCACGACAGCATGGTGGTGATGGAGCTCGTGGTTCTCCCAAGCAGGCTTCGCCAAGCACTACGGAGGAGGAGGAGGTGTTGGAGGAGGGAGAGGGCTGCGCCAGGGAAGGTGCGGCTGCCCTCTCTCTCTCACTATATATAGGGGAAGGGAGGAGGGGAGGCGCCTAGGGTTCCCTAGGGAGGGCGGCGACCATAGGGGAAACCCTAGATGGGTTGTGACGCCCCCACCCCCTAGGAAACTTGCCCCCCAAGCCGGGAGGGGCGGCTGCCCTAGGGGTGGCGCCCCCACCTCTCCGTGTTACGTGAGATGGGGTGGAGGGCGCCAGCCCCTTAGTGGGCTGATGTGCCCTCTCCCTTGGCCCATAAGGCCCCCAAAGCTTGTCGGGGCCTCCAAACCCCTTTCGACACGCTGGTCATCACTGGTACCCCGAACAATTCCGAGTCCAATACCCTTCGTCCAATATACCGATCTTCACCTCCGGACCATTCTCGAGCTCCTCGTCATGTCCGGGATCTCATCCGGACTCTGAACAACCTTCGTAACCACATACTATTTCCCATAACAACTCTAGCGCCACCGAACCTTAAGTGTGTAGATCCCATGTGTTCAGTGAACCATGCGCATATGACCGAGACGTTCTCCGTCAATAACCAACAGCGGATCTGGATACCCATGTTGGCTCCCACATGTTCCACAATGATCTCATCGGATGAACCACGATGTCAAGGATTCAAGCAATCCCGTATGCAATTCCCTTTGTCTAGCGGTATTGTACTTGCCCGAGATTCGATCGTCGGTATGCCGATACCTTGTTCAATCTCGTTATCGGCAAGTCTCTTTACTCGTTCCGTAACACATCATCCCATGATCAACCCCTTGGTCACATTGTGCACATTATGATGATGTCCTACCGAGTGGGCCCGGAGATACCTCTCCGTCACACGGAGTGACAAATCCCCCTCGATTCGTGCCAACCCAATGCAGACACTTTCGGAGATACCCGTAGTGCACCTTTATAGCCACCCGCATTGCCAGGACGCTTGGTACACCCAAAGCATTCCTACGGTATCCGGAGTTGCACAATCTCATGGTCTAAGGAAATGATACTTAACATTAGAAAAGCTTTAGCATACTTAACTACACGATCTTTGTGCTAGGCTTAGGATTGGGTCTTGTCCATCACATCATTCTCCTAATGATGTGATCCCGTTATCAACGACATCCAATGTCCATGGTCGTGAAACCGTAACCATCTATTGATCAACGAGCTAGTCAACTAGAGGCTTACTAGGGACATGGTGTTGTCTATGTATCCACACATGTATCTGAGTTTCCTATCAATACAATTATAGCATGGATAATAAACGATTATCATGAACAAGGAAATATAATAATAATAACTAATTTATTATTGCCTCTAGGGCATATTTCCAACAGTCTCCCACTTGCACTAGAGTCAATAATCTAGTTCACATCGCCATGTGATTAACACTCACAGGTCACATCGCCATGTGACCAACATCCAAAGAGTTTACTAGTGTCAATAAACTAGTTCACATCATCATGTGATTAAGACTCAATGAGTTCTGGGGTTTGATCATGTTTTGCTTGTGAGAGAGGTTTTAGTCAACGGGTCTCCAACATTCAGATCCGTATGTTCTTCGCAAATCTCTAGGTCATATTGGAAATGAGGCTTCCACGCTCCACTTGGAGCTATTCCAAATGGTTGCGCCACTATACGTATCCGGTTTGCTACTCAGAGTCATTCAGATAGGTGTTAAAGCTTGCATCGATGTAACCCTTTACGCCGAACTCTTTATCACCTCCATAATCGAGAAACATGTCCTTATTACTCCAAGGACAATTTTGACCGCTGTCCAATGATCCATTCCTGGATCACTCTTGTACCCCCTTGACTGACTCATGGCAAGGCACACTTTAGGTGCGGTACACAGCATGACATACTGTATAGAGCCTATGGCTAAGGCATAGGGGACGACATTCGTCCTTTCTCTTTCTTCTGCCGTGGTCGAGCTTTAAGTCTTAACTTCATATCTTACAACTCGTGCAAGAACTCCTTCTTTGATCGATCCATCTTGAACACCTTCAAGATCATGTCAAGGTATGTGCTCATTCGAAAGTACCATTAAGCCGCTTTTGATCTATCCTTATAGATCTTGATGCTCAATGTTCAAGCAGCTTAATCCAGCTTTTTCCTTGAAAACTCCTTTCAAGCAACCCTTTATGCTTTCAAGAAATTCTACATCATTTCTGATCAACAATATGTCAACAACATATACTCATCAGAAATTCTATAGTGCTCCCACTCACTTCTTTGGAAATACAAGTTTCTCATAAACTTTGTATAAACGCAAAATCTTTGACCATCTCATCAAAGCGTATATTCCAACTCCGAGATGCTTACTCCAGTCCTTAGAAGGGTTGCTGGAGCTTTGCATACTTGTTAGCATCTTTCAGGATTGACAAAACCTTCTGGTTGTATCACATACAACCTTTCCTCAAGAATATCGTCGAGGAAACAATGTTTTGACATCCTATCTGTAAGATTTCATAAATAATGCAGTAATTGCTAATATAATTCCAACAGACTCTTAGCATCGCTACGAGTGAGAAAGTCTCATCGTAGTCAACTCCTTGAACTTGTCGGAGAACATCTTAACGACAAGTCGAGCTTTCTTAATGGTGATACTTACCATCATTGTCTGTCTTCCTTTTAAAATCCATCTGTACCCAACAGCCTTACGACCATCAAGTATTTCTTCCAAAGTCCACACTTTGTTCTCATAGATGGATCCTCTCTCGGATTTTATGGCCTCAAGCCATTTGTCGGAATCCGGGCCCACCATCGCTTCTCCATAGCTCGTAGGTTCATTGTTGTCTAGCAACATGACCTCCAAGACAGGATTACCGGACCACTCTAAAGCAGTACCTGTCCTTGTCGTCCTACGAGGTTTGGCAGTGACTTGATCTGAAGCATTATGATCACTATCATCAGCTTCCACTTCAATTGGTGTAGGTGCCACATGAACAAGTTCTTGTGCCCTGCTACACTCTGGTTGAAGTGATGGTTCATTAACCTCATCAAGTCTCCACCATCCTCCCACTCAATTCTTTCGAGAGAAACTTTTCCTCGAGAAAGGACCCGTTTCTAGAAACAATCACTTTTGCTTCCGGATCTTAAATAGGAGGCATACCCAACTGTTTTGGGTGTCCTATAAAGATATATTTATCCGCTTTGGGTTCGAGCTCATCAGGATGAAACTTTTTCATATAAGCGTCGCAGCCCCAAACTTTTAAGAAACGACAACTTAGGTTTCTCCAAACCATAGTTCAAACGATGTCGTCTCAACGGAATTACGTGGTGCCCTATTAAAGTGAGTGCGGTTGTCTCTAATGCCTAACCCATGAACGATAGTGGTAATTCGATAAGAGACATCATGATACGCACCATATCTAATAGGGTGCAACTATGATGTTCGGACACACCATCACACTAATGGTGTTCTAGGCGGTATTAATTGTGAAACAATTTCCACAATGTCTTAATAGTGTGCCAAAGCTCGTAACTCAGATACTCATCTCTATGATCATATCATAGACATTTTATCCTCTTGTCACGATGATCTTCAATTTCACTCTGAAATTACTTGAACCATTCAATAATTTAGATTTGTGTTTCATCAAGTAAATATACTCAGTATCTGCTCAAATCATCTGTGAAGTAAGAACATAACGATATCCACTGCGTGCCTTAGCACTCATTGGACTGCACACATCAAAATGTATTACTTCCAACAAGTTGCTTTCTTGTTCCATTTTACTGAAAACAAGGCTTTCAGTCATCCTGCCCATGTGGTATGATTTGCATGTCTCAAGTGATTCAAAATCAAGTGAGTCCAAACGGTCCATCTGCATGGAGTTTCTTCATGCGATACACCAATAGACATGGTTTGCATGTCTCAAACTTTTCAAAATGAGTGAGTCCAAAGATCCATCAACATGGAGCTTCTTCATGCTTTTATACCAATATGAATTACATGGCAAGTGCCACAAGTAAGTGGTACTATCATTACTATCTTATATCTTTTGGCATGAAAATGTGTATCACTACGATCGAGATTCAATAAACCATTCTTTTAGGTGCAAGACCATTGAAGGTATTATTCAAATAAACAGAGTAACCATTATTCTCCTTAAATGAATAATCAGACACGATAGACATAATCCAATCATGTCTATGCTCAACTCAAACACCAAATAACAATTATTTAGTTGTTACACCAATCTCGATGGTAGAGGGAGTGTGCAATGCTTGATCACATTAACCTTGGAAACACTTCCAACACATATCGTCAGCTCACCTTTAGCTAGTCTCTGTTTATTCCGTAGCTTTTATTTCGAGTTACTAACACTTAGCAACCGACCGGTATCTAATACCCTGGTGCTACTAGGAGTACTAGTAAAGTACACATTAACATAATGTATATCCAATATACTTGTATCGACCTTGCCAGCCTTCTCATCTACCAAGTATCTAGGGTAATTCTGCTCTTAGTGGTTGTTCCCCTTATTACTGAAGCACTTAGTCTCGGGTTTGGGTTCAACCTTGGGTTTCTTCACTTAGATCAGCAGCTGATTTGCCGTTTCATGAAGTATCCTTTCTTGCCCTTGCCCTTCTTGAAACTAGTGGTTTCATTAACCATTAACAATTGATGCTCCTTCTTGATTTCTACATTCGCGGTGTTGAACATTGCGAATAGCTCAAGGATCATCATATCTATCCCTGTTATGTTATAGTTCATCACGAAGCTCTAGTAGCTTGGTGGCAATGTCTTTGGAGAAACATCACTATCAAGTGATTGTTGTACCTAGACAATCTGAGTATAAGCTCAACGATTGAGATCTTCTCCCTTAGTTTGTAGGCTAGAAAACTCGTCGGAGGTCTCATACCTCTTGATGTGGGCACGAGCCTGAAATCCCAATTTCAGCTCTTGGAACATCTCATATGTTCTGCAATATTTCAAAAATGTCTTTGGTGCCCCAATTCTAAACAATTTAACATTACCGAACTATCATGTAGCCATCAAAACGTGTATGTCAGATGTTCGCAACATCCACAGACTATGTTCGAGGTCCAGCACACCGAGCGGTGCATTAAGGACATAAGCCTTCTACTGTCCGCATAATTGCTACTGTCAACTTTCAACTATATTTTCTCTAGGAACATATCTAAAACAGTAGAACTAAAGCGCGAGCTATGATATAATTTGCAAAGGGCTTTTGACTATGTTCAGGATAATTAAGTTCATCTAATGAACTCCCACTCAGATAGACATCCCTCTAGTCATCTAAGTGATTACATGATCCGAGTCAACTAGGCCGTGTCCGATCATCACGTGAGACGGACTAGTCAACGTCGGTGAACATCTTCATGTTGATTGTATCTTCTATACGACTCATGCTCGACCTTTCGGTCTTCCGTGTTCCGAGGCCATGTCTGTACATGCTAGGCTCGTCAAGTCAACCTAAGTGTATTATGCGTGTAAATCTGGCTTACACCCGTTGTATTCGAACGTTAGAATCTATCACACCCGATCATCACGTGGTGCTTCGAAACAATGAACTTTCGCAAAGGTGCACAGTTAGGGTGTAAACTTTCTTGAATTTTTAATGAGGTATCATCTTATTTACTACCGTCGTTCTAAGCAAATATGATGCATAAACATGATAAACATCACATGCAATCAAAAAGTGACATTATATGGCCAATATCATTTTGCTCCTTTTGATCTCCATCTTCGGGCTCCATGATCATCATCGTCACCGCATGACACCATGATCTCCATCATCATGATCTCCATCATCGTGTCTCCATGAAGTTGTCTCGCCAACTATTACTTCTACTACTATGGCTAACGGCTTAGCAATAAAGTAAAGTAATTACATGGCGTTGTTCAATGACACGCAGGTCATATAATAAATTAAGACAACTCCTATGGCTCCTGCCGGTTGTCATACTCATCGACATGCAAGTCATGATTCCTATTACAAGAACATGATAAATCTCATACATCACATATCATTCATCACATTCTTTTGGCCATATCACATCACATAGCATACCCTGCAAAAACAAGTTAGACATCCTCTAATTGTTGTTTGCATATGTGGCTGCTATGGGTTTCTAGCAAGAATGTTTCTTACCTACGCAAAACCACAACGTGATATGTCAATTGCTATTTACCCTTCATAAGGACCCTTTTCAACGAATCCGATCCGACTAAAGTGGGAGAGACTGGCACCCGCTAGCCACCTTATGCAACAAGTGCATGTCAGTCGGTGGAACCTGTCTCACGTAAGTGTACGTGTAAGGTCGGTCCGGGCCGCTTCATCCAATAATACCGTAGAAACAAGATTGGACTAGTAACGGTAAGCATATTGAACAAAATCAACGCCCACAACAACTTGTGTTCTACTCGTGCATAGAAACTACACATAGACCTAGCTCATGATGCCACTGTTGGGTAACGTAGCAGAAATTCAAAATTTTCTACGCATCACCATGATCAATCTATGGAGATTCTAGCAACAAGAGAGGGAGAGGATGAGCATCTTCATACCCTTGAAGATCGCTAAGCGGAAGCGTTACAGGAACGCGGACGAAGGACTCGTACTCGCAGCGATTCAGATCGCGGTTGATTCCGATCTAAGCACCGAACAACGGTGCCTCCACGTTCAACACACGTACAGCCCGGGGACGTCTCCTCCTTCTTGATCCAACAAGGGAAGAGGAGAAGTTGAGGGAGAACTCCGACAGCACGACGTCATGGTGGTGATAGAGCTCGTGGTTCTCCGGCAGGGCTTCGCCAAGCACTACGGAGGAGGAGGAGGTGTTGGAGGAGGGAGAGGGCTGCGCCAGGGGAAGGGTGCGGCTGCCCTCTCTCTCTCACTATATATAGGGGAAGGAGGAGGGGAGGCGCCTAGGGTTCCCTAGGGGAGGCGGCGGCCATAGGGGAAACCCTAGATGGGTTGTGACGCCCCACCCCCAGGAAACTTGCCCCCAAGCCGGGAGGGAGGCTGCCCTAGGGGTGGCGCCCCACCTCTTGTGTTACGTGAGATGGGGTGGAGGGCGCCAGCCCCTTAGTGGGCTGATGTGCCCTCTCCCTTGGCCCATAAGGCCCCCAAAGCTTGCCGGGCCTCCAAACCCCTTTCGGACACGCTGGTCATCACTGGTACCCCGGAACAATTCCGGACTCCATTACCCTTCATCCAATATACCGATCTTCACCTCCGGACCATTCCGAGCTCCTCGTCATGTCCGGGATCTCATCCGGGACTCAAACAACCTTCGTAACCACATACTATTTCCCATAACAACTCTAGCGCCACCGAACCTTAAGTGTGTAGACCCTACGGGTTCGGGAACCATGCGAACATGACCGAGACGTTCTCCGGTCAATAACCAACAGCGGGATCTGGATACTCATGTTGGCTCCCACATGTTCCACGATGATCTCATCAGATGAACCACGATGTCAAGGATTCAAGCAATCCCGTATGCAATTCCCTTTGTCTAGCGGTATTGTACTTGCCCGAGATTCGATCGTCGGTATGCCGATACCTTGTTCAATCTCGTTACCGGCAAGTCTCTTTACTCGTTCCGTAACACATCATCCCATGATCAACCCCTTGGTCACATTGTGCACATTATGATGATGTCCTACCGAGTGGGCCCGGAGATACCTCTCCGTCACACGGAGTGACAAATCCCAGTCTCGATTCGTACAACCCAACAGACACTTTCGGAGATACCCGTAGTGCACCTTTATAGCCACCCAGTTACGCCAGGACGCTTTGGTACACCCAAAGCATTCCTACGGTATCCGGAGTTGCACAATCTCATGGTCTAAGGAAATGATACTTAACATTAGAAAAGCTTTAGCATACGAACTACACGATCTTTGTGCTAGGCTTAGAATTATGTCTTGTCCATCACATCATTCTCCTAATGATGTGATCCCGTTATCAACGACATCCAATGTCCATGGTCAGGAAACCGTAACCATCTATTGATCAACGAGCTAGTCAACTAGAGGCTTACTAGGGACATGGTGTTGTCTATGTATCCACACATGTATCCGAGTTTCCTATCAATACAATTATAGCATGGATAATAAACGATTATCATGAACAAGGAAATATAATAATAATAACTAATTTATTATTGCCTCTAGGGCATATTTCCAACACAAACATAGGCTTCCAATATATCAATCTTCATGTCTCGACCATTTCGAGACTCCTCGTCATGTCCGTGATCACATCCGGGACTCAACAACCTTCGTACATCAAAACATATAAACTCATAATATAACTGTCATCGTAACGCTTAAGAGTGCGGACCCTACGGGTTCGAGAACTATGTAGACATGACCGAGACACGTCTCCGGTCAATAACCAATAGCGGAACCTGGATGCTCATATTGGCTCCCACATATTCTACGAAGATCTTTATCGGTTAGACCGCATAACAACATACATTGTTCCCTTTGTCATCGGTATGTTACTTGCCTGAGATTCGATAGTCGGTATCTCAATACCTAGTTAAATCTCGTTACCGGCAAGTCTCTTTACTCGTTCTGTAATACATCATCCCGCAACTAACTCATTAGTTGCAATGCTTGCAAGGCTTATAGTGATGTGCATTACCGAGTGGGCCTAGAGATACCTCTCCGACAATCAGAGTGACAAATTCTAATCTTGAAATACGCCAACCCAACAAGTACCTTCAGAGACACCTGTAGAGCATCTTTATAATCACCCAGTTACGTCGTGACGTTTGGTAGCACACAAAGTGTTCCTCCGGTAAACGGGAGTTGCATAATCTCATAGTCATAGGAACATGTATAAGTCATGAAGAAAGCAATAGCAACATACTAAACGATCAAGTGCTAAGCTAACGGAATGGGTCAAGTCAATCACATCATTCTCCTAATGATGTGATCCCGTTAATCAAATGACAACTCATGTCCATGGCTAGGAAACATAACCATCTTTGATCAACGAGCTAGTCAAGTAGAGGCATACAAGTGACAATCTGTTTGTCTATGTATTCACACATGTATTATGTTTCCAGTTAATACAATTCTAGCATGAATAATAAACATTTATCATGGTATAAAGAAATAAATAATAACTTTATTATTGCCTCTAGGGCATATTTCCTTCAACAATGACCCGGCGGAGATCATCATCATCGGGCACATCGTCTGGTTCCTCTTGATCTTCAGCAGCTTCCCCCGTTGCAGCATCATTGGGCACATCATCTGGTTCCTCTTGATCTTCAGCAGCTTCCCCCGTTGCAGCGTCACCGTATTCAGGGGGCACATAGTTGTCATCGTCCTCTTCTTCTTCGCCGTCTTCCATCATAACCCCTATTTCTCCATGCCTCGTCCAAGCATTATAGTGTGGCATGAAACCATTGTAAAGCAGGTGGGTGTGAAGGATTTTCCTGTCAGAGTAAGACTTCGTATTCCCACATTTAGGGCATGGACAACACATAAAACCATTATGCTTGTTTGCCTCAGCCACTTCGAGAAAATCATGCACGCCCATAATATACTCGGAGGTGTGTCTGTCACCGTACATCCATTGCGGGTTCATCTGCGTGCATTATATATAATTAAGTTTGTCAAAAACCATTACAGAACATCATGAATAGATAATTAAGTTACCAAATTAATAGAAGTTCATCATCATATTAAAACCAAAGTACATACATAGTTCTCATCTAACAACATAAAGCTCTCCAGAGCATCTAAATTAATTAAACCATATATTTAAACTATGTAAAACATTTCAATGCGAAAACAAATGCGACCATAATCGCAACCAAGGTAACAATTGATCCAACGGCATAATGATACAAAGCCTCGGTATGAATTGCATATTTTCTAATATTTCTAATCATCAAGCGCATTGCATCCATCTTGATCTTGTGATCATCGACGACATCCACAACATGCACCTCCAATATCATCTTCTCCTCCTCAATTTTTTTTTATTTTTTTTTCAAGAAATTGTTTTCTTCTTCAACTAAATATAACCTCTCAACAATAGGGTCGGTTGGAATTTCCGGTTCACATACCTCCTAGATAAATAAAATCTATGTCACATTGATCGGCATAATTTTCATAAACAATAAATGAACTAATAGTTATAAAGATAATATATACCACATCCGAATCATAGACAGGACTAGGGCCGCCGGGGGCGGATACCAAAACCATCGCACTATATAATAACAAGCGATAAAATAGTAAGAAAATTAGACAAGTATCTATCTAAAGCAAGAATGTTTTTTCTTTCAGAAAGAAGATAAGAACAAGAGGCTCACCACGGTGGTGCCGGTGACGAGATCAGCGCGGACGATCGACGACAGTGAAGACGGGGACGGGGCGTGACGGGCCGCTAATATAAACCTAGACAAACCTCGGGAAAAATAGAGTTCGGAGGTCGTGCTTCGAAAGGAGAAAACTTAACTAGTGTGGCTCGGGCATTTCATCAAACACCTCATGTGCATAGGAGGTGAGCTAGAGCACCACAAGCCCTCCCCTCGCCAGCCAGAGAAAAACAGAACACTGGAATGCTCTGCTCGCGGGCGAGGGGTATATATAGGCACCTCAATGGTCCCGGTTGGTGACACAAACCGGGACTAAAGGGCAGCCTGTTGTCTCAGTTCAAGCCACCAACCGGGACCAATGGTGGTGGGCCAGGAGCCAAGCCCATTGGTCCCGGTTCGTCCCACCAACCGGGACCAAAAGGTCCAGACGAACCGGAACCAATGGCCCATGTGGCCCGGCCGGCACCCTAGGCTCACGAATCGAGACCAATGCCCCCATGGGTCCCGGTTCTGGACTGAACCAGAACTAATGGGCTGACCCGGCCTGAACCAAAGCCCACTTTTTTACTAGTGCCTGGTGCCAGGCTGGCACGCCGACTGGTATGCAAAACCCCTTGTCTCCTCTCCCTTCTTATGTCGACCAATTTGTTTCTCTCGTTCTTGATCTCCTTGGCAATAGGTAATGTTCTTAGCACGGGTGAGAGCCGGTCCCATATCCTTTGTCCGCGCGAGGATGAGCAAGCACTCAAGGAGCAAGTCAAGGCTACTGGGAATGCGTCCGAAATGCTGCATGTGGCAACCATTGAACCGGCGGTTGGTGCGGAGATGACGTCTTCTGGTCCTTCCCCTCCGGGGTCGTAGGAGGTTGTTACCATGGATCCATCATTCAATGGTAAGCTTCTTCATATTTTTAATCTAATACCATTGCAGTTTTATCTTCTGTCGTCAAAGATTGATCTCAAGACGTTTTTTTCTCCCTCCTTTTCTGACCAACAGTGGATTACTTTTTTTGTATTTTTTAGAATTTAGTGTTCATCCGGGTGCATCTACACCTGGAGCAACCACATGTTTCTTAGAGCATCTTCAATAGCCGCGCTAAATAAACGCCGCTCCGCAATTTTCTCTTTTTAGCGCGCGCACAATCGGTAGAGGGGCTCCAGCGGATGCGCAATAAGCGTGCGCGCGGCATATAGAATTGGGAGCGCGGTCCGAATCGCCATCGCGCGCTGTGTATTTAGTGCGCCTGCTTCCGCGCGCGGCACACTCGGGCACTCGCGCCGCACTCTCTCCGCCGCGCCACCTTCACCCCACACGCGCCGCCGCCAGCGAATTGACCCTATGGACGCTCGCGCTGGCACCCCCCTCACCCCTTCCTACAGCTGCGGCCCCTCCACCGCCGTCGCCGCCCCCGCCGCAAACCCTAGCGCGGGGAGCTTTGGCTTCGCCTCCGCCGGAGCTCGTCCGAGCACCGACATCGTGCGCGGCCTCTTCATGCCGCCGTGGATGACCTCGGCGGCGGGTGGCGTCCACCGTGAAGCCACTTGCCCCTCTCTCGAAGCTCCCAAATGTGGCGCGGCCGAAGAAGGGCAAGACATCCGCGAAGAAGAATAAGGCGGCGGACGGCTGCTCGCTCCGCAATTTGCCCTTTTTAGTCATCAACTTGTTTGTGTGATTTAAATTATGACATTGTCTTTGTTTTGTGATGTTTAAAATTCATTTTGTGTCCAAAATACAACATATGGCATGCGCCGGCTCCTCGCGCGTGCTGCATTTTTACGCGCTGCTGGAGCTACGCGCTGCATTTTACCGTGGCTGCTTGAGCCACCGCTGTCTGCCACACCAAACCAGGTGATAAGCATGCTGCAAACTACTATTTTTTAGCGCGCCGCGCATTGGAGGGCTGTTGGCGATGCTTAGGGCTCCGTCACTGGACTGGTATGTGCAAATGTCTCTCTGATTAACGCAAGAAATGGAGTAGCAAATGGTTGTTCCGTTTACGTCAGTTGGGACAACATAGTCACAACAACGAAGGAATACTGCTTCAGGAATCAGGAGGACGTCTCTCAATCACATACAAATGAAGCTAATATCGATCTACTTCGTGCTATATTATTTTGTCAAACCATTTCTTTCTCCTTTGTCGGCGTGATCCGTAATTTGTTCTTCCATTCAGTTGCTTACTGCCTCCCTTAGATAAGGCTTGGTGATGGGCACTTGGGCAGCCTCTGTATTGTCTTAGTCACTGTTTCAGTGCGCCTTGTTGCTGACCAGTGTTTTTAGCAGTACTGATGATTTTTTTCCCTATTGTATACTTTGTATATTGCTCCGTTATCTCAATTTTTTTTCCATGATGAATCATCTCATGGAAGAAACTACGGCCAAGACGCCTGGCATGTGCATGTGCCATTTGCAAAATCTGCTAATTACCATCTTTTTTAGCTAATTATCATTTAGACAGACGGTCTGTTACATCCAAAGTGTTAAGAACCAGCATATACGCCCACCCAATTGGTATTTCTATCTACACAGGATACAGAGTTCAAGTGGACGACAGGGTATAGAATGCAAAGAAGAAAGAGGGCAGCAGGTTCAGGGTTTCAGGGAAGGGGAGAAGAAGGGAGATGCGGGTTCAGAATATGTCATGTGGTAGCCCAGCCCGGGGAGAAGGCCCAAGGCCTCAAGACGCAGTCGCCAGCTCGATCAAGCCTGGCGGGCCCAACAAGTCCAGCAGACGACGACCAGCAGCAAGGAGGGGAATTAAGTAGATGGAGCACGGGCAAGAAGGGGTCGAGAATTAGCACTTGCTGAACTTCCCTTTCCTTCTTCCCCAATCCTTCCTCTTGTATCCAGAATTGTAATCAAAGGAGGGCCAAAATCCTAGCGAGGGCATAAAAATTGGTATCAGTTGTCATCGATCCTCCCCGGTTCCGGCTCGATCCGTCAGTCCGATCGCGGTTGGTGGTGGATTCGCCCGCCGTAATCCCCATCCTTCGGCAGGAACGCCCGATCCGGACGTCGATCTGGCGCCCAAGCGTCGACCGCCCACGGTCGTTCAGGCGCAGCTCTCGGCGGCGATGGGGTCAATCGAGCAGCACAACGTGGAGACCGCCACCAAGCTTGACGAGATTGCGGAGCAGCTCAAGGGCATCACAGCCTGGATGCGGACGATGGAAGAGACGACCCGCACCCTCAATTCCTCGGCGTCGCTTCTACAGCTCCATTCCGAGGACGCGTCCGCTCGCCTCCGAGCGCTGGAGTCTTCTTCACCGCGTCCCATGATACCTCCAGATCCGGCCTCCTCTTCGGCGCCGCCTCCTACGGTGGAGGTGTGCACGGCGGGCACGGATCGGCCCCAAGGGCACGGCGTACATCCAACTCCACGGGAGCCAGTTTTTGGGGATCATCCATTCCCTCAGCTGCCTCCGGTTCATGGTATGTTCCCAAACACCCGCACGGGGTTCGATTCAGCGACTGACCATGGTGACCGTCGACCGGCACAGTCGGGACGCTCCTCCTTCGGTAGTACACCGAAGATGGACTTCCCCAAGTTTGATGGGGAGGACTATCAAGTATGGCTCGACAATTGCCAGCTGTATTTTGACATCTATGGTGTCTCAGACCATATGAAAGTTAAATTTGCCTCTCTGAATGTGATCGGTAACGCTGCACTTTGGCTCAAAATGGCCCAAAAACGCAAACCCCTCCAACATTGGGATGAATTGCGTGCAGCAGTAGCAGAAAAATGGGGCAAGGATAAGCATCAGTTTTATATGCGTCAGTTGTTGTTATTGAGTCAGATAGGATCTGTAGCTGAGTACACTACCAAATTTGACACTCTTCGTCATCAGATTTTGTTAGCTGATCCACATACACATGAGTGCTCTTTGTAGAGCGTTACATTGCAGGGCTCAGTCCTGACATTCGTTCTACTGTTGTTTTACACCGTCCTGAAAGTGTGGATACTGCTAGTTGTTTGGCCTTGTTGCAGGAAGTCGAGGTGGAACATGATAAATCTCTGTCAGCTGTGAAGCAAGGCTCGCGCTCTTACAACAAATCATCGGCAGAGAAGAAACAAGGGGTTTCCGCTTCAGAAGACTCGCGAAAGTGGTCTGAAGAGCTGGAAGCACTGCGTGCCTACCGCAAGTCGAAGAATCTCTGTTTCACTTGTGGTGATCCGTGGGCACGCGGCCACAAATGTCCTGACAAAGTGCCCATTCATGTCATGGAAGAGTTGCTGGAGATTTTGCAGTTAGATGATCCTCCCGATCCTCAGCATCTATCAGATTCCTGCTCAGATGAGGAGTAATGCTTTTGGCCGGGGACAGTGGCTCAACCCCGCAAGTCAAGCGACGCACCATGCGTCTCCATGGTCGCATTGGTAGGCGAGAGGTGCTCATTTTGGTGGACTCTGGTGCCAATTGCTCGTTTGTGGATGCAGCGATAGTCCACGAGTTACAACTTCCAGTGCAACAAACGAAGCCAGCCTCATATGTAATTGCAGGAGGAGAGACATTGATGAGCTCTCAAATGGTGAACCAGCTCTCATGGTGGACTCAAGGCCATACCTTCTGCCAAGACATGAAAGTGCTTCCCCTCGGCTGTTACAAATATCATCATTGGCGCGGATTGGCTCGAGCAGCATAGCCCTATGTGGGTTCATTGGCACAAAAGTGGATGAAGTTCACTCACGAAGGGCGCCGCATCTCCTTGCGAGGCATTCAGGACACAAATCAGCATCTTAAACCCGTCTCGGCAGGGAAATTGAAAGGTTTGCTGCGCCGAGGGGGAATTCAGCAAGCAGTGCAGATCAAGCGCGTGCACCAAGAGAAAGAATTATGCTCCGTGGCTGATACTGTTCCAACCCCTGACCCACTTCCTCCAGAGGTAGCCACGGTCCTGCAAGAGTACAAGGATGTGTTCGCGGAGCCATCCACCCTGCCACCCCGGCGTTTGGGTGATCATACAATTCCCCTCATTCCGGGTGCTCAACCGGTCAGCATTCGCCCGTATCGCTACACCCCCCCCCCCAGCAAAAGGATGAAATACAGAGGCAGGTCAAAGAGATGTTGCGCAAAGGCATAATTCGTCCTAGCTCCAGTCCTTTTGCATCACCCGTTCTACTGGTTCGCAAGAAAGATGGATCGTGGCGATTTTGTGTGGACTATCGGCAACTAAACAACATCACCATCAAAAATAAGCACCCAATGCCTATAGTAGAAGAATTGCTTGACGAGCTTGCAGGAGCAGCTTGGTTCACCAAATTGGATATGTTGGCGGGTTATCATCAGGTTCGAGTGGCGGAGGGGGATGAATTCAAAATAGCTTTTCGAACGCACCATGGGCTATACGAGTTCCTGGTAGTTCCCTTTGGCTTGTCAGAAGCTCCTGCAACATTTCAAGGTGTGATGAATACGGCTCTAGCGCCGGTGTTTCGTGAAGGTGTAGTCGTGTTCATGGATTTATATCTTGGTGTTCGTGAGGACACTCCAGGAACACATTGCAAAGTCGAGGACCGTTTTGCAGCTCCTGTGCGACAACCACATGGTGCTTAAACAGTCCAAGTGCAAATTTGCCAAGCCTCAAACTGAATATCTCGGTCATGTAATCAGTGCGGCAGGAGTGTCCACCGATCCAGCGAAAGTAGCAGTTGTCCAGCAGTGGCCGGTACCAACCACCGTACGCGCTCTGCGGGGTTTCTTGGGGCTTACCTGCTACTACGGAAGATTTATTCAGCACTACGGGGTCATCGGCAAGCCTCTGACCAATTTTCTCAAGAAGGGGACAATATTTCAGTGGACACCAGTGACAAATCAAGCCTTCCAACTTCTGAGAACAGCCATGATTCAAGCCCCAGTTCTGGCAGTGCTAGATTTCCGTCAGCAGTTTGTCCCGGAGACAGATGCATGCAACGATGGAGTGGGGGCAGTCCTGATGCAACAAGGGCACCCGGTGGCATATCTCAGCAAAGCACTTTGTCCAAAGAACCAAGCCTTAACACTACTAGGGAAAAGGCTAGCAGCAGCGCGGGTTTTAGATGTATCAGTAGCGCGGGTATAGGCGCTACTAATAAGGCGCTGCAGCTATTGCTTAGCAGCAGCGCGTGCCAGCCCGCGCTACTGCTAGGACAAATAGCTGCAGCGTTTGTTCGTTACCACGCTGCTGCTAAGGTAACTACTTGCAGCGTGTTTTCTGCCCATCGCTACTAGTACTTTTTTTATTTTTTTATTTTTATTGTATTTATGCGCCATCATACAAATATTGATACAATACTAGTTATGAGGTTTACATCATTATGTCCATAACAGTGTGTCAAATGAAGGTGGATTAGGTTCAACTGGAGGCAATATGTGGTGCATGTCAAAAGTATACTACTAATCCAAACTTGATCTAGTTTGGACTAGTAGTACTTTCGATGTGCACCACATGTTGCCTCCACTTGAATCTAATCCGCAAGACAAGATATCTAATCATCATCATGGTCATTACCACCAACAGTATTTATTTAATCACCACTAACACTAGCTAATAATAATTATCATAGTCATTACCACCAACACTAGCTATTTTATCATCATAGTAATAGTGTAGCACATCATCATCCTGAAACTCATTTCTAGCTAGCTAATCACTCCTGCTGCTCTCTCTTAGGTAAAACAACATAAAACATGTGTAGCTCTCCTCCTTGATCAAGTTGGAGCATGCTGATGAACATGTCTCCTAATCGTGGAAAGCGTCTCTGTTTGCTGCCCCCTAGTACTTCTCTGCGCTCCCCCAACACATATTTGGTCCAGTCTTGCACTATTAAGCATCCGTCGCTAATCTTGAATGCACTAAAGTAATCTGTAGGGGATACGCTAGTAGAATAGTAAAAAAAATATAAGTTCAAGCAAATGATGCAGATGTCATGCTTAGCTACGAAAAAAGACTTGTCGTTATGACTTACTGTATCCACTTCGAAGTTCTCGTCTAGCTTGATGCTGAAGCGCCTATCATCATCTAGGAAGATTACGTCATACAGGCGCTTCGTCTTCGCAGTATTTGCAAATACCAAATCCTTTTCATCGTCAGACATTTCCTATGTTCATAGTTAAAACATTAATTGAAAATCGATCGAAGACAACTACCAGGATACTCAACACACAAATCCGGGGCAGTCGATATTTCCTACATATTCTGGCACAAGTCATGCCAAAATTCACGGAAAAATCCGGCATGACCTTTGCTAAAATAGGACATACCGAGCGCCTGAAATTTGCCGAAACGAAAATGAATCAACACTCCGGCAAAACATAGGCCACCCGGAGGTGTAACATGCAAACATGACTGACCACTTGGATATTGAGCAACACAAGATATACATTTCAAAATATCTTATAGGAATCAAATTAGCATGCATTCAATAAGCAAAGGTAAATCATCTCATGCGTCCCTACATCGTCGAATATTATCACTAATACATCACGAATAGTGTCATACATATAACATCACTAATACAACTAAAACCCTAGCACACGACGGGTATCGGCGCTGGCGGTGGACACCCACAGAAGGAACCATCACGGGATCATAGCTCAAAGTGAGATCCCTGGAGAACCTGCCAGGTATTGGAGAACGACATGTGCTCCAACGCAAACAAGTAGCAACGGACGTGCGCGTCCTCCTCACTGACACGGTGACGCACCACCTCTGCGGATTCCTCAAGCCTCTGGATCGTCACTGGCCCACGCGACCGCCACCAAAGAAGGTTCGGGTCAATGACAGGCTGGCTCCTCACCAACCTGCGCCCCCCGGTAGGTAGCGCCTCCAAGTATCACCCGGAGCCAGTCCTAGACATGGCCGATCTGGTCAAGCAGGTGTAAGTCCTCCGCACGACTCGACGGCAGTATCGGGATAGGCATCGCCCACGTCGAGGCGGGAAAAATTGCTTTAACTAAAAAATAGCAACAAGTTCTTACTAACTAGTTCTATTAATTCAACTAGTTCTTACTAAAAATAAACTTACTATAAATAAAAATATTCTAATACCTAATTAGTACCTAGTTCTTAATATGCAACTAAAATAAACTTACTATAAATAAAAATAAACTTAATATGCAACTAAAATATAAAGAAACCCTAGGCGGAGGTAGGGAGAGGGAGGAGAGGCGTGCTCACCTCGGGTGCCTCTGACGAGGAGGGCAGGCCGGCGTCGAGGTCGGGTCGGGGCTCGGGCCTTGGGCGGATGGCGGCCGGTGTCGAGGTCGGGTCGGGCGGCGTCCGGGCGGCGTTGAGGTCGGGGCGGGCGTTGAATCTGGGGTCGAGGCGTCAAGGCGTTGAGGTCGGGGCGGGCGGCGTTGAGGTCGGGGTCGGGACGGCATAGAGGGTGCGGAGGCCTTGGCGCCGACAGGCGGCAGCGGCGAGTGGAGAGAGTTGGATTTGGGGAAAGTGGCGTGGGAAGGACGAACCCGGCCCATGGTTAAGTCGAAGTAGCGATGGCTGCGTTCTCGAAAAGCGCTGCTGCTACCTTAGCTTAGCTCACGTTGATACACGCTACTGCCGCTCCTTTCTCTTTTTTCCCTTTTTCATTTAGTTTTCTTCACATTTTATTTGTTTCCTTTCACCTTATTCTATTTATTTCATTTTCAATTACCTTTCCATTTTCTTTCCATTTAATTTTGTAACCTTTAGCAGCAACGCGTTTATATTAAAACGCGCTGCTACAAACAGCATAGCGGTAGCGCGGTTCGTCATAGATCGCTACTACTATGTGTAGCTTATGGGCTAAGCCGTGGGAATTTTCGTAGTAACGTGTGTACAGCAAGACGCGCTACTGCTAGATCTTTATCTGCATCACGGTTACCTCAGACGCGCTACTGCTAGTTAGCACCAGCGTTTTTTTTTTGTCCCACGCTACTGCTAAAGTTCTGTGTATAGGATTTTCCCTAGTAGTGTAAGTACCTATGAAAAAGAATGCCTGGCGATCCTCATGGCGGTCAACAAGTGGAGACCTTACCTACAACACCAACATTTTGTGATCCGCACCGATCAACAAGCCCTGCTGCACTTGACTGAGCAACGATTAAGTACTGGGATCCAACACAAAGCTTTTGTTAAGCTCATGGGACTTGACTACACTATCCAATATAAAAAAGGGATTGCTAACGCGGTGGCTGATGCTTTATTGCGCCGTGAGCATGGGGCACCCTTGCTGGCGATTTCGGCAGCGGTGCCCTCCTGGCTCGAGACCCTGGTGGATGGGTACAATGAGGATCCTGAATCCAAGCAGTTACTGCAACAACTGGTTGTCACCTCTCCGAATACTCAAGGTTACTCTCTCGAAGCGGGAGTGATCCGATACAAGGGCCGCATATGGGTGGGTCAGAACCTGTTGGCACAACAACATATTCTGCTGCCATTACATGCAAGCGCGCTGGGAGGGCACTCTGGGGTCCTAGCAACGTATCAGCGTGTCAAGAAGCTTTTTGCATGGCCACGGCTCAAATTGTCAGTCGTTGAATATGTTCAGAGTTGCGATATCTGTCAGCGAGCGAAGACTGAACACTGTCGCAAGCCAGGGCTGCTTCACCCACATGAGATTCCTCCCCATCCTTGGCATACCATCAGTTGGGATTTCGTCGAAGGGATACCGTCTTCTCAAGGTTATGAAGTGATTCTGGTCGTGATCGACAAATTCACCAAGTTTGCACATTTTTTGCCGCTCAAGCACCCGTACACGACATTGCAAGTGGCTCAGTTGTTCTTTGACCATGTCTATTGACTTCATGGTATGCCTGCTCGCATCATCTCTGACCGTGACCCCGCGTTTACTAGCTTGTTTTGGCAAGAGTTATTCTGGCCCTCAGACACTCTTCTGAATATGAGCTCGGCACGTCACCCGGAGACAGATGGCCAGACAGAGAGATTGAATCAATGTCTCGAGGCATTTCTTCGCTGCTCTACGCACGATGCTCGCCGAACATTGGTATAACACCACATACCACACGGCGGCTGGCATTACTCCGTTTGAAGCTCTGTACGGGTATCAGCCTCGTCCGTTTGGCATTACTGCTCCAGCCACCAGTGGAGACCTGCGGGAGCTGATCGAAGAAAGAGAACCCATGACAGAATTCCCCCGACAACACCTCCAGAAAGCTCAACAGCGCATGAAGAAACAGGCAAACAAACATCACAGCGAGCGCGCGTTTCAAGTGGGGGATCAGGTTTTTCTCAAAGTGCAGCCTTACCTGCAAACCTCGTTGGCTGCTCATCGCAATCAGAAACTGTCGCTGAAGTACTTCGGACCGTACACAGTGCTGAGTCGTATGGGCGCTGTGGCATACAAGCTTGATTTGCCAGCCAGTTCCCAAATCCATAACGTGCTTCATGTTTCGCAGCTGAAGAAACAAGTGCCGCCCAAGATGACCAGCGAGCATGACGCCTCCATGGTCGCTCCGAGATTGTTGTGTCTTCTCCGTCCTGAGGCGGTGGTGCAAAAGCAGCTCTTCCAGTGCGGTGGCAAGTTGAAACCTCGCCTCAAGGTGCGCTGGGCGGGTCGAAGTGTTGATCAGTACAATCATCATTGCCCACATAATCAACACCGGATAAATGAGAGGGAAGGAGAAGGATCTCCTTCTGAAGAAGAGCACCAGCATTAGGATGTAGTTTTTCAAAGGGAAACTGAGTTTCGTCAAAAACAACATCACGAGAAATATACATGCGACCTGTGGAAACATCTAGACACTTAACACCCTTGTGTTGTGCACTATAGCCAAGGAAGACACATTGTTTGGAGTGAAACATAAGTTTGCGAGTGTTGTAGGGACGAAGGTTGGGCCAACATGCACAACCAAAAATGCGAAGAGTCGCATAATCAGGTGTGACATGGAGAAGACGTTCAGTGGGAGTTTCATGAGCAATAGTGCGACTAGGCCACATGTTGATAAGATGAACAGTGGTAAGAAAAGCTTCGTCCCAAAATTTTAGAGGCATGGAGGCCGCAACTAAGAGAGCTAGGCCTACTTCGACAATGTGTTGATGTTTCCGTTCTGCAGAACCATTTTGTTGATGAGCATGGGGACAAGAGACATGATGAGAAATACCTATCTTTTGAAAAAAGGAATTCAGCTTCTCATATTCCCCACCCCAATCTGATTGGATGGAAAGAATCTTACTACCAAATTGACGTTCAACAAGAGCTTGAAAGTTATGAAAGACTTGAAATACGTCGGAACGTTTTTTAAGAAGATAGATCCAGGTGTACTTGCTATAATCATCAATGAAACTCACATAATAAGAGTGTCTACCAACAGAAGTGGGTGCTGGACCCCATACATCAGAAAAAATCAGTTGCAAAGGCTTGGTAGATACAGTAGTGGAAACAGGATAAGGAAATTGATGACTTTTTGCTCTTTGACATGAATCACAAATAGTTTCTAAGTTTCTCTCACCAACAACTGGGAGTTTATTTCTACTAAGAATTTGATGAACCGTAGCAAAAGACGGATGACCTAAGCAACTGTGCCACCTTTCAGTAGAAAGCTTGATGGCACCATAGACTTGTTTATTAAACTTGCAGTACTGAGGAAGCAACGCATATAGCCCTTGAACACAAACATCCCTATGGAGAACTTTCTTCGTGACCTGGTCCTTGATCAAAAAGAAATATGGGTGAAATTCTAGAAAAACATTGTTATCAAGGGCAATGCGATGAACTGAAAGAAGAGTTTTGGAAGCCTCATGAACATGCAAGATTTCTTTTAAGACAAGATCTTTATGTGGGGTTTTGATAATTGAATGACCAATACGACTAATCTCCATACCTGCACCATTAGCTGCGGTGTAGATTTGATCATGACCACGATATTTGTCATGCATGGTCAGCTTCTCCAATTCTCCAGTGATATGGTTTGTCACACTTGTGTCCATGTACCAGTTGGTGTCGACTCCTTATGACCCATCGGCTGCAGCTGCAACTTTCTTTTTCTGGGAATTGTCATCAGCGTAGCGCCAATCACAATCCTTAGCAATATGATTTGTTTTCTTACATATTTGACACTTCCCTTCATAGCCTTCATAACCTTGGAAGTTGCGTCCCCTGTTGTTGTTGTTGTAAGGAGGGCGCCGGTTGTTGTTACCACCGGAGTTGTTAGGGTGATAGCCGCTGCCACCGCCATGATAGCCTCCTTCCTGATAGCCGCCACCACCATGATTCTGGTGATAGCTGCCGCCACCGTTCTGGTAGCCGCCACTGCTGTTATTGTAGACGCTGCCGCCGCCACCTCCTTGGTAGCCGCCGCCCCCACCAGCTTGACCACCGCTGCCACCACTTCCACCGCGAGAGCCGCCACTGTTGCCCCCGTTTCTCTGATTGCGGTAGCCCCCTCTGCCTCCCTGGCGACCGCGGGAAACGGCGTTTGCCAAGGATTTGAAGCCACCATTGCCATTGCCGTGGTACAACTCGACCCTCTGATCGAAGTTGGCCACGAGGGAGAAGAGATGGTCGACCGTGATGGGCTCGGTGCGGACGTCCAGCGCTGAGATGAGCGGCTGATATTCCATGTCAAGGCCGGATACAGTGAAGGAGATGAGCTCCGACTCCCCGATCGGTTTTCCTGCCGCCGCGAGCTCGTCGGAGAGAGACCGCATGTAGCCGAAGTAGGTTGATGCAGATTGCGTGCCCTTCTGGGCATTGGTGAGGGCAACACGCAGGTTGTTGACTCGGGAGAGCGAGACCGCCGCGAACATGTTGGACAGGGCGGTCCAGATCGCATGCGACGTCTCCAGCGACGCAACTCTAACGAGGACCTCCTTGGAGAGGTTCCGAAGGAGGTAGGCAACAATTTGCTGGTCCTGAACCAGCCATGGGGGGTAGGCAGGGTTTGGTAGCACCTGATCCTTGCCCTCTTTATCCTTTATGCATTTATGTTCTTGGAGGCTCCTCTATGGTTTTGTCGATGTAGCCGTACAAGCCAGCGCCCATTATTTGGGATCGGGCTTGAGCTCGCCGAAGGACATAATTCATCCCGTGAGAGGTTCAGATATGTTGTAGTTGAGGCGGTGGAGGGAATAGCAGCGGAGGTGGACATGGTTGCGGTGGGGATGATCGATGGAGGTTGATGATGATGATCGGTTGAGGTGGATGAGCTAGATGTGATGGGAAGAGCCTGCTCTGTATACCATGTAAGATTTCTATGAAGCGTCTCGGGTTCCCTGGAAGGGAGCCCTCGTTGTTATATTGAACGATGAGGAAGAGTCCTCACGATGGATTAGAAGGTATCGGTCATAGAAGGGATGAGAGAGAGAGAGAGAGAGAGGGGGAGGGGGAGGGGGAGGGGGGGGAAGCGGCGTTTGCCAAGGATTTGAAGCCACCATTGCCATTGCCGTGGTACAACTCGACCCTCTAATCGAAGTTGGCCACGAGGGAGAAGAGATGGTCGACCGTGATGGGCTCGGTGCGGACGTCCAGCGCTGAGATGAGCGGCTGATATTCCATGTCAAGGCCGGATACAGTGAACACTACTAGAAATACCACTACTAATGGCGCACCTAATATGGCCATTAATGGCGCATCAGAGGTGCGCCATTGACAGCACGCCATTAGTAATTTTTACTAATGGCGCACCAGGTGGTGCGCCATTAGTATACCAGATACTAATGGCGCACCACCTGGTGTGCCATTAGTATCTGGTATACTAATGGCGCAGCACCGTGCGCCATTAGTATATGCAAGGGTGCGCCATTAGTATGCCTCCCGAGGGCATGTATACCAGGTGCTTTGGCATACTAATGGCGCACCACCTCCGGATGCGCCATTAGTAACGCAGCATACTAATGGCGCACTTCCTGGTGATGCGCCATTAGTATGCCTTTGTCATACTAATGGCGCCTTTATCATGTGATGCGCCATTAGTATGAATATTAGGTTTTTTTATTTTTTATTTTCTGTTTTTGCACAGGTTACAAAATGTATAATTTGACAAAATATAGACAGCACACATCAACAATAGATTCATCAAATACAATAGAAGATTAGTCCTTGAATACAATTCATCATATTAGTCTCGAATACAATTCATCATATTAGTCTCCGAATTGAAAAGACCGAACAAAGATAGAACATTATATTACAAGTCTCGAGACCGCGAGTAGCGAGTTTATCTTCGCATTACAAGTCGATATCGATCATCTAAACTACCATCACATAGAAGAGAGCTGCGGTCATCACGATGAGCATCATCACGATGAAACTTCGTCTTCATCCGGTTCCTCCAACGCTCCCTCCCTCTCCCGCTAGATAGCGGGCGTATCTAGATTCGCCTCGGCCCTAGTGGTGTACCCTTTGTATCTGTTACCGCTGAATCGGTGAACCTGTCTCCGACTCTCCTCCCAGTCGTCGTAGACTGCGGGAACCTTAGCCTTTTAAACGACTTACGACGACATCGCTATTCTCTAGCCAAGCGAAACGTTAGTACCAATTCACAGACAATACATAAGCAATATATAAGTATGCAATGTAACGATCGGAAGAGAAAAGCAAGACATTAATAGCATCGATTACATCTAAGTTGAACGACTCTCGAAACCAAAGAGACATACTACAAGTTCATTAAAGTTTAATTACAACATGACCCAATCGATGTTTCAGAACTAGACAACTCGACTCAAGGGATCGAGCGTGGATGAAGCCGCCGTCTATCGTGGGAGTCATGAAAGAGCAGGCGTTGTCATCCTGCATTTGTAGCATTGTGTCGATGTCACCGTTGGACGGTTGATTTCGAGGTAGAACTGCCCGAGGTACGAAGGACATCTTGATGGATGATTTCCGCAAACTCCATTTGGATGCGAAAGAATTCTTGTCGGAGGTCCGCGTCTGGATTGCCGACACGCTCGCGGCCCAATCTTGGAGTTTACTCGGTAGCGAAGTTGATGATGGTCCCGTCGATCGCCCGCATGTGATGGATGGCGTAGTAGGCACCCTTCGACCGCCAAAGGCCTCCTTGACGCAGCAGAACATCGTATTGTGGGAGTACACGTGCTTGCCGTCCTTACGAATAGGCCTGGTGAAGGTGCCTCCAGATTTGGCGTAGCCGGGGAGAACATCATCAAGAACCTTCTTGACATTTGTGTAGTCTACGTTCAATCGACGGTCCGGGTCGAAATACGTGGCCATGGAATATTTAGGGCTTAGGAGGATGAGCGTGCAACGTGTGTCACCGCAGAAAACACGGAATGTTAAAAGAAAAGCGATCGAAATGTAAGAATTCATATGTTACGGGCGGTTGAGGGAGGACTTACTCGGGAAAGTAAGGCACGAGGAAATTATCCTTTTCTTGGTTTGCGTAATGACGCCGAGGTAAGAACTTCGCGACTTGCGGTCCCAGCGCTGCCCAAGATCTTGGCACGCATGTAGAAGGGGTCGACTATCACGATGTCCGAGGTCTTGTCGCGAATGATCCGCATCTCCATACTCAGCGAAAATAGCGAGCGAAGGTGTAGTGCAGCGGATGAAGGTTCAACATAGCGTGGATGTCATCAAAGCGCAGGACGATCGTAGACGCCCGATGGAGTTATCCACAAAGCCCTTGCCCTCTGGCACCTTGGCCGCGAAAACCGGGTATGCCACATCCTTCTCCACGAGACGCCGCTTCTCCAAAGAAAGAACACTGTCATGCAGACTCCGCATAGCACCGGTTGCAGCATTGAGCATATTTGTCGGTAGCATCGCCCTACCCGCCACATGCACCCTCCTCGAGATATCCTGCGGTGAAGGTGGCCCGTCTTGAGCACGGATCGTACTCGGTGCCGGCTGGCTCGCACCCTTCTTAGTCTTTCTTTTGCGTGCCTTCTTCTTCTCCTGTAATGGGACCGAGTTTTGCTCACAGACCGCCTTCTTGAGTGTGTTGGGGCTGATAATATTTTGCACCTCGCCTATCTGAGGCTCGGTGAAGTCGGCATTTGGAGGCGTCTCACGAGAGCTGAGCATGAGACGGCGCTGTTGCAACTTGGCTTCTCCATGATGCGAGCTAGATCGCACACGTCTTTTGTTGGGTTTGGTTCTTGAGAAGGAGGCCCCATGAAGTCGCCATCGTACCCATGCTCGGCAGAGTACTGATCGACGTTGCCAAATGTATCATAGTCGTCGTCATCGTCATTCTGATCCTGTGCCATATGCATGTTTGGATCCGATGGCATAGGGATGTCCGGCACCGTTCTGGCGGTCTTGCCATGGGGCCGACTTGGCGCCCGGCACGGGCGGTGTTGTCTTTGGGGTGGTGTCCCCGCCCCAAACGAATCTGGCTCTTCGGCCAAAGCGAGGGCCAGCTCAGGCGGTGAGGGTCATCACGTCATCATCGTCGGCCCGACGGGTCGATTCGGAGGTAACAAGTCGTCGCAGCCTGGCAGCACCCGAACCAGTTGAACCCTAAACAAGTTGGGTGGCATCTGGTACCGTGGAACAAGGGTTGCCGGTTGAGCGATTTTGCCCTTGGCGACATCGACCAACTTCGTTGTTCACGAAGTGGAGGAGAGTGCCGCAGGAACGTCGGCGGTGCCCTGCGAAAACATGTAGGGCGTCGGGGATGCCCGGTCAAAAGGCAAGGAGATGAAGTCCTCGGCGAGAGAGGCTTAATTAGTTACCGTGATGATGGCGTCGAGCTCGGCTAATGTAGAGGCACCGCCAACGGCGGCGTGCGATGGACGGAGGGGCCGCTTGCTGCAGAAGGTGCCGCCGGCGTACACCGGGTGCATTAAGCTCCCGTGCGGCGTCGGAGACACCAATGCCGCCTCATGGGAGGCACCAATGGCCCCGCCATCGCATTATGCGAGTTGCTGGCCGTGAAGCTAGGAATCGGGGCGGCCTGTTGGCCGCCCGCAATCCACGCACTCAACCCGAGATCAAGGTAGGCACAAGGGCGGTGATCGTCGCCCGAGTCGTTGTTCCACTTGCTCTTGGACAATCTCGGAATCCGCGCCACCTGTGCCTTGAGTTCTTGAACCTCTCGCGCTGGCTTTCCGAGCTGGTCTTTTTCTCCTTCCGCACACCAGCGGTATAGTATGACCCCATTTTGTCGACAAGCCTTTGCCGGCCACACGACCGGTGACGTCGACTTCTTGAGCTTATCCTTGTTCTTCATTACATTCAACCCCTATTTAGAGTGGTGTCCCAAGGGTTGCTCTGAGTCGACCCAGCGCTCGCTTTCGATCGCTGCGGAAGGAATGTGAACCATTTAGAAATTCGGCTTCATTAATTAGAATGCAACCATATGGAGCTAATTACGGCGGGGTGTATTCCTTACGAGAACAAGCTCAAGCTGCCTGGTCTTCGGATCCGTGGTAAGCTCCTTTGTTTTGGGTCCTTCTTGTACCGGGCCACGACAAAGTTCCTGGTCCGCTTGTCACCGCCGTATGTATCGAAGAGGCGGTAGGCCTTGCTCGGCACGGTCCGCCTCCTCCTTGTCCCATATAGGCTCCGCCACTCTGTAACCGCCCGGGACCGAGTGTGTGTTCCCCTATGTTCAGCTCCGCATTTGTTTCCCCACTCACTTGATTGGGAGCTTGCGGTGCTCGAGCAATTGATCTTGAAGTCGTTGTAGTCATCTTCGGTGATCGAAGGATTTTTCTCCTTGATCTTCTCATAACTCTCACCTTTCTCGATCATTCTCTTCACATTGCTTTTCCAAGTAGACAGGGCCTTGCTCATCTTCGTGAGGGCAGCATTGTTCACTTTATTCCCTTTGAGGCTTGTGTTTTCAAATTCAGCGGGGAACTTGTATCGTTCGTGCAGCTTCGTGAAGAGGAGGTTCGCAAATTCCCTCGGTCGGGATGCCTCGGGTTCTCGGTGTTGATCGAGGCGGTGCTCGGACAATGCACCCGAGCTGAAGCGAGTACCCTTGACTATTCGTTCGGGCGCCGTTGGATTCCCGTTGGAGTCCACTTCAATAACTTCCTCCTTGAGGGTGCGGAGCACGATCGGGCGCCAGTCCTTCCGTTGCCTCTTCGGTGGCTGCCATCTGTCGGCGCCGCCATCATCGATGGTGGCATCCTCGGCGGCACCATCGGTGGTGGCATCGGTGTGGTCATCCTCGGCGGCACCATCCGTGGTCTCAGGATCGGTGGGGAAGGCGGCGTCCTCATACAAGTGAGGTTGTTCCTCCATCTCCTGGGACAGCTCCCAGAATGCCTTGCCGCCTGAACCCCCGGCCTCATCGTTGTGGGCCATGTTTCTCTTTAAATAGAAACAAAGTTTGGTCGAAAAGTTGGTTATTGTCAAGGAACAAGATCATGGTCTCATCATTTAGGGTTTGTCGACACCGAGGCATCCTAAAATCTAAGCTTTTATCATTGAGGGTTTTTCGACGCCAAGGCACCCTAAAAGCCTAACTTTTCATCATTTCGGTTTTTATCGACACCGAGGCACCCTAAAAGCCATGCATTAGTCACAAATGCATGGGGCACTTGATCCTACTTAATTAACTACTAAGATACCCCGGCCCATGCATTAGTCACAAGTACCCCATATGTCCTATTTTTAGCAAAGTCATGCTAAAATTCACGGAAAATTTCAGCATGACCTTTGCTGAAAATAGGACATATGGAGTACCAATTGCCGGAACGGAAGTTAATCGACATTCCGGCAAACTCAAGGGCCTCTCGGGTACCTGCAATATCATCACGACCACGATGGTCGGAGACAAAACCCAGCAAACTAGCAAAATCATCACAAATTGTTTTACATTAAAGATGATCATCATCTTTACAAGTCTTTCTCAATGTGATCACAAGTAATTCAGGAGGCATCACAAGTAATTCAGAGCATCACAAGGCATTAGTAGTTCATTACATGAACAAGTTTTAAAAGCACATCAATATGTATTGTATTTCATAGTGGAGTTATATACGGTATGTTACAACAAAGAAACAGCTTAATCCATGCCTCGACTTATCAACAGTCATTACTTGTCAAATCTGAAGAAGGAACAATTTACTTGTGACATAGTTACAAATGATGACAGAATAAAGCAACACCCTACACTAGCCTAAAAACAAGTGAAGTTTCACCCATATAAGAACAAGTGAATTCTAGTCCCATTGACACTCCTGGTTTTCTACAAACACCAAGTACTAGGGCACACAAAAGTTCTGAAATTTGTGTGCCTAACTGAATTTACTGAATTTTCAGTAACCGAATAAACTGAATTTTCAAAACTGCAAGAAGCCAATTAAAAAAAATCCTCTCATCTCATATGAGGATTGTTAACTGCTGCCAAACAGGCCTGGGACAGACCCATGTTCATGTAGGTGTGTACTGTAGCTGTTTGGTACTTGTGGAAAGAACGAAACAAAATGTTTGGCTCTCTAGATTTAATCATGATTTTGCCATTGTTGAGATATAAGGAGGAAGTCTGAGCTTGAGGATTTCATAAGCTCCCTAGTGCAACAAATTACCTAAAAACCTTGTACTAGTATCTTATCTTTTGGTTAGGGTCAAAGACCCTATACCTTATACATACCATGTATCTTTAATTTTGTTTTATTAATACAAGACTGTAGGAGCCTCTCCTACTGTCCTTCTGATTCAAAAATGAATAGACAATGCAGCTTTCCGTAAACTGAGTAACCAAGAAAAAAGATGTACAAAAGATAAATTTACCTAAGTTTTTTAGACCAAGATAGCACGTTAGCAGATCTTGTGTGATCGCAGTTCGATCCACTCCTTTCCACCCAACTCCCCGACTAGAAGCAAAAGAAGCCTGAGAACCAAATGAAAATAAAGAGAAGTTGAGTCAACGAAGAAGGCATATGTGCAAACCACAATGTAATCATGTAGAGTATGGGAAACTGGCTTTTGTGGCAAGGATAGTAAATGAAGCCACGTCTATTCCTGTGTCCAGAAAAATAAATGCTGGGACTTGTACAGGTGAGCTTGTACGAGTTATTGTACAAGTATATACTGGCTGTAATGCGCGGCGTCTGGGCGGCGTCCGGGCGGCGGGTCGGGCGGCATCCGGGCGGCGTCTGGGCGGCGGGTCGGGCGGCCCGGGCGGCGGCCCGGGCGGGTCGGGCGGGTCGAGGCGAGGCTGGCGCTTGGCGTCGGGCGGCCCGGGCGGCGGCCCGGGCGGCGAGGGAGAGGGCGATGGAGGGAGAGGGCGAGGCGAGGCGGGCGAGGCAGGCGGCGGTGGGGCGAGAGGAGAACTGGCGAGGGGATCGGGCGAAGGGGATCGGGTCGCCCGCCCAACCGCGACTAAAGGGTTTTGGCGGGTTTTTGCGTTCGCCCCCCCCCTTTAGTCGCGGTTGGCGGCGAGACCATGACTAAAGGTACCCTTTTTAGTCGCGGGTCGCCTCGCCCAACCGCGACTAAAGGGTTTTTGGCGACCAAAGGCCTTGTGCTGCCTCACGCCTAAAAGTTTAGTCCCACCTCGCTAGTTGAGAGAGCTCGAGAGTGGTTTATAAGCTGCTGCGCCACCCTCTCGAGCTCCTCTCAAGCTGCAGGCTTCGGGCCTAATCTGTCACTAGCTATGTGCTGTGGGCCTACTTGGCCTCCTGCGGGCCTGAATCACGGCCCATGTAGGGTTTCTAGTCGTATTCGGGCCGTGGGGGTCGATGGCGGCACTATTTTTTCCAGTTTTTTGTTTTGTTTTCTGCATTATTATTTATTTTTGTTGTTTTTGCTTTATTTTTAATTCTTTTTGCTTTTAGTTTTAGAAAAATTATAAACTTTACATTAGTGCCATTAGTTTTCAAATTTGAAAACACTTTTTATTTTCTTTGTTGCTTTATTTATTTTATTTTGTTTCTACTTACAACAAAATACTTATTGTTGCTATTTTAGTCATGGTCGCTTGCCCAACTTGACTAAAGGGTTTTGGCGGGTTTTTTTATGCGCTTCCCCCTTTAGTCGCGGTTGGCGGCGAGACCATGACTAAAGGTACCCTTTAGTCATGGTCGCCTGCCCAACCGCGACTAAAGGGTTTTGGCGACCAAAGGCCTTGTGCTGCCGCGCCCAAAAGTTTAGTCCCACCTCGCTAGTTGAGAGAGCTCGAGTGGTTTATAAGCGCTCTTGCGCCACCCTCTCGAGCTCCTCTCAACTGCAGGCTTTCGGGCCTAATCTGTCACTAGCTATGTGCTGTGGGCCTACTTGGCCTCCTGCGGGCCTGAATCTGGCCCATGTAGGGTTTCTAGTCGTATTCAGCCGTGGGGGTCGATGGCGGCACTATTTTTCCAGTTTTTTGTTTTGTTTTCTGCATTATTATTTATTTTTGTTGTTTTTTGCTTTATTTTTAATTCTTTTTTGCTTTTAGTTTTAGAAAAATTATAAACTTTCTGTTAGTGCCATTAGTTTTCAAATTTGAAAACACTTTTTTTGTTTTCTTTGTTGCTTTATTTATTTTATTTTGTTTCTACTTACAACAAAATACTTATTGTTGCTATTTTAGTCATGGTCGCTTTGCCCAACCGCGACTAAAGGGTTTTTGGCGGGTTTTTTATGCTCAAGTTTCACCTTTAGTCGCGTTGGTTCAGCCAACCGCGACTAACGGCCGCCACAGGTTTAGGGTTTTAGAGAACTGGCGAGGGGGATCGGGCGACGGGGGATCGGGCGAAGGGGGGCTCGGGCGAAGGGGGGCCACAATACTAATGGCGCACCTCACCGCGGTGCGCCATTAGCATGTCCACACTAATGGCGCACCTCACCGTGGTGCGCCATTAGTATATTTTTTTTCCACAAAAGCCAAAAGGTTATCTACTACGGAACCTATCCATATCAAGCCCACTCTACTAGCTCGATTGGTCAGCCTCCAGTTCTCACACGGGAGGTCTGGGTTCGACTCCCAGGCTCCACAAATTTTTTTTTAGCATTTAAAAGCTATTTGATACTTATTTATGTTTAAATATGTTCAAACTTGTTTAAATAATAACAGTAATATTTTTTATAAGACAGTAGCATTTAAAAAGCTGTTTGATACTTATTTTTATAAGACGGTCTTGCTGTGAGGTGCGGGGGTCGGCGGTTGAGTAGGGGAATCGAGGGTGCGGGGTGTGGCGGCGCCGGGTGGACTGGGGGTGCTTTCGGCGAGGGGACGGATCTGGCGAGGTGGGACAGCGATCGAGATGGAGGGGATCGAGGTCGGCTCCACAAATTTTTTAGCATTTAAAAAGCTGTTTGATACTTATTTGTGTTTAAAATGTTCAAACTTGTTTAAATAATAACAGTAATATTTTTTATAAGACAGTAGCATTTAAAAAGCTGTTTGATACTTATTTTTATAAGACAGTGTCAGTTGTTTATAAGAGAGTAGCATTTTTTTATAAGCCATTAGCATTTAAAAGCCATTTTAAAAGATGGAGGGAATCGAGGGTGGGGGGTGGCGGCCGGTGGACTGGGGGGGTGCTCGGCGGCGAGGGGGACCGGATCTGGCGAGGTGGGATAGCGATCGAGATGGAGGGGGATCGAGATCGAGTGTCCATGAAATTTAAAAATATTCATGATAGTTCAAAAAGTACCCATGAAATACAATCGAGAAATGAAGGCTACGATTTAAATACAATCGATCTTAGCTAGCTATCTGTTCACAATCTTCTTGCCCTTCTTTTTCGCAAATGGAGTTCTTACGTGGAGCAGACGTCCTTTAGGTAGGGTGGTCCTGCTTCTTCTTGTGGTGTATGCTGCTACTTCATCATCGTCGTCATGTTCGATCCTCGGTCATTGTACTTGTCGAAGTCTTGCTCATTGGCTACTCCATCCATTCCGATGATCTTCCTTTTGCCTCTCCTCACGACAACACGGCCGGGCTTTGGCGGGTCGGTAATGAAGAAGCATTGGTCCACTTGGGAAGCCAGTACCCATGGCTCATTTTTGGTGACGTTTGCGCCCATGCGGTCTTGGATTTAACCGGGTATAACCATGGTGGTGAAATACCGGTCTTCTTTTATGACGTTCTTGGCCCATCGACACGGAACATCGGGACCTTCTCTCCAGCGTAGCTCAGCTCCCAGATCTCCTCGATCCTTCCGTAGTATCTGTCCTTGTCGTTACGGTGTAGGATTCCATCGTTACCCGGAGTTACGATAACCATCGCTCTTCATGTCCTTGTCCTCGGTGTAGAATGTGTAGCCGTTGATATAAATGCGCCTCATAGGTCATCGAGGTTGTGCTCGGCGCCTGTGACAAGGCGAATATGAGTTGTTCTTCAGCGGAAGAATCCTCATGTAAAGGGTAAGGCGAAGCTTCGCTTGAACCAACGCGTGAAACATGAGTTGTGCTCTTTGAGTGTATCTCTGTCCGTCCTCTGTTGGCCTCGGTCATTGTACGTCTTTTTAATAAAGGTTTTGTGCTCTACCACCCAAGGATCGACCACGTCTATGTGTTGTAGCGCGACTAGGTTTGCTCTTTCAAAGTCGTGAGTCGACCCTCGAAGTCGACATGCATTTCATGGCGACCCTCACGGTGACCCCATCAGCGAGCCTGCCGAGGTGCCTGCTGACGGGCAGACCAACGGGTTCTCAATGCCTAGATAATTCGTGCGATAGGAGATGCACTCTTGATTGAAAAGCCCTTGGCTATGCTTCCTTACGGGCGTGACATGTTGCGAACGTATCCTTTGATGACACCATTCATCCTTTCGAGCGGCATCATGGTGTGCAGGAACTTCGTCCCGAGTTGGATGATATCCTACACTATATGGACCAGCAGATGCACCATAACGTCGAAGAATGCGGGCGGGAAGTACATCTCAAGCTCGCATAGTATCACCACGATCTCTTCCTGTAGCCTTCTGAGTTGCCTCACGTCAATCGACTTCCGAGAGATGACGTCGAAGAAGTTGCATAGGCCAAATAGCGTTTCACGGACATGCGCGTCCATGATCCCACGGATTGCAATGGAAGTATCTGCGTCATCGACGTGACGGTCGTGAGACTTCATCCCGCTGAACTTCGCTTATTGGGTCTAGGTATCTGCTTATCTTCCCACAGTAACCGTAAGGAAGTTTTACTCCTAGGAGGCAGGTGAAAAACTGCTCGATCTCCTCGACTTAGAGTGAAGCACGGGAGGGTAGTCATTTCCGGTCTTCTTGGCCTTTTTGCCTTTGCGGCGACTTTACGTGTCTGCTTCGCCTCATCATCATCATCATCATCATCATCATCATCATATATAGCGTGAAGCTCTGCCGGATGCCCATTGATTTCAAGTCTGCCCTTGCTTTCGCCCATCTTTGGTCCTCTCGGCATGTTGAGCAGGGTACCAAGCAGACTCTACACGTTCTTCGTGGATATGCATGACATCAAGGCTGTGAGGCACACGGTGGATCTTCCAAGACGGCAAGTCGAGAAAACAGACCTCGTTTTCCATACCTTCAGCGGCTCTGGCGCCTTTCGCTTCTTTCCGGCTCTGGCGCCTTTTGCTTCTTTCGGCGGTGGGCAGTCTTTCCAATTTTCCAACAGCTTGTCTATTTCCTCGCCGCTCCTCGTACCGCAGGCGTTTTGAGTTCGGTTTCACCATCGAACAGATCCTTGCGTTTCCTCCACGGGTCATCGTCGCGAAGCCACCTTCGATGTCCCATGAACACGGTTTTCGAAGACCCGGGATCTCTATCTAGCTGGCGATCGTTGTGTCATCCATGCACCTTACGCATCCGTAAAATCCGTGGACTACCTGCCCGCGACATATCCGTAATCGAGATAGTCGTGCACCGTCGTGGCGGTCACGGCTCTCATAGGGAAATATTCTTTCTCTGCGGCGTCCACGTATTGGCTCGCGTTTTCCACAGCGTGTCAAGCTCCTCTTTCAGCAGCCCTAGATACAGATTGATGTCGTTCCTGGTTGTTTCGGCCCTTCAATTAGCATACTCATGTGAATGTACTTCCTCTTCATGCACAACCAGGGGGAAGGTTGTACATCCACACAAACACAGGCCAGGTGCTATGTGTGCTTCTCACGGCTACCAAGCGGATTGACTCCATCGGTGCTCGTGCCCAAAGACGATGTTCCTTGGATCGTTCCCAAATTTCAGTCTTGAAGTTCAACGCTTGCCACTGGCTCGCATCCTTAGGGTGACTCAGCATCTTGTCTTTTTATCTATCTCCGGATCATTTGCGTCATCTTCCCGCTTCTTCTCCTCCCTATCCGGCGTGCAACGCAGGAGCTTTGCTACCTTAGGGTCCGTGAAATAAGCGCTGCAGACGAGTGATCGGAAAGTACCACACCACTTTTTGAGGAGCTTTCTTCCTCTTCTTGTATCGAGTGACGCCAAGACACCGGACATATGGTAGACTCCGCGTGCTCGTCCCGATAAATGATGCAATTGTTCATGCACACATGGTATTTCACATGCGGTAAATCCAGAGGACACACGATTTTCTTCGCCTCCTCCAAACTGGTCGGGCACTTGTTCCCCTTGGGAAGACGTTCGTGCCCGAATGACATGTTCTCGTCGAAGCATGCGTCGGTCATTTTGTGTTTTACCTTCATCTCCAGAGCCATGAGCGTTACTTTCAGGCGGGTATCCTCGGGCCTGCATCCTTCATACAATGGAGTAACCGCGTCTAACTCAAGTTGATCCATCTTGGCTTTCTCTCGGGCGGCAGCTCTTGCGTTATCCGTGTGCTTGAGAAGCAGCTCTTGAATATGAGCGTCCTGCACCCAGCCCATCGATGGTCCAGCGTCGTACGCTCGCCCGGCATCATCATCTTCATGATCATGCCCGTCGCCTGCTCAACATCTTCCTCATCATCATGTCCTGCATATTCTACATGATGACTGTGCAACATCACGCTCGTGATCATCGCCGGGATTCTTCGTCTTCTCGCCCGCCCGAGCCGCGGTGGTTGTCTTGCTGCCCTTCCTCATTTCTTGCCCGGCCCGCATGGGCGACTTCGTAGTCATCTTCATCACCTTGCCACCGATAGCCATCCATGAAACCACGCAACAGCAGGTGGTCCCGCACCTGCCGGAATCCGGGTCCGCAATAAGGCTCTTCACTTGCATCTTCGACACGGACATCTTATCTCCGTCTCGTTCTTTTGAAGCATCTCGGCCTTCGCGGACCTCAAAACCTATTCACGATGCCTTCGGTCATCGTATGCGGACCATGGTCGCTGCGAGGTAGAGCAAAACGATATTTTAGAACCAACAAAAAATTTGGCATGACTTTCCTAAAAATAGGACCAAAAGGATGCTTAATGCCAAAATTCTCTTGAAACGGAAATGAATCAACATTCCGGCAAAATATTGGCAACTATCGCATTTCAAATACCGTACACCTCCAAACACAAACACATATGCAAACACCACAAACATATGCAACACCACGAACATACATAGATCTAGCTAGGCCGTAAAAAGTGCATGTGCACATTGTTGTAAGGAGAACAACCTAAATATAGCTTCCCCTTACTTACCTATTAAAACAAGGTAATTTAACCACTTAATTTGAATGAATCTATGGTGGAAATGAGGTGAAAAGAGGAGGCACCGAGACAAGGAGGAGGTGGAGAGAATGAAGTGGGGAGAAAGTGAGTGTGTGGGTAGGAGAGGCTGTCCCAAATATCTTGTTGCTGCCCACTTACTAATGGCGCACCTCTTGCATGGTGCGCCATTAGTTGTTACCACTACTAATGGCGCACCTAATCAGGATGCGCCATTAGTATGTTTGGACAGTTCAAAAAAAAAGTTTCTATACTAATGGCGCACCCACACACAGGTGCGCCATTAGTAGTTACAACTACTAATGACGCACTGAGTGTGGGTGCGCCATTAGTATGTTTGGACAGGCGCACTAGTTTAAAAAAATTGATACTAATGGCGCACCAACACCACAGTGCGCCATTAGTAGTTACAACTACTAATGGCGCACTCGGGAAGGATGCGCCATTAGTATGTTTGGACAGGCGCACTAGTTCAAAAAAAAGTTTCTATACTAATGGCGCACCCAAACACAGGTGCGCCATTAGGAGATACATCTACTAATGGCGGTGCGGGGGGTGGGTGCGCAATGAGTATGTTTGGACAAGCGCACTAGTTTAAAAAAATTTGGTACTAATGGCGCACCCGCACCTTTGGTGCGCCATTAGTAGTTACAACTACTAATGGCGCTTTCGGGCAGGATGCGCCATTAGTATGTTTGAACAGGCGCACTAGTTAAAAAATTTGGTACTAATGGCGCACCCAAGGCATGGTGCGCCATTAGTAGTTTAGACACTAATGGCGCATCGTATGGAGGTGCGCCATTAGTATACTAATGGCGCACCATCTTTCCGGTGCGCCATTAGTGTCATTTCCATCTATAGCCCTTTTCCTAGTAGTGGAAGGAGATGAGCTCCGACTCCCCGATCGGTTTTCCTGCCGCCGCGAGCTCGTCGGAGAGAGACCGCATGTAGCCGAAGTAGGTTGATGCAGATTGCGTGCCCTTCTGGGCGTTGGTGAGGGCAGCACGCAGGTTGTTGACTCGGGAGAGCGAGACCGCCGCGAACAAGTTGGACAGGGCGGTCCAGATCGCATGCGACGTCTCCAGCGACACCACTTGAACGAGGACCTCCTTGGAGAGGTTCCGAAGGAGGTAGGCAACAATTTGCTGGTCCTGAACCAGCCATGGGGGGTAGGCAGGGTTTGGTAGCACCTGATCCTTGCCCTATTTATCCTTTGCGACGATGTTCTTGGGAGGCTCCTCTATGGTTTTGTCGATGTAGCCGTACAAGCCAGCGCCCATTATTTTGGATCGGGCTTGAGCTCGCCAGAGGACATAATTCGTCCTGGTGAGAGGCTCAGATATGTTGTAGTTGAGGCCGGTGGAGGGAATAGCAGCGGAGGTGGACATGGTTGCGGTGGGGATGATCGATGGAGGTTGATGATGATGATGGTTGAGGTGGATGAGCTAGATGTGATGGGAAGAGCCTGCTCTGTATACCATGTAAGATTTCTATGAAGCGTCTCGGGTTGCCTGGAAGGGAGCCCTCGTTGTTATATTGAACGATGAGGAAGAGTCCTCACGATGGATTAGAAGGTATCGGTCAAAGAAGGGATGAGAGAGAGAGAGAGAGAGAGAGGGAGGGAGGGGGAGGGAGGGAGGGAAGCGGCGTTTGCCAAGGATTTGAAGCCACCATTGCCATTGCCGTGGTACAACTCGACCCTCTGATCGAAGTTGGCCACGAGGGAGAAGAGATGGTCGACCGTGATGGGCTCGGTGCGGACGTCCAGCGCTGAGATGATCGGTTGATATTCCATGTCAAGGCCGGATACAGTGAAGGAGATGAGCTTCGACTCCCCGATCGGTTTTCTGCCGCCATGAGCTCGTCGGAGAGAGACCGCATGTAGCCGAAGTAGGTTGATGCAGATTGCGTGCCCTTCTGGGCGTTGGTGAGGGCAGCACGCAGGTTGTTGACTCGGGAGAGCGAGACCGCCCTTGAACATGTTGGACAGGCGGTCCAGATCGCATGCGACGTCTCCAGCGACGCAACTCTAACGAGGACCTCCTTGGAGAGGTTCCGAAGGAGGTAGGCAACAATTTGCTGGTCCTGAACCAGCCATGGGGGGTAGGCAGGGTTTGGTAGCACCTGATCCTTGCCCTCTTTATCCTTTGCGACGATGTTCTTGGGAGGCTCCTCTATGGTTTTGTCGATGTAGCCGTACAAGCCAGCGCCCATTATTTGGGATCGGGCTTGAGCTCGCCAGAGGACATAATTCGTCCTGGTGAGAGGCTCAGATATGTTGTAGTTGAGGCCGGTGGAGGGAATAGCAGCGGAGGTGGACATGGTTGCGGTGGGGATGATCGATGGAGGTTGATGATGATGATCGGTTGAGGTGGATGAGCTAGATGTGATGGGAAGAGCCTGCTCTGTATACCATGTAAGATTTCTATGAAGCGTCTCGGGTTCCCTGGAAGGGAGCCCTCGTTGTTATATTGAACGATGAGGAAGAGTCCTCACGATGGATTAGAAGGTATCGGTCATAGAAGGGATGAGAGAGAGAGAGAGAGAGAGGGGGAGGGGGAGGGGGAGGGGGAGGGGGAGGGGGGGGAGGGGAGGGGGAGGGGGAGGGGGAGAGGGAGACTCTATCTCTATTATGGTGCTCTTGAAACTAAGGATTGCATCTTCCATTTTGCATTCAGCACAGTTTGTTGGACTTTCCGCATGCCTTTCTTCTTTGATGTCAGGTTCATTGCAGCGTGGCACATTTTGAAGCAATGGACCATTGAAATCTTAAATAAAATGTTAGATTAGCCATGCATACCTAGAAAACCACTTGTAAAATTGACCTTCTGCAATAGGCTTTCAGATGGAAGGAGAGTCTAAGACCTTCCCCGTGTAACTTAATTCACTAGGCTAATCGACGTCTTAGTCTGTCTACCATTTCATCCTAGCTGCTTTGTAATTATCTGTACTTTTTCTCTCCCGTAGTGTTCTTTTCTCCTAGAAATTCTTGTTCAGCTCCTTTGTACAGTTCCTGTTTCTTATATAATTTATTTCACTATCGGGACTGTTAGAAGGGAGAGAGAGGATTGGCGGAATAGTTGTGATGTATTGCTTGAGCCTCGTGGGCGTATGTATAGGAGTACAAAGACCAACTTAGAGTATAAGATAAGGCAGGACCAAATCCTAGTCTATCCTATACTTCCTAATAATCCTTATACTCAACATCCCCCGCAGTCACAACGGTAGCGACGCAGACGGTGAGACTGGAGAAGAATCCGAAGGCAAGCCGACGGACACCCCCCCACAGTTGTAATGGTCAACGCATCGCGGAGTCGTGGCTGGAGTGGAAACCAACGAGGTTGCTCAAGCAGGCCGTAGCCCTTTGTGCCGTTTGTCGATGTAGCCGAGAGCGTGGGTGGTGGAGCCGTGGTCGAGGTAGCCGTGCGAAGAATGCCGTGTGGTCGATGTCGAGTCGGGGTAGCCGGTGTCGAGGAAGTCGCCGCGGGCGCAAGGGGGCGCCGAGTTAGTCATGTGCGTAGTGGTGTCGAAGTAGTGGTGCGCCGGGAAGAAAATGTTGTTGACGACGCGTCGCGGCGGGTTTGCCAAGCCCGGGGACACATCGTGGACAAAGACACGCACTGGTGTTGCCAGCACCGGGCATGCGTAGACGGACGAAGACGAAGTTGACGAAGCGCCGCGCCAGGCTTGGCAGGCCTGGGGACACGTCGTGGACGAAGGCACGCATCGGTGTTGCCAGCACCAGGCATGCATAGACGATGGACCTGCACGAGCTGTACGCCATGTCGAAGAAGCCGGAGAGGACAGCAGAGAAGGACTCGACAACGGTTGCGGCGCCAATCGGCTGGAGGCGATGTCACCAACGGTGGTCGGAGTAGACGAAGTGGTCGGGGTAGATGACGGTGACGCTGGTGAGGGCTGGTGCTTGGACGAAGACGAAGGGGGTGGACAGGCGGCGGCGGCGGCTACGAAGGTAGTGGCAACGGCAGCCAAAGAAGAGCGGCGGCGGCGGCCTGACGTCGGCGGCGGCGGCTAGGTTAGGAGTGCGGCGGCGGTGCTCGAAGTAGGCGAAGAACCCTGACAACGTGACGAAGACCGGCGCGGACGGTGGCGTTCCCGCACCAAGGGAGACGGCGTGGCGCATACCGCGGAGGTCGGCCAGCGATGACGGCAGAGTGGACGGCGGGTCAGCGGCGCTACCGCCCGAAGCGATGCGGTGGCAAGCGGGTCGGGCGGCGATGGCGGGGACATGCTGGTCGCGACGCTGCGAATTCGGCGAAGGCGATATTAACGGCGGTTCGCGAGTCGGTGCAACCGCGGGGACGGCCTCGGGGCGGCGGTGGGGACCGCGTATCGCGATACTACGACCCGAAGGGGCGACGCAGCAGCGACGCACGAGTCGATGCAGCCGCGAGGAGAACCACAGGGCGGCGGTGCTGCGGGGCGACGCAGCGGCAGCCCGATGCTCGATCGGTGGAGAGGCGCGCTGAACTCGGGGACGATCTTCACGGGACCTGCGGAGGCGCGCGTAACCGTCGGGCCAGGTCGGTCGCGCGGCGTAGACGAGGCGGATCGCGGCGGTTAGCGGGTGATCAAGCCGATCGCGCGTGAGGTCGGGGACGCCGCTCGGTGGAGGCGTGGTGGCGGCGGAGTCCGAGATGAAGCGGCGGCGACGGACGGCGTGGGGCGTCGTCGGCGACGAGCTTGTCGGCACCGGCACCGGGCTGCCAAAACAACGCCGGCGCCGGGCAGCGAGGCCCGGCGACCAACGGAACAGCGGCGCCGAAGTTGACGCAGCCGACGAGCTGGCAGCCGAGGACGAGGCGGCGAGGTAGAACGCCGGCCGCCCGTGCGAACACTGGCGGAGGCGGTGATGTGGATCGATGGGCGGGCCGGCGCGCGAGCGACGGCTATGATTGGCCGTCGCATGGCGTGAGGCCGCTGGGTCGGGGCAATGCAGGTGTCCCGGCCGGAGCAGGGCGGTGACGGACGGCGCAGGCGACGGGCGGACCGACGCGCGGACGGCGGCTGGCCCTGACGGGCCGCCTTGGCACGCGTGGCCGCCGGGTTGGAGGAGAGGCTGGTAGTAGCGCCTGGGTCGGAGTAGAGGCGCTCGGGGTCGACGGCGGCGGTGGGCGACGCAAACCGATCAAGAATAGATCGGAAAACCAAAAAAAAACTCGCGATCAAGATGACCGGCGGGGGAGAGAAAACCCTGGAGCAAGGCTCGGGGAAAAGACTCTCTAGGGCAGCCGGTCAACACGACCGGCGGACGAACTCTAGATACGGTTGGCGCGGCCCCCGGCGGCGGTCATGGAGGCCGACCACCCGGGGCGGCGCTGGTCTTGAAGCGGGCGGCGGCTAGGGTTTAGGATCGACTTGCGATAGATACCATGTTATAAGGGAGAGAGAGGATTGGTGGAATAGTTGTGATGTATTGCTTGAGCCTCGTGGGCGTATATATAGGAGTATAAAGATCAACATGGAGTACAAGACAAGGCAGGACCAAATCCTAGTCTATCCTATACTTCCTAATAATCCTTATACTCAACAGGGACCTCCCCTACAGTTTTCTGTCAAAAGGAAAAAAATGTGGAATAACATTGTGTGCATTGTGTACATACATACATGATACAGGCACATCGATGTTAAAGAAAATTGGCATGTCTTGCATCGTTTGACTGTTAACATAATACCTACTCTTGATTTACTAAAGAGCAACTACATCCTAATAAAATCTTTCCTTTTGAATAAGTCAGTAAAACTTGCTGTAAGTACAACAATTATACAGTCAATTTAGCCTTGATCAGTGGGGGGGCTAAGATTAAATTCCACTCTTACCTTTAAAGGGTAAGTTTTATCTGGTCCAAGATACATGTTGCTATGGTTTTTATACAGTTAATCTCTTCAATTTTGGTCGCTAATGTTTAATAATTTATATTCGATATGTAATACAGTAGACATGCCTAGAGTCATTTATTGATCATAAACACTGATTTCATTTGAGTAGTGGTATTATTTTTTATACTATGCAGAGTAAACAAATATTTATTTCAGACTGAAGGAAGTTTTACCTGAACTAAAACAGCGTCACTTATTTCCGAACGGAGGGAGTATTAATTAAAAGATGATGCATGAGGTTTGAGGCTTCTACTGCATGAATTTTATCAATTTTGATTTGCCACTGACTGTCTAGCTTGTATGTTACTACAAATTATGCCTATTAGCTATGTCTTTGTCATAATCTAGGCTGTTCAGCATTTCCCTCTAAGGCTCTCTAATTGAGATATCTGAACCACTGTTTTTTTAGCTTCCGCTGAGGTCTGATATAGCCAAAGGCTTGAGAATATGTTGACAATATAAGTTGAAGTTGTGCGACTACAAATTAACTTTTCTCCTATTGTTTTTTCCAATGACGCTGAGATGATTGTTTCGATATTCTTTCGATATTCTTTTCCACGATGGTGGAGCTAATGTTTTTGTGTTTTGAGTCATTCAAAAATTTGTGAGATATAACTTAGTACATATTTCCATGACTGACTAACATTGATTCCTCCACAGGTATCTATCGTTCCATTCTGGTGGCTGACACACAGAAATGGCTTGTTGGGTGAAGGTTCTTCCATTTTGTGGGCTCCACTCAGATCAGAAATTGACCTTTTATGTATCATGCACCGTTGAACTGTGATGTGGACTTCGTAGGAGGTCATCACTTAATTTCCTTACTCCCCTGTATTATCTAATATCCGTAGACAAATAGTCGACTGACATGAAGGCACAATGCGTTGCTTCAGTTAATACCTTTGAGGCTTTGTTTGCTTTATGCTTGCACGATGAGGCAAGCCGACCTTCAGAGTATCTTGCTTGCATTTTGTCTTTGGGTTCATCTTCTTGATGCTTTTCGTCTGATTATTCTCCATCATGTATCAGCCATGGAGATATCGAGACGTCGGATTTCTGCGTGTGTCCTGTATTATTTCTTGTGTTTCGTTAGAAATTTTATCTGATGGTGCTTGATGAATGCTGAACTGCACCTACCTGATCTGGTGCTGTTTTGCTAGCGATTCATCTAGGGCAGGGTTATTAAAATGTAATTTGCTTTACATGGCAGACATCCATGGAGTGAATCATGTTACATCCAAATAAAACTTGCTATAAGTGGAACACTTATATAGTCAAATTCAGCCTAAAAAGGCTTTAGCCTCTAGTATAGTTTTTAGTATGGTCTAAACTTCATGTTGCCATGGTTTCTGTGCAGTTCTAAATTTCTTTGATTTTGGCCACTATGTATATTTAACATTTTATAATTTATATTACTCACATGATTAAAGAAATGGCATGACAATATTAATCATAATAACTGCTTTCGACCTGAGTAGCTGTCAAAGTATTGTCTTTTTATGCAGTGCAGTTAAAGATGAAAGATATCTATTTTGGACTGAAATAATTAACAAAACGAAGTATAAGATCCCTTGCTTGAGGCTTGTACTGCATGAATTCTATTAATCTCCCTTTTCTACTTGAGTAGCTCGTACGTTTCTTAAAACTACTAGAAACAGATGCATGTTTTATTCTCCACGAGCCCTTCAACTGTCTATGGCGACAGTGAACATTTGAAATGGTTTCATAAGCTAGGGAGTCCAGCATTTCCCTCACTCATGCATTTGAACAACCGCTTATATTGTGATCAGATGCAGCCAAAGACTTGAGAACATGGGAATACTCTAGTCATACAAAAGTTGTTTCTTCTGAATGAGTAGTTGAAACGAAACAACTACGTGTACGACGCCTGCTGTACGATCTGAGTATGATGAGTGATCCGATGGTTCCATACAATGTGCTCCAATGCATGAATGGGGGTTTGTTCAGTAGTATCGGACGAAAACATCGTACTTAATTACTTATAGCATCATTCTAGTTCAAACTGGTTTGACTGATGACATTGGTTACTCTGCAGGTATCTAGAGTTGCATTCCTATGATGGCTGAGAAGTAGAAATTTCCTGTTGAGTGCAGGTGTTCTTCCCTTTTGTATGCTCCACGCCGAAATGGACCTTCTATGCAGCGTGCACCGGAGAACCTTGAAGTCGACTAGTAGGATTTAATCGTTTAATTCGCGAACTACTGTCTCCAGTTGATTGGTACTTTGTGGTTCGTTTGGTGGCCCATGCTTGCCGTTGAGGCCGGCAAGCCCACCTTTCAATTGATCTTGCTTGCATTCTGTGTGCGCGTGTTCAGCTCTCTGATCACTGTTATCCGTTTTTATTACCTAAAAAAAAACTGGGAGAAGATTCGTGTATGCGTTTGTTTTGAACTCTTGTCTATTTCTGGTCGACGAATGTCGAGTCTTGAGCTGCAGCTGCCTGCGTGTTGCATAGCTGGGGATATCCTTTTTCTTTATTTTTGAGATGTGGCGACTGAAGAACTCAGTGAGTTGTTTTATTTTCCTTTCCAATTAAAGGATTCGTTGAGACGGCTAAAATTGAAACATTTTTTTGGTAGTAATCTTGAGAGATCGTAGCATGGGTTTGCCTATGCTCATCGATAATTGCCTTTACTCTCAGATGGTAGTCAAGCTTTTACGTATGCAAAACATTAAACCCATTGTCAACCAGCTAAGCTGACAGAGATTATTGTTTTTCTTCACAAGTAGTGGTAAGATATATTTTAAACCCTGTCAAACTGATATATTGTAAACAGTAATTTTTAGTTTGTTTGTGCTTGATTTGCTGGACGGTCCTTATTTTTTGGCGACTGTTAGGCGCCGGTGCGCCGGCCCAAAATTGGGCCGGTCGCACCTGCATCGTATGATTAGTAAAAATAAAACCGCACAATCTCCCGTCCTTCCTCCCCCTTCTTCTCTGAGAAACAATCCTATCGTGCCGTCAGGGGATGAGCGACGCGCCCGGTGTAGAAGCACCGCCCGACACGTCACGCCCGTCGCCGCCCTCACCCCCAGCCATCAACCGCCCTCGCCGCCGGTCACCGCTCCCGCCGTCGTCGTCTCCTCTATTTCTCGCCGGCTCCGTGCATGTAGCAGCGCGTCCCTGTAGATGTAGCTCCCCGTTACGATGGTTGCAGCTCCGGTGGTGGCTACCGCGTCCCCGGCGCGCGTAGTCGCAGCGGCTCCGACGGCGAGCTCGCCAATGCCGCCCGCCGTTGCTATTGTAGCAAAAATATTAACCGGTTGTAGCTTTCATGGTTACCGATTGGAGCAAAACAAAGCTTGAACAAACAAAAAATGATTTTTGCTGGTGGTAGCAAAAATCAAAAACTATTCCAGCAAATAAATAACACAGTTCCAGCAAAAAATTCACCGGCACCGATGGTCTTAAAAAAGAAAATATTCACCCGTTCCAGCTCTGCTTTCGGCTGGATGTAGCAAAAATAATTGCTGGTTCCAGCAAAAAAATCGATGCAGCAAAACGCAGAGCAACCACAGTCCATCGCCGCCCAGCATCATCCTAGCATTGCAGCAAAGTCGAGTTGGTTCCAGCAAAAACCGGGAGTGGTTCCAGCAAAAAGACTTGATGTAGCAAAAAATCATGCGGCGAAGACACCACCTTCCTCTCAATTTGCAGCAAAAACGAAAGCCCGTTCCAGCAAAAATCAAAGGTGGTTCCAGCAAAAAATATGCAGCAAAAAATAATGGCAGAAACGCGGTCGTGGCATCGCCCTGGTTCCAGCTCGCGGCGAACATGGCCTACTCTGCGCCAGGGGAGAGGTTGGACCGAGCATGGAAACAAAAAATCGACGGCGGGATGCGTTGTCTCTGTGTGGAGCAGAAGGTGCCATGGATGGAGTGATTTGAGAAAGAAGAAGCAGAAAGGGGATTGCGTATGGAGGAGAAGGACGGAATGTGTGGAGGAGGGAATGAGTGGAGGAGCTTGGTCCTGAAAAGATAAGGTGAGGAGCAGAAGCGGTGGGTGGGGCCAGAGCTAGCGACGTGGCTGGGTTAGCGTAACATGCGTTGCGAGCGAGGCGGCCGGCCGAAGTTTCGGCCGGCACGCCGATTTTAAACGTTTTCCTTATTTTTTTGTACCTTTTGGTTTATGCGCTGCTTCCATCGATGGTCTATCACAAAGCTGGCTGCACCGCCCGCGTGCCCCGCAACACCAGTGATCCATGTAGCAACGGCTTGCAGCATGGCTGGCGCCGCGCTTGTTTCAGGCTTGAAGCAATCAACGTGGTGCCCTGCAGCCCCGATGGGTTGGGCACCACGTAGCAAGTGGCTGGCGCCCGGCCTTCAGCACCTTGATTCGCCTCACGCGCGTAGCCTCACGCATCGGTGGCATTGACAATTGTCGCATGCAACATTGCCGCATCGTGCAGGTCTATTGTCGCCGTCACAACACCTCTCCCCCCTCTTGCGGGTTGAGCTCGCCCTTGAAGTCGTGCGGCTCCTCTCGTTTAAACACAGTAATGTTGCGACCACCCTTTGCGGTAGTGGTGGTCGCAGCCCTCCGGTTTGCATTAGCGCGCTATTGTGACCACACGGCGAAGAAACACATCGCGTCGCCGCCTTTGGCGGTGGCGCCTCCTTCTGATACAACGACATCTCGTCAACGCTGATTCCAAATATGGGAGTGCTTCTACACCACGGGTTTGCAGCAAGGCGGCTGTGGTCATGGCGATGGACGCGACACTAGTGCTCATGGGTGTTGCACGACCGCCCTCTCAATCTTGCAGCACCAGCGGTTGTTGCGGCGGGATGCGTATCGGTGGATTGCAGCGGCCCTCTCCGATTTGTAGCGATGTCAGTTGGGCATGGGAGTCCATTCTTCGGAGCGTGACAAACAAGAGGGGGGGGGGGGGGGGGTTGAGGGGAAAAGAAGGGAAGAAGATGAGTGGGCGAGAAGACCCCGATAAGGTAGGCCCCATAAGGGGTACGTATCAAGCGGGAGAAACGGTTTACGGGAGAGAGAAACCAGTCGGTTGGTTTAAAACATTTTCCCCTTGGTTTTTGAGTGAAAATTATGAATCGAATTCCTTTGAGGTGACTTTTTTCAATTTATTACGGGGTAATCCCAACGGATACAATTTTTTTTATTAGGTGAGGGTACACGATTTGTGTGTGTGGGCTCTCTCGTCTTTGGGCTTTCTAGGGTAGTTTTAGGCCTCACTCTCGCGTGAGCCTCTTAAGTGGGCTATTCTTCGACTCCACCGCTCTCCTCCCTATAGGTGGCCAAACGGGCCGGGATAGCTGGGCCGGCCCGGTAGCACGGCCGGCACGGCATGGCACGTGCTAAACGGGCCAGGCCCGGCACGCGGCACGCCAGGGGCCGTGCCTGGGCCTGAAGGCCGAGCACGCAGGCCGGCACGGCACGACCCGATTATCTTTTTTTTATTTTTATGTATTTTAATGTGGCCTAACAGGTAAAAATAGGCTAAAAAACACCCAGTGCGTAAAATAGGAGGCAGATTAGCGGGCCTAGCGTGCCGATGGGCCGGCCCGATTATCATATGGGCCGTGCCTGGGCTGCAGGCTGCAGCACGCGGGCTGACACGGCACGGCCCGTATAATAATCGTGCCTCGGCGGGCCGGGCCATGCCAGGCATGATTAGGATGGGCCGTGCCGTGCCGGGCCGGGCCGGCCCGTTTGGCCAGCTATACTCCTCCCCATGAGCTGCCACCACCCCCACTCGCCGGCGGCGCCGCCGCTGGAGGACGACAACCTCCTCTCCGAGATCCTCATCCGCCTCCCTTCGGAGCCCTCCTCCCTCCCGCGCGCCTCCCTTGTCTGCAAGCGCTGGTTCGGCCTCGTCTCCGACCCCGGCTTCTCTCGCCGCTTTCGACTCCACCACCGCCGCAACCCTCCCCTCCTTGCGTTCTTCGACAAGTTTCACGGCATCTACTCTGCAATGGAGCCCCCCAATCGTGTCCCGGAGGGCCGCTTCTCCTTGCAGCTCGACGACGGCGAGGGCGCCCGTTTTCTGCTCATCGGATGCCACCAAGGCCTAGTACTCAGCCGCCACAGATTGCTGAACCAGCTCCTGGTCTGGGATCCCGTCACCGGGGATCAGCACAGGCTTGCCAGTCCCCTGGTCTTCGAGACATTGGGACCTCCGGTCCACGGGCGGTGCTTCGGGGGTAATCTCATGTCAACACTGCTTCCACCCAAGGCTTCGAATTCTCTTATGCTATTCCCCCCTAGGATCAATATGGCATTTCCTGGTGTCCTAGTTGGGGATTCGCTTTACTGGTTGCTTTCTGGCAGTGCGGCTGGCATCCTCGAGTTTGATTTGGGTAGGCAGAGCTTAAGTGTGATACATGTGCCAGTGGACATCTATGCTAGGAGTGGTTTCCACTTCACCGTTATGCGAGCAGATGATGGGGGGCTTGGTTTCCTTTTTCTGTCAAGATCCACCGCACAATTATGGAAGAGGAAGATTGATTCAGATGGTGTTGCTTCATGGGTGATGGGAAGAAAAGAACTTTCGAAATTGACAAGCTATTTTCCCTTAATTCAGTGGAGTGGGGAGGGGTCCTTACAATACGAGGGTTTGCTGAGGACAATAATGTGGTGTTCCTGTCGACAGCTACCAGCCTATTCATGCTACAGCTTGAGTCATTGCAGTTGAAGAAACTTTTCGATACTACAATCGTGGGCTTCTATCATCCATTCGAAAGTGTCTATGCTACAGGTAATAGCATTCGTTTACAATGTAGGTATAACAAAATCAACATATCTTTTGTTAATTGGCTGGTTCATGTCGTTTACATTGTTTTGTGTTCAGCTAACAATTTCAAGTAGTTACATATCACTTGTTTCTTTTGCTGCTTGGTGATATTTTCAACATGTAGCGATGTTGTTCTGTAGTGTTTTCTTCTTTTCTTCTATGTGATGTGATCTAGGAAAACATCGGTTAGTGATAACTAGCCAGTTTTGCTTCTGTAGCAAGGTGGTTCTACTGTATCATGATTTTGAGTTCCCTCAGTTGAAGCCAGTGGGTTACTCTTAAATCCAAAACAGAGTTAACAAGTTGGTTTGATATTTATCAGACAGTTCATATTTATCACTTTTAGAAGAGTCATGTTGCAAGCGGCGAGTTCATTTGCACCAGAGTTAATTAATAAGTCAACTTTGTTTGTTCTTTTCTCGCTAAATTTCTTTGATTTTTTTTTAATATTCAGGATCACTTCTATGTGATGTGATGTAGAAAAACATTGGTTAGTGATAGCTAGCCAGTTTTGCTTCCGTAGCAAGGTGATTCTACTGTATCATGATTTTGAGTCCCCGCGATTGAAGCCAGTGGGTGACTCTTAAATCCAAAACAGAGTTAACAAGTTGGTTTTGTATTTATCAGACGGTTCATATTTATCTTTTTTAGAAGAATCATGTTAGAAGCGGTGAGTTCATTAGTACCAGAGTTAATCAATAAGTCAAGTTTATTAGTTCTTCTCTGGCTAAATTTCTTTTAAGAAATGATTATTCAGGATCACTTCTATCTAGAACTCATTAGTATTGATTTTCTTTATTTTATTTATCTGATATGATATAACACGAAACGGGATTCAGAATAATTTTAGCTAACTTCTCCCTTCTGATCAGCTAATAGTCTGAGCTTGCACATTTTCGTTTTGTGACACTAGTGAGGATACACTGTTTTGAGAATAATATCTATATTTGATAGTAGATATGGTTCTGTTTATCTACTCCTATGTTGTATTTAACTTGGTTGTTTTTCCTATATTATATATGTGATTTTATCTAAATATCTCAACGATGCCTCTCATATCTATTTGACTTTTGTTTGAATAATGTTGGTTCCCTGACCTCATATGCTTGTAGGCACATGCATTGGTGGTGGACATGGTGGACCTGAACTTTTGCACAACACATAAGATGATTGGTCAGATAGATATTGCTACCGTACGTATTTGATTGAGTAGGTAAGTTTATCTTCAAGTAGTAGCTGAGTGAAGCAATTTTCCTTTTACTTGCTTCATGGATATTTGTATGTGTTATTTTTAACTGTTGCTACATTGCATTTGATATTTTTATGTCTGCGAAATTTATTGAGTGAGATTTTTACGCTGTCAGAGTAATTCATAACCAATAATAACTGACAATTTGACTTAAAACTTCCTTTATAGCAATTGCCATTTCACGTTGCTGTTCATTTGGGAGCTTCGTTATATCTAGTGTTTACTTGTAGTTCTTGTGCAATTATACTAATGTAAGGCTCTTAGGCGAGTTTCTTATACATATATTCTTAGCTTAGTTTGTTTGTCACTCTTAACTCGCATGTGAAAGCGGCTATGAGCCTCTCGGCTTTTTTTAAGTCATCTAGGGGCTGGAAATATGAAAGTAGACAGTGTAGTTCATATTCCATAACCTATCTAATAAAATATGATAACCTTCTTCTCAAGGAAATAGACAGCAAGTAATCTTAATGGTTATATCTAATAAACTCAGTGGCGGACCTAGCCCAGATCTTCAAAATGTAGATGTTTGGGGTGGCCAAAGACTATATTTTTTCTAATTGAGATCCCTAAAAGAATTTCCTTCACAATTTTGACCAAGGGGTGTCCAGCCGTAGCTCCTGTTAGAGTTATAATATAAGTCATGTACGCCTTTGTATTTATCCCGTTGTATAAGGGGTTTTCTGCATATGTTCCACACCTGTATATGTATATATATATATCGGCCTATGGCCTCATGGGAATACAAGTTGCTTTCCTAACATGGTATCAGAGCCTTAGGGTTTTTTTTTCGCACGCGCAACTCGTGCTCTCGAGTTCGTCTGCCAGGCCTCTGCTCGGTCCGGCTGGCTCTCCGCTGGTCAATCCCATCCGAGCGTTCCTGCTGCTGCTTGTTCACGATCCAGCTGCCGCCATCGCTGCTTCGAATTCACCACCAAGGAGAACCGCGACTGGCGTCCCCTGCTGCCGCTTGTTCACGATCCAGAGCTGCCATCGCTGCTTCCGATTCATGATCGGGTTACGCCCGCACGAGCCGCTCGCCCTCCAGATCGGGCCTCGACCTCTCACCCCGGACTGCTGCTGCGGTTCTAGTCCGGGCCCTCCGCTGGTTGCCTCCTGTTGAAAAAAGGCACGATGTCTCAGTCATCGGGCTATGTTGCTGTCCCTCGCTGTCCGGTGATCTTCGATGGTACTAACTACACTGAGTTCACTGGCTTCATGCGCATTCACATGCGTGGCATCCGTCTCTGGGGTGTTCTTTCTGGCGAGGTCTGCTGTCCGCCACGTCCGGTTCCTCCGATGGCTCCTATCCCGCCGACTCCACCGGTTCTTCCTCCGGATGCTAATCAGGCCGCCAAGGATGCGGCTAAGCTTGCTGATGAGGCTGCTGATCGTGCTTATGATGAGAGGGTTTTGGCTTATGAGGAGGCTCTTCAGACGTATCATGGTGCTCTGTCTGCTTTACACCCGGTGGCTTGATGATGATGCTCGTCTGCGGCTTGTTCTCACCGCTAGTGTTACGCCTCGGTTTGCTTACGAGTTTCGGGTCTTCCTCTTGTCTTTGAGATGTGGACCCGTCTTCGTCGGCCGCTTATGAGCCCTCCGGTGATGCCTTATACCTTTACGTGGTCCGTCAGAGCATGCTCTTCAGCGAGGTGACTCTCTGTTGATGACTTCTATGCATGAGTTACGCTTATCTGGCGCCCGACTTGATTCTCTCCGCAGTGCTTTGGTTGTCGTACTTGCCCCTGTTGCGAGCTGTCCGTGCCAATTTGGAGTTTCATCGCGTCACGAGTTCTGTCTCGGCTCCGTAAGGAGTTTGAGCCCAGCGTGCTTTCAGTTGTTTGCTCGTGGCGTATTTCTCTTATGGAGGCGCTTTACGAGATTCGTGCCGAGGAGACTCGCTTACGTGGTGCTGGTTTCTTGGAGGTTCCTACATGCTCGCTACTCGGGTTTCTTCCACACCACCTGCTGCACCGACCCCTTCTCGCTCGAGTGCTCCGCTTTTGCCCACTCCTTCTGGAGGCTCAGGTCGCACCCGTCCACATTGCGGCTACTGCAACAATGATGGTCATATTGAGTCCCAGTGCTACACCAAGAGGAAACACCTGCGCAAGGCGCGATCATCATCTTCAGGGACTTCGTCATCTACCTCGACAGCTTCAGCCATTGCTTTGACTGAGCAGGATATTCTGAGACTTAAGCGCCCGTCATGCGGCTTCGTGTTCTTCCTCGATGGGTACTGCTGGTTACGTGATCGATGCTTCCCAGACCGAGCAACCGCCCTCTACACGGTCGGTACATCCCCATGGGTTACGGACTCTGGAGCTTCTTTTCATATGTCTTCTCATTCTTCCACTTTGTCCTCTCTTCGATTGCTGGATTCTCTGTTCATGTCTTCACCGCCGATGGTACTCCACTTTACATTTGCTAGTAGAGGCAATCTTTCCACTCCTTCTTATTCTCGTTCTGATGTTGCTCATGTTCCTCGACTTACCATGAATCTGTTTTCTGCTGGTCAACTTACTGATTCTGGTTGTCGCGTCATCCTTGACGTTGACTCTTGTTCTGTCCAGGACCGTCGCACACACACTCTGGTTGGGGCTGGCCCTCGCCGCCGTGATTCTCAGGGTCTTTGGGAGTTGGACTGGCTTCATGTTCCTTCCGCTGCCACCACCATCGCCAGTTCCTCTGCTTCAGTCGCCTCCGTTACTGGTTCCTTCCAGCAGTGGCATCATCGGCTTGGTCATCTGTGTGGTTCTCGGTTATCATCTTTAGTTCGTCGAGGTCTTCTGGGGTCTGCATCTCGGAGATGTATCTTTAGAGTGTCGGGGTTGTCGTCTTGGCAAGCAGATTCAGTTACCATATTCACATAGTGAGTCGGTGTCTAAGCGTCCTTTTGATTTAGTCCATTACGATGTATGGGGTCCGGCTCCTTTCGCTTGAAGGTGGTCATAAATACTATATTATTTTCATAGATGATTTCTCTCGTTACACATGGCTTTATTTCATGACTTCTCGTAGTGAGGTGTTGTCTATTTATAAGCGTTTTGCTGCCATGGTTCATACTCAGTTCTCTTCACCCATTCGTGTTTTTCGTGGCCGACTCGGGCAGTATATCTCTAAGATGTTGCGTGGTGTTCTTGCTGAGCAAGGAACTCTCTCTCAATTCTCTTGTCCTGGTGCTCATGCTCAGAATGGTGTGGCTGAGCGAAAGCATCGACATCTTCTTGAGACGGCTCGTGCATTGATGATTGCTGCCTCTCTCCCGCCTCATTTTTAGGCTGAGGCCGTCTCCACCTCCACCTATCTTATCAACATACAGCCTTCTGCTGCTCTACAGTGGTGGTGTTCCTTTCGATCGTCTTTTTGATCGTTCTCCCGATTATTCGATGCTTCGCTTGTTTGGTTGTGTTTGCTATGTTCTACTTGCCCTCATGAACGCACAAAACTGACCGCTTCGATCTGTTGAGTGTGTCTTCTTAGGCTACGATGATGAGCATAAGGGCTATCGTTGTTGGGATCCTATCGGTCGTCGGACGCGTATCTCTCGAGACGTGACTTTTGACGAGTCTCGTCCCTTCTACCCCGCCCATCCTCCTCGACTGCTTTGATGGAGGATATCTCTTTCCTCACTTTTCCCGACTCACCTATTACCCCTGCCGAGCTTTGTGCCTAGTCGTTCCACTCCCTCCGCTTCTCCACCTCTAGTCGATTTGCAGCCACCATCTTTCCCGGTCTCCTCGCCTAGCATGTCACGGATTCTACACCTTCATCTCCGGTGACTTCTTCGCCGCCACCCCGATTCTACCTTGGCGATTCCTCCTTCTATTGTTCCATCTTTTCCTCAACATTACACTCGTCGTTCCCGACCTGTGGATGCCTCTGTGGATGAGTCGTCATCTTCCTCTCAGCCTACTTATGGCTTGCGTTCTCGTCCTCGTCCGCCTGTTGATCGCTTTGGTTTTCCCACCGCTGGTGCTGCTGTTCTTGAGCCGACTTCTTATCATCAGGCTGTTGTTCATCCTGAATGGCAGTTTGCGATGGCAGAGGAGATTGCTGCTCTTGAACGCACTGGTACTTGGGATCTTGTTTCTCTTCCTCCCGGAGTTCGTCCGATCACTTGTAAGTGGGTCTACAAGGTTAAGACTTCGCTCCGATGGTTCTCTTGAGCGTCACAAAGCTCGTCTTGTGGCTCGTGGTTTTCAGCAGGAGCACGGTCGTGATTATGACGAGACTTTTGCTCCTGTGGCCCATATGACTACTGTTCGTACACTTCTTGCCGTTGCCTCTGCACGCTACTGGTCCATATCTCAGCTTGATGTTAAGAATGCCTTTCTTAATGGTGAGCTGCGTGAGGAGGTCTACATGCAGCCACCACCTGGGTATTACATTTCCTGATGGCATGGTATGTCGTCTTCGTCGCTCTCTTTATGGCCTTAAGCAAGCCCCCCGCGCCTGGTTTGAGCGCTTTGCCTCGGTGATCACTGCTGCTGGTTTTTCAGCAAGTGCTCATGATGCAGCATTGTTTATTCACCTTTCTCCTCGTGGTCGGACTCTTCTTCTTCTCTATGTTGATGACATGATCATCACGGGGGATGACCAGTATATTGCCTTTGTAAAGGCCCGTCTTAGTGAGCAGTTTCTTATGTCCGATCTTGGACCTCTTCGCTACTTTCTTGGGATTGAAGTCTCTTCTACCTCGATGGCTTTTTATATCCCGGAAAAGTATATCCAGGATCTTCTTGCTCGTGCTGCTCTTACTGACGAGCGCGTTGTTGAGACTCCTATGGAGCTCAATGTTCACCTCCGTGCTACTGATGGTGATCCTCTCCCTGACCCGACGCGATATCGTCATCTTGTTGGCAGTCTTGTCTATCTAGCTGTCACTCGTCCGGACATCTCTTATCCGGTTCATATTTTGACTACTCCCACCTCGGTTCACTATAGTCATCTCCTTCGTGTTCTTGATATCTTGGCACACGATCTCTCACCGTCTATTCTTTCCTCGCTCCAGTTCTTTACAGCTTCAGGCCTATTCGGAAGCTACGTGGGCTAGTGATCCTTCGGATCGCCGTTCACTTTCTGCCATCGTGGTTTTTCTTGGTGGTTCTCTCATTGCACGGAAGGCGAAGAAACAGCTTGCAGTTTCCGTTCGAAAGTCTTGAGGCTGAGTTGCGAGCAATGGCTCTTTTGACGGCAGAGGTGACTTGGTTACGGTGGTTACTTCAGGATTTTGGTGTTTCTGTCACTACACCGACTCTGCTCTTATCTGACAGTACAGGTGCTATCAGCATTGCGCGCGATCCTGTGAAGCATGAGCTCACCAAGCATATTGGTGTTGATGCTTTCTATGTGCGCGCTGGTGTGCAGGATCAGGTTATTGCTCTTCAGTATGTGCCTTCCGAGTTCTGATTGGCGGATTTCTGACGAAGGCCCAGACTAGAGCACAACATGGCTTTTATCTCTCCAAACTCAGTGTTGTTCATCCACCATGAGTTTGAGGGGGGTGTTAGAGTTATAATATAAGTCATGTACCCCTTTGTATTTATCCCGTTGTATAAGGGGTTTTCTGCATATGTTCCACACCTGTATATGTATATATATATCGGCCTATGGCCTCATGGGAATACAAGTTGCTTTCCTAACAGCTCCGCCTGTGAACGGTGCCATCTCTGTAATTTCGGGCATATGCACTAATATTTGAGGATTCTGAACATAAAACAAGTTAGTATGAAAATTTACTAATTATGTACAGCACATGGTTCTTCGAAAGTAAAATATAGTTGATTCTGGGGCAAAATCTTTGTCGCACCTCCTGCTGGTTATGATTGGAATTTACCCCCCCCTTTCATTGTTGCGGCTGATCTTCCTAATTCATAATAAGGTCAATCAACATTGCTTCCAGCCATGTATTCTCATCATGCATTTTTCTTCCCAACGATTGCTTTGCTGTCTCAAAGGGCTACTTGAAACCTTTGCTGGCTCTTTGGTTGTATGGCGTGATCCTTTCCCCTTGCCTATCTTGGGCTGCCCATGAGGCTGTCTTGTCCTCACATTTGAGACTTGTCACTATTGATCAACCACATTGGGCGATGTTTTTCTTCATGCTCCAGTTTCCTCTCTCAAGGAGGCAAATTTAGGATGTTAATCTGCCTGAAGTGCACTTTCCACCTACTACATGGGTTTACTCCACCACCACTGTCTCTGGGGCAAATCTGAAACCACGGGCCGCTGGAAATCTCTTGCTGCTTGGGCAAAGGTTTGCAAACTGAAGGACAAAGGTGGTCTGGGTATTATCTACCTCACAGTTCAAATGAAGCTCTCGTGCTTTGCAGTCCTTTGCGTTTGATGCCAAAATCACTTTCTGGTTGGTGAAACTCTTTGATAACATTATCTATCTCGTCCACCTGCCTATGTCCAAGCAGTCCTTCAGCGGTATCAGAATCTGGAGCAATTGCTTGAAACCACATGCCTTGATGACAAACAGCTACAACTGGACAGGCGTTTGGAACGCCAATACACATCGAGCTAAAAGATTCTAGGCCATTCCGTAACACCCCCAAAATGGATATGGAGTTGCAGTTCTCTCAAGCTAAAAAGCCTTTGCTTGGCTTATGGTACAAGACTCTGCCTCAACACTACGGTCCTAGTTGTCCACCTAAATCAAATGGATGTAAGCTGCATGTCCTGTGTCCTCTGTACAACTGGTGCTCTTGAAACTGAGGATTGCATCTTCCATTTTGAATTCAGCATAGCTTGTTGAAGATATATGGTCATACACTGGCAACCTGTGCAGGACTTTGTACTGGTTATTATATTGGGTTTAACTCTTTCTGCATGTCTTTCTTGTTAGACATAAGCACATCTTGTGTCCGACTAGGATTAGTAGTCCAAGTATTATTAGGATTCCTAGCCGTGTCGGTCAACGAGCTAGTCTAGCCTGCTATATATACATGTAGCAGCCCCTTGTAAACACCACAACGAAGAGAGTTCAAAGCAATAAAGAGAAAGTCCAGGAGCGACACGCCCCTGCGGCAATCAAAAATACATCGTTCAGTGTTTCCGTTCGCTCCGCCGAAACGTGAGATCGATCCTGTCATAGCTAGTCAAACCAAGTTCGTGTACGTACGTTCCTAGACGTTTGTACGTGCACTGTTCCTGAAAGATCAATCAGGCTGCCTGCTTGCTAGCTTTGAAGCTAGCTTTGCACGTAGGCGTGAGCGTCTCTGGGTAATTTGATCTAGCGGTGTTCAAAAGCCAACATTTCTTATTTGACGTCTTACTTTTTGGAACATTAAAATCTTAAATAAAATGTTACATTAGCCATGCACACCAAGAAAACCACTTGTAAAATTGATCTTCTGCTACGGGCTACAGGCTTTCAGATGGAAGGAGAGCTAAGACCTTCCCCGCGTGGCTTAATTCACCAGGCTAATTGACGTCTTACTTTTTCTACCATTTCATCCTGGCTGCTTTGTAATTATCTGTACTTTCCTGCCCGTAATGTTCTTTTCTCCTGGAAATTCTTGTTGGGGTCCTTTGTACAGTTCCTGTTTTTGTTCTAGCATATTTCACTGTCGGGACCTCCCCTACAGTTTTCTGTCAAAAGGGAAAAATGTGGGATAACATTGTCTGCATCGTGTACATACATACATGATACAGGTACATCGATGTTAAAGAAAATTGGCATGTCTTGCATCGTTTGACTCTTAACATAATACCTACTCTTGATTTACTAAAGAGCAATTACATTCAAATAAAAACATTCCTTTTGAATAAGTCAGTGAAACTTGCTGTAAGTATAACACTTGCACGGTCAATTTATCCTTGATCAGTTTAGGGGGTGGTGGGGGGGCTAAGATTAAATTTCCCTCTTTCCTCTGAAGGGTAAGTTTGGTCTGGTCCAAGATACATGTTGCTATGGTTTTTATACAGTTAATCTCTTCAACTTGCTAATGTTTAATAATTTAAATTGAATATGTAATACACTTGACATGCCCAGAGTCATTTATTCATCATAAACACTGATTTCATTTGAGTAGTGGTATATTATTTTTTATACTATGCAGAGTAAACAAATATTTATTTCAGACTGAACGAAGTTTTACCTCCGTTCGGAAATAAGTGATGCTGTTTTGGTTGAACTAAAACAGCGTCACTTATTTCCGAACGCGGGGAGTATTAATTAATAAGATGATGCATGATATCTTTGCTTGAGGCTTCTACTGCATGAATTTTATCAGTTTTGATTTGCCACTGACTGTCTAGATTGCACGTTACTACAAATTATGCTTATTAACTATGACTTTGTGATAATCTAGGCAGTTCAGCATTTCCCTCGAAGGGTCTAATTGAGATATCTGAACCACTGTTTATTTACCTTCTGCTGAAATCTGATGTAGCCAAAGACTTAGATATATGTTGAAGTTGTGCCACTACAAATTAACTTTTTTCCTATTGGTTTGTCCAATGACGCTGAGATGATTCAGTTTTCTTTCGGTCTTCTTTTCCATGATGGTGGATCTATCTTTTTGTGTTTGAGTCATACAAAAATTTGTAAGATATAACTTGGTACATATTTCCTTGACTGACTGACACTGATTGCTCCACAGGTATCTATAGTTTTATTCTGGTGGTTGGCACACAGAAATGGCTTGTTGGGTGAAGGTTCTTCCATTTTGTGGGCTCCACTCAGATAAAAAAGTGACCTTTTATGTATCATGCACCGTTGAACTGTGATGTGGACTTTGTAGGAGGTCATCACTTAATTTCTAACTTGTATTATCTAATTTCCATAGACAAATAATAGTCAACTGACATGAAGGCACAGTGGGTTCCTTCGGTTAATTAGTACCGTGAGGCTTTGTTTGCTTTATGCTTGCACAATGAGGTAAGCCGACCTTCTTCAGTTGATACTGCTTGCTGCTTTTGTCTTTGGGTTCATCGTCTTGCTGCTTTTCGTTTGATTATTCTTCATGAGTTATCAGCCGGGGAGATACTGACGTCCAAATTCTGCTTGTGTTCCGCATTTTCCGTGTGTTTCGGTTGAAATTTTATCTGATGCTGCTTGATGAACGCTGAACTCCACCTGCCTGATCTGGTGTTGTTTTGGTGGCGATTCATCCTGGGTAGGGGCATTAAAATGTAATTTGCTATACATGGCAGACATCCACGGAGTGAATCATGATACATGAAGGAGTAGTTACATCCAAATAAAAATCCCCCCTTTGAATGAAGCCAGTAAAACTTGCCATGGTGGAACACGTATGTAGTGAAATTCAGCCCAAAAAAGCTCTAGCCTTTAGTGAAGTTTTTAGTATGGTTTCTGTGTAGTTCTACATTTCTTTGATCGTGGCCAATATATTTATTTAGTATTTTCTCATTTTATTAGAAACATGCATGAATTTCATTAAGCTCTACTTTCTATTGACCACGTAGCTCATACGTTCCTAAAAACTACGAGTAGTATACAAACAGATGCATGCTTCATTCCCCACGAGCCATTCAACTGTCCATGACAACAGTGTATTTTAAATGGTTTCATAAGCTAGGTAGTTCATCATTTCCCTTGAACGGAGGTATTTGAACGACTACTTATGTTGTGATCACAAAGACTTGAGAATATGTGAAAACTCTGGTCATACAAAAAAAAAGTTGCTTCTTCTGAGTGAATAGTTCAAATGAAGCAATTACGTGTGCGACGCTTGGTGTATGATCTGGGTATGATGAGTGATCCGATGCCCCCCTGCAATTTGCTGCAGTGCATGAATGGTTTGATGAGTAGTTTCGGACAAAAAGTCTTGTCTTTAATCAGAGTATAGTCTAATCCCCTCTCCTTAGAGCATCTCCAGCCGTGCCCCCAACAAGGCCCCCAGGCTCCTTTTTGGGCGTCGGCGCCCAAAAAACGACCCAGTCGCGCCCTTAGGAGCCCATTTTTCGCCGGTTAGGTCCGAAACTGGCGTCGGTGGACCCAGGCCGAACCCCGTGCTGGGGGGCGCCCGGGGGCACCGGGGCGATCGTTTTGGCGCGAAAGAACGGCGGGCCCGCCGAGTCAGTTACCCCCCGCATCGTCGTTCTCACATCGCCTCGGTTTCCCGTGGGGAATCAATGCCAAGGTTGCCGCCGGTCAACCTTCCATTGATTCCTCACGGGCGGCGCGGTGCGGCGACGTGCCCCCTTCCCGCCACGCGTACACACAACGCCACCCCGCCTCTATATAAAGCAGCGCCTCCCTCGCCGGTGGACACACTCGCCCGCAACCCCTCTCTCTCCCCGTGCACAGCCGCCGCCGCCGAGCTCTCTTTCCCTCCCCGTTCACAGCCGCCGCAGACGATGGTCGAAAGGTTCCCCGGCGATGGGGCGGCTGCCAATGGCTTCGGCCGCCGCTCTTTGCACGAGTGGGAAGCCCATCTCCTGCACGAAGCCAACTACCCGGCGCCTCACGACATGCGCGCGCCGGGGAGGTGGAGGCTGAACGCCGGGGGCGTCCCTGTCCCCCCGTTGCCAGACGTCACGCGCCCCGACTATTTTCACGCCAAGATCGAGCGTGCGCGGGCGTCCCTGACGGAGGAGCAGCGGGCCCTCTCGGAGTACGTCGCCGGCAACCATGAGTCGTTGGCGGCGTACTTCAAACGTCGGCACGTGGAGTGGCTAGCCTCCACCAACAACGCACCGGTGGTACGAGGGAGCAAAAACAGCGACGGCCACCGCCTATGGTGGGGCGCCCCCGGCCGCACGCTCCACACCGTCCTCGAGAACCTCGAGGGCGGGAACGAGCCGCCGCTGACGTACCCGGCCGCGCTGGTCTCCCGCCGAAGTGGCGGCCAATGGATGCCATGGAGGAACGGCTCCTCTTCCTCCTCCTCCCACTCCTCCGGGTCGCCGGCGCTCTTCAGCGTCAAGGCCGAGCCCACGAAAACGCCGCTCGGCCGGCGCACCCGCAGCTCCGACATCGTCATCAATGAGGGTGGGCATGCCTCCTTCTCGGCTCCTCCCCGCCTCGTCAAGCCGAAGACGGAGCCGGGGCTCGACGACGAGGCGGCCATGAAGTGGGTGCGGGAAGATTGGGCACGGCTGGAGATGGAGCGCCAGCGCCGCGCCCTGGCAGAGATCACCGCGCGCCGCCGTGGGCGCGATGAAGGGGGCGTCATTGTGCTTGAAGACAGCGACCATGACGCGCCGCCACCGGCCAAACCTGTGCGCCAGGGCGACCCCGGGCAGGGGTCCAGCAGCGTGAAGAAGGAGAAGGGCGACGGCGGCGACGACGGCGACTACGCCGCGTTAAGCGAGTTCTTCAGCCTGTAGTCGTGGCGCTTTGTTTTTTTAGTAAATTTTATGTTTTCTATGTAAAAAATGTAGAACGCCGAAGTTTAATGTCCTGTTTGCCGAATCTTTGTAAGGTTTTGCCGAATTTTTACCCGAATTTATTTTCAAAAATATTTTAAAAAGGGCGACTGGGGGCACCTGGGGGCGGCGGTTGGGAACCCGATAGCCCCCATGCCAATTTTTAGCGCCGGCTCGCCCTCATGCGGCGATTTTTATGCCTACCGGGGGCCAACGGCGGCGGGGCCCTCGTGTTCCCATGGTGGCTAGGGTTGGCCCGGCGCAGCCCCTCCATCCTGGGCGCGACGCGGCAGCGCACTGGGTCGTGGTGGGCTCCCGTGTTCCTGTCGGGATTCTGGCGGCATGGTTGGTGGCGGGGCGTGCGGTGATTGCTGCGGCGGCGGGGATGGCATGCCAGATCTGCGCGGTGGCGGCTGCTCGCGGCGCGGGCCGGGAGCGGCTGAGGCGGCAAGGGCCTGCCGGCAGTGTGCGGCGGCTGATGCTCGTCGTCATCGGCATGGTGGCGGTGGTGGTGTTGTGTGCCGGCCGGATTTCGCCTTTTCCCGGATGGCGGTGCGAGTTTGGGGCCCCGGCCCGGTGCGGCTGCAGTCCCAGCTGTGGGTGGCGGCAGCGTGGTGGCTTCGCCGTGCCAGCTCCACAGCAGCTCGGCTGGTCGACTGGGGCGGCTGCTGGCTTTCCGACGTCGGCTTCTCTGTAGGCGCCCCGTTTCGACCTTCGGCCCTCTCCTCGTCGGCTGGTTGCTACCTTCGTCGAAGGTTCGGCCCTCCCCCGACTTCGGTCCATCGCTCGTCTCGCGCTCGGCAGCAGGACCGACCTCGTCTCGCGCCCGGCAGCAGGACCGTGCTCGTCTCGTGCCCGACAGCAAGACGGGTCGATGGAGGCCAATTTTGGCTGGCCTTTGGGTTTCGGCGTTGGGGGCAGCCCAGGGGTGTGAAAGGCGGTTCCTTTCCGCTCGTATCTTTGGTTGGGGTAGCGGTGGGTCTCGAGTGAGGTGGTGTCCAGGTCTTGGATGCCAGGGCGGCGGCCCTGGTGGTGGCTCCGCGGTGCTCTTGGGCAGAGCCCGTGGTTACGTGCTGCCCGGTGGCCATGGCCGTGTGGGCGGCGTGGTCAATGGGATGTGGCGTCCGGTGGTGGTGAGTGTTGGCCGGCGTAAAAACCTGTTCTATCTTCGGACAGACTGGCGGCGGTGAAGCTCGCTCCCTTCTTGAAGGCTTCGTTGTTGTTCTCATTGCCCGTCGTGTTGCTCCACGGGAAACTTTGATCCTCTGGTCGGGCGGTGACGGCGCTTTGGTGTCGTAACCTTCCTGAAGAGTCCTCTTTGGAGCATACGGTTCGTCATATGCGGCTTCTTCTCTTCGCGTTGGCGTGTCCACGGTTGAGGACTCCGATTGCTTTTGTAGTATTAGAGATAGTGTTGTTGCGCTCAGCGCTTATGTATCCAGCCTTGGGTGTGTGCATGTGTTGTGGTGGTGTGCGTTTGTATTTGAGCTGTGGTCGGTCATTGCTTTATATATAAAACGGGGCGAAAGCCTTTTTTGGTATTCCTCTGTTAAAATCTCTTGCTGGGAGGGGGGTTATGCGGAGCGGAAGTCCCTAGACTTCAAAGGGATTTTTCTTGGGAGTCATGGTTAAGATCAATGGGCACCAAACCCCTGAAGAATGTTGTCTCTCTAAAAAGGGGTGATAAAAGGCAGTTTTTTCTTGTCAAATACGAGCGCTTGCCTGGTGTGCTGTTTGTGGTCGGCCACTTGTGTAAGGAACATGGTGATGGCGGCACTGGTCTTTAAGGATCTTCGGGCGGCTTGGTTCTGAGGTGCAGGTAGGGCTGTAAACGAGTCAAGTTTGAGCGAGTTGGCCTAGGCTCAGCTTAACTCATACTAAAATTCGAGCGAGCTTAAAATGTACGAAGCTCAAGGCCGAGCTGTAGATGTGGCTCGTGCTCAGCTTATAATGATCTCGAGTCGATTTTGAGCTAGTTTCGAGCTAAATAAGATGATTTTTAAAATTATTTTAAGGCAAATTTTAAAGTAAGATAGGCCACAACAGAACAGAAAAATCACTATAAATTCGAGTTATTCTTTCTGAAGTGAAGACTAGTATTTCATAACAAGAGATCATGGATAGAAGGCGACGAAGGTGCGCCAGCTCTCAAACTTTGACCAAAATAACAAGATATTAAACACACGGTTGGCCACGTGATGAGAATAAATTTTTTTCACGCTTAATTTCCATGTTTGCTAGTAGGTAAAGTGAAGAAAAATGATCATACTGAACATATATGGAAATGAATGATCCTAATTCTTGGCAATAGATATGAAGGTTATTTAATATACTTATATGCTATCGAGCTGAAATCGGGCGAGCCAACGCTGACTGATCAAGATCGGTTCCTTTCTTGATCGAGCTACATAAAGTGTTCATACTCAGCTTATTTCTTTTCAAGTCAACCTCGAGTCGAGCTAAAATACGAGTCGATCTCGAGCGGCTCACAAGCCTCAAGCTTTTCTTGCAGCCCTAGGTGCAGGTGGTGGTCCTGGGCAAGGAAGGAATAGCGGATCGACTGGGCAAGAAAGGGGACATAATTCGGCTGGAAGAGGTTCGGGGTGTGGCTTTGTTGCTGGATGAGGCAAAGGCAATTATCATACAGGCGGAGGCAGAGGCGGGCACATTTTAGGTATTGTTTTCCATATGGGCCGCCCTACGCATCGTCCGGGAAAGATCTGCCGTATCGCCAACCATGAGATGTATAGTTGTCCAGCTTCCAGCGTTGTTCTCATCATTGCAACAAGGATAGTGTTACAGAATTCTTTGCAACAAAGTTTATGTTGCAGAAATCTTTTGCAACATAGGTGATGTTGTAGATTTTTTTTCTTCACTATCTTTGCAACGTAGGTGTTGTTGCGGGGAAAAAATTGCAACACAGACAATATTTGCAAGGTTTTTTTTCTGTCTTCATTTTTATTGCAACACAGTTGTTGTTGTGGAAGGTAATTTTGCAACACACATGATGTTGCAGAAAGAGATACCCAAAGGACACGACACATGTACACGCAGCACGCAGAAACGGCGGTGGATCGCTTGCATGTGGTCCACCGGCTGAAGGCAAGCTTTCCTCAAAAAGGAGCATGCTACGTGGCGAATCGCAGCGCCGCGGCCGCCACCATTCCTACATAACACGTGTCCAAGTAAGGGCTCACATGCACTACTGCAAGAATGCCTAGCAGTGACGGGCAAGACCCTCAGGGGCGCCTGATGAAGTCATGTATCCGGGGTAGGGTCATAGATCTGTCCGAAGGTACCCTCCACAAGGACACTCGCAAGAGAAGCAGCCTTCCAGTCGACCTGGTAGGTTTCCACTCGACAGATTCAAAGACACTCGACCATGAAGACCCACTCGACCACCAGGAGTCCAAGAGCCACTCGGTGCCCAAACGGTCTGTAGTTAAATAGTCTTTATGATCTTAATGACACTTTATGTAAGGCGTTACCAGTAACGCCTAGCTTTAACGCACCTTAAACCCTCTACTACGTGGGCTGGCTGGGGTCCTGGCGCACTCTATATAAGCCACCCCCTCCACAGGTAGAGGGGTTCGCACCCCTGTAACACATACGCATATAATCCAGTCGACCGCCTCCGGGCTCCGAGACGTAGGGCTATTACTTCCTCCGAGAAGGGCCTGAACTCATAAATCCCTTGCGTATACAACTACTCCATAGCTAGGATCTTGCCTCTCCATACCTAACCCCCATTCTACTGTCAGACTTAGAACCACGACAGTTGGTGCCCACCGTGGGGCAGGTGTTCTAGCGATTTATTGGAGAAGTTGGGATTCTTTCGGTCTCCTACATCATGGTTTCAGGTGGAATTCTGGTTGACGGCCACGAGATCCGTCTCGGTGCGCTCACGTTCGTCGCCGACGACTCCGCTTGGCTTCAGGAGGCTCCACTCGACGTGGACGCGCCTCCCCGCTGGGCGACGACTTTCACGCTGCAGGTGTCCGCTGGCGTCCTCCTGCGGCAACCGTCGACCCAAGATGGGTCGGCTCAGGCTGCCTTTTGCTCCTGGGCCTCCCACCAGCGCAAGCGTTCCGGTCGGTCGAGGCTTCAGCGGTGGGTGAGGCATGCGGTGGCCCGCCAGTCGGCCACCCCCCATGTTGCGGCGATCGAGCCCAACGAATCTCTCTACGGCCTGTTCGACTGGCTCCGCAGAGACTGCGTCCGAATGCGATAGCAGTGACCCAGCGGCGGAGGTTCTGATGGTCGATGGACCACGCAGTCCCCCCAGATTCACCCGCACCAACGGAGGTGACGGTGGAGGCGATCCGGAGCAAGCCCACGAAGAGTACCTGCCCGAGCCCCTCACTTCGCTCCAGAGGGAGGAGCTTCGCCGTCGGAACATGGATGCACTTCACACTCCTATCGTTGGAGAAACCCCCGAGGCTCGTGCCTTGGAGGATGCGCGCTTGGCCAACAACCTAGCTGAGCGCACTTGATCGGAGAACCTTCAGCGAGTACTCGACGGCGCTGCGACCAAGGGTTCCGTAATCCAGTCGACGCCACTCTTTCAACCGCCAACTCAGGTATATCGAACTCCGATTCAGAATTTAGCAGCTACCGCCCGTATAGCAGAGTCAATTCAGCCTTCCCAGTCGGAGGCGGGTAGAGGTTTGCTGCAAATCAGAGATCTGCTCCGGGCGGCAGGAGATCAAAACTCAGTGGTATCACAGTCGCGGAACAGGATTTACAGCCGATCCGTCGCTGCAAATTCAGTCCAGTCAGCCCATAGTCCGAGATCACCACCGAGGCGTGAGGAACGTGGGGGCCGGCGTGATGATCAGTACAAGGGCCGCGAGCAGTATGAGCATCAATTCGATCGCAACGGTCGACGTCGAGTGCCCACTCCTCCCCCAAGGGGTGGATCATACGCTCCTCGGCAGCAGGACGACAGACGCCAGCACAGTGTTGGGAGAAGGGTTCCAGTCGACCCCAAGGAACCGTGCTTTGATGCGAGATCTATTATCGCTCAAGGTTTGGTCGACAGAACAGAGCTCACCGAGACAGCCATGATAGAGATGTTCCTTCCAAAGATCGTAGTTCATGTCTCGGGACCAGAGTGTTTCAGCAGAGCAATCGACGCGGTGATTCCTCCCAACTTCAGGTTGGCGATCGAGTCGATAAGTTCATCGGTGAATCCAAGCCCCGACATTTGGCTTGAAGATTATCGAGTGGCTGTTCAGATCGGCGGTGGCAACGATGAGGTGGCCATGAAGCATTTGCCTCTTATGTTGGAGGGTTCAGCCAGGGCGTGGTTGAATCAGTTAGCACCCAGCAGTATTTACACTTGGGAAGATCTTGCCCGAGTGTTTGTGAGGACATTTGAAGGAACTTGCAAACGACCAGCAGGATTGACGGAGTTGCAGTCGTGTGTGCAAAAGTCGAGTGAAACTTTGAGAGATTATATCCAGAGGTGGATCACTTTGCACCACACAGTCAAGAATGTATCTCGATCACCAGCAGTCTGTGCCTTCAAAGAAGCTGTCAAGAACAGAGAGTTGAGTTTGAAATTTGGTCGAACCGGAGATATGACCCTGAGTCGGATGATGGAGATTGCCACCAAGTATGCAAATGGTGAAGAAGAGGATCGGCTCGAGTGGTAAATAAATCGGCCGCCAATGAGGCCGGGCGGAGGAAATTCCAATGGAAGCGAAGCGCTAAAGCCGAGCCACCGCTTCCCGGAGAGGCCTTGGTCTGTGACCCTGTGAAAGTTCAAGGAAACCCAAGGGTCCTTGGAACCCCAAGAAGGTGAAAGACCAGGATGGAAACGACGTGTTAGATTTGCCATGTCATATTCATACAAAGAAAGATGAAGAGGGTAAACTCATTTACCCGAAACATACCACTCGACAGTGTCGGCTCTTGATTCAGCAGCCCAAGGGAAACAACTCAAGGATAAAGATAAGGAAATGCATAAAGTTGAGGACAAAGATGACAGTGATGATGGATATCCCCAGGTCAATTCTACCCTGATGATTTTTGCTGACGTTGAAAGCAAAAGTCGATTGAAGGTTATTAATCGGGAAGTGAACTTGGTCGCTCCGGCGACTCCCAATTATCTGAAATGGTCCCATACTGCCATCACATTCGACCAGTCTGATCACCCGACTCACATTGCCACCCCTGGGAGGCAAGCATTGGTGGTCGACCCAGTTGTTGAGGGCACTCGACTGACCAAAGTCCTGATGGATGGTGGTAGTGGCTTGAACATATTGTACGCGGAGACGTTGAAAGGGATGGGCATTCTGATGTCCAGACTTCGATCAAAGAACACGAGCTTCCACGGAGTCATTCCTGGAAAGAAGGCTGAGTCACTCGGCCAAATTGCTCTTGATGTAGTTTTTGGTGATTCGAAGCATTTCCGGAAGGAAAAGTTGACCTTTGAGGTCGTGGATTTCCAGAGCGCTTATCATGCTATTCTGGGAAGGCCAGCTTATGCACGTTTCATGGCCCGACCATGTTACGTGTATCTTAAACTGAAGATGCCTGGTCCCAAGGGCGTGATCACTGTTACGGGCAATCGGAAGAAGGCGGAAGAGTGCTTCCGGAAAGGCTCCAAGATCTCCGATGCTCGGGCCAAGTGGTAGAGCTACAAGAGTATCAGAAAACTGCAGATCCGAGTGATTTGTTGTGAGCTAAGAAGCCTGCTACGGAGTCAGCATTTCAGTCGACTGGTGAGACGAAATAGGTTCACATTCACCCGACTGATCCCAATGCTGCTCCGACCAACATCTCAACAACACTCGACTCAAAATAGGGAGAAGCGCTCATCCAGTTCCTTCGTGAGAACTGGGACATCTTTGCATGGAAGCCTGCTGACATGCCGGGTGTTCCCAGGGAGCTGGCTGAGCATCGCCTACGAGTCGACCCAAAATTCAAACTGGTTAAAGAATATCTTCGGCGGTCCGCCGTCCAGAAGAGAAAGGCCATTGGCGAGGAGGTGGCTCGGCTCTTAGCGGCAGAGTTCATCCGAGAGATTTACCACTCCGAGTGGCTCACCAATGTCATCATGGTCCCCAAGAAGGACAAGTCATTGCGCATGTGCATCGATTTCAAGCATATCAATCGGGCCTGCCCGAAAGATCATTTCCCTCTTCCTCGCATTGACCAAATAGTCGACTCAACTGCGGGATGTGAGAGGTTGTCTTTTTTAGACGCCTATTCCGGGTACCATCAGATCCGTCTGTATGGACCCGATGAGATCAAAACATCGATCATCACTCCATTCGGTGCTTCATTATGTCACCATGCCATTCGGTCTCAAGAATGCCGAGCCACATTCATGAGGATGATTCGAAGTGTTTGCTCACTCAAATCAGTCGGAATGTGGAAGCGTACATGGATGATATAGTGGTCAAGTCACGAAAGGGTTCCGACCTGTTGACTGACCTTGCTGAAACATTTGCCAATCTCAGGAGGTATGATATCAAGCTTGACCCATCAAAGTGCACATTTGGAGTTCCTGGCGGAAAGTTACTCAGTTTTCTCGTTTCTGAGCGAGGAATCGATGCTAACCCCGAACAGGTTGGCACTATACTCCGAATGAAGCGCCTCGCGTGTGCACGATGCCCGTAAGCCATCTTGGATGCTTGGCTGCTTTAAGTCGATTCATCTCTCGCCTCGGTGAAAAGGCATTGCCTCTTTACCGACTATTGAAGAAGTCGACAAGTTCGAGTGGACTCGAAGCTGATGCAGCGCTTGCGAGCTAAAAGCTCGCTCTCCACCCAGCCGGTGCTTGCTGCTCCTATCACAAAGAGCCTTTGTTGCTTTACATTGCAGCCATCGGACAAGTCGTCAAGACTGCATTTACGATCGGCGGGAAGAAGAAGGAAAAGCCTTCAAAGTTCAACGCCCAGCTTTATTATCTTTACGAAGTGCTGACCCCATCAAAGCAAAGATACCTCACTATCGTAAGCTTGTTTATGGGATTTATATGACCACAAAGAAGGTTTCTCATTATTTCTCCGATCATTCCATTGCTGATCGCCGACGCCCATTATCGGAAATTCTTCATAACAGAGATGCAACTGGTCGAGTGGCTAAATGGGCGATTGAACTCCTTCCCTTGATATCAAATTTGAGGCAAAGAAAGCCATCAAGTCCCAAGCAATAGCAGAATTCTCGCCGAGTGGGTGAACAATGACTTCCGACTCGAGTTCACTCGAGCAATCGGACTATGTTTTTCGATGGTTCCAAGATGCTGAACGGTTCAGTGCGGGGTTGTATTGGTTTCCCCCCGAGGAGATAAGCTCAAATACGTTCTCCAGATTCACTTTGATTCTTCCAACAACGAAGCAGGATATGAGGCGCTCCTGTATGGGTTGCGTATGGCCATTTCACTCGGTGTCCGTCGCCTTATGGTCTACGGCGACTCGGATCTGGTTGTTAATCAAGTGATGAAGGAGTGGGATGTCAGAAGCTCAGCTATGACAGGTTACTGTAATGAAGTGAGAAAGCTGGAGAAGAAATTCGAGGGGTTAGAGCTTCATCATATACCCCGACTGAAAAATCAAGTCATGATGATTTGGCGGGTTAGGGTCCAAGAGGGAAGCCATTCCCGGTAATGTATTTTTGGAACACATTCATGCACCATCATTGCAGGAGGATCCTTTCACGTAAGAAGCCCGCAGCAAAAGAGTGCCAATGATCCGACTGAAGTTGAGGTCCCACCGTGGTCGACCTGATTATGGAAGTTGTGGTCATCACTCCCGATCGGACAAAGGCTGCACATCGCATATATCCTAAGGAAAGAGCTCCCAGAGAATGAAGAAGAGGCTCGACAGATCATCCGTCGATCCAAGGCCTTTACAGTGATCAAAGGACAATTGTACAGAGAAAGCGCGACTGGAGTCGGCCAGAAGTGTATCACGCCAGAAGAAGGTCAAATAATTCTTGAGGATATCCACTCGGGGACCTGTGGTCATCATGCGTCCTCTCGGACCATTGTGGCTAAAGCATACCGAGCGGGATTTGACTGGCCGAAAGCAAATGAAATGGCAAAAGAAATAGTCGACAAGTGTGAAGGGTGTCAATTCTATTCCAGCATGTCACACAAGCCCGCTTCAGCCTTGAAGACCATTCCACTCGTCTGGCCCTTCGCTGTTTGGGGATTAGACATGATTGGACCGCTGAGAACTGGCAGAAGCGGCTTCACTCATTTGCTAGTAGCAGTCGACAAGTTCACCAAGTGAATCGAAGCCAAGCCCATCAAGAACCTCGATGCATGCAATCGCTATCAGTTTCGTCGAGAGAGTTGATATTCAGATATGGAGTTCCGCATAGCATCATCACCGACAATGGGTCAAACTTCGATAATGACAAGTTCAAAGCCTTCTGCGCCTCTCAGGGCACGCGGGTCGACTATGCTTCAGTTGCTCATCCTCAGTCGAATGGACAAGCAGAGCATGCAAACGACCTCATTCTCAAAGGGCTGAAACCACGGCTGATGCGTGATCGCAAGCACGCAGCATGAGCTTGGGTCGACGAACTTCCATCAGTTCTTTGGGGATTGAGGACCACTCCTAATCGGTCGACTGGGAGAACTCCATTCTTCCTGGTCTATGGAGCTGAAGCAGTTCTGCCGAGTGACCTGCTTCACAATGCGCCTCGAGTCGAACTATACTCTGAAGAAGAAGCGGAACAAGCCCGGCAAGATGCAGTTGACCTCTTGGAAGAGGAGAGAGAGATGGCCTTGATCCGCTCGACTATCTATCAGCAAGACTTGCGTCGATTCCATGCCAGAAATGTGAAGAGTCGAGCCTTCCAAGAGGGAGATATGGTCCTCCGAGTGGATCAACAGAAACCACACAAGCTCGCTCCCACTTGGGAGGTCCCTTCATCATCACGAGAGTTCTCCACAACGGAGCATATCATCTCTACAACGTTGATCGCCAGATCGACGAGCCTCGAGCTTGGAACGCGGAGCTGCTCCGCCCCTTTTACACTTAATACTCACTCGGTTGAGATGTAATAAAAGTACTTTTGTAGTTTGTTTATCTAAGACAAGAAGGTTATAAGTTTCCCAGTGATTGTTATTACTTTTTGTTGAAACTTCCCCCAGTGGGTGGCTTAGTTGCGAATCCGGTTCGCCTAAGTTTGTAAAAAAAATCCTTTCCGAGTGACGAGCCAGTCTCTCACTCAGGGGCTTAGCTGCGAATCCGCTTCGCCTAAGTATTCAAAATCCTACCGAGTGGCGAGCCAGCCTCCCACTCGGAGGCTTAGCTGCAGTCCAAGTACTCGCCTAAGTATTCAAAATCCTACCGAGTGGCGAGCCAGCCTCCCACTCTGGGGCTTAGCTCCAGTCCAAGTACTCGCCTAAGTATTCAAAATCCTACCGAGTGGCGAGCCAGCCTCCCACTCGGAGGCTTAGCTGTAGTCCAAGTACTCGCCTAAGGATTCAAAATCCAACCGAGTGGCGAGCCAGCCTCCCACTGGAGGCTTAGCTGCAGTCCAAGTACTCGCCTAAGTATTCAAAATCCCACCGAGTGGCGAGCCAGCCTCCCACTGGGAGGCTTAGCTGCAGTCCAAGCACTCGCCTAAGTATTCAAATCCTACCGAGTGGTGAACCAACCTCCCACTCGGGGGCTTGCAACAGCCCAAGGATTCGCCTTAACATCCAAAATAATGAAAATCGCAAGGACGACGAGGTGCAGGTCGACTGTTACCTCCTCCTTCAAAGCTACAAAAATCCTACCGAGTGGAGAGCAAACCTCCCACTCGGGGGCTTAGCTGCAGCCCAGTGCTCGCCTAAGTAATAGAAATCCTACCGAGTGGTGAGCAAACCTCCCACTCGGGGGCTTAGCTGCAGCCCAGTGCTCGCCTAAGTAATAGAAATCCTACCGAGGGGAGAGCCAACCTCGCACTGGGGGCTTAGCTGCAGCCAGTGCTCGCCTAAGTAATAGAAATCCTACCGAGTGGAGAGCAAACCTCCCACTGGGGCTTAGCTGCAGCCAGTGCTCGCCTAAGTAATAGAAATTCTACCGAGTGGAGAGCAAACCTCCCACTCGAAGGCTTAGCTGCAGCCTGTGGCTCGCCTAAGTAATAAAAATCCTACCGAAAGTGGAGAGCAAACCTCCCACTCGGAGGCTTAGCTGCGGCCCAGTGCTCGCCTAAGTAAGGAATTCATCCCAATCCGCAAGGACAATGAGGTGCAGGTCGACTGTTACCTTCTCCTTCGGAGCTTCGCCACAAGTACAACGTGCGGTCCATCCCAACCCGCAAGGACGATGAGGTGCAGGTCGACTGCTACCTCCTCCTTCGGAGCTTCGCCATAAGTACAACGTGCGGTTCATCCCAATCTGCAAGGACGACGAGGTCAGTCGCAGTCTGTGTTCCATCTCTACCTGCGGGATAGATGAAGCACAAGTCGACTGGAGTTTCAACGGAATATCTTCCGAATGAGGAATAAAGTTCTCTCGAAGGCAAACGAAGCATGTTAAAGGATAAATCAAGTTCGGATAAATGTCCTACGGATCCAAAGGTGCTCAGGCGTTAAGCCTGTTAAAGTTTATCGGTTACAAAAACCACTCGGCATTCTGAGGCAAATTCAAAGTGGGACTTAGAGAAGTTTTTTACTCCTCCGGCGAGGACTGGAAGGTGCAACAAACTGGTCGAGGTCGATTCCGTCGGCAATACGGGTAGCACAGCGATGAAAGTTTCCATGAAAGATCTGAAGTCGTGCTTCCTGGTGTTGGCAACCTTGAGAGACACCAGCTTATCCTCTTGCGCTTCCTTGCAGTGGACACGAACCAGAGATAGAGCAACATCAACACCAAACCTGGCAGAAGACTTTTTCCATTCTTGCACTCGACTTGGAATCTCATTCACCGAGTCATCGTGATTCAAGGTCATTCTGGCGCCCGATCCGCCAGAGTCGAGTCGATCCGCGACACTGCAACTTTCAGTCGAGCAAGATAATCCACCACGCTAGCAACGCGAGACTCCAGTCTGAGCACATTCATAGCAGCTTCGTCCTTCACAGGAGAGTTGATGGGGTCCAAGCTGGTTTCCACTTGACTGGTTTCTTCTTCGAAGTTTTGACAGAATTCTGAAAACACAGCTCAGACTCAAAATAACGATCATGTGATGAGCCGGTGATAGAAAGACAGTCGTGTAAAAGAGATTACCTTCAAGCATGAGAAACAGCTTCTTGGCGAGTCCACCAAGATAAATCTCCAGGTCATTTCGCTTCCCCACTAGTTGGCCAGCCTTGTCACACAGAGCAATCTTGTCGTTCTTCAGTCGACTAACTTCCTTGTTAGCCACGTCAAGAGCGCCTTTCAGCTTGGCATTTTCATCTTCAAGTTTGTCGACTGAGGCAAGCTTCTCTTCAGCGGGCTTTGTTTTCCCCAAAGCCGCCTTCTGTGCTTCTGCAAGGTCAAGGTCCTTCTTATTCAAAGTCTCTTCCAGTTTATCTGCAAAACAACAATGAGAACAGAGTTGAGAATGAACAGAAAAACAACGGCAGTCGTCAAAAGTTCTCACCAGCCATACCTTCTGCTTCATCCTTTCCCTTCTGCAAATTCTCCTGAGCAAGCTTCAAATCGAGGTTGAGCTGGATCTGTTTGTTCTCTAACTCAGTATAGCGAGCCACAAGCTCGCAAGATTTCTACAAAGAGTCAACCAACGAAAGACATCAAAGACAAATCACTTCCGACTGATTAAGGAAAAATAGTAGCATTTCTAAGACTACAGTCGAATCAAAACATTCGACAGTAGTCTTGGGGACTACACCCAGTGGGTGTACTCAGCGTGCCCCCACTGGTTTTACCAATTTGGTTCGACCAGTCGACCAAAATAAAAAAAAACACAGTTCTTTAGACTATAGTCGACTGCACACAATCGACCATAGTCTCGGGGACTACACCCAGTGGGTGCACTTAGCGTGCCCCCACCGGTTTTTCGGTTCCATTCGACTTGGTCCGTCCAGGTCGAGTGAAGAAGTTCACAGCATAAAGACTATAGCCGACTGCACGCAGTCGACCATAGTCTCGGGGACTACACCCAGTGGGTGCACTCAGCGTGCCCCCACAAAAATTCAATCGACACACCCACCCAGTGGGTGTACAGATATGGAAATCTCCAGAAGGAAGCAGTTTCAGGTAGCATATCCTAACAAAGCAAGCAACGATCGACTTACTTGGACATTGCTCTGGAGAGCTGAACTAGCATCATAGGCCGCCTGGCTAGCCTCTCGGACCGCTTTCACTTGCTCCATCATGATCCCTGCCCGGCGTATGGCCTCCTTAGCAGCACTCATCAAGGAAATATGCCCTAGAGGCAATAATAAAGTTATTATTTATTTCCTTATATCATGATAAATGTTTATTATTCATGCTAGAATTGTATTAACCGGAAACATAATACATGTGTGAATACATAGACAAACATATAGTCACTAGTATGCCTCTACTTAACTAGCTCATTAATCAAAGATGGTTATGTTTCCTAACCATAGACATGTATTGTCATTTGATTAATGGGATCACATCATTAGGAGAATGGTGTGATTGACATGACCCATTCCGTTAGCCTAGCACTTGATCGCTTAGTATATTGCTATTGCTTTCTTCATGACTTATACATGTTCCTGTAACTATGAGATTATGCAACTCCCGCTTAACGGAGGAACACTTTGGTGCTACCAAACGTCACAACGTAATCGGGTGATTATAAAGGAGTACTACAGGTGTCTCCAAAGGTACATGTTGGGTTGGCGATTTCGAGATTAGGTTTTGTCACTCCGATTGTCGGAGAGGTATCTCTAGGCCTTCTCGGTAGTACACATCACATAAGCCTTGCAAGCATTGCAACTAATAAGTTAGTTGTGAGATGATGTATTACGGAACGAGTAAAGAGACTTACTGCAACGAGATTGAACTAGGTATTGGATACCGACGATCGAATCTCGGGTAAGTAACATACCGATGACAAAGGGAACAACGTATGTCGTTATGCGGTTTGACCGATAAAGATCTTCGAAGAATATGTAGGAACCAATATGGGCATCCAGGTTCCGCTATTGGTTATTGACCGAGAATAGTTCTAGGTCATGTTTACATAGTTCTCGAACCCGTAGGATCCGCACGCTTAACGTTACGATGACAGTTTATTATGAGTTCATAAGTTTTGATGTACGAAGTTTGTTCGAGTCTCGGATGTGATCACGGACATGACGAGGAGTCACGAAATGGTCGAGACATAAAGATTGATATATTGGAAGCCTATATTTGGATATCGGAATGGTTCCGGATGAAATCGAATTTTATGGAACACCGGGGTTACCGGAACCCTCCCGGGGGATGTTGGGCCTTAATGGGCCATAAGGGAGAAGAGGAGGGCCGGCCAGGGCAGGCCACGCGCCCCCTCCCCCCCTAGTCCGAATAGGACAAGGAGAGGGGGGCAGCGCCCCCCTCTTTCCCCTCTTCCCCTTTTCCTTCTCCAACAAGGCAAGAGGGGGGAGTCCTACTCCCGGTGGGAGTAGGACTCCTCCAGGCGCACCCTAGGAGGGCCGGCCGCACCTCCCCCTCCCTCCTTTATATACGGGGGCAGGGGGCACCCCATGATACACAAGTTGATCTACATGATCGTTCCTTAGCCGTGTGCGGTGCCCCCTCCACCATATTCCACCTCGGTCATATCGTCGCGGAGCTTAGGCGAAGCCCTGCGCCGGTGAATCATCATCATCGCCACCACGCTGCCGTCGGTTGACGGAACTCATCCCGACACTTTGCTGGATCGGAGTCCGGGATCGCCATCGAGCTGAACGTGTGCTGAACTCGGAGGTGCCGTATGCTCGGTACTTGGATCGGTCGGATCGTGAAGACGACGACTACATCAACCGCGTTGTTATAACGCTTCTGCTTACGGTCTACGAGGGTACGTGGACATACACTCTCCCCTCTCGTTGCTATGCCATCACCATGATCTTGCATGTGCGTAGGAAATTTTTTGAAATTACTGCGTTACCCAACACTCACTTGGTCTTCCGGGACGTGGTGTATAGCAAAGAGAGATGGTGGATCAGCAGTCGACGAAGTGGGTTGGGCACTCGTCAGCGGTACAGAAAAAGACACATAAGCTCGAGTGGGGTTGCCTCCCTCGGAAATCAGCATCTCAGGAATCACCGCGACTGGAGCAGCCTTGCCAGCAGGCACTCTCTTGCTCTTCCTCTTCCTCAATGGCGCTTCCTCGTCATCATCATGGGGGGATCAATGACGTGAGGCGGAACTACAAGAAAGATTCAAAAGTAAACATGGAAGTCCAATCGACTAAAGCGAAACCTCAGAGATCATACCAAGGTTGGAGGTGGCAGCATCCTCCATTTCCTGATCTTCGTGCTTGGCTGAAGTCTCGGAGGTTGCGGCACTGTAGATTTCAAGAATCGGCTGATCAGTCATCAAGTCGACCAAAAGTTCACTCATGTGGAATAAGGAAATACAAGGTTCTGTTGGTTACCCGGAGATGGTGGGGATGACCATCTGCATCTTGGGCAGAATCTTCGCCGGCTTTGACGACTTATTTCGAGGTTGCTTCGGCGGTTTCTCAGTCGGCGCAGGGGAAGTTGTCCTGGGTCGCTTCGTCGACTGCCCAGTGGGCACAACAGCTTTACCGCGCCCGGCCGCCGGGTCATGCGTCAACTTGGACCTTCCCTCCAAGCGAGGGGGATCGACGTTTTCCTCCTCTTCCTCCTCCTCCTCCTTTTCATCAGAGCTGTCATCCTCCTCATCGTCCTCGCCGTTGGACTCCCATTCCTCCTGACTTTCACCTCCACTTCCTTCTTCTTCTTCGACTATTTCCTGCGCCCCGTTGGGCATCGAGTACATCTCAGTGGTGACCTAGAAGACAAAAAAACAAGGCGAAAGTCAGTCGACGAATTGGCATCTAAACAAAATGAATGCAGCTGAATCACAGTCGAAGATAAGTGGTTGTACTTTGTCTACTTCGTATGTGTGGTCGAGTGGTGGAATCCTCTTAGCTCCGCGAGGGTTATCTTTGTTTCCTGTGATGGCAGTCATCCACTTCTCCAGCGTGGCGTCATCGACCTCTTCTGGATGGACCCGAGTGGTATCATCCGTACCAGAGTACATCCACATCGGATGACCTCGGTATTGGAGTGGCTGAATACGGCGTCGGAGGAAAACCTCCAGGAGATCCATGCCGGTCACCCCATCGCGAATAAGCTGGACTACACGCTCCATCAGCAACTTTACTTGGGCCTTCTCCTCTGGTAACACCTTCAGGGAAGATGGCTTGTTCTATCGACTCATGGAGAAAGGAGGGAGCCCAATGATCGCCTCAAGGCCGGGCTGGTCTTGGCAAGAGAACCAGGTCGATTGCCACCCTCTAACCGAGTCAGGAGAGTCATAGCCAGAAGGCGCTCTTCCCCTCATCTGGACCCCGAGTCCCCACACATCTGGATTACTTGGGTTCTCTCGTCATTCGGGTTCGTTTTCTTCATCGTCTCAGAGCGACAGGTGAATATGTGCTTGAAGAGACCCCAGTGCGGTCGACAACCCAAGAAGTTCTCGCATAACGAAATGAAAGCAACAAGGTAGACAATGGAGTTGGGAGTGAAATGATGGAGTTGCGCTCCAAAAAAGTTCAGAAACCCCCGTAAAAAAGGATTCGGCGGCAGAGAAAATCCCCGATCTACGTGGGTGGCCAGGAGAATGCACTCACCCTCTTCAGGCTGCGGTTGCCACTCCGTTCCCGGAAGCCTCGCCGACCCATGGGGGATCAGTCCTTCATTGGCCAGATCGGCGAGGTCCTTCTCGGTGATGGTCGAGCAGATCCAATCTCCTTGGACCCAGCCTTGCGGCAGTTTGGACCGTGAAGAGGATCCGCCCCGACTGGGCGCTCTCCCCTTGGCCTTCGCCGCCGCCTTCTTCACCCGTTCTAGGGCTGCGGTCTTCTTCTTCACCATGGTCGCCGGCGAAGCAAGTACTGAGCTGCGGCGCTGGACAGACTAAGAGTGCAGCAAGAAGGTTTGGAGGCGGAGCGAGGAGAAGATTGGGGTCGCACTGTTCAAAATACCCTGTCCGACGCTTTATATGGGGCTGCTTCCGAGTGGCTGACCGGTAGGCCCAAGCAATCCCGTCAAACTTCAAGAATAAAGCGCCAAGACGCCGATACGTGGCGAAAAAGGCGGCACGAAGATCGAGGCGTCATCGTCTTATCCCATCCGAGTGCTGCAGTTTTCTCCGCTTCGCGCGCTTCCCAAAATTCGGATCCCGCGAAATCGGCTAACCGCAGAGAAACTCGTCAGATAGCAGATTTCCTCCGATCCGTCGCTCGGAAATCCTCAAGTTCACAGAGTTCACTCGACAAACGTGAAGAATGGATCAAGGCGACTGAAAGAGAAGTTGATGCCATCACTAAAAGGTCGTTGATCCAGAGTAAGACACACTCGCAACACGAAGAACAGGTCGGAAAGATTATCAACTCCTTCCTCACTCAAACCTCGATCCATTCGGGGGCTAATGATGAAGTCATGTACCTGGGTAGGGTCATAGACCTGCCCAAGGTACCCTCCACAAGGACACTCGCAAGAGAAGCAGCTTCCAATCGACTGGTAGGTTTCCACTCGACAGATTCAAAGACACTTTCGACCATGAAGACCCACTCGACCACCAGGAGTCCAAGAGCCACTCGGTGCCCAAACGGTCTGTAGTTAAATAGTCTTTATGATCTTAATGACACTTTTATGTAAGGCGTTACAAGAACGCCTAGCTTTAACACACCTTAAACCCTCTACTACGTAATGGCTGGGGTCCTGGTGCACTCTATATAAGCCACCCCTCCACAGTAGAGGGGTTCGCAACCCGTAACACATACGCATATAATCCAAATGACCGCCTCCGGGCTCCGAGACGAGGGCTATTACTTCCTCCGAGAAGGGCCTGAACTCGTAAATCCCTTGCGTATACAACTACTCCATAGCTAGGATCTTGCCTCTCCATACCTACCCCCCATTCTACTGTCAGACTTAGAACCACGACAGTGCCCGCCACTAACTTTCTGCCACTGCTAACAAAGCATCAATGGTGGCTTTACCTATTGCCGGCCACAAGAATAATCCACTAACGACACTAACAACACTAACAACACTAACTAGCAATAACGGGCCTCAATATTCAACCGCCTGATTTTACAAATTTTTTTAAAAAAATATGCAGATCCCGGCGGCGCGGTGCCGGCAGTCCGTGGTGCTACCCTGCCCCAACTCGCAAGCTGGCACACACACGCAAGCACGCAAAATGTAGGGTGGCACACACACACACACACACACACACATCGATGCGCTGCTGGATCTGCCGTCGCATGAGCCCGTTGGATCCGCCGCCGCGATGGATCTGCCGCCGCATGCTCGCTGGATCTGTCATCATGCGCGCTGGATTCGCCTCCTCGTGTTGTTCTTCCCTCCATCCGCCGCAGCCCCGCCAGAGCCACCGCCACCACAACTTGCTTGGTGCTGCCATCGGAGCATCATCTCGCATGGACCTAAGCACCATCTCATCTGCATGTACAAAGGTGGTAGGGTTAGACGAGGCAACGCGAGGAGACAATCGGTGATCTCATTTGGCGAGGAAGAGAGATGAGAACGCGGCAGTGCTGGAGCTTGCTTGCCACTGGGGGAAATGGTCGGAGCTGGTCGGGATCAGCCGATGAAGACGAAGGCGAAAAGGGGATTGCAGCTTCAGAGTGACAGAGATATTGAGGGAGAGACGTGGTTGTGGGCGGTGAGCCTGTGGCTCCTCTCATCTCCACCGAATCAGGGAGAGCATCGATGGGTGTGGACGTGCAGACGCGAAACACATCATCAATCCTTGGGATGGTCATTTCGACTAATCAGAAGGAACAATTTTGTTCATGCCGGATCACGGAGGTACCTATGGCGGGCTCTAGATTGCGCCCGCCACAGGTAACTGTATTACTGATGACCCACAAGTGTAGGGGATCTATCATAGTCCTTTCGATAAGTAAGAGTGTCGAACCCAACAAGGAGCAGAAGGAAATGACAAGCGGTTTTCAGTAAGGTATTCTCTGCAAGCACTGAAATTATCGGTAACAGATAGTTTCGTGATAAGGTAATTTGTAACGGGTAACAAGTAATGAAAGTAAATCAGGTGTAGCAAGATGGCCTAATCCTTATTGTAGCAAAGGACAAGTCTGGACAAACTCTTATATAGAGAAAAGCGCTCCCGAGGACACATGGGAATTATCGTCAAGCTAGTTTTCATCACGCTCATATGATTCGCGTTCGTTACTTTGATAATTTGGTATGTGGGTGGACCGGTCCTTGGGTGCTTCCCTTCTTGAACAAGCATCCCACTTATGATTAACCCCTATTGCAAGCATCCAAAACTACAAAAGTAGTATTAAGGTAAACCTAACCATAGCATGAAACATATGGATCCAAATCAGCCCCTTATGAAGCAACGCATAAACTAGGGTTTAAGCTTCATCACTCTAGCAACCCATCATCTACTTATTACTTCCCAATGCCTTCGTCTAGGCCCAAATAATGGTGAAGTTTCATGTAGTCGACGTTCACATAACACCACTAGAGGAAAGACAACATACATCTCATCAAAATATCGAATGGACACCAAATTCACATGACTACTTATAGCAAGACTTCTCCCATGTCCTCAGGAACAAACGTAACTACTCACAAATCATATTCATGTTCATAATCAGAGGGGTATTAATATGCATAAAGGATCTGAACATATGATCTTCCACCAAATAAACAAACTAGCATCAACTATAGGGAGTAATCAACACTACTAGCAACCCACAGGTACCAATATGAGGCTTTGGGACAAAGATTGGATCCAATATATGAACTAGGGTTTTAGAGGAGATGGTGCTGGTGAAGATGTTGATGGAGATTGACCCCCTCCCGATGAGAGGATCGTTGGTGATGACGATGGCGATGATTTCCCCCTCCCGGAGGGATGTTTCCCCGGCAGAACAGCTCGGCCGGAGCCCTAGATTGGTTCTGCCTCGTGGCGGCAGAGTTTCTTCCCGGAAGCTTGCTTATGATTTTTTTTTCCAGGGTAAAAGACTTCATATAGCAGAAGATGGGCACCGGAGGCCTTCCAGGGAGCCCACGCGGCAGGGGACGCGTCCAGGGGGGTAGGGCGCGACCCCCACCCTCGTGGATGGTGGGTGCCCCCCCTCTGGTACTTTCTTCGCTCAGTATTTTTTATTAATTCCAAAAATAACTTCCGTGGAGTTTCATGACTTTTGGAGTTGTGCAGAATAGGTCTCTAATATTTTCTCCTTTTCCAGCCCAGAATTCCAGCTGCCGGCATTCTCCCTCTTCATGTAAACCTTATAAAATAAGAGATAAAAGGCATAAGTATTGTGACATAACGTGTAATAACAGCCCATAATGCAATAAATATCGATATAAAAGCATGATGCAAAATGAACGTATCAACTCCCCCAAGCTTAGATCTTGCTTGTCCTCAAGCGAAAGCCGATAACGATAAATATGTCCACATGTTTAGAGATAGAGGTGTCGATAAAATAAAATACGGACATGAGGGCATCATGATCATTCTTATAACAGCAACATGATTCCTTATGCTCAAGTAATAATCTATTCACAATATTAAGTATGAATCAGAACCTTCATTGGGAACTAACAAAGTATGATCTTGGTCATTGAAGCAACTGCAATTTATCATAACATCAGAAAGAGTCAATATAAGAGCTTTTCAGCAAGTCCACATACTCAACTATCATTTAGTCGTTTACAATTGCTAACACTCACGCAATACTTATGGTTATGGAGTTTTAATCGGACATAGAGAAAGATAGGGGTTTATAGTGTTGCCTCCCAACCTTTTACCTCAAGGGTAATGTCAACAATAATAATTCATGCTAAGTTACATCTAATTGGATATATATATATCAGGATCTTTCCAACACAAGGTGCTTGCCAAAGGATAAAATGTAAAAAGGAAAGGTGAAGATCACCATGACTCTTGCATAAGGTATAAGACAAGAATAAAAGATAGGCCCTTCGTAGAGAGAAGCAGAGGTTGTCATGTGCTTTTATGGTTGGATGCACGAAATCTTAATGCAAAAGAACGTCATTTTATATTGTCACTTGTAATATGGACCTTTATTATGAAGTCCGTCGTTTGTATTTCTTCCACATCACAAGATCGTATAAAGCTTATTTTCTCCACACTAATAAATCATACACATTTAGAGAGCAATTTTTATTGCATGAAACATGACAACTTAGTTGAAGGATCTTACTCAATCCATAGGTAGGTATGGTGGACACTCATGGCAAAACTGGATTTAAGGATATTCGGAAGCACAAGTAGCATCTCTACTTGGTGCAAAGAATTTGGCTAGCATGAGGAGGAAAGGCAAGCTCGACATGTTGGATGATCCATGGCAATATACTTTATTTTGGATATAAGAAAGCATAACCCATTACATTGTCTTCCTTGTCCAACATCAACTCTTTAGCATGTCATACTTTAATGAGTGCTCACAACTTAAAAGATGTCCAAGATAGTATATTTATATGTGAAAACCTCTCTTTCTTTATTACTTCCTATTAATTGCAACGATGACCAAAACTATGTTTGTCAACTCTCAACAACTTTTATTCATCATACTCTTTATATGTGAAGTCATTACTCTCCATAAGATCAATATGATCTCTTTACTTCTTTTTGTTCTTCTTCTTTTCTTTTATTTTTATTCCCTCACTAGTAGAAAAAGGGTCAAACGTGAAGCACATTAGTGCCGGTTTGTATTTGAGCCGTCACTAATGTATACATTAGTGCCGGTTCAAACAGCTAGCCGGGCCGCTTTCATTAGTACCGGTTCGTGGTGAACCTTTAGCACCGGTTCGTGCCACGAACCGGTACTAATGAGAGTGGTGGCAGGATGTTGTCGACTGGGGCCTTCCAGTTTTTTTAGTACCGGTTCTTGGCACGAACCGTACTAAAGGTCGCCCTACATAAACCCTTCGTCCCACCCGAGCTCGCCTCTGTTCTCCCCTTTCCCCTCTCCTCTCTCGTTCTTCCCTCTTCCTCTCGAGCTCATCACACATTTTGCCCAAAATTTGTCAAGATTTGAAGGCCCCCATCCATTCAAATGATCACAAAGGTTAGCAACTTTGTCCTTTCATCTCTCATTGCTAGATTAGCTCTTGCAATGCTTTATATAGTGATTAATTTGTGAGTTTAGTAATTTGGGAGGAAATCTATATATGTGCTAGTATTTGATTTATATGCAATTTGAGGTCAAAAATAACACTTAGTTTGCATATGTAGGTGTGTTTTACTTAGTGCCTTCTAAATCTCCGTCAGAACCACCGCCGATCGCCTGCACCGTCTCCGTCCGCCGGCACCACCTTGTGTTGAGCCTCTTGTTCATGAAATTTTATATAAAAATTTGATTTTTGTGTGATTTGGATATATAGTTACTCGTATAATTATCTTACCCATACGTTGTTTATTATACATAGTGCCATGGTTTTGATATCCGTCCCCGTCGGCCCTCGTCCTTGTTATGATTCGGATGTGGTATATTCTCTTTTAAAACTATTTGTTGCATTTCGTGTTTATGACAAATTATGCCCATCAAGTTGACATAGATATTTTTATCTAGGAGGTATGTGAACCGGAAATTCCAACCGACCCTATTGTCGAGAGGTTAAATTTAGTTGAAAGAGAAAACGAGTACTTGAAAGAAAAATTGAAAAGAATTGAGGGGAGAAGATGGAATTGGAGTTGCATGTTGCCGATGTCGTCGATGATCACAAGATCAAGATGGAGAAAATGCGCTTGCAGATTAGAAAGATTAGAAAATATGCCATCGATAGTGAGGCTTGGTATCATTATGTTGTTGGATCAATTGTTACCTTAGTTGCGATCTTGATCGCATTTGTTGTTGCATTTAAATGCTTTAGCTAGAGAGTTATTTGTTTGTTGCATTTAAGTGTTGTATGAACTTTATGTATGAACTTGTATTAATTTGATCTATTCGGTGTTGTGTAATGAAGATGAGCCGGCAATGGATGTACGATGACCGATGCTCTCCCCAGTTCGTTGAAGGCGTGCATACTTTTCTCGCTATGGCCGAGGCAAACAAGCGGGCGGATGGTTTTATGCCTTGTCCATGTGCTGGCTCTAAGAATGGTCGCAATTACTCTACGTCAAGAACCATTCACGTCGACCTGTTTGAGTCCGGTTTCATGCCCCACTATAATGTTTGGACCAAGCACGGAGAAAGATGGGTTATGATGGAAGACAATGAAGAAGAAGAGGACGACGACAGCTATCCTGGCCATGGGTCCCCTGAATACGATGATACAACAATGGGGGAAGAAGCTGAGCCAGTAATGCGGGAAGAAGCTGAGCCGGCAATGCGGGAAGAAGCTGAAGAAGAGGCATCAGATGAGCCCGTTGATGATCTAGGTCGGGCCATTGCCGATGCAAAGAGAAACTGCGCAAGTGATTTGGAGAAGAAGAAGTTGCAGCGCATGTTAGAGGATCACAAAAAAATGTTGTACCCGAATTGCATATGTGTCAAGAAAATGCTGGGCACCACTCTGTATTTGCTGCAATGGAAGGCAGAGAATGGTGTATCTGACAAGGGATTTGGAAAGTTGCTGGTAATGATAAAGGATATGCTTCCAAAGGACAACGAATTGCCCGAGAGTACGTACGAAGCAAAGAAGGTTGTCTGCCCTCTAGGGTTAGAGGTGCAGAAGATACATGCATGCCCTAATGATTGCATCCTCTACCGCGGTGAGTACGAGGATTTGAACGCTTGCCCGGTATGTGGTGCATTGTGCTATAAGATCAGCTGCGATGACCCTGGTGATGTCGAGGGCGAGCGCCCCAGGAAGAAGATTCCTGCCAAGGTGATGTGGTATTCTCCTATAATACCACGGTTGAAACGTTAGTTCCAAAACAAAGAGCATGCCAAGGCGATGCGATGTCACAAAGAAGACCGTAAGAAAGACGGAAAGTTGAGAGTACCACGACGGGTCGCAAGGAGAAAAAATAGAAAGAAAGTACGGGAAGGAGTTTGCAGATGACGTAAGGAGCGTATGGTTTGGTCTAAGCGCAGATGGCATTAATCCTTTTGGGGAGCAGAGCAGCAACCATAGCACTTGGCCTGTGACTCTATGTTTGTATAACCTTCCTCCTTGGTTGTGCATGAAGCGGAAGTTCATTATGATGCCGTGCTCATCCAAGGCCCTAAGCAACCCGGCAACGACATTGATGTGTACCTAAGGCCATTAGTTGAAGAACTCTTACAACTGTGGAATGGAACAGGTGTACGTATGCGGATGAGCACATGGGGAAGAATTTGACCTAAAGGCGTTGCTGTTCGTGACCATCAATGATTGGCCTGCTCAAGAACCTTTCGTGACGTATAAACAAGGGATACCATGGATGCACGCACTGTTTGGATGATACCGACAGTATATATTTGAAAAGTTGTAAGAAGAATGTGTACACTGGACATCGCCGATTTCTTCCGAGCAGGCATCCCAGAAGAAAGAAAGGCAAGCATTTCAAAGGTGAGGCGGATCACCGGACGAAGCCTCGCCAATCGCATCGGTGCTGATGTACATGATATGGTCAAGGATTTGAAGGTGATATTTGGAAAGTTATCCCGGCGGACAACCTGTTCGAAGGACGCCGACGGACGCGCACTCCATGTGGAAGAAGAAATCTATATTTTGGTACCTGCCATATTGGAAAGACCTAGAGGTCCGCCCGCAATCGACGTGATGCACGTGACGAAGAATCTTTATGTGACCCTGCTCGGCTTGTTGGGCGTGTATGGGAAGACAAAAGATACACCGAGGCACGTGGAGGACCAGCAACGTATGCACGGAGAAGACGGCATACATCGTGGTCATGCAAGCTACGCCTTACCAAAGAAGAGAAGGAAATCTTCTTTGAATGCCTGCTCGATATTAAGGTACCGTCGGCTTCTCGTCGAATATAAAGGGAATAATAAACATGGCAGAGAAAAAGTTCCGTAACCTAAAGTCTCATGATCGCCACGTGATTATGACGCAATCGCTTCCGGTTGCATTGAGGGGGCTTCTACCGGAAAACGTTCGATTAGCCATTGTGAAGCTATGTGCATTTCTCAATGCAATCTCTTAGAAGGTAATCGATCCAGAAATCATACCAAGGTTACATAATGATTTGGTGCAATATCTTGTCAGTTTCGAGTTGGTGTTTCCACCATCCTTCTTCAACATCATGACGCACGTCCTAGTTCACCTATGCGAAGAGATTAACGTTTTGGGTCCTGTATTTCTACACAATATGTTCATGGGAGTCTTAAAGAAATATGTTCATAACCGTGCTAGGCCAGAAGGAAGCATCTCCAAGGGCCATCAAAATGAGGAGGTCATTGAGTTTTGTATTGACTTTATTCCTGACCTTAAGCCGATTGGTGTTCCTGAATCATGGCATAAGGGCGCATCGGATGGAAAAGGCACGCTAGGAGGGGAACAAATAATATGTATGGACGGACATTCTCTCACCGAAGCACACTACACGCTTCTACAGAATTCCGCCTTTGGTGGCTCCGTATATGGATGAACACAAGAATTTTCTACGCCCAAACACCCGGAGCGGTCTCGATGATCGGATTACACGTGAACAAACCAGGAGTTTCGCCAGTTGGTTGCAGACACGTACCATGCATGACGCCTCTATTGAAGATGACCTGTACTTGCTGTCCCAGTTACCATCTTCGAATATAATGACTTTCAAAGGGTACGAGATAAATGGTAATACATTTTACACGATCGCCCAAGATAAGAAGAGCACCAACCAAAAGCAGTGGTGTCCGCTGATGCGTAAACCAAGACGGAAAGGAAACATATTATGGTTATATACAGGACATATGGGAACTTGACTATCGACGTGGGGTTTAAAGGTCCCTTTGTTTCGTGCAAATGGGTCAATATGACACGAGGCGGGTAACGGAAGACCCGCAAGACGGAATGACAACAGTGGATCTCAACAATCTTGATGCAAGACGAACCATTCGTCCTAGCCAATGATGTGGCACACGCTTTCTATGTGAAGGACATATCTACCAAGCCAAGAAAAGAAAAGATAAGGAAGGAAATGCATCGTCACGATGAGCCAAAGCGGCACATAGTTCTTTCTCGGGAAGAGAAACATCGTGGGAGTGGATGACAAGACAGACAAGTCAGAAGATTATGAAAAGTTTGATGAAATTGCTCCATTCACAGTGAATATTGACCGGAGCATCCCGTTAAATGATGAAGATTTTCCATGGTTACGGCGCAAAGGGACACACGCGAAGAAAAAGTTTCACACCCAAAGATCTGGGATGTGATCGGCTTCACTATCATCACTTTCTTCTGTGTTTCACACCCAGAGGGGAATCTCTGTAATAGTTAGGGTAGTTATGTGTTTTGGCATTTGAAACGCAAAGAAATTTTATGTGCAAACAAATTCTTTCATACGACTAAAGCAAAAATATTCACAAAGAAACTCTAAATACACAAAAAAACAACACAAAAATAAATAAATAAAAGCCCGCCTACTAGGCCAGAGCGGCCTGCATACGACTAGAAACCCAACCTGTTGTTGGGCCAGGATGCAGGCCCAAGAAGGCCAAGTGGCCCACAGTGGCAAAGAAGAACACGTAGGCCCAAAGAGGGCCTGCTTTGGAGAGGAGCTCGAGAGCGACCGCATGGGGGTTTATAAACGGTGCGGTCGCCTCGGCTAGCGAGGTGGGACTAAACTTGTCAAGATCAAGACTGCTACAATAAGACCCCTTTAGTACCGGGTGGTGGCACAAACCGGTACTAAAGGGGGCCTTTTAGTACCGGTTTGATCCACCACCCGGTACTAAAGGGGTCGCTTCCGCCGCTTGGGCTGGCCAAAACAGACCTTTAGTACCGGTTGGTGGCTCCAACCGTACTAAAGGTGCCTTCTATATATACAACACTTCAAAAATTTCATTCTCCCTCTGTTTCTTCCTCTGTTTCCCCATTGAAGCACCGCCGCGCTGATCAATCGACGCGTCGCCGCTTCGTCCCCGTCGCCGCCCGTCCCCGTCGCCGCCCCGTCCTCGACGCCGCCCTCGTCTCCTTCGCCGCCTGGCCCGTCCCCCATCGCCGCCCCGTCCCGTCGCCGCCCTCGTCTCCTTCACCGCCGGGCCCGTCCCGTCGCACCGTCCGCGTGTCGCCGTCCCCGCGTCACGCCCCGGCCCGTCGCCGTCCCCGCGTCACGCCCCGGCCCGTCGCTGCCCCCGGCCGTCATCTCGCCGTCGCCGTCGCCCCGCTGTGAGCTCTCCCCCTCTAACCCCTCTCCCTCGCCCCGGGCCACCATGGGCGCCGCCCTCCCCGAGCCCATACACACACACAAGCATGATGAACACACACACACACGTATATATGTATGAATGCATGTATATATTAGTATATACGTATTTTGTATGTTTAATTAGTTTAGATTTTTAGATTATTATTTTTCACTAGTATATATGTATGAATGCATGTTAGATGGATATAATTAGTGTTTAATTAGTATGGAATTTTTTTATATAATGTTGTTTTTCTGTTTTTAATGGATGTATAGAAGTTGTTTTCTCTGTTTTTAGTGTTAGATGCTTAATTAGTATGAAATAGCATACCACATTTTGACATATGCAATGATATCATAATTAGTGTTATATAGAAATGTTAGAAATTTTAGTTATTAAAATCCAATCATTAAAAAATGTTACTTTTATGGGCATATAGCTAGTATTTGTTCTCAACGATGCCCGCCCGCATCTCGCTGGCCGACACGCCCGCTGATGACGTCCGGCTGACCCATGTCCGGACTGGCTCCTGGCTGGCACTGGGAGGTGCTGCCTGGAGGGGCGCGCCACTTGAGGAGGAACCCGGCCTCGGGTCCCATCGTCGACCCTGATCTCGTTTGGTGGCGTTCGCGTGGGCCAGTTTCGGTGCGGAGGGAGCCGGCCCTGCCGGAGGTGGTACGTCGCCGTGTCAGGGAGGAGGACGAGCACGTCCATCGCTACATGGTTGCGTTAGAGGGCGGCAGGTTCTCCAATACCTGGCAGTTTCTTCAGGGTTCTCACTTCAGCTATGATCCTGTGAAGGTTCCTTCTCTTTGGGTGTCCACAGCCCGCACCGCAGGAACCGCGAGTGTCCTAGATTCTTCTGTAGTATTCGATCTTTATTAGCTACCTAGCCAGTGATGTATTCGAGATTATATCTATTATTCGAGACGATGTATTCGAGATTATATCTATTATTCGAGACGATGTTTTCGAGATTATATCTATTATTCGAGATGATGTATTCGGGATTATATCTATTATTCGAGACGATGTAATTTGAATACTAAATTGTTTTATATTTCTTTTGGATTAGTTGAATAAAAGCTATGGCGGACAATACCGGCAGAGAGGGAGAACAGGCCATGTTCGATATGATACGCCATCCTAACGGGCCAGATAATGATCATAATGAAGAAGATTATGACGGCTTCGAATTTCTAAACAACACCGGAGAGGGTGATATGATATTCGATCGCGACGACCGAATTGATGAAGTCATGAACTATGATTATGATGATGACGAAGAAAATGTTGATCTTGAAACAACAAAGACCGGCGAGGTATATATATTTATATAAGCAGGCATTTGGTGATCATCACATGTTTTAAATGACTTGAAGATATAATAACGAATCGATCTTTGTTCTTTCAGCCATCGGGATCGAGCAAATCTTCAGGCAAAAAGACGAAATGAGGCCCGAACAAAAAGTTGAAGGAGGGCGTAAAGTACAATATCGAGGCAATCAGACCTAATGGCGAACCATTAGCGCCTAAGAAGATTGCGGACAAGTTCGTTCGTCAGTGCGGAGTTGTTGTGAAGGACCAACTCCTGATCTCCCTTCAAGAATGGAGAGAGCCAGCAAAAGACAAAAGACAAAAAGACAAAAAGGACGCTGCTCCACGTCCAGATGTTACTTTTGTCGACAAAAGACAAAAAGAACTGCTTTGGGATACTCTCATGGAACATTTCACCCTACCAGATCATTTCACAGAAGCAGATGTGCAGAAAGTCAAGGACGCTGCTCTTAGGAAGATGGCGGTTGCATTCAAGAACCACAAGAATCGTGGAATGGGACAAGTACGTCAAGGGAGGAAGGAAGACTCCAGATTCGAGGGAACACTAGAGAACCAACGTGCTCATTGGGACGATTTCGTGAAATTCAAGGATTCGGAATTAGCTAAGGAACGTCGAGAATAAACAAGAAGAATGTCAAAAAAGGATAAGTTCCATAAGTTGGGGCCAGGTGGCTATGCGGTGGCAATGCCTAAGTGGGATAAGTCCGAGAAAGAGATGGAGGATGCAGTGTCACTCCGGTTACTAGGAGCTGGCCCCCAGTGCAGGACTTGGTTCTATGCGCATGGGGGAGTTGGACCCAAGACAGGCAATGTTTCGACGAGGGAAAGTCTGAAGGAGCCGACGATGCGATACTTGTTGCAATAGAAGAGGCACGATCGGGGTGTTCCAGCCAACAGAGAGAATGACGAGCTTACGCTGCGTCTGGGAAATCCTAAACACCCGGGAAGAACACGAGGCAAGGGCGCTATTCCGTGGTATGAGGGGTTTTCAGACTGGAACAACGACTACAAAACCCGTGCGAGAAAGAAGATTGCGGATGATAAGAAGAGGAAGATGGAGGAGGAGCAGAGGAAGCGGGACTATGAACGCCTTCAAGGACTAGAAGCAAGTCAAGCGGAATTGGCAGTCAAATTCCAGCGGCAAGAGGGAGCAGATCGACTCACTTAGCCAGCAAAGGGGGTCTCAGTAGCTGCAGCAGCTAGCGGATGATCCAGCATTGGATAGCACCGCCCCATCCATGCAGAGAAGCAGCGTGGGTTCCGCCCCGGACGACGCAATGCTGGATAGATACCCCGTGGATGACATCATGGATAACACTAACTGCGAGCTACACGCCAAAATGAAGAACATATCCATGAAGGTGGCGGACGCCATTGCTTTTACAAATCCCCCCAAGGCAACCTTCCATTGCAACCCGATTCCCGCGGGCTATGCTCGTGTCTTGGTTGATGAGGTGGTGGACCCATATTCGGACCTACAACTTGACATTCCTGGAGGTGACGACGAGCACTTTCTCGGAGAGGCCAAACATCGTGTCATCCTATGGAAAAAGGATTGCATCATCTTTCAAGGCCACCGACACCGCATCAGCCGACTCCTCGCCGGGTTCGCCACCGAGTCAGCAGACTCCCGCCCTGGAAGTCCACCAAGTCCGCAAAGTGTCAAGCCACTCCTCCTCCAAGTCCGCAAAGTGTCAGCCACTCCTCCTCCTCCAAGTCCGCCACAGCGCCGACGCCCACCTCCTCCAAGTCCGCACACAACCTCAGGCCACTCCTCCTCCAAGTCCGGCAAAGTGTCAGGCCACTCCTCCTCCTCCAAGTCCGCCACAACGTCAGACGTCCACTCCTCCTCCAAGTCCGGCACAACCTCAGGCCACTCCTCCTCCAAGTCCGGCACAGCTACATGCACTCCTCCTCGTCCAACTCAGCCCCGTCAGCCGTCTCCGCCGCCTCATCAATCGCAGAAGAGACACCCCACAGCTTTGGTGCGTAGCAGTACGAGTCGAGGTAGTACAGGAAGTACAGGCGGAGGCAAGCGATATAAATATGGTCCAAGCCTCACGCCTCTTCCGCAGAGGCCTTATGACAGGTCCGAGGAGGAAAACGCAGCCATATCGAAGGCCTGTGGAAGCCCATTTTGCACCAAAATAGCAACCGCCGCCAAGGGAGAAAGTGCCTAAGGAAACGATTGACCACTTCATTCAGATGGCTCAACCATCAGCTCCCAAGCCTGTTGACACAGACTATGAGCGCCACAGCAGGAAGTTAAATCGAGCACGTATATGTAAGGAGGCGAGCTCGGGATCGAGCAAACAACAAGCAGCTGTCGAAAAATGCGGGAAAACCATTCCCCAGCTGGGAGAACAGGCGGCGCAATCGATCCCCTCGCTTGTTGTGTCAGCAACACGTGACAAGACGCTGCTACCAATATTATTGCCCGGTTCGCACTAAAGGGCGCATTTAACCGGCACTAGTATGCTATTTAACCGGTGCTATTGCCCGGTTCTGCACTAGTGCCTCAAGATCATAGCAAGATAATCAAGCCCTTGACTCAACACTAATCTTTATTATATATAGCTCACGGACTCGATTACATAGAAGGATCATAAGGCAAAACTTAAAACTAAATCATACTAAAAATTTATTCTACTAGATCAAGATATTACCAAAAGGATCGAACTAAGAAAAATGATAAAGATAGGAGTGTGATGGTGATACGATACCGAGGCAGCTTCCCCAAGCTTGGCAGTTGCCAAGGGGAGTGCCCATGCCCATGTGATTATGTCTCTTTCTTCGGAGGTGAAGAGGATGGTGATGATGAAGATAACTGTGCCTTTAGCTTTTTCATATTATAATTGAGAAGAGCAATTTCCTCCTTCAAATCGTCGACCTCAGATTCCAGCTTCAAAATCTTTTCACATAAATCCCCTTTGCTTTTCTGCCGAAAATGATAAGGAATAGATCGGTTGTTAGACAATTTTAGCCCTCTTAGGGAGGCTAGACTTCTTGAACTTCACGTGCATATCCCCAGGTTGAGGTAGAGGGACATCCTCCTCGTCCGAACTTGAATCATTGATGCTCATCAAATGAGCATCCTCCTCCTCATCCCTAGTTCGACCACAAGGAGATAGATCCCCATAGATCTTTGGGTCAGCAATGAGGTGTGACACATAGCTCTCTCCGTCGGAATCCTAAGATGACATCTTGCTCCAAATCTGCTACAGAAAGAGCTCGAAACAAAAACAGAGGATATTTGCGTGATACGGTGGTCAAAACCTTCGGGAGATTATATAATGAATTTTTACCGACCACAAGAAGTATCGTGCAAGAAAACGGAGTCCGGAGAGCACACGAGGTGCCCACGAGGCAGGGCGCGCCAGGGGTAGGGCGCGCCCTCCACCCTCGTGGAAGCCTCGTGTCCTTCCCAGACTACTTCTTATTTTTCTATTTTCTTAAATATTCCAAAACGGAGAAAATTTGCCATTAGAACTGTTTTGGAGTCGGTTTACTTACCGCACTAATGCACTCTATTCCTTTTGGGAGTCTCGACTGCTCGTAAGTGTCCCTTATGTATTCCTCCGGGTTACGGTTTCCATAACATTAGTTTCAACATTTATAGGATTACCTGAGATATAATGTTTGATTCTTTGACCGCTCACTACCTTTTGATTTGTGCCTTTGAAGTTGTTGATTTTTATGGCACCGAACGATAGACCTCCTCGATAACCAAAGGACCTTCCCATTTAGAGAGAAGTTTTCCTGCAAAAATCTTAAACGGGAGTTGAATAGCAACACATAGTCACCTACATTAAACTCACGCTTTTGTATCCTATTGTCATGCCATCTTTTAACCTTTTCTTTAAATAGTTTGGCATTCTCATAGGCTTGGGTTCTCCATTCATCAAGTGAGCTAATGTCAAATAGTCTCTTCTCACCGGCAAGTTTGAAGTCATAATTGAGCTCCTTAATGGCCCAATATGCCTTATGTTCTAGTTCGAGAGGTAAGTGGCATGCTTTTCCATAAACCATTTTATACAGAGACATACCCATAGGATTTTTATATGCAGTTCTATAGGCCCATAATGCATCATCAAGTTTCTTGGACCAATTCTTTCTAGATCTATTAACAGTCTTTTGCAAAATTAATTTGAGCTCTCTATTACTCAATTCTACTTGAACACTAGACCACGGGTGATAAGGAGATGCAATTCAATGATTAACATCATACTTAGCAAGCATTTTATGAAAAGCACCATGAATAAAATGTGAACCACCATCAGTCATTAAATATCTAGGGACTCCAAACCTCGGGAAAATAACTTCTTTAAGCATCTTAATAGAGGTATTATGATCAACACTACTAGTAGGAATAGCTTCTACCCACTTAGTAACGTAATCAACAACAACTAAAATATGTGTATACCCATTAGAGGAAGGAAACGGTCCCATATAATCAAAGCCCCAAACATCAAATGGTTCAATAACAAGTGAATAATTTATAGGCATTTCTTGATGTCTACTAATATTACCAATTCTTTGACATTCATCACAAGACAAGACAAACTTACGAGCATCTTTGAAGAGAGTAGGCCAATAAAAACCGGATTGCAATACCTTATGCGCAGTTCTATCTCCAGTGTGGTGTCCTCCATAAGCTTCGGAGTGACACTTGCATAGGATCTGTTCCTGTTCATGCTCAGGTATACAACGCCTAATAACACCATCTACTCCTTCTTTATAAAGATGTGGGTCATCCCAGAAGTAATGTCTTAAATCATAGAAAAACTTTTTCTTTTGCTGGTATGTGAAACTAGGTGGTATAAATTTAGCAACAATATAATTAGCATACTCAAAGATACCACGGAGCAAAGACGAGAAGCATTTATGACAGCTAATTGTTCATCGTGAAAGCTATCATCAATAGGTAGTGGGTCATCAAGAACATTCTCTAGCCTGGACAAGTTGTCTACAACGGGGTTCTCAGCTCTCTTTCTATCAATAATATGCAAATCAAATTCTTGTAGCAAGAGAACCCATCTAATAAGTCTAGGTTTAGCATCTTTCTTTTCCATAAGATATTTAATAGCAGCATGATTAGTGTGAACAGTTACTTTAGAATCAACAATATAAGGTCTGAACTTATCACAAGCAAATACAACTGCTGAAAATTATTTTCCAATAGTAGCATAATTTCTCCGGCAATCGTCTAGAGTTTTACTAGCATATTGAATAACTTTTAATTTCTTATCAACTCTTTGTCCTAGAACAACACCTACAACATAATCACTAGCATCACACATAATTTCAAAGGGTAAATTCCAATCGGGTGGCTGAACAATAGGTGCAGAAATCAAGGCTTTCTTAAGTATTTCAAATTCTTCTACACACTCATCATCAAAGACAAAAGGAATATCTTTTTGCAAGAGATTAGTCAGAGGCCTAGAGATTTTAGAGAAGTCCTTAATGAACCTCCTATAAAAACCGGCATGACCAAGTTAACTTCTTATACCTTTGATGTCCTTAGGACACGGCATCTTTTCAATAGCATCAACTTTGGCTTTATCAACTTCAATACCTTTTTCAGAAATTTTATGCCCCAAGACAATACCTTAATTAACCATAAAGTGGCACTTTTCCCAATTCAAGACAAGGTTAGTTTCTTCACATCTCTACAAAATTCAATCAAGGTTGCTCAAGCAATCATTAAAATAAGTTCCATATACGGAGAAATCATCCATGAAAACCTCAACAATCTTTTCACAAAAATCAGAGAATATTGCCATCATGCATCTTTGAAAGGTAGCAGGTGCGTTACATAAACCAAAAGGCATACGTCCATAAGCAAAGGTACCGAAAGGGCAAGTAAAAGTGGTCTTTTCTTGATCCTCTTTTGACACAGGTATTTGAGAGAAACCAGAATAACCATGTAGAAACCAAAAATGCGTATGTTTGGATAATCTTTCTAGCATTTGATCAATAAAAGGTAAAGGGTAATGATCCTTTTCAGTAGCTTTATTTAATTTGCGGACATCAATTACCATCCTATAACCTGTAACAATTCTTTGTGGGATCAATTCATCTTTATCATTATGAACAACAGTAATACCTCCCTTCTTAGGGACACAATGGATAGGTCTTACCCACTGACTATCAGCAACGGGATAAATTATACCTGCCTCCGTAAGTTTTAGTATTTCTTTCCTTACCACTTCTTTCATCTTAGGATTTAACCGTCGTTGGTGATCAACAACCGGTTTAGCGCCTTTTCTCCAATTTTATTTTAGCCGACATAGAGTGGGACTAATGCCCTTAAGATCATCAAGAGTATATCCAATAGCAAAGACGGTGCTTCTTCGTAGTTTTCAATAATTTCTTTTCTTCATGCTCTGAAAGGTTAGCACTAATAATAATAAGATATATCTTTTCTCATCAAGATAAGCATATTTGAGGGTATCGTAATGGTTTAAGCTCAAACACGGGATCACCCTTTGGGTGGAGGAGGATCCCCTAGGATTTCAACAGGCAAGTTCTGTTTCAAAATAGGACCCTGTTTAAACAATACTTCATCTATTTCCCTTCTTTCATTCATAAATATATCATTTTCATGGTCGAGCAAATATTGTTCTTACGGATCATTATGAGGCACGGCAATAGAAGCAAGACCAATAATTTCATCTTTACTAGGTAATTCTTCATCACGGGATTGTCTACGAAATTTAGCAAAGTTAAACTCATGAGATATGTCCCCCATACCAATAGTAACAACATCCTTTTCGCAATCTATCCTAGCATTAACAATATTCAAGAAGGGTTTACCAAATATAATGGGACAAAAGTTATCTTGTGGGGAACTAAGAACAAGAAAATCAGCAGGATATTTAACTTTCCCACATAAGACTTCAACATCTCTAACAATCCCGACTGGTGAAATAGTATCTCTATTGGCAGGCTTAATTGTAACATCAATTTCTTCTATCTCAGCAGGTGCAATATCATGCATAATTTCTTTGTATAAGGAATGAGGTATTGCACTTGCACTAGCACCCATATCACATAAGCCATGATAACAATGATCTCCTATTTTAACAGAAATAATAGGCATGCCTACAACAGGTCGTTTATTTTTAGTATCATGTCTTTCAATTCTATAAGTTTCCTCACATAAGTAAATAAAATGCCCATCAATAATATAATCCAAGAGATCTTTAAACATATCAAAACTAGGTTCAACTTTAATTTGCTCAGGGGTTTGAGTGTCTTAATATTACTTTTGTTGAGCACCGTTGAAGCTTTAGCATGATCCTTTATTCTAACAGGAAAGGTGGTTTCTCAATATAAGCAAGAGAAACAATAGGATCATTATAAGTGATAGTATTTTCTTCAACTTTAATAGGTGCAACTACTTTTACTTAAATGGGAGGATTATATTTAAACCAATTCTCCTTAAAGAGATCAACATGAGTAGCAAATGATTCATAGAAAGAAGCTACTATCTCAGAATCAAGTCCATATTTAGTGCTAAATTCACAGAAAACATCGGTATCCATAAAAGATTTAACACAATCAAACTTAGGTGTTATACCTGACTCCTTACCTTCGCCGAGATCCCAATTTTCAGAGTTGCGTTTAATTCTTTCCAATAAATCCCATTTAAATTCAATAGTCTTCATCATAAAAGAGCCAGTACAAGAAGTATCGGGCATGGAGCGATTATTGAGAGAAAGCCAAGCATAATTTTTTTGAATAATCGTTTCTCTTGAGATCTCATGATTGGGGCATGAATATAACACTGACTTAAGCCTCCCCCAAGCTTGAGCGATGCTTTCTCCTTCATGAGGCCAAAAATTTATGTATATAATTACGATCACGATGAACAAGATGCATAGGGTAAAACTTCAGATGAAATTACAATTTCAATCAGATGTAGTTCCATGATCCCATATCGTCACATAGCCTAAACCATGTCAATGTCTCTCCCTTCAAAGATAAAGGGAAGACCTTCTTCTTGATAACATCCTCGGGCATACCGCAAGCTTAAATAATCCAAAACTTCATCCACATAGATTAGGTGCAAATCGGATGTAATGTTCCATCACCCGTGAAAGGATTAGCTAGCAGTTTCTCTATCATACCCGAAGGAATTTCAAAGTAAACATTTTCAGTAGGTTCAGTAGGTTGAGGAGCAACTAATTGTGGTTCCGGCCGAGGTGAAGATACCCTGAACAAACCCCTCAAAGGATTACTTTCCATAGTAAAAAGTGACAGTAAATTTCAGCACACTATATAAATTTTTCCTTACCAAATTCCACCTACCAAAGGCGCTTCACTCACCGGCAACGGCACCATAAAAGAGTCTTGATGACCCACAAGTGTAGGGGATCTATCGTAGTCCTTTCGATAAGTAAGAGTGTCCAACCCAATGAGGAGCAGAAGGAAATGACAAGTGGTTTTCAGTAAGGTATTCTCTGCAAGCACTGAAATTATCGGTAACAGATAGTTTTATGATAAGGTAATTTGTAAATGGTAAAAAGTAATGAAAGTAAATCAGGTGCAGCAAGATGGCCCAATCCTTTTTGTAGAAAAGGAAAAGCCTGGACAAGCTCTTATATAGAGAAAAGCGCTCCCGAGGACACATGGGAATTATCGTCAAGCTAGTTTTCATCACGCTCATATGATTCACGTTCGTTACTTTGATAATTTGGTATGTGGGTGGACCGGTGCTTGGGTGATGCCCTTTCTTGAACAAGCATCCCACTTATGATTAACCCCTATTGCAAGCATCCGCAACTACAAAAGAAGTATTAAGGTAAACCTAACCATAGCATGAAACATATGGATCCAAAGCAGCCCTTACGAAGCAACGCATAAACTAGGGTTTAAGCTTTTGTCACTCTAGCAACACATCATCTACTTATTACTTCCCAATGCCTTCCTCTAGGCCCAAATAATGGTGAAGTGTCATGTAGTTTACATTCACATAAAACTAGTAGAGGAAAGACTGTTGGGGAACGCACTAATTTCAAAAAAATTCCTATGCACACGCAAGATCATGGTGATGCATAGCAACGAGAGGGGAGAGTGTCGTCCATGTACCCTCGTAAACCGTAAGAGGAAGCGTTATGCGAACGCGGTTGATGTAGTCGTATGTCTTCACGATCCGACCGATCCAAGTACCGAACGCACGGCACCTCCGAGTTCAGCACACGTTCAGCTCGGTGACATCCCACGAACTCTGATACAGCAGAGTTTTGCGGGAGAGTTCCGTCAGCACGACGGCATGATGACGGTGATCATATTGCTACCGACATAGGGCTTCGCCTAAGCACCGCTACGATATGACCGAGGTTGATTATGGTGGAGGGGGGCACCGCACATGGTTAAAAGATCAATGATCAACTTGTGTGTCTTGGGGTGCCCCCTGCCCCCGTATATACAGGAGCAAGGGGGGAGGACGGCCGACCCTAGGAGGGCGCTCCAAGAGGAGGAGTCCTCCTCTTAGTGGGAGTAGGACTCCCCTTTCCTAGTCCCACTAGGAGGGGGAAGGAAGGAGGGAGAGGAAAGGCAGGGGCGCGCCCCCTTCCTTATCCTGTTCAGACTCAAGGAGGGGCGCGCCTGCCTTGGCCGGCCCCTCTCTCCCTCCACTAGGGCCCAACAAGGCCCATTAGCCTCCGGGGAGGGGGGGGGGTTCCGGCAACCCCCCCGGCACTCCGGTAAAATCCTGATTTCACCCGGAACCATTCCGATGTCCAAATATAGGCTTCCAATATATCAATCTTTATGTCTCGACCATTTTGAGACTCCTCTTCATGTCTGTGATCATATCCGGGCCTCCGAACTACCTTCGTTTCATCAGAACACATAAAGTCATATTACCGATCGTCATCGAACGTTAAGCGTGCGGACCCTACGTGTTCGAGAACTATTTAGACATGACCGAGCCTCGTCTCCGGTCAATAACCAATAGCGGAACCTGGATGCTCATATTGGCTCCTACATATTCTTCGAAGATCTTTCTCGGTCAAACCGCATAACAACATACGTTGTTCCCTTTGTCATCGGTATGTTACTTGCCCAAGATTCGAGCGTCGGTATCTCAATACCTAGTTCAATCTCGTTACCGGCAAGTCTCTTTACTCGTTCAGTAAAACATCCTCCCGCAACTAACTCATTAGTTGGATTGCTTGCAAGGCTTATAGTGATGTGTATTACCGAGAGGGCCCGGAGATACCTCTCCGACAATCGAAGTGACAAATCCTAATCTTGATCTATGCCAACCCAACAAGTACCTTTGGAGACACCTGTAGAGCAACTTTATAATCACCCAGTTACATTGTGACGTTTGGTAGCACACAAAGTGTTCCTCCGGTAAACGGGAGTTGCATAATCTCATAGTTATAGGAACTTGTATAAGTCATGAAGAAAGCAATAGCAATATACTAAATGATCGAATGCTAAGCTAACGGAATGGGTCAAGTCAATCACATCATTCTATAATGATGTGATCCCGTTAATCAAATGACAACTCATGTCTATGGCTAGGAAACTTAACCATCTTTGATTCAACGAGCTAGTCAAGTAGAGGCATTCTAGTGACACTTAGTTTGTCTATATATTCACACATGTAATAAGTTTCCGGTTAATACAATTCTAGCATGAATAATAAACATTTATCATGATATAAGGAAATATAAATAACAACTTTATTATTGCCTCTAGGGCATATTTCCTTCAAAGACAACATACATCTCATGAAAATATCGAACGAACACCAAATTCACATGACTACTTATAGCAAGACTAATCCCCTGTCCTCAGGAACAAACGTAACTACTCACAAATCATATTCATGTTCATAATCAGAGGGGTATTAATATGCATAAAGGATCTGAACATATGATCTTCCACCAAATAAACCAACTAGCATCAACTACGTGGAGTAATCAACACTACTAGCAACCCACAGTGTACCAAACTCGAGGCTTTGGGACAAAGATTGAATACAAGAGATGAACTAGGGTTTTAGAGGAGATGGTGCTGGTGAAGATGTTGATGGAGATTGACCCCCTCCCGATGAGAGGATCGTTGGTGATGACGATGGCGATGATTTCCCCCTCCCGGAGGGATGTTTACCCGGCAGAACAGCCCGCCGAGCCCTAGATTGTTCCACTGCATGGGCGGAGTTTCTTCCCTAAAGCTTGCTAATGATTTTTTTCAGGGTAAAAGACTTCATATAGCAAAAGATGGGCACTGGAGGCCTGCCCGGGGGGGGGGGGGTGGGGCACAAGGCAGGGGGGCGCCCAGGAAGGTAGGGCGCGCCCCCACCCTCGTGGATGGTGGGTGGCCTCCTCTCATACTTTATTCACTCAGTATTTTTTATTAATTACAAAAATAACTTCCGTGAAGTTTCAGGACTTTTGGAGTTGTGCAGAATAGGTCTCTAATATTTGCTCCTTTTCCAGCCTGTAATTCCAAATTTGCCGCATTCTCCCTCTTCATGTAAACCTTATAAAATAAGAGAGAAAAGGCATAAGTATTGTGACATAAGTGTAATAACATCCCACAATGCAATAAATATTGATATAAAAGCATGATGCAAAATGGACGTATCAATAACCCAGTGGCGGGCGAGCCAGTGCACCCGCCACAGCTATTGTTTTTACTATTTTTGTATGTGATGTTAGTGGTAATAGTGGCAATGTCACAGAGTAAGTATTTTTTTCATGTTATGTACTAAGCGGTGATTTTTTTATATGTTTACTACTTGTGAAAGGAAAAAAAAGAGTCTCATACACCAGGTGCCCGAGATCGGGGAACCAACATGGTGGTTGATGGCATTTTATTTTACAAATATCAGACGATGCCTGAAAATTAAGAAACTTGGCATGCTGTAATGATATCACTCATAGATGTTGTGGAAAAAAATTGAGAACACTTCATGGAAGTTGTCACACAGACTGCATACAAATCAGACCATCTCCGAGGAAGAAACTAGGTTTCGAGAGGGAACATGTCAAGTTTGCATGTGAATCTAGCGATGCTTTGTCGTTGACCTTGAAATTTTTTCGACACGCGATACACACCATTAAATGTGTCATGTCATAAAATTGCATTTTCCGTGATCCATTTGCTATATTTAAACAATTAAATGCATGTCTAGACATTTGAAATAATCAGTTAGGGTTCAAATATTTTCCACACTCAACATACACTATTACATGTGACATGTGAAAATTAGGCATCATTTCGGGTTTGTTTGCTATATTGAAGAATTTAAGGGTATGTACCTCCATTAAATACCTAGAAACCTATTTATTGTCCTAAAAATAATTAATTAACAATAAATGGGCAAAACTATTACATGAAAGTTCAAATGATGCACCTTCAATGTAGAAAAAAATGGCCCAAGACTGAACATAAATACTAAAATCCTAATACGACGGAAAATTACAGAAAAACTACTAGTGGCGGGCAAAAAACAGTGCCCGCCACCGCTACTTCCTTTACTAGTGGCGAGTAAAAAACAGCGCCCGCCGTGGGTAATGTTTTGAAAGCTTTGCAACAATGCCAGAATACTAGTGGCGGGTTTGTATTACCGCCCGCCACTGGTATTTTCCTTACTACCGGTAGGGTCTACTATTGCTCGCTGTTGGTAGTTTTTGTCAGATTTGCAGCCACCGGGCCAAAAAATACCTATGGCGGGCATGTATTGCGGCCCGCAACTGATAACTCATCTACTTGTGGTTGGCCCTAGTTTGTGCCCGCCACTAGTTACATTTGTCCCATGACAAATCTGGACAACTGTTACCAATGAAGGGCACAAACGGGCGCCCGTTACTGGTAGGCTAATAGTAGTGGCAGCCAGTTTTTAGCACCCGTCACTTGTACTCCCTCCATTCCACAATGTAGTGCCTATAGATTTTTGTGAAAGTCAAACTTTGCCAACTTTGACCAAGTGTATGGAAAAAACTGTCTACATCTACAATATCAAACATGTACATTCTGAAAATATAACCCATGATGTATCCAATGACGTGCATTTGGTATTCTAGATGTACCTACTTTTCTCTATAAATATGGTCAAAGTTCATAATGTTTGACTTTTGCAAAAATCTATAGGCACTACATTATGGAACAGAGGGAGTAATTTTTAGATTTCCAGCGGCGGGTGCTAAAGTGCGCACGCCACTAACGGGGTTCACCTATAATCCCTTTCCCAATAGTGATACCATCCTTCGTCGAACACATTTCTAGAATAGGGGCTATGCTTCTGAAACATATGACATGTTGGAATGGTATACGACGGGTCTATGTTTTGCCATAAAACCTCTCTTACAAAAATTTCTGCAACATGACCTTAGTTGAAAAAAAGAATTCAACGAAACCTTAGTTGCAAGAAAAATGCAGCAAAACAATTGTTGCAAAAATTTCTACAACAAGACTTGTGTTGCAATTGTGGAGGCACGCCACGCTCGATGCGGCAGAATTGATTTCATTTAATTCGATTGATCTTTTAAAAGATCACCGAAGGACAGGTATTTTTCTTATCACCGCATATAGTCAACTCTATATTCCCTGCACCATTCGGAGGTTTCAATGGGTAATAAGAATGTAAAAATCAAAGATTCCACTAAAAATTAAAATCTTCACGTGGTATCTTCGGAGGGAAGTTGTGCTAACCATAGAAAAACTCGTCTATCGCAATTGGCAAGGAAGTAAGACATATAGTTTTTGTACTCACGACGAGACAATGAAACACCTATTTTTCAGTGAACTTTGCTTATTCTAAGTGGTCAGTCATGCTGGAATTTAGTCTATATTGGGGCGGCCGAATAACTATTTCAGAAATTCCTAATAAATCCTAGAGGCCCACTTAGCCCATTTGTGCAAGGCAAGGGATACTACTAAAGTTTAGTCCCACATTGCTAGTTTAGTGGGAGTTGGACTTCCTTATAAGGGAGGTTCTTTCCCCACTTGTATGAGCATGAGAACAAGAGGGACATCCACGCGCGCTCCTCCTCCGCCGCCCGCCTCGCCACGCCACGCCACGCCACGCCTCGCCTCGTCATGACGCTGGCCAAGGCCACACAAGGCCACAAGGCTATGGGAATGAGCCGAGCCGATGTATAATTTTTGCCACGCACTACGGGTATCTGAAAGGTCACACAGGAGCTGAAAAGTTTTTATGGTAGTGGATAATGAATACGAACGGCGCACCTCTTCGCGTGCTGCCTGTTCACTGCCTCCCTTCGTTGCTTCACCTCCGGCGCAGCCTGTTCAAGGCCCCTCTGCTGTGCCTATATAAGAGAGGTCGCTCCTCTCCCGAGAGACATATCAGAAGGTCCTCTTCCTCTTGCCACACAGTTCCAATCTCTGCGCATCTGCTGTCTTCCTCATCCCGGCTTGCGGCGCGTAACCGCACGCCGGGACAAGAGGGCCTCCGAGACCGCACCTTTTGAGTCTTGTACGGGAGAAGGGTGACAAGGTTTTTGGGGAGCGCTTAGAGCGACTACTGGCTGCTTCATCATGGACAATCCGGTCGCCGACGACTACTTCCCCGACGACGACTTCTTCCCCGACGTCCACGACCTCCTCGACGACATGGCAGGCGAGGACACCGATCCCAAGTCCAGCGCTTCTGCTGCTGCTGTGTCGTACGTGTTCTTCTCCTTTCTGTTAGAAGTCCTCCTACAGTTCTTGGCTCTAGTTTCTGCCCTACGTATGTTAGGTTCTGTTTCATATAAGCAACTTCATCTAGTGTCTGTTCTAGATGTGTTTACCTCAAGTTCATATATGCATTTATGTTTACCTTCTCTGTCAGATTGCATGACTTGCTCTATATTTGCTATTTTAGTCATGCTTTATCTAGTATTTTTGTTAATAAAATCATTTGGTAAATTGCTCATATTTCCAACAATCCAAAAACCTTATTATAGGCAATTTACCCCGAGTGGTTTTGCTGCTTCCATGAGACCTCCTATGTTTGAGGGTATCCACTATAAGAGGTGGCGCGTGAGAGCAGTCTTATAGTTTCAGACCATGAGCTGCTATGACGCCACTCTTGGCAAACCTGAAGGAGAGCAAGATGCCCAACAAGCACAAGCTTTTCGGAAAATGGATACCTTGTTTAAGGCTGCTCTCTTGAGTGTTCTTGGTGAGAACATAGTTGATGCTTATGCGTCAATTGACAATGGAAAATATATGTGGGACGCACTCGAGGCCAAGTTTGGGGTCTCGGATGCCAGACCGAGCTGTACATCATGGAGAAATTCTATGATTACAGGATGATCAAGAGCGCTCCGTGGTTGAGCAGGCTCATGAGATACAGATCATTTTCTAGAGAACTTGAGCACTTCAATTGCATGCTACGGACAAGTTTGTTGCCGGGGTATCATCACTAAGCTTCCTCCTTCATGGAGGAACTTTGCTACCTTCATCAAGCATAAGAGACAGGAGTTTTCCGTTCCGGATCTCATTGGTACTCTTGATGTGGAGGAAAATGCGAGAGCAAAGGACACACGTGCTCGAGGTATTGAGGAGGATCTAGTGCCAATGTGGCATGTAAGCAGAACTTCCAGCCCCACAAGTTCAAGAACAAGGGAAAGTTTGATGGTAAAGCAAAGTTTGATGGAAAGAACAAGGCTGTGCAACACACGAACTTCAAGAAGAAGAATGGCAAGAAGAAAGGTGCTTGTCATGTGTGTGGAGATCCTGGTCATTGGGCTCCTAGTTGCCCTAATCGCTATGACAAGCGTCATCCTGGGAAAGGCGGCAAGACCGCTAATCTTGTCATTGGAGACACTGACATAAAGGATGCTGGGTATGGTATATTTCCCACTATTCTATCAGTATGTCATTCTCCTTATTGGTTGATTGACACGGGTGCTAATGTGCATGTATGCGGTGATATTTCCATGTTTTCGTCTTATCAGACCGCAGGGACTTCAACCGTGCTGATGGGCAATGGTTCAAGTGCTTCTGTTCATGGTGTTGGCACGGTCGATCTGAAGTTTACTTCGGGGAAGATCGTGCGGTCAAGAACGTGCATTATGTCCCTCCGTCAATAAAAATCTTGTTAGCGGATCTCTTACGTGTAGAGATGGCTACAAGCTTGTCTTTGAGTCGAATAAATTTGTAATATCCAAGTATGGAACCTTTGTTGGTAAAGGCTATGAGTCAGGAGGCCTGTTTCGCTTTATCCTTATCGACGCTTTGCAATAAAGTTGTTAATCATATTTGCAACAATAGTGAATCAAATGTGTGGCATTCACGTCTTTGTCATGTTAACTTTGGTTGCATGTCGCGACTAGCGAAGTTGAACTTAATCCCTAGTTTCACCACTGTCAAGGGATCTAAGTGTCAAGTGTGTGTGCAAGCTAAGCAACCTCGTAAGTCTCACGTGACTGCGGAGACGAGAAATCTTGCACCACTTGAACTTATACATTCAGATCTATGTGAAATGAATGGTGTTTTGACAAAAGGTGGAAAGAAATATTTTATGACATTAATTGACGACTCCACTAGATACTGCCGTGTGTATCTTCTGAAATCTAAGGATGAGGCTTTGAACTTTTCAAGATCTATAAAGCTGAAGTGGAAAACCAACTTGATCAAAAATCAAGAGGCTTAGGTCCCACCGTGGTGGAGAGTATTTTTCCAATGAATTTGATGCTTTTTGTGCGGAACATGGTATAATCCATGAGAGGACGCCTCCCTACTCACCTCAGTCAAATGGGGTGGCCGAAAGAAAGAACCGTACTCTAACTGATTTGGTTAACGCCAAGTTAGACACATCGGGTCTCTCCAAGGCATGGTGGGGGAGGTGATATTGACAGCATGTCATGTCCTAAATCGAGTCCCCACAAAGAACAAAGAGATAACTCCATTCGAGGAATGGGAGAAGAAAAGGTTAAAACTCTCTTACCTGCGAACATGGGGTTGTTTGGCGAAAGTCAATGTTCCAATTCCAAAGAAGCGGAAGTTTGGACCAAAGACTGTGGATTGTGTTTTCTTGGGATATGCTTTTCATAGCATTGGCTATAGATTCTTGGTTGTAAAATCTGAGGTACCTGACATGCATGTCGGTACGATCATGGAGTCGAATGATGCGACTTTCTTTGAAGATATCTTTCCCATGAATGATATGGCTACCTCATCTAATCAGGAGATGCCCAGTTCATCGAATCAGGAACCAGTTATAATTACCGAACCTGGCATTTCGATGGAACACTTTGAAAGTCCTGTGGAGGAGAACAATGAAGTTCCTACTAGGAGCAAGAGATGAGGACTTCAAAGTCCTTTGGTGATGATTTTCTTGTGTATCTCATAGATGACACTCCCAGTTCTATTTCAGAGGCCTATGCATCCGAAGATGCTGACTACTGGAAGGAAGCAGTTCGTAGCGAGATGGATTCCATCTTGGCGAATGAAACTTGGGAGATAACTGATCGTCCTTATGGGTGCAAACCTATAGGATGCAAATGGGTATTAAAGAAGAAGCTTAGGCCTGATGGTACTATCGAAAAGTACAAGGCTCGGCTCGTGGCTAAGGGTTATACCCAAAATGAAGGTGAAGACTTCTTTGATACTTACTCACCTGTGGCTCGACTAACCACTATTCGAGTTCTACTTTCACTAGCTGCCTCACATGGTCTTCTCATTCATCAGATGGATGTTAAGACTGCTTTCCTAAATGGAGAGTTGGATGAGGAAATTTAGATGGAACAACCAGATGGGTTTGTAATAGATGGTCAGGAAGGGAAAGTGTGCAAGTTGCTGAAGTCTTTGTATGGACTCAAGCAAGCACCCAAACAGTGGCATGAGAAGTTCGAAGAACATTAACAGCTGCAGGCTTTGTTGTGAACGAAGCTGATAAATGTGTGTACTATCGCCATGGTGGGGGCGAGGGAATTATGCTTTGCTTGTATGTTGATGACATACTGATTTTCGGAACAAATCTGAATGTTATTAAGGAGGTCAAGGATTTCCTATCTCGCTATTTTGAGATGAAGGATTTAGGAGTGGCTGATGTCATTCTGAACATCAAGTTGTTGAGAGATGATGATGATGGGATTACATTGCTTCAATCTCACTATGTGGAAAAAGATCTTGAGTCGCTTTGGCTATAGTGACTGCAAGCCCTCTCCAACACCATATGATGCTAGCGTCTTTGCTTCGAAGAATCAAAGAATTGCTAGAGATCAATTGAAGTATTCTCAGATTCTTGGCTCGCTTATGTACTTAGCTGCTACAAGACCTGACATTTCTTTTGCTGTTAGCAAACTGAGTCGGTTTGTCTCAAACCCAGGAGATGTGCATTGGAAAGCTCTAGAGAGAGTTTTATGGTATTTGAAAGGCATTGTGAATTATGGAATTCACTACACTGGGCACCCAAAGGTGCTTGAAGGGTATAGTGACTCAAACTGGATCTCGAGATCTTGATGAGATAAAGGCCACAAGCGGATATGTATTCACTCATGGAGGTGGCGCTGTTTCTTGGAAGTCTTGCAAGCGAGACCATCTTAACAAGGTCAACAATGGAAGCAGAACTCACAGCACTAGATACAACTACGGTTGAAGCATATTGGCTTCGCCGTCTCTTGAATGACTTGTCTGTTGTTGATATACCTGTATCGTGTTTCCTTATGAACTGCGTCTATCAATCTTTGATCACGATAGTTAGAAGCTCAAAGGATAACATGAAGTCATCAAGACACGTTCAGAGAAGGTTAATGTCTGTCAGGAAAATGAAAAACTCCAGAGTTATTGCGTTGGATTATATCCAAACGTCTAAAAATCTGGCAGATCCTTTTAAGTGGCTATCGCGTAATGTGATAGATAATGCATGGAGGGAGATGGGTATGAGACCCACAATATGAGTTGTTCACAGTGGTAACCTATTCTTTGTGATCGGAGATCCCGTGAATTAGATGTGGAAGACAAGCTGTTGGTCAACTGAGAGGAGAGTAGCCCTACTATTCACAATACCACTCCATGAAGATACAATACTCTCCTAATCTGCATGGCAGGTTGATGTATATCTTAATGTGTTCTAAGTGGCTTATTTAAGCAGAGATGTTATCCCGCAGAACATATTTTGAAGAACACACCTATATGAGTCTGATTGTCAAACGTCGCAATCTATGAGAGTAGGGTTCTCTGTAGTAAACTCATGAAAGGTCACGGAGTATGACGCATAAGCTCCACTCGCGGTAGTGGATAATGAATACGAACGGTGCACCTCTTCGCGTGCTGCCTGTATCGGTCAAGGCTTTATGTGAAGCTAGATTCGCAGAAAACTTGCAGTTCAAGGCCCAGTCCACTGTTCAAGTTGCTTAGTAGTGTAGCATAGAGTTCTAGGTGGAAGTTCAACTTAACAGTCTCCACTGCAGCATCGTATATAAAACAGTGTTTTGGAGCCAAAGGCAAATTTCTATGTGCCTCTGGGATCTGGTGGGGGATTGCTGGAATTTAGTCTATATTGGGGCAGCCCAATAACTATTTCAGAAATTCCTAATAAATTCTAGAGGCCCACTTAGCCCATTTGTGCAAGGCAAGGGATACTACTAAAGTTTAGTCCCACATTGCTAGTTTAGTGGGAGTTGGACTTCCTTATAAGGGAGGTTCTTTCCCCACTTGTATGAGCATGAGAATAAGAGGGACATCCATGCGCGCTCTTCCTCCACCGCCCGCCTTGCCACGCCACGCCACGCCTGGCCACGACGCGCCATGGGTTTGCAGGAATGAGCCGAGCGCTGAAAAGTTTTTTATGTAGTGGATAATGAATCTGAACGGTGCACCTCTTCGCGTGCTGCCTGTTCACTTCGCCTCCTCCGTTGCTTCACCTCCGGCGCAGCCTGTTCAAGGCCCCTCTCACAGTTTATATAAGATAGGTCGCCTCTCCCGAGAGACATATCGAAGGTCCTCTTCCTCTCGCCACGCAGTTCCAATCTCTCGCCATCGCTGTCTTCCTCATCCCGGCCACGGGCGTGCACCGCACGTCGGGACAAGAGGCCTCCGAGAACGCACCTTTTGAGTCCTCAGACGGGAGAAGGGTGATAAGGTTTTGGGGAGCGCTCAACGCGACTCATCGGCTGCTTCATCACGGACGATCCGCCGCCAACGACTACTTCCCGATGACGACTTCTTCCCCGACGCCCACGACCTCCTCGACGAGATGGCAGGTGAGGACACCGATCCCAAGTCCAGCGCTTCGCTGCTGCTTTGTGCCGTACGTGTTCTTCTCCTTTCTGTTAGATGTCCTCCTACAGTTCTTGGCTCTAGTTTCTGCCCTACGTATGTTAGATTATGTTTCGTATAAGAAACTTCATCTAGTGTCTGTTCTAGATATGTTATGCAGACGATGTTTACCTTCTCTCTGTCAGATTGCATGACTTGCTCTATATTTGCTATTTTAGTCATGCTTTATCTAGTATTTTTGTTAATAAAATCATTTGGTAAATTGCTCATATTTCCAACAAGTCATCCAGATAGCGTCCATTTTGTATCCTTCCACAAATGCTGCCAATATTTTTAATCATTGGTTGAACGGTATTATTTCAAAAAGCTATTTTTTGGTGGTTCCAGAACCCTGGCGTGTGTTTGGTGATCACCAAGATCGGCGGCGGCGGCAATACGACATCGGCAGCAGAAGGAGGGCAGCAGAGCAAGCCGCCTAGTATAGTGTAGGATATCCAAATAGTGTAGGATATGCAAACGGATAATAAATTGTACTCCCTCCGTTCCTAAATATTTGTCTTTCTAGCCATCTCAAATGAACTATAACATACAGATGTATGTAGACATGTTTTAGAGTGTAGATTCACTCATTTTACTCCGTATGTAGTCATTTGTTGAAATCTCTAGAAAGATAATTATTTAAGAACGGAGGGAGTACTTTTGATTCAAAAGATACAATAGATTTTAACTTGGAAATAGAATGAAAAAGTATGGGATGGTGAAGCCTAGCCGGGACAGTGTATTTCCATGTGTAGAAAGATGTGGCAAGTACCAGCAGCATCAAACCATCAATACATGACATCGGATCTTCAAAAAAAATCAAAGACTCTCCCATGTACGGAACCTCCCGTGCATGGGAGATTGCTTCTCTTCGCTTTTCAGTGTATGTTTATATATGCAAGGACAGGTAGCAAACTTTGCTTTAGCCGTGAATGCAGTCACCAAGATGATATGACATTTTTTGCGTTACAAGCTTTCATTGTTTCTTTAGGACGCCACGCACTGCCTCTCATACAGCTGCAGTAAGGCTGGTCATAATGGAAGATATTATGTACTAGTTATTTCTAAAAATGTGGTGAGACATATTGTGCTAAGAGATCATCTTTGTCTTCTCTTATTTAAAAGAAGACAAGCCTCCTCTACCTCATCATTTATCCTACGTGGCACTCTTAAGATAACACCATTGTACATGCCCTTAGGGCATGTACAATGATAAGGGCATGTACAATGGTTGATAAGATAGTCTTATCTTCAATATTGCATGTAATTTAGAGATGACAAAAAAATGTCTACAATGGATCATCTCTTAGCCTTATCTTGAATAACTGGCTATTTCTAAAAACGTGGTGAGACATATTCTGCTAAGAGACCATCTATTATCTTCTCTTAAATAAGAGAAGACAAGTCTTTTTTTATGAGTTCTCTCTCCTTCATTTTATCATTTATCCTATGTGGCACTGCTAAGATAACACCATTGTACATGCCCTTATGATACTCAACCCTCTATTTTCGGGGTTGGACCTACCGACCTATATAGTAATCCTTTAGTCTCGGCCATTGATGCCCGCCGAACCGCTCAGCGGATGCACACGTACGCCACAGATCGAGGACGACTTCTGACTCGGCTTTGGTGTCTCAGGCCTGCGCGCACCGCCGGTGGCACGAAGGACTTCCGCGCATGCACTTGGTCAGTGGCACAACACACGCCGGGAGCGTTAGGGCTTGTCATGGAGTTTGCCATGCACCACAGTGCCGGCTACTATCGGTGCTCACAAGGAGGGTTCATTATCGCCAGGAGCTCGGCCTGTGGAAGAAGATGGATATGATGTGTAGGGGCTTGAGTCGGTTGAGAGAGTCTAGTAAGAGCATCTTTAGCGGATCTATTAAAATCTGGCACTGCAAAATCATTTTAGCGTTCCCCAAAAATGATTTCCCGGAACGAGAAGGCTCGTGGTACTACAAAATCGCTTTAGTGTTCCCTGAAAATGATTTTATGGGAACGCGAAGGCTCTGGCGGAACAGATCCTGTAAATCTCGTACTGCATATTAGAAAACAAGTTCATGCCAGAAAATAGTTCATCACAACCATAGTGCACCAATGACCCACAAGTATAGGGGATCAATTGTAGCTCTTTTCGATAACTAAGAGTGTCGAACCCAACGAGGAGCAGAAGGAAATGACAAGTAGTTTTCAAGAAGGTAATGTTTGCAAGTGCTAAAACTGTAAGTAGCGTAGTAGTTTGATAGCAAGATAATTTGTAACGAGCAAGTAATGATAGTAGCAACAAGTATGCATCAAGATAGCCCAATCCTTTTGAGGCAAAGGACATGCCAAAACGGTCTCTTATGATAAACAAAGTGTTCTTGAGGGAACACGGAATTTCATCTAGTCACTTTCATCATGTTGGTTTGATTTGTGTTCGCTACTTTGATAATTTAATATGTGGGTGGACCGGTGCTTAGGTGTTGTTCTTACTTGAACAAACCTCCTACTTATAATTAACCCTCCCGCAAGCATCCGCAACTATGAGAAAAGTATTAAGAATAAATTCTAACCATAACATTAAACTTTTGGGTCCAATCGGTCCCTTACGGAATAGTGCATAAACTGGGGTTTAAGCTTCTATCAGTCTCGCAACCCACCATCTATTTACTACTCCACAATGCATTCTCTTAGGCCCAAATATGGTGAAGTGTCATGTAGTCGACGTTCACATGACACCACTAAGGGAATCACAACATACATACCATCACAATATCGAACACATATCAAGTTCACATGATTACTTGCAACATGATTTATTCTGTGACCTCAAGCACAAAAGTAACTATTCACAAATAACAAACATGATCATGATCAGAGGAGTATTACATAGCATCATGGATCTGAACATATAATCTTCCACCAAATAAACCATATAGTAATCAACTACAAGATGTAATCAACACTACTAGTCACCATCTAGCACCAATCTATAGTTCTGGTAACAAGATTGAATACAAGAGATGAATTAGGGTTTCAGATGAGTTGGTGCTGTTGAATATGTTGATGGAGATTGCCCTCCCCAAGATGGGAGAGTTGTTGGTGATGATGATGACGATGATTTCCCCCTCCGGGAGGGAAGTTCCCCCGGCAAAATCGCTCCGCCGAAGGGCGAAAGCGCTCCTGCCCAAGTTCCACCTCGAGACGGCGACGCTCCGCCCCGAAAGTCTTCTCCTTATTTTTTCTAGGTAAAATGACTTATATACCAGAAGATAGGCACCGGAGGTGGCTGAGGAGGCCACAACCCACTGTGGCGCGCCAGGTCCCTAGCGCCTGTGGGTTGTGCCCACTGGTGGCCCCTCCGTGATTATTGGCTCCATTATTTCTTAAATAATCCATAAAAGAATCTCCGTAAAGTTTCAGCTTGTATGGAGTTGTGCAGAATAGGTGGCTGGCGTAGCTTTTTCGTGTCCAGATTTCACCACCGGAATTCTCCCTCTTGGTGTGTACCTTGCAAATTATGAGAGAAAAGACATTGTAATTACTCCAAAAAGCATTATTTAGGATAAAAAAATTGTAAATAACAGTAAGAAAACATGATGCAAAATGGACGTATCAACTCCCCCAAGCTTAGATCTCGCTTGTCCTCAAGGGAAAACCGAAATCGAAAAACATGTCCACATGCTTTGAGAGAGAGGTGTCGTTAAAAAAAACAAAATACGGACATAGAAGCATCATGTTGATTATTATAACAGCAACAAATTCAAACATAAAACTTGTATCATACACTTCGCATGAATAAGTAATAGTTCATCACACAATCAAAGTATAAAGCAAAAACTCTATTAGAAACCAACAAACTATGTTCTCAGTCAATTTTGAAACTACAATTCATCATCTTTTCAGGAAGGATCGCGTGTTGGAGCCTTTAGGAAAGTCCACATACTCAACCATCATATAGTCTTTTATGATTGCTAACACTCACCTTGTACACATGAGCAAAACGTTTCAACCAGGCACATAGAAAGATATGGGCTTATAGTTTCACCTCCCAACATACTCACCTCAAGGGTGATGTCAACAATATTAACTCATGCTATCTATATTCAACTGGAAATATGTGCCTAGATCTTTCCTCACCACATGATGCTTGCCAAAAGAGAAAAATAAAAGGGAATAGAAGGAAAACTTTGACTCTTTGCATAAAAGTAAATACATAAAAATAAAAGATAGGCCCTTCGCAGAGGGAAGCAGAGGTTGTCATGCGCCTATTTGTTTGCATGCTCAATCCCTTAGTGCAAAAGAACGTCATGTTACATTGCCCCTTAAGATGAAAACCTTTATTATGCAGTCTGTCGCTTTTATTCTTTGTCATCCAAGTTCGTGCAATGCTCAATTTTCTCTTACACTAAACAATCTCACACATTTAGAAGCAATTTTTATTGCCTTTTTGCACCGATGACAACTTACTCAAGGGATCTTTCTCAATCCCTAGGTAGGTATGGTGGACAATTGAAAAAGATATGGGTTTAAGGTTTTGGATGCACAAGTAGTATTTCTACTTAGTGCGGAAATTTGGCTAGCAAAGATAGGGGCAAGCATCACATGTTAAAGGATCTATGACAATATGACTTCTGTGTGAATATAAACATACATAAACCATTACGTTGTCTTCCTTGTCCAACGTCAACAATTTTGGCATATAATATTTTGATGAGGGCTCACAATCACACAAGATTTCTAGGATAGTATATTTATATGTGAATCTTCCCTTCCCTTATTAATTCTTTCATGAGTTGCATCACTGACTAATGTTATGGTTGTCAATCTCTAATAAAATTTTCTTACTTATACTTTTCCTTATGTGGTGCTATCACCTACCATAGGATTAGTATATGATCTTATTGATTTATTTCATTTCTTTTATTTGCTTTCTTTCTCTTTTCTTTTCTTATTTCTTTTCTTTATTTGCAACATAAAAGTAAAGAAATTAAAACTCAAACTAACTTTATTATATAACTTGCACACGATTACAATGATGGATCACTACAAACTCTCAAAGAAGAAAAGATCGAACTAAACTTTATTCATCTAAGCAAAAGATTGAACTAAGATAAGTAAAAGCAAAAAGATAGTGGGATGATACGATACCGGGGCACCTCCCCCAAGCTTGGCGGAAGCCAAGGGGAGTGCCGATACCCGATACTCAATTCTCCTTTGGTGGTGAAGAAGGTGATGGTGGTGATGAAGTATTTTCCAATATAACCATGAGTAGATCCTTCAAACCTTGAGTCCTGAAGGGCTTGATGAATTAACTCACTGTTTTCTTCACCTCAGAAATTATGTGTTTATTCTCAGGGCCCCACGGTTTGGTTCCTGCACTATTTTATCTTGGCCGAGATATGTCCCAGTTGGGCGGTATGTGCCTACGAGGAGTGTTCTCGAACCCATAATTATGAATCAAATTATGAAAATTGTTACGGTGTAACCTATGTAAGGGCCTCCTCGGTGGGAGATCTTCTTGCACGCCCGTGCTCGCTTGATTGTTTGATGATCCCATGGCTTGATGAGGATTAGGGTGAGTGGAGATGCCAGCTAGTGTACCCCTCTCAGAGGTCGGAGGATGAATCCCAAAGGGGCTTTCCTCTTCTTCCTCCATAGCAGCCTCTTCAGCTTCATCCCCCCTTAGATCTTCCTGAACGTACCTTATGTATCCTTATCCAGCGTTGAAGGGTGAGGAAGACATGACGTTGGTCTAGTTGAATCTGTCAGAAAACAACAAGAGAAGAGAACAGATGATTTCTTCGTGATACGGTGATTAACAGGTTCGGGTAGTATATATAAAGTTTTTTATCTTGAAAGACAAGTAAGAGGTAGAAAACTGACAAAATATTCCAAAATTCTAAAATATTCCAAAACTGACAAAAAATATCCCAAGTGTCTTGTGCCCACCAGGGGACGCTTCCTGGAAGTTTCTTTATTTCCAAAATTCTAAAATATTCCAAAACTGACAAAAAATATTTTTTCAGATTTTTTGGAGTCCGTTTACTTACCGTATCACGTACCTCCTTATTTTGACGATTCTGGAGTGTTCCGGAAGGACTCTTTTGTGTGTTCTTCCGGTGTCAAATTTTGGATAATATTGCTTTCAACATTAATAGGCATACCTGAGATATAATGCTTTATTCGTTGTTGATTGACAACCTTTGGGTTAGTACCTTCGGAATTATTTGTTTTGATGGCTCCAGACCGGGAAACCTCCTCGATGACATATGGGCCTTCCCATTTCGAGAGGAGCTTTCCTGCAAAGAATCTAAAATGAGAGTTGTACAAAAGAAGATATTCTCCAACTTTAAACTCATGCTTTTGGATTCTTTTGTTGGGGAACGTTGCAGAAAATTAAAATTTTCCTACGGTTTCACCAAGATCAATCTATGAGTTCATCTAAGCAACGAGTCATGGGAGAGAGATTGCATCTACATACCACTTGTAGATCGCAGGCGGAAGCGTTCAAGGAACGGGGATGATGGAGTCGTACTCGCCGTGATTCAAATCACCGATGACCAAGTGCGGAACGGACAGCACCTCCGTGTTCAACACACGTACGGAACGGACGACGTCTCCTCCTTCTTGATCTAGCAAGGGTGAAAGAGAGGTTGAGGAAGAAGGCTCCAGCAGCAAAGACGACGGGCGTGATGATGGTGGAGAGGCAAGATACTCGGCAGTGGCTTCGCCATGCACTCAACGGAGGAGGAGAGGTGTTGGGGAGGGGAGGGGCTGCGCCTTGGATGTGTGTTGCAGCCCTCCCCTCACCCCTCTATTTATAGGGGAAGGGGCAAGGGGGGCCGGCCCCTCTAGACGAGATCTAGAGGGGGGGCGGCGGACAGGGAGGGGGGCTTGCCCCCCAAGCTAAGGGGGGCGCCCCCACTAGGGTTCCCCCCCCCCCCAACCCTAGCACTCCTACGGTATCCGGGAGTTACACGATCTCATGGTCTAAGGAAATGATACTTGACATTGGAAAAGCTCTAGCAAAACGAACTACACGATCTTGTGCTATGCTTAGGATTGGGTCTTGTCCATCACATCATTCTCCTAATGATGTGATCCCGCTGTCAACGACATCTAATGTCCATAGTCGAAACCATGACTATCATTGACCAACAAGCTAGTCAACTAGAGGCTTACTAGGGACGTATTGTGTTCTATGTATTCACACGTGTATTACGATTTCCGGATAATACAATATTAGCATGAATAAAAGACAATTATCATGAACAAGGAAATATAACAATAATCCTTTTATTATTGCCTCTAGGGCATATTTCCAACACTTTTGTCATGCCATCTTTTAACTTTTTCTTTGAATAACTTTGCATTTTCATAAGCTTGGGTTCTCCATTCATCTAATGAGCTTATATCAAATAGCCTCTTTTCACTAGCAACTTTGAAATCATAGTTGAGTTTTTAACTGCCCAATATGCTTTATGTTCTAACTCAAGAGGTAAATCACAAGCTTTTCCATAAACCATTTTATAAGGAGACATACCCATAGGATTTTTATAAGCTGTCCTATAAGCCCAAAGTGCATCATCTAATTTCCTAGACCAATTCTTCCTGGACCTATTAACAGTCTTTTGCAAAATTAATTTTATTTCTCTATTTGAAAGTGCAACTATCCCTGGTTGGTTTTGGTAATGATTAGTAACATATAGCTCATTGAACTAATGCCATTACAAGATAAATATTTTAGGAAAGTTCAATGATTGGCATGGCATCGATAAGGAATGTGGACCCTCAAAATGCTAAGGACAAAAGATTGGCTCAAGCTTCAAAGTCCAAGACTCTACATTTTACTTTTAGTGATCCAAGATCACATTGAGTCCATAGGAAAAGCCAATACTATTAAATGGGGATGAGGTGTTGCTTAATGGCTTGCTTGCTCAAAGTGCTTAGTGATATACTCCAAAGCCCTCAACCACTTTCTCATATCCACATATCACCCAAACCAAAAGTCAAACTCGGCCCCACCGATTTGATTCATCCAGCGCCACCGAGTTCATTTGACATAGCCACTGCCAGAAACCCTAGTATTTTCGGTCTCACCGATAGGGATCTCGGTCCCACCGAGTCTGCAATGCAAACTCTCTATTTCCTTTTTGTAACGCTTCGGTCCCACCGAGACGAGCGAATCGGTCCCACCGAGTTTGACTGACCAACTCTCTGTTTGTCTATTACCAAAATCGGTCGCACCGAGTTTGAGTAATCGGTCCAACCGAGATTACGTTATGCCCTAACCCTAATGATATCGGTCCCACCGAAAATCCTAACGTTCACATTTTGAACTAAATCGGTCTGACCGAGTTTTCTGATTCGGTCCCACCGAGTTTGGTGATTTGTGTGTAACGGTTAGATTTTGTGTGGAGGCTATATATACCCCTCCACCCACTCTTCATTCGTGGAGAGAGCCATCAGAACATGCCTACACTTCCAACATACATTTTCTGAGAGAGAACCACCTACACTTGTGTTGAGACCAAGATATTCCAATCCAACCATATGAATCTTGATCTCTAGCCTTCCCCAAGTTGCTTTCCACTCAAATCATCTTTCTACCAAATCCAATCCTATGAGAGAGAGCTGAGTGTTGAGGAGACTATCATTTGAAGCACAAGAGCAAGGAGTTCATCATCAACACACCATCTATTACCTTTTGGAGAGTGGTGTCTCCTAGATTTGTTACGTGTCACTTGGGAGCCTCCTTCAAGATTGTGGAGTTGAACCAAGGAGTTTGTACGGGCAAGGAGATCGCCTACTTCATGAAGATCTACCCTAGTGAGGCAAGTCCTTCATGGGTGATGGCCATGGTGGGGTAGACAAGGTTGCTTCTTCGTGGAACCTTCGTGGGTGGAGCCCTCCATGGACTCGCGCAACCGTTACCCTTCGTGGGTTGAAGTCTCCATCAACGTGGATGTACGATAGCACCACCTATCGGAACCACGGATAAAAATCTCCGTGTCTACATTGCGTTTGCTCCCTCCAAACTCCTCCCTTTACCTTCATATGCAATTGTTTTACATTCCGCTGCTATACTCTTAGAATTGCATGTGTAGGTTGATTACTTGATTTGTGCTAAGTCGATAAAATCTTCCAAGACTTAAAATTGGGAAAAGGCTAGATTTTTATTTGGTCACGTAGTCTAATCGCCCCCTCTAGACATACTTCCGATCCTACAATTGGTATCAGAACTTTGGTCTCCATTTGCTTTGATTTCCATAGCTTTTGGTGATCATAGCCTTGGTTTCACAACCTAGGAGAGTATGGCGTCTAGCAAGGGAAATTACCACCGTAGAGGTCCGTACTTTGATGGTACTAATTTTGCTAGTTGGAAGCATAAGATGAAAATGCATATTCTTGGACATAACCCTGTCGTTTGGGCTATTGTGTATTGGCTTGCAAGGTGAATTCTTTGATGGGAGAGAACCAAACCGTGAAGCTACCGCGAAAGAATTGAAGATGCTGCAATACAACGCTCAAGCTTGTGATATCCTCTTCAACGGATTGTGCCCCGAAGAGTTCAACAAAATCAGCCGTCTTGAGAATGCAAAGGAAATTTAGGATACTTTGATTGACATGCAAGAAGGTACCGACTCCGTCAAGGAATCCAAATTGGATGTGCTTCAAAGTCAACTTGACAAGTTCAAAATGAAGGATAGTGAAGGTGTCGCTGAAATGTACTCTAGGCTTGCTCTCATCACAAATGAGATTGTCGGCTTAGGAAGTGAAGAGATGACCGATAGATTCATCATCAAGAAGATCTGAAGGCCTTGGATGGAAAATATGATACCATGTGCACATTGATCCAAATGATGCCCAACTACAAAGATCTCAAGATAACGGAAGTCATTGGAAGAATTGTTGCTCATGAGATGTCACTCAAGGATAAGAAAGAGCTTCACAACAAGTCAAGTGGTGCATACAAAGCCTCATGTGATGCTCCCACATCATCAAGTGAGAAACAAACCTTCAATGAAGAATTGAGCCTAATGGTGAAGAACTTCAACAAGTTCTACAAGAGTAGAAGCAAGCAAAGGAGTTCCAAGTCAAGGTCCTACAATGACAAAAGATCCTCTAGTCGTGAATGAAATTGCTATAATTGTGGAAGACCTGGACACTACTCCAATGAGTGTACGGCTCCCTACAAAAGAAGATAAGATTCTCCCAAAAGAAGAAGTAGAAGAGATGAATCACCACCAAGAGAGAGAAGGAGTAGAGATGATCGTTATGAACGAAGACCCTCTCGGAGAAGCAAGGATTCAGAAAGGAAGGACAAATCATCAAATAGCTACACAAAAAGAAGACATCAAGCTCATCTTGGTGAATGGGTATCCGGCTCCGACTCCGACCATCACTCCGACTCCGAATATACTAAAGATGAAGGTGTTGCCGGTCTAGCAGTTGTGTCAAGAATGGAGAGAGCCAGCAACAGACAAAAGACAAAAAGACAAAAAGGACGTTGCTCCACGTCCAGATGTTACTTTTGTCGACAAAAGACAAAAAGAACTGCTTTGGGATACTCTCATGGAACATTTCACCCTACCAGATCATTTCACGTATGGATGTGCAGAAAGTCAAGGACGCTGCTCTTAGGAAGATGGCGGTTGCATTCAAGAACCACAAGAATCGTGAATGGGACAAGTACGGTAAGGGAGGAAGGAAGACTCCAGTATTCGAGGGAACACTAGAGAACCAACGTGCTCATTGGGACGATTTCGTGAAATTCAAGGATTCGGAATTAGCTAAGGAACGGTCGAGAATAAACAAGAAGAATGCCGAAAAAAGGATAAGTTCCATAAGCTGGGGCCAGGTGGCTATGCGGTGGCAATGCCTAAGTGGGATAAGTCTGAGAAAGAGATGGAGGATGCATGTGTCACTCCGGTTACTAAGAGCTGGCCCCCCAGGTGCAGGACTTGGTTCTATGCGCATGGGGGGAGTTGGACCCGAAGACAGGCAATGTTTCGACGAGGGCAAGTCCGAAGGGAGCCGACGATGCGATACTTGTTGCAATAGAACAGGCACGATCGGGGGTGTTCCAGCCCAACAGAGAGAACGACGAGCTTACGCGTGCTCGGGAAATCCTGAACACCGGGAAGAACACGAGGCAAGGGCGCTATTCCGTGGTATGAGGGGTTTTCAGACTGGAACACCGACTACAGAACCCGTGCGAGAAAGAAGATTGCCGAGGAGAAGAAGAGGAAGATGGAGGAGGAGCAGAGGAAGCGGGACTATGAACGCCTTCAAGGCCTAGAAGCAAGTCAAGCGGAATTGGCAGTCAAATTCCAGCGGCAGTAGGAGCAGATCGACTCACTTAGCCAGCAAAGGGGGTCTCAGCAGCTGCAGCAGCTAGCGAATGATCCAGCATTGGATAGCACCGCCCCATCCATGCAGAGAAGCAGCGTGGGTTCCGCCCCGGACGACGCAATGCTGGATAGATACCCCGTGGATGACATCACGGATAACACTAACTGCGAGCTACACGCCAAAATGAAGAACATATCCATGAAGGTGGCGGACGCCGTTACTTTTACAAATCCCCCCAAGGCAACCTTCCATTGCAACCCGATTCCCGCGGGCTATGCTCGTGTCTTGGTTGATGAGGTGGTGGACCCATATCCGGACCTACAGCTTGACATTCCTGGAGGTGACGACGAGCACTTTCTCGGAGAGGCCAAACATCGTGTCATCGTATGGAAAAAGGATTGCATCATCTTTCGAAGGCCACCGACACCGCGTCAGCCGACTCCTCGTCGAAGTCTGCCACCGAGTCAGCAGACTCCCGCTCCTGCAAGTCCACCAAGTCAGGCAAAGTGTCAGGCCACTCCTCCTCCAAGTTCGGCAAAGTGTCAAGCCACTCCTCCTCCTCCAAGTCCGCCACAGCGTCAGACGTCCACTCCTCCTCCAAGTCCGGCACAACCTCGGGCCACTCCTCCTCCAAGTCCGGCAAAGTGTCGTGCCACTCCTCCTCCTCCAAGTCCGCCACAGCGACGCCCACCTCCTCCTCCAAGTCCGCACAACCTCAGGCCACTCCTCCTCCAAGTCCGGCACAGCTTCAGGCACTCCTCCTCGTCCAACTCAGCCCGTCTGGCCGTCTCCGCCGCCTCATCAATCGCAGAAGAGACACCCCGCAGCTTTGGTGCGTAGCGGTACGAGTCGAGGTAGTACAGGAAGTACAGGCGGAGGCAAGCGATATAAATATGGTCCAAGCCTCACGCCTCTTCCGCAGAGGCCTTATGATAGGTCCGAGGAGGAAAACGCAGCCATATCGAAGGCCCAGGTGGAAGCCCATTTTGCACCGAAACCGCAACCGCCGCCAAGGGAGAAAGTGCCTAAGGAAACAATTGACCACTTCATTCGTATGGCTCAACCACCAGCTCCCAAGCCTGTTGACACAGACTATGAGCGCCACATCAAGAAGTTAAATCGAGCACGTATACGTAAGGAGGCGAGCTCGGGATCGAGCAAACAACAAGCAGCTGTCGAAAAATGCGGGAAAACCATTCCCCAGCTGGGAGAACAGGCGGCGCAATCGATCACCTCGCTTGTTGTGCCAGCAACACGGGACAGTACGCGCGCCCAATATTATTGTGGGCAAACAGTTTACGTTCCCGAGGTGGGCAATGTGGTAATAACCAAGGACCATATAATGCAGGATGAAGTTCTCAACATCACTGTTGGACAACTCCTCGAGATCGAGCCCATGCATGTGCTTACAGAGGATGAAATAAAACGGAAATATGTCCGGGGCCAACCTTTGGTCAAGCCAGACAAGGTCAAGAACCTCCCAACGAGAATGTATGAATTGCATCAATGGTACATGAACATTACCAAGATTTCCAATCGATTGTCCCTCATGGTGAATGTCAAGGAGGAGCATTACTTCCATGAGAAAGCTCTGTCCGTTGAGTATTACGAACTGTTTCAGTTATACAATCAAGACGCACTCGACAAATCTATAAATGGGTTGCTATTGTCTGTAAGTGATTTCTTTCTGTAATTTAAGTCTCAAGCTAGTTGTAGTGATCCTTTTGATCAATCATTACCTGTAATTATCCTCACTATATTCTTTTCTGTGGTATTATGCAGGATGAAGATGTATGAAATGAGAAAAGGTGGACGCTTTGGCATTGGGTTCATTGACCCAAACACCGTTAATGAATACACATGGAAAATAAATCCACATCATCAAAAGGCCGTAGAGGACAACATGCTAGAGTTCTTGAAGCGCCTCAAATACAATGAAGATATACTACTTCCTTACAACTTCCAGTGAGTCACACTGTCTTGTACTACAAATTCTCTATTTTTGCCAACTAGCTAGCTATATGTTTTTGCTTACATATGCCCGCTTAATTAAGACATGCAAACGTGTGTGCATGCAGATTTCACTGGATCTTGTGTATCATTAAAGTTGGCCTTGGAACAGTTGAAATACTGGACTCACTACTCAAAGCAAATACTGACTATAACATCTTGTTTGGGATAGTCAACAGGTAATTTCAATCATTATTAACTATATATCTCGGCCTATTTAGTTCGTCATTTCATGATATGAACTATTTAATAACCCCTTTATTCATTTTCTTTGCCGGCGGACAGGGCTTGGGCAAGGTTCATCAGCGTCACGGAAGGCGAATGGAAAAAAAAGCTTAAATGGTTTCGACCCAAGGTAAGTAATTAAGTAGTACTAGCTAGCTAGCTAGCTGCCATCTCTTTAATTATCATGCTTGATTAATTATGGTATATAAAACAGTGTTTTGGAGCCAAAGGCAAATTTCTGTGTGCCTCTGGGATCTGGTGGGGGATTGCTGGAATTTAGTCTATATTGAGGCAGCCCAATAATTATTTCAGAAATTCCTAATAAATCCTAGAGGCCCACTTAGCCCATTTGTGCAAGGCAAGGGATACTACTAAAGTTTAGTCCCACATTGCTAGTTTAGTGGGAGTTGGACTTCCTTATAAGGGAGGTTCTTTCCCCACTTGTATGAGCATGAGAATAAGAGGGACATCCACGCGCGCTCTTCCTCCGCCGCCCGCCTTGCCACGCCACGCCACGCCTCGTCACGACGCGCCGCGGGTTGCAGGAATGAGCCGAGCGCTGAAAAGTTTTTGCGGTAGTGGATAATGAATACGAACGGTGCACCTCTTCGCGTGCTGCCTATTCACTTCATCTCCCTCCGTTGCTTCACCTCCCGGCGCAGCCTGTTCGCGTCTCTCTGTTGTGCCTATATAAGATAGGTCGCTCCTCTCCCGAGAGACATATCAGAAGGTCCTCTTCCTCTCGCCACGCAGTTCCAATCTCTGCGCTACTGCTGTCTTCCTCATCCCGGCTTACGGCGTGCACCGCACGTCGGGAAAGTAGGCCTCCGAGACTGCACCTTTTGAGTCCTGTACGGGAGAAGGGTGATAAGGTTTTTGGGGAGCACTCAACGCGACTACTGGCTGCTTCATCACGGACGATCCGGTCGCCGGCGACTACTTCCCCGATGATGACTTCTTCCCCGACGTCCACGACCTCCTCGACGAGATGGCAGGTGAGCACACCGATCCCAAGTCCAGCGCTTCTGCTGCTGCTGTGCCGTACGTGTTCTTCTCCTTTCTGTTAGATGTCCTCCTACAGTTCTTGGCTCTAGTTTCTGCCCTACGTATGTTAGATTATGTTTCGTATAAGCAACTTCATCTAGTGTCTGTTCTAGATATGTTATGCAGACGATGTTTACCTTCTCTCTGTCAGATTGCATGACTTGCTCTATATTTGCTATTTTAGTCATGCTTTATCTAGTATTTTTGTTAATAAAATTATTTAGTAAATTGCTCATATTTTCAACAAGTCATCCAGATAGCGTCCAGTTTGTATCCTTCCACAAATGCTGCCAATATTTTTAATCATTGGTTGAACGGTATTAGGTTCAAAAAGCTAATTTTTGGTGTCTAATTCGTATCCGCCCACAATTTGCAAAGGTAGATCGTAGCATTGCTCTCTTTTTTTGGTGGCCAGCCTTTCATTCTGCCGTCTCCTTTTCTTCCTCGAGGGTTTCACGAGTTTCTCACGTATTTCCTTCGTCTTTTTGCGCCGGCCTCGCCCTACTCATTTTCGTTCTTAAACATGGAACCATCAATCTTGAGCTGCGCTGAAACAATAAATTTCGACCTGGAGTTGTCAAGAAAACTCTCCCCCGCGAAAATTTTACTCCAGCTCGATCGGATTACAACTTCTCGCAGCACAAACACTTGGACACGAGCGGGAGACGGACACCAGCGAGCCTAAATGCGAATCGAATCCAAATGGGAATCCGAGTTCATTTTGCACACGGATGGCGTACGTACGTATCGCAGGCGGTATCCCATCGCCTGACTCGATTGTCTGGAGTAGTATATATTTACGGTTTTACACCCCAGGAGGAATCAATCGCTGCATCTACAGACGGCGACGATCGGCATTGCACCTGCGACGGCGATGGCGCGATCTTGCTCGACGTCAGCGTCGGCTTCCGGCACGGTCTCCGGCAACGGTGAGCCCCGTCCGGCGGATGATCTAGAGAAAAGGCAGAGGACCCAGCCGGGGGTGGTGTCCCTGGCGCATCTGCTGCAGGCGCCCGCCGGGGAAGTACAGCGGCGGGAACAGCCAGGGGAGGTGACGCTGAAGCATATAGACGCGCCGCGTGACTACCTGAAGCTCTCGCTCACGCCACCGGATGAAGATGAACCAGGACCAAACGCCACCGGGGTGTCGAGCGGCGGCAACGGCTCTGTCGTCGAGGAAGATGGCTCGGCCGCGTCGAGCGGGTGGCGGAAACAGCGCTCGTGATCGTGGATGCCGTCAGCCGCCGGCGGCCACTGCGAACAATGTTCTACCGCCCAAGAAGCGAAAGTTTGCGGCTTGTTTTTACCAAGAAAAGCCGGGGACATCAGCGCCAGCCAGCAGCAGCTCACCCTCACGGTCGTTATCGCTGGCGATGGTGGTCCGCGGCAGCTACGGCGAGACGCGTTCCCCAGCTGCAATGGACGGTCAGCCCATCGACGCTGTCCCGCTGCAGGCAGTGTGCGCCCGTGGCAGAGTATGGCGCCCGTTCGGGCTGAGCGGCGGCGCCGGAGAGATCCCAACGAAAGACGCGGGGTCCGCCTCAAGCAGCACCACAACGGCGTCACCGTTCTCTACCGATCCCATCAGCGCCGTTCCGCTGCGTGCGGCGTGGTGCCCATACGTACCTCTCGCCGCCGGCCCACCGGAGCCGTCGTGGACCCGGATACGCGCAGAGCTGGGCCTCCCGCCGGGCCACCCGCTCCACCTCATCGCCCACAAGCGCGTCGAGCGCTCGGACCTCGACCTGCAGCAGAGCCGGCTGTTGATACCGCGCGGCGAGGCCGCCCGCCTCATCCCGCTCCTCTCCGACGACGGGCGCCGCGCCGCCAACCTGGAGGGGCCCTGGAAGAGGCCGAAGCGGCAGACGCCCGGCAGCAACAGCGAGAGCAGCGACGACAAGAAGGTGAGGGCGCAGGGGAAGAGGCACGGCGGGCTGGTCGTGCCGGTCTACCTCAACCGTGCCGGCGACCGGATGGATGCTCAGCTGACGCGATGGACGTCCAACGGCAACACGGTGCTCAAATTCGGAAGCCACAAGAGCTTCGTCGACGTGAGTGGCCTGCAAGTGATGGACGAAATCCAGATATGGGCGTTCCAGAACCCTGGCGTGTGTTTGGTGATCACCAAGATCGGCGGCGGCGGCGATACGACGTCGGCAGCAGAAGGAGGGCAGCAGAGCAAGCCGCCTAGTATAGTGTAGGATATCCGAATATTGTAGGATATGCAAACGGATAATAAATTGTACTCCCTCCGTTCCTAAATATTTGTCTTTCTAGCCATCTCAAATGGACTATAACATATAGATGTATGTAGACATGTTTTAGAGTGTAGATTCACTCATTTTACTCAGTATGTAGTCATTTGTTGAAATCTTTAGAAAGATAATTATTTAAGAACGGAGAGAGTACTTTTGATTCAAAAGATACAATAGATTTTAACTTGGGAATAGAATGAAAAAGTATGGGATGGTGAAGCCTAGCCGGGACAGTGTATTTCCATGTGTAGAAAGATGTGGCAAGTACCAGCAGCATCAAACCATCAATACATGACATCGGATCTTCAAAAAATATCAAAGACTCTCCCATGTACAGAACCTCCCGTGCATAGGAGATTGCTTCTCTTTCCTTTTCAGTGTATGTTTATATATGCAAGGACAGGTAGCAAACTTTGCTTTAGCCGTGAATGCAGTCACCAAGATGATATGACATTTTTTGCGTTACAAGCTTTCATTGTTTCTTTAGGACGTCACGTACTCGTCTCTGTTACAGCTGCAGTAAGGCTGGTCATAACGGAAGATATCATGTACTAGTTATTTCTAAAAATGTGGTGAGACATATTGTGCTAAGAGATCATCTTTGTCTTCTCTTATTTAAAAGAAGACAAGCCTCCTCTACCTCATCATTTATCCTACGTGGCACTCTTAAGATAACACCATTGTACATGCCCTTAGGGCATGTACAATGATAAGGGCATGTACAATGGTTGATAAGATAGTCTTATCTTCAATATTGCATGTAATTTAGAGATGACAAAAAAATGTCTACAATGGATCATCTCTTAGCCTTATCTTCAATAATTGGCTATTTCTAAAAACGTGGTGAGACATATTCTGCTAAGAGACCATCTTTTATCTTTTCTTAAATAAGAGAAGACAAGTCTTTTTTTATGAGTTCTCTCTCCTTCATTTTATCATTTATCCTATGTGGCACTGCTAAGATAGCACCATTGTACATGCCCTTATGATACTCAACCCTCTATTTTCGGGGCTGGACCTACCGACCTATATAGTAATCCTTTAGTCTCGGCCATTGATGCCCGCCGAACCGCTCAGCGGATGCACACGTATGCCACAGATCGAGGACGACTTCTGACTCGGCTTTGGTGTCTCAGGCCTGCGCGCACTGGCGGTGGCACGAAGGACTTGCGCGCATGCACTTGGTCAGTGGCACAACACACGCCGGGAGCGTTAGGGCTTGTCATGGAGTTTGCCATGCACCACAGTGCCGGCTACTATCGGTGCTCACAAGGAGGGTTCATTATCGCTTGTGGAGCTCGGCCTGTGGAAGAAGATGGATATGATGTGTAGGGCCGCTGAGTCAGTGAGAGAGTCTAGTAAGAGCATCTTTAGCAGATCTATTAAAATCTGGCACTGCAAAATCATTTTAGTGTTCCCCAAAAATGATTTCCCGAACGAGAAGGCTCCGGCGGTACTACAAAATTGTTTAGTGTTCCCCTGAAAATGATTTTGCGGGAACGCGAAGGCTCTGGCGGAACAGATCCTGTAAATCTCGTACTGCATATTAGAAAACAACTTCATGCCAGAAAATAGTTCATCACAACCATAGTGCACTAATGACCCACAAGTATAGGGGATCAATTGTAGCTCTTTTCGATAACTAAGAGTGTCGAACCCAACGAGGAGCAGAAGGAAATGACAAGTAGTTTTCAGTAAGGTAATGTTTGCAAGTGCTAAAACTGTAAGTAGCGAGTAGTTTGATAGCAAGATAATTTGTAACGAGCAAGTAATGATAGTAGCAACAAGTATGCATCAAGATAGCCCAATCCTTTTGAGGCAAAGGACATGCCAAAACGGTCTCTTATGATAAACAAAGTGTTCTTGAGGGAACACGGGAATTTCATCTAGTCACTTTCATCATGTTGGTTTGATTTGTGTTCGCTACTTTGATAATTTAATATGTGGGTGAACCGGTGCTTAGGTGTTGTTCTTACTTGAACAAACCTCCTACTTATAATTAACCCTCCCGCAAGCATCCGCAACTACGAGAAAAGTATTAAGAATAAATTCTAACCATAGCATTAAACTTTTGGGTCCAATCGGTCCCTTACGGAATAGTGCATAAACTGGGGTTTAAGCTTCTGTCACTCTCGCAACCCACCATCTATTTACTACTCCACAATGCATTCCCTTAGGCCCAAATATGGTGAAGTGTCATGTAGTCGACGTTCACATGACACCACTAAGGGAATCACAACATACATACCATCACAATATCGAACACATATCAAGTTCACATGATTACTTGCAACATGATTTATTCTGTGACCTCAAGCACAAAAGTAACTATTCACAAATAACAAACATGATCATGATCAGAGGAGTATTACATAGCATCATGGATCTGAACATATAATCTTCCACCAAATAAACCATATAGTAATCAACTACAAGATGTAATCAACACTACTAGTCACCATCTAGCACCAATCTATAGTTCTGGTAACAAGATTGAATACAAGAGATGAATTAGGGTTTCAGATGAGTTGGTGCTGTTGAATATGTTGATGGAGATTGCCCTCCCCAAGATGGGAGAGTTGATGGTGATGATGATGACGATGATTTCCCCCTCCGGGAGGGAAGTTCCCCCGGCAAAATCGCTCCGCCGAAGGGCGAAAGTGCTCCTGCCCAAGTTCCACCTCGAGACGGCGGCGCTCCGCCCCGAAAGTCTTCTCCTTATTTTTTTCTAGGTAAAAATGACTTATATACCAGAAGATAGGCACCGGAGGTGGGCTGAGGAGGCCACAACCCACCAGGGCGCGCCAGGGGTCCCTAGCGCGCCCAGGTGGGTTGTGCCCACCTGGTGGCCCCCCTCTGGTGATTATTGGCTCCATTATTTCTTAAATAATCCATAAAAGAATCTCCGTAAAGTTTCAGCTTGTTTGGAGTTGTGCAGAATAGGTGGCCTGGCGTAGCTTTTTCAGGCCCAGATTTCCAGCTACCGGAATTCTCCCTCTTGGTGTGTACCTTGCAAATTAAGAGAGAAGACATTGTAATTACTCCAAAAAGCATTATTTAGGATAAAAAAATTGTAAATAACAGTAAGAAAACATGATGCAAAATGGACGTATCAACTCCCCCAAGCTTAGATCTCGCTTGTCCTCAAGGGAAAACCGAAATCGAAAAACATGTCCACATGCTTTGAGAGAGAGGTGTCGTTAAAAAAAACAAAATACGGACATAGAAGCATCATGTTGATTATTATAACAGCAACAAATTCAAACATAAAACTTGTATCATACACTTCGCATGAATAAGTAATAGTTCATCACACAATCAAAGTATAAAGCAAAACTCTATTAGAAACCAACAAACTATGTTCTCAGTCAATTTTGAAACTACAATTCATCATCTTTTCAGGAAGGATCGGCGTGTTGGAGCCTTTAGGAAAGTCCACATACTCAACCATCATATAGTCTTTTATGATTGCTAACACTCACCTTGTACACATGAGCAAAACGTTTCAACCAGGCACATAGAAAGATATGGGCTTATAGTTTCACCTCCCAACATACTCACCTCAAGGGTGATGTCAACAATATTAACTCATGCTATCTATATTCAACTGGAAATATGTGCCTAGATCTTTCCTCACCACATGATGCTTGCCAAAAGAGAAAAATAAAAGGGAATAGAAGTAAAAATATGACTCTTTGCATAAAAGTAAATAAATAAAAATAAAAGATATGACATTCGCAGAGGGAAGCGAGAGGTTGTCATGCGCCTATTTGTTTGCATGCTCAATCCCTTAGTGCAAAAGAACGTCATGTTACATTGCCCTTAAGATGAAAACCTTTATTATGCAGTCTCGTCGCTTTTATCCTTTGTCATCCAAGTTCGTGCAATGCTCAATTTTCTCTTACACTAAACAATCTCACACATTTAGAAGCAATTTTATTGCCTTTTGCACCGATGACAACTTACTCAAGGGATCTTTCTCAATCCCTAGGTAGGTATGGTGGACAATTGAAAAATATATGGGTTTAAGGGTTTTGGATGCACAAGTAGTATTTCTACTTAGTGCGGAAATTTGGCTAGCAAAGATAGGGGCAAGCATCACATGTTAAAGGATCTATGACAATATGACTTACGTGTGAATATAAACATACATAAACCATTACGTTGTCTTCCTTGTCCAACGTCAACAATTTTGGCATATAATATTTTGATGAGGGCTCACAATCACACAAGATTTCTAGGATAGTATATTTATATGTGAATCTTCCCTTCCCTTATTAATTCTTTCATGAGTTGCATCAACGACTAATGTTATGGTTGTCAATCTCTAATAAAATTTTCTTACTTATACTTTTCCTTATGTGGTGCTATCACCTACCATAGGATTAGTATATGATCTTATTGATTTATTTCATTTCTTTTATTTGCTTTCTTTCTCTTTTTCTTTTCTTATTTCTTTTCTTTATTTGCAACATAAAAGTAAAGAAATTAAAAACTCAAACTAACTTTATTATATAACTTGCACACGATTACAATGATGGATCACTACAAACTCTCAAAGAAGAAAAGATCGAACTAAACTTTATTCATCTAAGCAAAAGATTGAACTAAGATAAGTAAAAGCAAAAAGATAGTGGGATGATACGATACCGGGGCACCTCCCCCAAGCTTGGCGGAAGCCAAGGGGAGTGCCGATACCCGATACTCAATTCTCCTTTGGTGGTGAAGAAGGTGATGTGGTGATGAAGTATTTTACAATATAACCATGAGTAGATCCTTCAAACCTTGAGTCCCGAAGGGCTTGATGAATTAACTCACTGCTTCTTCACCTCAGCAATTATGTGTTTATTCTCAGGGCCCCACGGTTTGGTTCCTGCACTATTTTATCTTGGCCGAGATATGTCCCAGTTGGGCGGTATGTGCCTACGAGGAGTGTTCTCGAACCCATAATTATGAATCAAATTATGAAAATTGTTACGGTGTAACCTATGTAAGGGCCTCCTCGGTGGGAGATCTTCTTGCACGTCCAGGCTCGCTTGATTGTTTGATGATCCCATGGCTTGATGAGGATTAGGGTGAGTGGAGATGCCAGCTAGTGTACCCCTCTCAGAGGTCGGAGGATGAATCCCAAAGGGGCTTTCCTCTTCTTCCTCCATAGCAGCCTCTTCAGCTTCATCCCCCCTTAGATCTTCCTGAACGTACCTTATGTATCCTTATCCAGTGTTGAAGGGTGAGGAAGACATTACTTTGGTCTAGTTGAATCTGTCAGAAAACAACAAGAGAAGAGAACAGAGGATTTCTTCGTGATACGGTGATTAACAGGTTCGGGTAGTATATATAAATTTTTTTATCTTGAAAGACAAGTAAGAGGTAGAAAAACGAAGTCCGGAAGGTATCCCAGGTGTCTTGTGCCCACCAGGGGACGCTTCCTGGAAGTTTCTTTATTTCCAAAATTCTAAAATATTCCAAAACTGACAAAAAATATTTTTTCAGATTTTTCGGAGTCCGTTTACTTACCGTATCATGTACCTCCTTATTTTGACGATTCTGGAGTGTTCCGGAAGGACTCTTTTATGTGTTCTTCCGGTGTCAAATTTTGGATAATATTGCTTTCAACATTAATAGGCATACCTGAGATATAATGCTTTATTCGTTGTCCATTGACAACCTTTGGGTTAGTACCTTGAATTATTTGTTTTGATGGCTCAGATCGGAAACCTCCTCGATGACATATGGGCCTTCCCATTTCGAGAGGAGCTTTCCTGCAAAGAATCTAAAATGAGAGTTGTACAAAAGAAGATATTCTCCAACTTTAAACTCACGCTTTTGGATTCTTTTTGTTGGGGAACGTTGCAGAAAATTAAAAAATTTCCTACGGTTTCATCAAGATCAATCTATGAGTTCATCTAAGCAACGAGTCATGGGAGAGAGATTGCATCTACATACCACTTGTAGATCGCGTGCGGAAGCGTTCAAGGGAACGGGGATGATGGAGTCGTACTCGCCGTGATTCAAATCACCGATGACCAAGTGCCGAACGGACAGCACCTCCGCGTTCAACACACGTACGGAACGGACGACGTCTCTTCCTTCTTGATCCAGAAAGGGTGAAAGAGAGGTTGAGGAAGAAGGCTCCAGCAGCAGCACGACGGCGTGATGATGGTGGAGAGGCAGTACTCCGACAGGGCTTCGCCAAGCACTCAACGGAGGAGGAGAGGTGTTGGGGAGGGGAGGGGCTGCGCCTTGGATGTGTGTTGCAGCCCTCCCTCACCCCTCTATTTATAGGGGAAGGGGCAAGGGCGGCCCCTCTAGATGAGATCTAGAGGGGCGGCGGCAGGAGGGGCTTGCCCCCAAGCAAAGGGGGGCGCCCCACTAGGTTCCCCCAACCCTAGGTGCATGGGCCTAGGGGGGGGGGGGCGCCCAGCCCTCCAGGGGCTGGTTCCCTGCCCCTTGTGGCCCATGAGGCCCTCCGAAAGGGGTGGCCCCTCCCGGTGGACCCCCGGAACCTTTCCGGTGGCCCCAGATAATACCGATATGACCTCGAAACTTTCCGGTGTCCGTTTGACAACTTCCCATATATAAATCTTTACCTCCGGACCATTCCGGAACTCCTCGTGACGTCCGGGATCTCATCCTGGACTCCAAACAACATTCGGTAATCACATACAAGTCTTCCTAATAACCCTAGCGTCACCGGACCTTAAGTGTGTAGACTCTACGGGTTCGGGAGACATGCAGACATGACCGAGACGACTCTGGGTCAATAACCAACAGCGGGATCTGGATACCCATGTTGGCTCCACATACTCCTCGATGATCTCATCGGATGAACCACGATGTCGAGGATTCAAGCAACCCGTATACTATTCCTTTTGTCGACGGTATGTTACTTGCCCGAGATTCGATCGTCGGTATCCCAATACCTCATTCAATCTCGTTACGGCAAGTCACTTTACTCGCATGCCGTAATGCATGATACCGTGACGGACACTTGGTCACTTTGAGCTCATTATGATGATGCACTACTGAGTGGGCCCGGTGATACCTCTCTGTAACACGGAGTGACAAATCCCATTCTCGATCCGTATCAACCCAATGACACTTTCGGAGATACCTGTAGTGTACCTTTATAGTCACCCAGCCACGTTGTGGACGTTTGGTAAGCACTCCTACAAAGATCCGGGAGTTACACGATCTCATGGTCTAAGGAAAAGATACTTGACATTGGAAAAGCTCTAGCAAAACGAACTACACGATCTTGTGCTATGCTTAGGATTGGGTCTTGTCCATCACATCATTCTCCTAATGATGTGGTCCCGTTGTCAACGACATCTAATGTCCATAGTCAGGAAACCATGACTATCTGTTGACCAACGAGCTAGTCAACTAGAGGCTTACTAGGGACGTATTGTGTTCTATGTATTCACACGTGTATAACGATTTTCGGATAACACAATTATAGCATGAATAAAAGATAATTATCATGAACAAGGAAATATAATAATAATCCTTTTATTATTGCCGCTAGGGCATATTTCCAACAGTCTCCCACTTGCACTAGAGTCAATAATCTAGTTACATTGTGATGAATCGAACACCCATAGAGTTCTGGTGTTGATCATGTTTTGCCCTTGGAAGAGGTTTAGTCAACGGATCTGCGACATTCAGATCCGTATGCACTTTGCAAATTTCTTTGTCTCCATCTTGAACATTTTCACGGATGGAGTTGAAGCGACGCTTGATGTGCCTGGTCTTCTTGTGAAACCTGGGCTCCTTGGCAAGGGCAACAGCTCGGTGTTGTCACAGAAGAGTTTGATCGGCCCCGACGCATTGGGTATGACTCCTAGGTCGGTGATGAAATCCTTCACCCAAATTGCTTCTTGCGCTGCCTCCGAGGCTGCCATGTACTCCGCTTCACATGTAGATCCCGCCACGACGCTCTGCTTGCAGGTGCACCAGCTTACTGCCACACCATTCAACATATACACGTATCCGGTTTGTGAATTAGAGTCATCCAGATCTGTGTCGAAGCTAGTGTTGACGTAACCCTTTACGACGAGCTCTTCGTCACCTCCATAAACGAGAAACATGTCCTTTGTCCTTTTCAGGTACTTCAGGATATTCTTGACCGCTGTCCAGTGTTCCTTGCCGGGATTACTTTGGTACCTTCCTACCAAACTTACGGCAAGGTTTACATCAGGTCTGGTACACAACATGGCATACATAATAGAACATATGGCTGATGCATAGGGGATGACACTCATCTCTTCTTTATCTTTTGCCGTGGTCGGGCATTGAGCCGAGCTCAATCTCACACCTTGCAGTACATGCAAGAACCCTTTCTTGGACTGATCCATTTTGAACTTCTTCAAAATCTTATCAAGGTATGTGCTTTGTGAAAGACCTATGAGGCGTCTCGATCTATCCCTATAGATCTTGATGCCTAATATGTAAGCAGCTTCTCCAAGGTCCTTCATTGAAAAACTTTTATTCAAGTAGGCCTTAATGCTGTCCAAGAGTTCTATATCATTTCCCATCAAAAGTATGTCATCTACATATAATATGAGAAATGCTACTGAGCTCCCACTCACTTTCTTGTAAACGCAGGCTTCTCCATAAGTCTGCATAAACCCAAACGCTTTGATCATCTCATCAAAGCGAATGTTCCAACTCCGAGATGCTTGCACCAGCCCATAAATGGATTCTGGAGCTTGCATACCTTGTTAGCATTCTTAGGATCGACAAAACCTTCCGGCTGCATCATATACAGCTCTTCCTTAAGATAACCGTTAAGGAATGTTGTTTTGACGTCCATCTGCCATATCTCATAATCATAGTATGCGGCAATTGCTAACATGATTTGGACGGACTTAAGATTCACTACGGGAGAGAAAGTCTCATCATAGTCAATCCCTTGAACTTGCCGATAACCCTTAGCGACAAGTCGAGCTTTATAGATGGTGACATTACCATCCGCGTCATCTTCTTCTTAAAGATCCATTTGTTTTCTATCGCTCACCGATCATCGGGCAAGTCTGTCAAAGTTCATACTTTGTTTTCATACATGGATCCTATCTCGGATTGCATGGCTTCAAGCCATTTGTTGGAATCTGGGCCCGCCATCGCTTCTTCATAGTTCGAAGGTTCACCGTTGCCTAACAACATGATTTCCGGTGACAGGGTTGCCATACCAATCTGGTGTGGAGCGTGTCCTTGTGGACCTACAAAGTTCAGTAGCAACTTGATCCGAAGTACCTTGATCATCATCATTAATTTCCTCTCCAAGGGTGTAGGCACCACAGGAATATTTTCTGAGCTACACTACTTTCCGATTCAAGAGGTAGTACTTCATCGAGTTCTACTTTCCTCCCACTTACTCCTTTCGAGAGAAACTCTTTTTCCAGAAAGGATTCGTTCTTGGCAACAAAGATCTTGCCTTCGGATCTAAAGAAGAAGGTATACCCAATGGTTTCCTTAGGGTATCCTATGAAGACGCATTTTCCGACTTGGGTTCGAGCTTTTCAGGTTGAAGTTTCTTGACATAAGCATCGCATCCCCATACTTTTAGAAACGAGAGCTTAGGTTTCTTCCCAAACCATAATTCATACGGTGTCGTCTCAACGGATTTAGACGGTGCCCTATTTAAAGTGAATGTAGCTGTCTCTAGAGCGTATCCCCAAAATGATAGCGGTAAATCAGTAAGAGACATCATAGATCGCACCATATCCAATAGAGTGCGATTACGATGTTCAGACACACCGTTACGCTGAGGTGTTCCAGGCGGCGTGAGTTGTGAAACGATTCCACATTTCCTTAAGTGTGTACCAAATTCGTGACTTAAATATTCTCCTCCACAATCTGATCGTAAGAACTTTATTTTTCGGTCACGTTGATTCTCTACCTCATTCTGAAATTCCTTGAACTTTTCAAAGGTCCCAGACTTGTGTTTCATCAAGTAGACATACCCATATCTACTTAAGTCGTCTGTGGGAGTGAGAACATAGCGATATCCTCCGTGAGCCTCAACGCTCATTGGACCGCACACATCGGTATGTATGATTTCCAATAAGTTGGTTGCTCGCTCCATTGTTCCGGAGAACGGAGTCTTGGTCATTTTGCCCATGAGGCATGGTTCGCATGTGTCAAATGATTCATAATCGAGAGACTCTAAAAGTCCATAAGAATGGAGCTTCTTCATGCGCTTGACACCAATGTGACCAAGGCGGCAGTGCCACAAGTATGTGGGACTATCGTTATCAACTTTACATCTTTTGGTATTCACACTATGAATATGTGTAACATTACGCTCGAGATTCATTAAGAATAAACCATTGACCATCGGAGCATGACCATAAAACATATCTCTCATATAAATAGAACAACCATTATTCTCGGATTTAAATGAGTAGCCATCTCACATTAAACGAGATCCTGATACAATGTTCATGCTCAAACTTGGCACTAAATAACAATTATTGAGGTTTAAAACTAATCCCGTAGGTAAATGTAGAGGTAGCGTGCCGACGGCGATCACATCGACCTTAGAACCATTCCCGACGCCAAGATCGTCACCTCGTCGCCCTTCGCCAGTCTCCATTTATTCCACAGCTCCTGCTGTGAGTTACAAATATGAGCAACGACACGGTATCAAATACCCAGGGAGTTACTACGAGTCTTGGTAAGGTACACATCAATTACATGTATATCAAATATGCCTTTAGTGTTGCCGGCCTTCTTGTCCGCTAAGTATTTGGGGCAGTTCCGCTTCCAAAGGGCCCTTCCCTTTGCAATAAAAGCACTCTGTCTCAGGCTTGGGTCCATTCTTTGACTTCTTCGGTAACTTGCTTACCGGGCGCGGCAACATGTTTGCCGTCCTTCTTGAAGTTCTTCTTACCCTTGCCCTTTTTGAACTTAGTGGTTTTATTGACCATCAACACTTGATGTTCTTTCTTGATTTCAACCTCTGCCGACTTCAGCATTGAGAATACTTCAGGAATGGTCTTCACCATCCCCTGCATATTGTAGTTCATCACAAAGCTCTTGTAGCTTGGTGGGAGCGACTGAAGGATTCTGTCAATGACCGCCTCGTCCGGGAGGTTGATCTCTAGCTGGGACAGGCGGTTGTGCAACCCAGACATTTTGAGTATGTGCTCATGATGTAACTGTTTTCCTCCATCTTACAACTATAGAACTTGTCGGAGACTTCATATCTCTCGACCCGGGCATGAGCTTGGAAAACCATATTCAGCTCCTCGAACATCTCATATGCTCCGTGTTGCTCAAAATGCTTTTGGAGCCCCGGTTCTAAGCTATAAAGTATGCCGCACTGAACGAGGGAGTAATCACTAGCACGAGATTGCCAAGCATTCATAATGTCTTGGTTCTCTGGGATGGGTGCTTCACCTAGCGGTGCTTCTAGGACATATTGTTTCTTGGCTGTTATGAGGATGATCCTTAGGTTCCGGACCCAGTCCGAATAGTTGCTGCCATCATCTTTCAGCTTGGTTTTCTCTAGGAACGCGTTGAAGTTCATGTTGACATGAGCGTTGGCCATTTGATCTACAAGACATATTTTGCAAAGACATTAGACTAAGTTCATGATAATTAAGTTCATCTAATCAAATTATTTAATGAACTCCCACTCAGATTTGACATCCCTCTAGTCATCTAAGTGTTATATGATCCGAGTCGACTAGGTCGTGTCCGATCATCACATGAGACGGACTAGTCATCGTCGGTGAACATCTCCATGTTGATCGTATCTTCCATACGACTCATGTTCGACCTTTCGGTCTCTTGTGTTCCGAGGCCATGTCTGTACATGCTAGGCTCGTCAAGTTAACCCTAAGTGTTTATGCGTGTGTAAAACTGTCTTACACCCGTTGTATGTGAACGTAAGGATCTATCACACCCGATCATCATGTGGTGCTTCGAAACGACGAACTTTAGCAACGGTGCACAGTTAGGGGGAACACTTTCTTGAAATTATTCTAAGGGATCATCTTATTTACTACCGTCGTTCTAAGTAAACAAGATGCAAAAACCATAATAAACATCACATGCAATTATATAAAGTAGTGACATGATATGGACAATATCATATAGCTCCTTTGATCTTCATCTTCGGGCTCCATGATCATCTTGTCACCGCATGACACCATGATCTCCATCATCATGATCTCCATCATCGTGTCTCCATGAAGTTGCTCGCCAACTATTACTTCTACTACTAGGGCTCACACGTTTAGCGATAAAGTAAAGTAATTTACATGGCGTTGAATCAATGACACGCAGGTCATACAATAATTAAGACAACTCCTATGGCTCCTGCCGGTTGTCATACTCATCGACATGCAAGTCGTGATTCCTATTACAAGAACATGATCTCATACATCACAATATATCATTCATCACAACTTCTGGCCATATCACATCACATGACAATTGCTGCAAAAACAAGTTAGACGTCCTCTAATTGTTGTTGCATCTTTTACGATGGCTGCAATTGGGTTCTAGCAAGAACGCTTTTCTTACCTACGAATAACCACAACGTGATTTTGTCAACTTCTATTTACCCTTCATAAGGACCCTTTTCATCTAATCCGCTCCAACTAAAGTAGGTGAGACAGACACCCGCTAGCCACCTTATGCAACTAGTGCATGTCGATCGGTGGAACCTGTCTCACGTAAGCGCACGTGTAAGGTCGGTCCGGCCGCTTCATCCCACAATACCGCTGAAGCAAGAAAAGACTAGTAGCGGAAAGCAAGTTGACAAGATCTACACCCACAACAAAATTGTGTTCTACTCGTGCAATAGAGAACTATGCATAGACCTAGCTCATGATGCCACTGTCGGGGAACGTTGCAGAAAATTAAAAAATTTCCTACGGTTTCACCAAGATCCATCTATGAGTTCATCTAAGCAACGAGTCATGGGAGAGAGATTGCATCTACATACCACTTGTAGATCGCGTGCGGAAGCGTTCAAGGGAACGGGGATGATGGAGTCGTACTCGCCGTGATTCAAATCACCGATGACCAAGTGCCGAACGGACAGCACCTCCACGTTCAACACACGTACGGAACGGACGACGTCTCCTCCTTCTTGATCCAGCAAGGGGGGAGGAGATGTTGAGGAAGAAGGCTCCAGCAGCAGCACGACGGCGTGATGATGGTGGAGAGGCAAGATCTCGGCAGTGGCTTCGCCAAGCACTCAACGGAGGAGGAGAGGTGTTGGGGAGGGAGGGTTGCGCCTTGGATGTGTGTTGCAGCCCTCCCTCACCCCTCTATTTATATGGGAAGGGGCAGGGGGCCCCTCTAGATGAGATCTAGAGGGGGCGGCCAGGAGGGGGCTTGCCCCCAAGCAAAGGGCGCCCCACTAGGGTTCCCCCAACCCTAGGCGCATGGGCCCAAGGAGGCGCCCAGCCCTCCAGGGGCTGGTTCCCTGCCCTTGTGGCCCATGAGGCCCTCCGAGAGGGTGGCTCCTCCGGTGGACCCCGGAACCTTTCCGTGGCCCCAGACAATACCGATATGACCCGAATCTTTCCGGTGTCCGCTTGACAACTTCCCATATATAAATATTTACCTCCGGACCATTCCGAACTCCTCGTGACATCCGGGATCTCATCCGGGACTCAACAACATTCGGTAATCACATACAAGTCTTCTTAATAACCCTAGCGCCACCGAACCTTATGTGTAGACCCTACGGGTTCGGAGACATGCAGACATGACCGAGACGACTCTCGGTCAATAACCAACAGCAGGATCTGGATACCCATGTTGGCTCCCACATACTCCTCGATGATCTCATCGGATGCACCACGATGTCGAGGATTCAAGCAACCCCGTATACTATTCCTTTTGTCAGACGGTATGTTACTTGCCCGAGATTCGATCGTCGGTATCCCAATACCTCATTCAATCTCGTTTAGGTCAAGTCACTTTACTCGTACCGTAATGCATGATCTCATGACCAGACACTTGGTCACTTTGAGCTCATTATGATGATGCACTACCGAGTGGGCCCAGTGATACCTCTCCGTAACACAGAGTGACAAATCCCATTCTCGATCCGTGTCAACCCAACAGACACTTTCGGAGATACCTGTAGTGTACCTTTATAGTCACCCAGTTACGTTGTGACGTTTGGTACACCCAAAGCACTCCTATAGTATCCAGGAGTTACACGATCTCATGGTCTAAGGAAAAGATACTAGACATTGGAAAAGCTCTAGCAAAACGAACTGCACGATCTTGTGCTATGCTTAGGATTGGGTCTTGTCCATCACATCATTCTCCTAATGATGTGATCCCGTTGTCAACGACATCTAATGTCCATAGTCAGGAAATCATGACTATCTGTTGACCAACAAGCTAGTCAACTAGAGGCTTACTAGGGACGTATTGTGTTCTATGTATTCACACGTGTATTACGATTTCTGGATAATACAATATTAGCATGAATAAAAGACAATTATCATGAACAAGGAAATATAACAATAATCCTTTTATTATTGCCTCTAGGGCATATTTCCAACACTTTTTTCATGCCATCTTTTAACTTTTTCTTTGAATAACTTTGCATTTTCATAAGCTTGGGTTCTCCATTCATATAATGAGCTTATATCAAATAGCCTCTTTTCACTAGCAACTTTGAAATCATAGTTGAGTTTTTAACTGCCCAATATGCTTTATGTTCTAACTCAAGAGGTAAATCACAAGCTTTTCCATAAACCATTTTATAAGGAGACATACCCATAGGATTTTTATAAGTTGTCCTATAAGCCCAAAGGGCATCATCTAATTTCTTAGACCAATTCTTCCTGGACCTTTTAACAGTCTTTCGCAAAATTAATTTTATTTCTCTATTTGAAAGTGCAACTATCCCTGGGTGGTTTTGGTAATGATTAATAACATATAGCTCATTGAACTAATGCCATTACAAGATAAATATTTTAGTAAAGTTCAATGATTGGCATGGCATCGATAAGGAATGTGGACCCCTCAAAATGCTAAGGACAAAAGATTGGCTCAAGCTTCAAAGTCCAAGACTCTACATTTTACTTTTAGTGATCCAAGATCACATTGAGTCCATAGGAAAAGCCAATACTATTAAAAGGGGATGAGGTGTTGCTTAATGGCTTGCTTGCTCAAAGTGCTTAGTGATATGCTCCAAAGCCCTCAACCACTTTCTCATATCCACATATCACCCAAACCAAAAGTCAAACTCGGCCCCACCGATTTGATCCATCCAGCGCCACCGACTTCATTTGACATAGCCACTGCCAGAAACCCTAGTCTTTTCGGTCTCACCGATAGGGATCTCGGTCCCACCGAGTCTGCAATGCAAACTCTCTATTTCCTTTTTGTAACGCTTCGGTCCCACCGAGACGAGCGAATCGGTCCCACCGAGTTTGACTGACCAACTCTCTGTTTGTCTATTACCAAAATCGGTCGCACCGAGTTTGAGTAATCGGTCCAACCGAGATTACGTTATGCCCTAACCCTAATGATATCGGTCCCACCGAAAATCCTAACGTTCACATTTTGAACTAAATCGGTCTGACCGAGTTTTGTGATTCGGTCCCACCGAGTTTGGTGAATTGTGTGTAACGGTTAGATTTTGTGTGGAGGCTATATATACCCCTCCACCCACTCTTCATTCGTGGAGAGAGCCATCAGAACATGCCTACACTTCCAACATACATTTTCTGAGAGAGAACCACCTACACTTGTGTTGAGACCAAGATATTCCACTCCAACCATATGAATCTTGATCTCTAGCCTTCCCCAAGTTGCTTTCCACTCAAATCATCTTTCTACGGAATCCAATCCTATGAGAGAGAGCTGAGTGTTGAGGAGACTATCATTTGAAGCACAAGAGCAAGGAGTTCATCATCAACACACCATCTATTACCTTTTGGAGAGTGGTGTCTCCTAGATTTGTTAGGTGTCACTTGGGAGCCTCCTTCAAGATTGTGGAGTTGAACCAAGGAGTTTGTACGGGCAAGGAGATCGCCCACTTCATGAAGATCTACCCTAGTGAGGCCAGTCCTTCGTGGGTGATGGCCATGGTGGGGTAGACAAGGTTGCTTCTTCGTGGAACCTTCGTGGGTGGAGCCCTCCATGGACTCGCGCAACCGTTACCCTTCGTGGGTTGAAGTCTCCATCAACGTGGATGTACGATAGCACCACCTATCGGAACCACGGATAAAAAATCTCCCTGTCTACATTGCGTTTGCTCCCTCCAAACTCCTCCCTTTACCTTCATATGCAATTGTTTTACATTCCGCTGCTATACTCTTAGAATTGCATGTGTAGGTTGATTACTTGATTTGTGCTAAGTCGATAAAATCTGCCAAGACTTAAAATTGGGAAAAGGCTAGATTTTTATTTGGTCAAGTAGTCTAATCACCCCCCCCCCCCTCTAGACATACTTCCGATCCTACAATTGGTATCAGAACTTTGGTCTCCATTTGCTTTGATTTCCATAGCTTTTGGTGATCATAGCCTTGGTTTCACAACCTAGGAGAGTATGGCGTCTAGCGAGGGAAATTACCACCGTAGAGGTCCTTACTTTGATGGTACTAATTTTGCTAGTTGGAAGCATAAGATGAAAATGCATATTCTTGGACATAACCCTGTCGGTTGGGCTATTGTGTATTGGCTTGCAAGGTGAATTCTTCGATGGGAGAGAACCAAACCGTGAAGCTACCACGAAAGAATTGAAGATGCTGCAATACAACGCTCAAGCTTGTGATATCCTCTTCAACGGATTGTGCCCCGAAGAGTTCAACAAAATCAGCCATCTTGAGAATGCAAAGGAAATTTAGGATACTTTGATTGACATGCAAGAAGGTACCGACTCCGTCAAGGAATCCAAATTGTATGTGCTTCAAAGTCAACTTGACAAGTTCAAAATGAAGGATAGTGAAGGTGTCACTGAAATGTACTCTAGGCTTGCTCTCATCACAATTGAGATTGTCGGCTTAGGAAGTGAAGAGATGACCGATAGATTCATCATCAAGAAGATCTGAAGGCCTTGGACGGAAAATATGATACCATGTGCACATTGATCCAAATGATGCCCAACTACAAAGATCTCAAGATAACGGAAGTCATTGGAAGAATTGTTGCTCATGAGATGTCACTCAAGGATAAGAAAGAGCTTCACAACAAGTCCAGCGGTGCATACAAAGCCTCATGTGATGCTCCCACATCATCAAGTGAGAAACAAACCTTCAATGAAGAATTGAGCCTAATGGTGAAGAACTTCAACAAGTTCTACAAGAGTAGAAGCAAGGAAAGAAGTTCCAAGTCAAGGTCCTACAATGACAAAAGATCCTCTAGTCGTGAATGAAATTGCTATAATTGTGGAAGACCTGGACACTACTCCAATGAGTGTACGGCTCCCTACAAAAGAAGAGAAGATTCTCCCAAAAGAAGAAGTAGAAGAGATGAATCACCACCAAGAGAGAGAAGGAGTAGAGATGATCGTTATGAGCGAAGACCCTCTCGGAGAAGCAAGGATTCAGAAAGGAAGGACAAATCATCAAATAGCTACACAAAAAGAAGACATCAAGCTCATCTTGGTGAATGAGTATCCGGCTCCGACTCCGACCATCACTCCGACTCCGAATATACTCAAGATGAAGGTGTTGCCGGTCTAGCACTTGTGTCAAGAATGGAGAGAGCCAGTAAAAGACAAAAGACAAAAATACAAAAAGGACGCTGCTCCACGTCCAGATGTTACTTTTGTCGACAAAAGACAAAAAGAACTGCTTTGGGATACTCTCATGGAACATTTCACCCTACCAGATCATTTCACAGAAGCAGATGTGCAGAAAGTCAAGGACGCTGCTCTTAGGAAGATGGCGGTTGCATTCAAGAACCACAAGAATCGTGAATGGGACAAGTACGTCAAGGGAGGAAGGAAGACTCCAGTATTCGAGGGAACACTAGAGAACCAACGTGCTCATTGGGACGATTTCGTGAAATTCAAGGATTCGGAATTAGCTAAGGAACGGTCGAGAATAAACAAGAAGAATGCCAAAAAAGGATAAGTTCCATAAGCTGGGGCCAGGCAGCTATGCGGTGGCAATGCCTAAGTGGGATAAGTCTGAGAAAGAGATGGAGGATGCAGGTGTCACTCCGGTTACTAGGAGCTGGCCCCCTAGGTGCAGGACTTGGTTCTATGCGCATGGGGGGAGTTGGACCCGAAGACAGGGAATGTTTCGACGAGGGCAAGTCTGAAGGGAGCCGACGATGCGGTACTTGTTGCAATAGAAGAGGCACGATCGGGGGTGTTCCAGCCCAACAGAGAGAACGACGAGCTTACGCGTGCCCTGGGAAATCCTGAACACCCGGGAAGAACACGAGGCAAGGGCGCTATAACGTGGTATGAGGGGTTTTCAGACTGGAACAACGACTACAGAACCCGTGCGAGAAAGAAGATTGCGGAGGAGAAGAAGAGGAAGATGGAGGAGGAGCAGAGGAAGCGGGACTATGAACGCCTTCAAGGACTAGAAGCAAGTCAAGCGGAATTGGCGGTCCAAATTCCAGCGGCGGTAGGAGCAGATCGACTCACTTAGCCAGCAAAGGGGTCTCAGCAGCTGCAGCTGACTAGCGGATGATCCAGCATTGGATAGCACAGCCCCATCCATGCAGAGAAGCAGCTTGGGTTCCGCCCCGGACGATGCAATGCTGGATAGATACCCCGTGGATTACATCACGGATAACACTAACTGCAAGCTACACGCCAAAATGAAGAACATATCCATGAAGGTGGCGGACGCCGTTGCTTTTACAAATCCCCCCAAGGTAACCTTCCATTGCAACCCGATTCCCGCGGGCTATGCTCGTGTCTTGGTTGATGAGGTGGTGGACCCATATTCGGACCTACAGCTTGACATTCCTGGAGGTGACGACGAACACTTTCTCGGAGAGGCCAAACATCGTGTCATCCTATGGAAAAAGGATTGCATCATCTTCAAGGCCACCGACACCGCATCAGCCGACTCCTCGTCAAGTCCGCCACCGAGTCATCAGACTCCCGCTCGTGGAAGTCCACCTAGTCCGGCTAAGTGTCAGGCCACTCCTCCTCCAAGTCCGGCAAAGTGTCAGGCCACTCCTCCTCCTCCAAGTCCGCCACAGCGTCAGACGTCCACTCCTCCTCCAAGTCCGGCACAACCTCAGGCCACTCCTCCTCCAAGTCCGGCAAAGTGTCAGGCCACTCCTCCTCCTCCAAGTCCGCCACAGGCCGACGTCCACTCCTCCTCCTAGTCCGGCACAACCTCAGGCCACTTCTCCTCCAAGTCCGGCACAGCTTCAGGCACTCCTCCTCGTCCAACTCAGCCCCGTAAGCCGTCTCCACTGCCTCATCAATCGCAGAAGAGACACCCCACAGCTTTGGTGCGTAGCGGTACGAGTCGAGGTAGTACAGGAAGTACAGGCGGAGGCAAGCGATATAAATATGGTCCAAGCCTCACGCCTCTTCCGCAGAGGCCTTATGACAGGTCCGAGGAGGAAAACGCAGCCATATCGAAGGCCTGTGGAAGCCCATTTTGCAAGAAACCGCAACCGCCGCCAAGGGAGAAAGTGCCTAAGGAAGCGATTGACCACTTCACTCGTATGGCTCAACCACCAGCTCCCAAGCCTGTTGACACAGACTATGAGCGCCACATCCGGAAGTTAAATCGAGCACGATATCGTAAGGAGGCGAGCTCGGGATCGAGCAAACAACAAGCAAGCTGTCGAAAAATGCGGAAAACCATTCCCGGCTGGGAGAACAGCGGCGTAATCGATCCTCGCTTGTTGTGCCAGCAACACGTGACAAAGACGCTGTGCGCCCAATATTATTATGGGCAAACACTTTACGTTCCCGAGGTGGGCAATGTGGTAATAACCAAGGACCATATAATGCAGGATGAAGTTCTCAACATCACTGTTGGACAACTCCTCGAGATCGAGCCCATGCATGTGCTTACAGAGGATGAAATAAAACGGAAATATGTCCGGGGCCAACCTTAGGTCAAGCCGGACAAGGTCAAGAACCTCCGAACGAGAATGTATGAATTGCATCAATGGTACATGAACATTACCAAGATTTCCAATCGATTGTCCCTCATGGTGAATGTCCAGGAGGAGCATTACTTCCATGAGAAAGCTCTGTCCGTTGAGTATTACGAACTGTTTCAGTTATACAATCAAGACGCACTCGACAAATCTATCGCCGGTTGCTATTATGCGTAAGTGATTTCTTTCTGTAATTTAAGTCTCAAGCTAGCTGTAGTGATCCTTTTGATCAATCATTACCTGTAATTATCCTCACTATATTCTTTTATGTGGTATTATGCAGGATGAAGATGTATGAAATGAGAAAAGGTGGACGCTTTGGCATTGGGTTCATTGACCCAAACACCGTTAATGAATACACATGGAAAATAAATCCACATCATGAAAAGGTCAGAGGACAACATGCTAGAGTTCTTGAAGCGCCTCAAATACAATGAAGATATACTACTTCCTTACAACTTCCAAAGTGAGTCACACTGTCTTGTACTACAAATTCTCTGTTTTTGCCTACTAGCTAGCTACATGTTTTTGCTTACATATGCCCGCTTAATTAAGACATGCAAACGTGTGTGCATGCAGATTTCACTGGATCTTGTGTATCATTAAAGTTGGCCTTGGAACAGTTGAAATACTGGACTCACTACTCAAAGCAAATACTGACTATAGCATCTTGTTTGGGATAGTCAACAGGTAATTTCAATCATTATTAACTATATATCTCGGCCTATTTAGTTCGTCATTTCATGATATGAACTATTTAATAACCCCTTTATTCATTTTCTTTGTCGGCGGGCAGGGCTTGGGCAAGGTTCATCAGCGTCACGGAAGGCGAATGGAAAGAAAAGCTTAAATGGTTTCGACCCAAGGTAAGTAATTAAGTAGTACTAGCTAGCTAGCTAGCTGCCATCTCTTTAATTATCATGCTTGATTAATTATTATCTGATCAAATTCCATTCTCATAAAGGCCCTGCAGCAGGCTAGGGACTGATCTATGTGCATTCTGCGTTTGCGAGAACATTCGCATGATGGCGTCCGAAAGGAGCAGATCTCAAAGACAGGGAATGGGTACGCTTGTCGAACACTATTCACAATTTTTACACCATTATCGATGTCTAGTCACACAACTAATACACATGCATATTGATCTCCTTCTTAACAGTTCACAGAGGTGCGGGACAAGCTCCTAGAAGCGAGCGCGTAGAAGCACTTCAAGAGGACATAGCGGGATTTTTGCTCGACCAGGTCATAAATCCGAAGGAGAATACTATTACCGCTACCGCCCCATGAAAACCACTTCTAATTGTCATCGTGCTCAAGGCACCAATTAGGCTAATGCCACTTTGGCTCCAAGGCAACATGCATATGTAGGAGATTTTGTATATAGCTATTCATGTGTGTATGTGTGAATTAATTAATATGGTGGTTTGTGAGACTTTTTTGTAATATATATGCATGATTGGTTCTACTTGATATATATATATATATATATATATATATATATATATATATATATATATATATATATATGCATAACGTGTACAATGTGTAGTATCGTAAAATACCAGCAAACGAAAAAGAATTAAAATGGAAACACAAAATTAAATGAAAAAGAAATCATAAAACTAAAAACCCCCCAAACCTTATAGTACAGGTTGGTGTTACCAATCGGTACTAAAGGGCTCCCTGCCCCCGGAGCTGCCTCGTGCCACGTGGTTGGCCTTTAGCACCGGTTCGTGCTGAACCGGTACTAAAGGGGGGGGGGGGGGCTTTAGTGACCACACTTTAGTGCCGGTTGTGGACCCGGCACTAAAGGGCGTTACGAACCAGTGCTATTGCCCGGTTCTGCACTAGTGCCTCAAGATCATAGCAAGATAATCAAGCCCTTGACTCAACACTAATCTTTATTATATATAGCTCACGGACTCGATTACAGAGAAGGATCATAAGGAAAAACTTAAAACTAAATCATACTAAAACTTTATTCTACTAGATCAAGATATTACCAAAAGGATCGAACTAAGAAAAATGATAAAGATAGGAGTGTGACGGTGATACGATACCGGGGCAGCTTCCCCAAGCTTGGCAGTTGCCAAGGGGAGTGCCCATACCCATGTGATTATGTCTCTTTCTTCGGAGGTGAAGAGGATGGTGATGATGAAGATAACTGTGCCTTTAGCTTTTTCATATTATAATTGAGAAGAGCAATTTCCTCCTTCAAATCGTCGACCTCAGATTCCAGCTTCGAAATCTTTTCACATAAATCCCCTTTGCTTTTCTGCTGAAAATGATAAGGAATAGATCGGTTATTAGACAATTTAGCCCTCTTAGGGAGGCTAGACTTCTTGAACTTCACGTGCATATCCCCAGGTTGAGGTAGAGGGACATCCTCCTCGTCCGAACTTGAATCATTGATCCTCATCAAATGAGCATCCTCCTCCTCATCCGTAGTTCGACCACAAGGAGATAGATCCCCATAGATCTTTGGGTCAGCAATGAGGTGTGACACATAGCTCTCTCCGTCGGAATCCTAAGATGACATCTTGCTCCAAATCTGCTACAGAAAAAGCTCGAAACAAAAACAGAGGATATTAGCGTGATACGGTGTTCAAAACCTTCGGGAGATTATATAATGAATTTTTACCGACCAAAAGAAGTATCATGCAAGAAAACGGAGTCCGGAGAGCACACGAGGTGCCCACGAGGCAGGGGCGCGCCCAGGGGGTAGGGCGCGCCCTCCACCCTCGTGGAAGCCTCGTGTCCTTCCCAGACTACTTCTTATTTTTCTATTTTCTTAAATATTCCAAAACGGAGAAAATTTGCCATTAGAACTGTTTTGGAGTCAGTTTACTTACCGTACCACGTACCTATTCCTTTTGGGAGTCTGACCGTTCTGGTAAGTGTCCCTTATGTATTCCTCCGGGGTTACGGTTTCCATAACATTAGTTTCAACATTTATAGGATTACCTGAGATATAATGTTTGATTCTTTGACCGTTCACTACCTTTTGATTTGTGCCTTTGAAGTTGTTGATTTTTATGGCACCGGAACGATAGACCTCCTCGATAACCAAAGGACCTTCCCATTTAGAGAGAAGTTTTCCTGCAAAAAATCTTAAACGAGAGTTGAATAGCAACACATAGTCACCTACATTAAACTCACGCTTTTGTATCCTATTGTCATGCCATCTTTTAACCTTTTCTTTAAATAGTTTGGCATTCTCATAGGCTTGGGTTCTCCATTCATCAAGTGAGCTAATGTCAAATAGTCTCTTCTCACCGGCAAGTTTGAAGTCATAATTGAGCTCCTTAATGGCCCAATATGCCTTATGTTCTAGTTCGAGAGGTAAGTGGCATGCTTTTCCATAAACCATTTTATACAGAGACATACCCATAGGATTTTTATATGCAGTTCTATAGGCCCATAATGCATCATCAAGTTTCTTGGACCAATTCTTTCTAGATCTATTAACAGTCTTTTGCAAAATTAATTTGAGCTCTCTATTACTCAATTCTATTTGAACACTAGACCGCGGGTGATAAGGAGATGCAATTCTATGATTAACATCATACTTAGCAAGCATTTTATGAAAAGCACCATGAATAAAATGTGAACCACCATCAGTCATTAAATATCTAGGGACTCCAAACCTCGGGAAAATAACTTCTTTAAGCATCTTAATAGAGGTATTATGATCAGCACTACTAGTAGGAATAGCTTCTACCCACTTAGTAACGTAATCAACAACAACTAAAATATGTGTATACCCATTAGAGGAAGGAAACGGTCCCATATAATCAAAGCCCCAAACATCAAATGGTTCAATAACAAGTGAATAATTTATAGGCATTTCTTGATGTCTACTAATATTACCAATTCTTTGACATTCATCACAAGACAAGACAAACTTACGAGCATCTTTGAAGAGCGTAGGCCAATAAAAACCGGATTGCAATACCTTATGCGCAGTTCTATCTCCAGCGTGGTGTCCTCCATAAGCTTCGGAGTGACACTTGCATAGGATCTGTTCCTGTTCATGCTCAGGTATACAACGTCTAATAACACCATCTACTCCTTCTTTATAAAGATGTGGGTCATCCCAGAAGTAATGTCTTAAATCATAGAAAAACTTTTTCTTTTGCTGGTATGTGAAACTAGGTGGTATAAATTTAGCAACAATATAATTAGCATACTCAGCATACCACGGAGCAGTACGAGAAGCATTTATGATAGCTAATTGTTCATCAGGAAAGCTATCATCAATAGGTAGTGGGTCATCAAGAACATTCTCTAGCCTGGACAAGTTGTCTGCAACGGGGTTCTCAGCTCTCTTTCTATCAATAATATGCAAATCAAATTCTTGTAGCAAGAGAACCCATCTAATAAGTCTAGGTTTAGCATCTTTCTTTTGCATAAGATATTTAATAGCAGCATGATTAGTGTGAACAGTCACTTTAGAATCAACAATATATGGTCTGAACTTATCACAAGCAAATACAACTGCTAAAAATTATTTTCCAATAGTAGCATAATTTCTCTGGGCACTGTCTAGAGTTTTACTAGCATATTGAATAACTTTTAATTTCTTATGAACTCTTTGTCCTAGAACAACACCTACAACATAATCACTAGCATCACACATAATTTCAAAGGGTAAATTCCAATCGGGTGGCTGAACAATAGGTGTAGAACTCAAGGCTTTCTTAAGTATTTCAAATTCTTCTACACACTCATCATCAAAGACAAAAGGAATATCTTTTTGCAAGAGATTAGTCAGAGGCCTAGAGATTTTAGAGAAGTCCTTAATGAACCTCCTATAAAAACCGACATGACCAAGGAAACTTCTTATACCTTTGATGTCCTTAGGACACGGCATCTTTTCAATAGCATCAACTTTGGCTTTATCAACTTCAATACCTTTTTCAGAAATTTTATGCCCCAAGACAATACCTTAATTAACCATAAAGTGGCACTTTTCCCAATTCAAGACAAGGTTAGTTTCTTCACATCTCTACAAAAGTCGATCAAGGTTGCTCAAGCAATCATTAAAATAAGTTCCATATACGGAGAAATCATCCATGAAAACCTCAACAATCTTTTCACAAAAATCAGAGAATATAGCCATCATGCATCTTTGAAAGGTAGCAGGTGCATTACATAAACCAAAAGGCATACGTCTATAAGCAAAGGTACCGAAAGGGCAAGTAAAAGTTGTCTTTTCTTGATCCTCTTTTGACACAGGTATTTGAGAGAAACTAGAATAACCATCTAGAAACCAAAAATGCGTATGTTTGGATAATCTTTCTAGCATTTGATCAATAAAAGGTAAAGGGTAATGATCCTTTTCAGTAGCTTTATTTAATTTGCGGACATCAATTACCATCCTATAACCTGTAACAATTCTTTGTGGGATCAATTCATCTTTATCATTATGAACAACAGTAATACCTCCCTTCTTAGGGACACAATGGATAGGTCTTACCCACTGACTATCAGCAACGGGATAAATTATACCTGCCTCCAGAAGTTTTAGTATTTCTTTCCTTACCACTTATTTCATCTTAGGATTTAACCGTCGTTGGTGATCAACAACCGGTTTAGCGTCTTTCTCCAATTTTATTTTGTGCTGACATAGAGTGGGACTAATGCCCTTAAGATCATCAAGAGTATATCCAATAGCAGCACGGTGCTTCTTCAGAGTTTTCAATAATTTCTTTTCTTCATGCTCTGAAAGGTTAGCACTAATAATAATAAGATATATCTTTTCTCATCAAGATAAGCATATTTGAGGGTATCAGGTAATGGTTTAAGCTCAAACACGGGATCAACCTTGGGTGGAAGAGGATCCCCTAGGATTTCAACAGGCAAGTTCTGTTTCAAAATAGGACCATGTTTAGACAATACTTCATCTATTTCCCTTCTTTCATTCATAAATATATCATTTTCATGGTCGAGCAAATATTGTTCTAACGGATCATTAGGAGGCACGGCAATAGAAGCAAGACCAATAATTTCATCTTTACTAGGTAATTCTTCATCACGGGGTTGTCTACGAAATTTAGCAAAGTTAAACTCATGAGATATGTCCCCCATACCAATAGTAACAACATCCTTTTCGCAATCTATCCTAGCATTAACAATATTCAAGAAGGGTTTACCAAATATAATGGGACAAAAGTTATCTTGTGGGGAACTAAGAACAAGAAAATCAGCAGGATATTTAACTTTCCCACATAAGACTTCAACATCTCTAACAATCCCGACTGGTGAAATAGTATCTCTATTGGCAGGCTTAATTGTAACATCAATTTCTTCTATCTCAGCAGGTGCAATATCATGCATAATTTCTTTGTATAAGGAATGAGGTATTGCACTTGCACTAGCACCCATATCACATAAGCCATGATAACAATGATCTCCTATTTTAACAGAAATAACAGGCATGCCTACAACAGGTCTATGTTTATTTTTAGTATCAGGTCTAGCAATTCTAGCAGTTTCCTCACATAAGTAAATAAAATGCCCATCAATATTATCAGCCAAGAGATCTTTAACCATAGCAATACTAGGTTCAACTTTAATTTGCTCAGGGGGTTTGAGTGTCTTAATATTACTTTTGTTGAGCACCGTTGAAGCTTTAGCATGATCCTTTATTCTAACAGGGAAAGGTGGTTTCTCAATATAAGCAGTAGAAACAATAGGATCATTATAAGTGATAGTATTTTCTTCAACTTTAATAGGTGCAACTACTTTTACTTAAATGGGAGGATTATATTTAAACCAATTCTCCTTAGAGAGATCAACATGAGTAGCAAATGATTCATAGAAAGAAGCTACTATCTCAGAATCAAGTCCATATTTAGTGCTAAATTCACAGAAAACATCGGTATCCATAAAAGATTTAACACAATCAAACTTAGGTGTTATACCTGACTCCTTACCTTCGTCGAGATCCCAATCTTCAGAGTTACGTTTAATTCTTTCCAATAAATCCCATTTGAATTCAATAGTCTTCATCATAAAAGATCCAGTACAAGAAGTATCGAGCATGGAGCGATTATTGAGAGAAAGCCGAGCATAAATTTTTTGAATAATCATTTCTCTTGAGATCTCATGATTGGGGCATGAATATAACATTGACTTAAGCCTCCCCCAAGCTTGAGCGATGCTTTCTCCTTCGCGAGGCCAAAAATTTATGTATATAATTACGATCACGATGAACAAGATGCATAGGGTAAAACTTCAGATGAAATTACAATTTCAATCAGATGTAGTTCCATGATCCCATATCGTCACATAGCCTAAACCATGTCAATGTCTCTCCCTTCAAAGATAAAGGGAAGACCTTCTTCTTGATAACATCCTCGGGCATACCTGCAAGCTTAAATAATCCACAAACTTCATCCACATAGATTAGGTGCAAATCGGATGTAATGTTCCATCACCCGTGAAAGGATTAGCTAGCAGTTTCTCTATCATACCCGAAGGAATTTCAAAGTAAACATTTTTAGTAGGTTCAGTAGGTTGAGGAGCAACTAATTGTGGTTCCGGCCGAGGTGAAGATACCCTGAACAAACCCCTCAAAGGATTACTTTCCATAGTAAAAAGTGACAGTAAATTTCAGCACACTATATAAATTTTTCCTTACCAAATTCCACCTACCAAAGGCGCTTCACTCACCGGCAACGGCGCCATAAAAGAGTCTTGATGACCCACAAGTGTAGGGGATCTATCGTAGTCCTTTCGATAAGTAAGAGTGTCCAACCCAATGCGGAGCAGAAGGAAATGACAAGTGGTTTTCAGTAAGGTATTCTCTGCAAGCACTGAATTTATCGGTAACAGATAGTTTTGTGATAAGGTAATATGTAACGGGTAAAAAGTAATGAAAGTAAATCAGGTGCAGCAAGATGTCCCAATCCTTTTTGTAGTAAAGGAAAATCCTGGACAAGCTCTTATATAGAGAAAAGCGCTCCCGAGGACACATGGGAATTATCGTCAAGCTAGTTTTCATCACTCTCATATGATTCACGTTCGTTACTTTGATAATGTGGTATGTGGGTGGACCAGTGCTTGGGTACTGCCCTTTCTTGGACAATCATCCCACTTATGATTAACCCCTATTGCAAGCATACGCAACTACAAAAGAAGTATTAAGGTAAACCTAACCATAGCATGAAACATATGGATCCAAAGCAGCCCTTACGAAGCAACGCATAAACTAGGGTTTAAGCTTTTGTCACCCTAGCAACCCATCATCTACTTATTACTTCCCAATGCCTTCCTCTAGGCCCAAATAATGGTGAAGTGTCATGTAATTTACATTCACATAAAACTAGTAGAGGAAAGACTGTTGGGGAACGCAGTAATTTCAAAAAAATTCCTATGCACACGCAAGATCATGGTGATGCATAGCAACGAGAGGGGAGAGTGTCGTCCATGTACCCTCGTAAACCCTAAGAGGAAGCGTTATGCGAACGCGGTTGATGTAGTCGTATGTCTTCACGGTCCGACCGATCCAAGTACCGAACGCACGGTACCTCCGAGTTTAGCACACGTTCAGCTCGGTGACATCCCACGAACTCTTATACAGCAGAGCTTTGCGGGAGAGCTCCATCAGCACGACGGCGTGATGACGGTGATCATATTGCTACCGACGCAGGGCTTCGCCTAAGCACCGCTACGATATGACCGAGGTGGATTATGGTGGAGGGGGGCACCGCACATGGCTAAAAGATCAATGATCAACTTGTGTGTCTTGGGGTGCCCCCTGCCCCCGTATATACAGGAGCAAGGGGGGAGGACGGCCGGCCCTAGGAGGGCGCGCCAAGAGGAGTCCTCCTCCTCTTAGTGGGAGTAGGACTCCCCTTTCCTAGTCCCACTAGGAGGGGGAAGGAAGGAGTGGGAGAGGGGAAAGGCAAGGGGGCGCCGCCCCCCCTTCCTTGTCCTGTTCAGACTCAAGGGGAGGGGGCGCGCGGCCTGCCTTGGCCGGCCCCTCTCTCTCTCCACTAGGGCCCAACAAGGCCCATTAGCCTCCGGGGAGGGGGGGGGGGGTTCCGGCAACCCCCCCGGCACTCCGGTAAAATCCCGATTTCACCCGGAACCATTCCGATGTCCAAATATAGGCTTCCAATATATCAATCTTTATGTCTCGACCATTTTGAGACTCCTCTTCATGTCTGTGATCATATCCGGGCCTCCGATCTACCTTCGGTTCATCAAAACACATAAAGTCATATTACCGATCGTCATCGAACGTTAAGCGTGCGGACCCTACGTGTTCGAGAACTATTTAGACATGACCGAGCCTCGTCTCCGGTCAATAACCAATAGCGGAACCTGGATGCTCATATTGGCTCCTACATATTCTTCGAAGATCTTTCTCGGTCAAACCGCATAACAACATACGTTGTTCCCTTTGTCATCGGTATGTTACTTGCCCAAGATTCGAGCGTCGGTATCTCAATACCTAGTTCAATCTCATTACCGGCAAGTCTCTTTACTCGTTCCGTAAAACATCCTCCCGCAACTAACTCATTAGTTGCATTGCCTGCAAGGCTTATAGTGATGTGTATTACCGAGAGGGCCCGGAGATACCTCTCCGACAATCGAAGTGACAAATCCTAATCTCCATCTATGCCAACCCAACAAGTACCTTCGGAGACACCTGTAGAGCACCTTTATAATCACCCAGTTACATTGTGACGTTTGGTAGCACACAAAGTGTTCCTCCGGTATTCGGGAGTTGCATAATCTCATAGTCACAAGAACATGTATAAGTCATGAAGAAAGCAATAGCAATATACTAAACGTTCGAATGCTAAGCTAACGGAATGGGTCAAGTCAATCACATCATTCTATAATGATGTGATCCCGTTAATCAAATGACAACTCATGTCTATGGCTAGGAAACTTAACCATCTTTGATTCAACGAGCTAGTCAAGTAGAGGCATTCTAGTGACACTTAGTTTGTCTATATATTCACACATGTACTAAGTTTCCGGTTAATACAATTCTAGCATGAATAATAAACATTTATCATGATATAAGGAAATATAAATAACAACTTTATTATTGCCTCTAGGGCATATTTCCTTCAAAGACAACATACATCTCATGAAAATATCGAACGAACACCAAATTCACATGACTACTTATAGCAAGACTAATCCCCTGTCCTCAGGAACAAACGTAACTACTCACAAATCATATTCATGTTCATAATCAGAGGGGTATTAATATGCATAAAGGATCTGAACATATGATCTTCCACCAAATAAACCAACTCGCATCAACTACAGGGAGTAATCAACACTACTAGCAACCCACAGGTACCAAACTGAGGCTTTGGGACAAAGATTGAATACAAGAGATGAACTAGGGTTTTAGAGGAGATGGTGCTGGTGAAGATGTTGATGGAGATTGACCCCCTCCCGATGAGAGGATCGTTGGTGATGACGATGGCGATGATTTCCCCCTCCCGGAGGGATGTTTACCCGGCAGAACAGCTCCGCCGGAGCCCTAGATTCGTTCCGCCTCGTGGCGGCGAAGTTTCTTCCCGAAAGCTTGCTTATAAATTTTTTCAGGGTAAAAGACTTCATATAGCAAAAGATGGGCACCGGAGGCCTGCCAGGGGGGGGGGGGGCACAAGGCAGGGAGGCGCCTAGGAAGGTAGGGCGCGCCCCCACCCTCGTGGATGGTGGGTGGCCCCCTCTCGTACTTTATTCGCTCAGTATTTTTTATTAATTACAAAAATAACTTCCGTGAAGTTTCAGGACTTTTGGAGTTGTGCAGAATAGGTCTCTAATATTTGCTCCTTTTCCAGCCCAGAATTCCAGCTGCCGGCATTCTCCCTCTTCATGTAAACCTTATAAAATAAGAGAGAAAAGGCATAAGTATTGTGACATAACGTGTAATAACAGCCCATAATGCAATAAATATTGATATAAAAGCATGATGCAAAATGAACGTATCAATAACCCAGTGGCGGGCGAGCCAGTGCACCCGCCACAGCTATTGTTTTTACTATTTTTGTATGTGATGTTAGTGGTAATAGTGGCAATGTCACAGAGTAAGTATTTTTTTCATGTTATGTACTAAGCGGTGATTTTTGTATATGTTTACTACTTGTGAAAGGAAAAAAAAGAGTCTCATACACCAGGTGACCGAGGTCGGGGAACCAACATGGTGGTTGATGGCATTTTATTTTTACAAATATCAGACGATGCCTGAAAATTAAGAAACTTGGCATGCTGTAATGATATCACTCATAGATGTTGTGGAAAAAAATTGAGAACACTTCATGGAAGTTGTCACACAGACTGCATACAAATCAGACCATCTCCGAGGAAGAAACTAGGTTTCGAGAGGGAACATGTCAAGTTTGCATGTGAATCTAGCGATGCTTTGTCGTTGACCTTGAAATTTTCGACACGCGATACACACCATTAAATGTGTCATGTCATAAAATTGCATTTTCCGTGATCCATTTTCTATATTTAAACAATTAAATGCATGTCTAGACATTTGAAATAATCAGTTAGGGTTCAAATATTTTCCACACTCAACATACACTATTACATGTGACATGTCAAAATTAGGCATCATTTCGGGTTTGTTTGCTATATTGAAGAATTTAAGTGTATGTACCTCCATTAAATACCTAGAAACCTATTTATTGTCCTAAAAATAATTAATTAACAATAAATGGGCGAAGCTATTACATGAAAGTTCAAATGATGCACCTTCAATGTAGAAAAAAAATGGCCCAAGACCGAACATAAATACTAAAATCCTAATACGACGGAAAATTACAGAAAAACTACTAGTGGCGGGCAAAAAACAGTGCCCGCCACCGCTACTTCCTTTACTAGTGGCGAGTAAAAAACAGCGCCCGCCGTGGGTAATTTTTTGAAAGCTTTGCAACAATGCCAGAATACTAGTGGCGGGTTTGTATTACCGCCCGCCACTGGTATTTTCCTAACTACCGGTAGGGTCTACTACTGCTTTCGCTGTTGGTAGTTTTTGTCGATTTATGCCACCGGCCAAAAAATACCTATGGCGGGCATGTATTATGCCCGCAACTGATAACTCATCTACTTGTGGTTGGCCCTAGTTTGTGCCCGCCACTAGTTACATTTGTCCCATGACAAATCTGGACAAGCTATTACCAATGACGGCACAAACGGGCGCTCAAGCATCGGTAGGCTAATAGTAGTGGCAGCCAGTTTTTAGCACCCGTCACTTGTACTCCCTCCATTCCACAATGTAGTGCCTATAGATTTTTGTGAAAGTCAAACTTTGCCAACTTTGACCAAGTGTATGGAAAAAACTGTCTACATCTACAATATCAAACATGTACATTCTGAAAATATAACCCATGATGTATCCAATGACGTGCATTTGGTATTCTAGATGTACCTACTTTTCTCTATAAATATGGTCAAAGTTCGTAATGTTTGACTTTTGCAAAAATCTATAGGCACTACATTATGGAACAGAGGGAGTAATTTTTAGATTTCCAGCGGCGGGTGCTAAAGTGCGCACGCCACTAACGGGATTCACCTATAATCCCTTTCCCAATAGTGATACCATCCTTCGTCGAACACATTTCTAGAATAGGGGCTATGCTTCTGAAACATATGACATGTTGGAATGGTATACGACGGGTCTATGTTTTGCCATAAAACCTCTCTTACAAAAATTTCTGCAACATGACCTTAGTTGAAAAAAAAGAATTCAACGAAACCTTAGTTGCAAGAAAAAAAATGCAGCAAAACAATTGTTGCAAAAAATTTCTACAACAAGACTTGTGTTGCAATTGTGGAGGCACGCTTGGCCGCTCGATGCGGCAGATTTGATGGTTCACGACCCGACTGATCTTTTAAAAAGATCAGCCGAAGGACGGGTATTTTTCTTATCACCGCATATAGTCAACTCTATATTCCCTGCACCATTCGGAGGTTTCAATGGGTAATAAGAATGTAAAAATCAAAGATTCCACTAAAAATTAAAATCTTCACGTGGTATCTTCGGAGGGAAGTTGTGCTAACCATAGAAAAACTCGTCTATCGCAATTGGCAAGGAAGTAAGACATATAGTTTTTGTACTCACGATGAGACAATGAAACACCTATTTTTCAGTGAACTTTGCTTCTTCTAAGTGGTCAGTCATGCTGGAATTTAGTCTATATTGGGGCGGCCCAATAACTATTTCAGAAATTCCTAATAAATCCTAGAGGCCCACTTAACCCATTTGTGCAAGGCAAGGGATACTACTAAAGTTTAGTCCCACATTGCTAGTTTAGTGGGAGTTGGACTTCCTTATAAGGGAGGTTCTTTCCCCACTTGTATGAGCATGAGAACAAGAGGGACATCCAAGCGCGCTCCTCCTCCGCCGCCCGCCTCGCCACGCCACGCCACGCCTCGCCTCGCCTCGTCACGACGCGCCGCGCCGCGCCGCGCGTTGCGGGAATGAGCCGAGCTGATGTCTAATTTTTGCCACGCACTACGGGTATACGAAAGTGTTGGGGAACATAGTAATTTCAAAAAATTTCCTACGCACACGCAAGATCATGGTGATGCAAAGCAACGAGAGGGGAGAGTGTATGTCCACGTACCCTCGTAGACCGTAAGCGGAAGCGATATAACAACGCGGTAGATATAGTCGTACGACTTCACGATCCGACCGATCCAAGTACCGAACAACGGCACCTCCGAGTTCTGCACACGCTCAGCTCGATGACGATCCCGGACTCGATCCAGCAAAGTGTCGGGGATGAGTTCCACAGCAACACGGCGTGGTGACGATGATGATGCTCCACCGACGCAAGGCTTCGCCTAAGCTCCGCTGACGATATGACTTCTCCGGCGAGGGCTTCGCCTAAGCTCCACGACGATATGACCAAGTGGAATATGGTGGAGGGGCACCGCACACGGCTAAGGAACGATCCGTAGATCAACTTGTGTCTTCATGGGGTGCCCCTGCCCCGTATATAAAGGAGGAAGGGAGGAGGAGGCCGGCCCTAGGAGGGCGCCACATGGGGAGTCCTACTCCCACCGGGAGTAGGATTCCCCTTTCCTAGTCCAACTAGGAGTCCTTCCATGTATTAGGAGTAGGAGACAAGGAAGGGAAGAGAGAAGGGAAGGAAGGAGGGGTGCGGCCTCCCCAGTCCACCCGGACTAGGCCATGGGCGCGCGGCCTGCCCTAGGCAGCCCCTCTCTCTTTCCGCAGGGCCCAATAAGGCCCAATACTTCTCCCCGGCGAATTCTCGTAACTCTCCGGTACTTCGAAAAATACCCGAATCATTCGGAACCTTTCCGAACTCCGAATATAGTCGTCCAATATATCGATCTTTACGTCTCGACCATTTCGAGACTCCTCGTCATGTCCCCGATCTCATCCGGGACTCCGAACTCCTTCGGTACATCAAAACTCATAAACTCATAATATAACCGCCATCGAAACCTTAAGCGTGCGGACCCTACGGGTTCGAGAACTATGTAGACATGACCTAGAACTATTCTCGGTCAATAACCAATAGCGGGACCTGGATGCCCATATTGGCTCCTACATATTCTACGAAGATCTTTATCGGTCAAACCGCATAACAACATACGTTGTTCCCTTTGTCATCGGTATGTTACTTGCCCGAGATTCGATCGTCGGTATCCAATACCTAGTTCAATGTCGTCACCGGCAAGTCTCTTTACTCGTTCTGTAATGCTTCATCCCGTAACCAACTCATTGGTCACATTGCTTGCAAGGCTTATAATGATGTGCATTACCGAGAGGGCCCAGAGATACCTCTCCGACAATCGGAGTGACAAAACCTAATCTCGAACACGCCAACTCAACTTGTACCTTCGGAGACACCTGTAGTACTCCTTTATAATCACCCAGTTACGTTGTGACGTTTGGTAGTACCTAAAGTGTTCCTCCGGTAAACGGGAGTTGCATAATCTCATAGTTACAGGAACATGTATAAGTCATGAAGAAAGCAATAGCAACATACTAAACGATCAAGTGCTAGGCTAACGGAATGGGTCATGTCAATCAGATCATTCTCCTAATGATGTGATCCCGTTAATCAAATGACAACTCATGTCTATGGTTAGGAAACATAACCATCTTTGATTAACGAGCTAGTCAAGTAGAGGCATACTAGTGACACTCTGTTTGTCTATGTATTCACACATGTATTATGTTTCCGGTTAATACAATTCTAGCATGAATAATAAACATTTATCATGATATAAGGAAATAAATAATAACTTTATTATTGCCTCTAGGGCATATTTCCTTCAGTCTCCCACTTACACTAGAGTCAATAATCTAGTTCACATCGCCATGTGATTTAACATCAATAGTTCACATCTATATGTGGTTAACACCCATAGTTCACATCAACATGTGACCAACACCCAAAGGGTTTACTAGAGTCAGTAATCTAGCTCACATCGCTATGTGATTAACACCCAAAGAGTACTAAGGTGTGATCATGTTTTGTTTGTGAGAGAAGTTTAGTCAACGGGTCCGCCACATTCAGATCCGTATGTATTTTGAAAATTTCTATGTCTACAATGCTCTGCACGGAGCTACGCTAGCTAATTGCTCCCACTTTCAATATGTATCTAGATCGACACTTAGAGTCATCCAGATCAGTGTCAAAACTTGCATCGACGTAACCCTTTACTTTAACCTTTTTTGACTTCCATAATCGAGAAACATATCCTTATTCCTCTAAGGATAATTTTGACCGCTGTCCTGTGATCTACTCCTAGATCACTATTGTACTCCCTTGCCAAACTCAGTGTAGGGTTTACAATAGATCTGGTACACAGCATGGCATACTTTATAGAACCTATGGCCAAGGCATAGGGAATGACTTTCATTCTCTTTCTATCTTCTGCCGTGGTCAGGTTTTGAGTCTTACTCAATTTCACACCTTGTAACACAGGCAAGAATTCTTTCTTTGACTGTTCCATTTTGAACTACTTCAAAATCTTGTCAAGGTATGTACTCATTTGAAAAAACTTATCAAGCGTCTTGATCTATCTCTATAGATCTTGATGCTCAATATGTAAGCAACTTCACCGAGGTCTTTCTTTGAAAAACTCCTTTCAAACACTCCTTTATGCTTTGCAGAATAATTCTACATTATTTCCGATCTACAATATGTCATTCACATATACTTATCAGAAATGTTGTAGTGCTCCCACTCACTTTCTAGTAATTACAGGCTTCACCGCAAGTCTGTATAAAACTATATGCTATGATCAACTTATCAAAGCATGTATTCCAACTCTGAGATGCTTGCACCAGTCCATAGATGGATCACTGGAGCTTGCATATTTTGTTAACACCTTTAGGATTTACAAAACCTTCTGGTTGCATCATATACAACTCTTCTTTAATAAATCCATTAAGGAATGCAGTTTTGTTTATCCATTTGCCAGATTTCATAAAATGCGGCAATTGCTAACATGATTCGGACAGACTTAAGCATAGATACGAGTGAGAAACTCTCATCGTAGTCAACATCTTGAACTTGTCGAAAACCTTTTGCGACAATTCTAGGTTTGTAAACAGTAACACTACTATCAGCGTCCGTCTTCCTCTTGAAGATCCATTTATATAATATGGCTTGCCGATCATCAGGCAACTCCGTCAAAGTCCACACTTTGTTCTCATATATGGATCCCATCTCAGATTTCATGGCCTCAAGCCATTTCGCGGAATCTGGGCTCATCATCGCTTCCTCATAGTTCGTAGGTTCGTCATGATCTAGTAGCATGACTTCCAGAACAGGATTGCCGTACCACTCTGGTGCGGATCTCACTCTGGTTTACCTACGAGATTCGGTAGTGACTTGATCTGAAGTTACATGATCATCATCATTAGCTTCCTCACTAATTGGTGTAGGAATCACCGAACTGATTTCCGTGATGAAATACTTTCCAATTCGGGAGAAGGTACAAATTACCTTATCAAGCTCCACTTTCCTCCCACTCACTTCTTTCGAGAGAAACTCCTTCTCTAGAAAGGATCCATTTATAAGCAACGAATGTTTTTGCCTTCAGATCTGTGATAGAAGGTATACCCAACAATTTCCTTTGGGTATTCTATGAAGACGCACTTCTCCGATTTGGGTTTGAGCTTATCAGGATGAAACTTTTTCAAATAAGCATCACAACTTCCAAACTTTAAGAAACGACAGCTTAGGTTTCTTTGTTAAACCATAGTTCATACGGTGTCGCCTCAACGGATTTAGATGGCGCCCTATTAAACGTGAATGCAGCTGTCTCTAATGCATAACCCCAAAACGATAGTGGTAAACTGATAAGAGACATCATAGATCGCACCATATCCAATAAAGTGCGGTTACGACTTTCGGACACCATTATGTTGTGGTGTACCATATGGCGTGAGTTGCGAAACTATTTCACATTGTTTCAAATGAAGACCAAACTCGTAACTCAAATATTTATCTCCACGATCAGATCGCAGAAACATTATTTTCTTGTTACGATGATTTTCCACTTCACTCTGAAATTCTTTGAACTTTTCAATTATTTCAGACTTATGTTTCATCAAGTAGATATACCCATATCTGCTCAAATCATTTTGTGAAGGTCAGAAAATAACGATACTTGCCACGAGCATCAACACTCATTGAATCGCATACATCGGTATGCATTATTTCCAATAAGTCAGTAGCTTGTTCCATTGTTCCGGAGAATGGAGTTTTAGTCATCTTGCCCAAAAGGCACGGTTCGCAAGCATCAAATGATTCATAATCAAGTGATTCCAAAAGTCCATCAGCATGGAGTTTTTCTTCAAGCGCTTTACACCAATATGACATAAAGGGCAGTGCCACAAATAAGTTGCACTATCATTATTAACTTTGCATCTTTTGGTTTCAATATTATGAATATGTGTATCACTATGATCGAGATCCAATGAACCATTTTCATTGGGTGTGTAACCATATAAGGTTTTATTCATGTAAACAGAACAACAATTTATTCTCTTACTTAAATGAATAACCGTATTGCAATAAACATGATCAAATCATATTTATGCTCAACACCAAATAACACTTATTTAGGTTCCACACTAATTCCGAAAGTATAGGGAGTGTGCGATGATGATCATATCAATCTTGGAACTACTTCCAACACTCATCGTCACTTCCCCTTCAACTAGTTTCTGTCATTCTGTAACTCCCGTTTCAAGTTACTACTCCTAGCAACTATACCAGTATCAAATACCGAGGGGTTGCTATGAACACTAGTAAAATACACATCAATAATCTGTATATCAAATATACCTTTGTTCACTTTGCCATCCTTGTTATCCACCAAATATTCAGGGGTAGTTCCGCTTCTAGTGACCAGTTCCATTGCAGCAAAAGCACTTAGTCTCAGGCTTAGGTCCAGACTTGGGTTTCTTCACTCGAGCAGCAACTTGCTTGCCGTTCTTCTTGAAGTTCCCCTTCTTCCCTTTGCCCTTTTCCTTGAGACTAGTGGTCTTGTCAATCATCAACACTTGATGCTCTTTCTTGATTTCTACCTTCGTCGATTTCAACATCACGAAGAGCTCGGGAATCGTTTTCGTCATCCCTTGCATACTATAGTTCATCACGAAGTTCTAGTAACTTAGTGTTGGTGACTAGAGAATTCTGTCAATCACTATCTTATCTAGAAGATTAACTCCCACTTGATTCAAGCGATTGAAGTACCGGACAATCTGAGAACATGCTCACTAGTTGAGCGATTCTCTTCCATCTTTTAGCTATAGAACTTGTTGGAGATTTCATATCTCTCAACTCGGTATTTGCTTGAAATATTAACTTCAATTCCTGGAACATCTCATATGGTCCATGACGCTCAAAACGCCTTTGAAGTCCCGATTCTAAGCTGTTAAGTATGGTGCACTAAACTATCAAGTAGTCATCATATTGAGCTAGCCAAACGTTCATAACGTCTACATTTGCTCCTGCAATAGGTCTGTCACCTAGCGGTGCATTAAGGACATAATTCTTCTGTGCAGCAATGAGGATAAACCTCAGATCACGGATCCAATCCGCATCATTGCTACTAACATTTTTCAATACAATTTTCTATAGGAACACATATAAAAACATAGGGAAGCAACAACGCGAGCTATTGATCTACAACATAATTTGCAAAATACTACCAGGACTAAGTTCATGATAAATTAAAGTTCAATTAATCATATTACTTAAGAACTCCCACTTAGATAGACATCTCTCTAGTCATCTAAGTGATCACGTGATCCAAATCAACTAAACCATAACCGATCATCACGTGAGATGGAGTAGTTTTCAATGGTGAACATCTTATGTTGATCATATCTACTATATGATTTACGCTCGACCTTTCGGTCTCCGTGTTCCGAGGCCATATCTGCATATGCTAGGCTCGTCAAGTATAACCTGAGTATTCTGCTGCGTGCAAAACTGGCTTGCACCCGTTGTAGATGGACGAGAGCTTATCACACCCGATCATCACGTGGTGTCTCTCGACGAACTTTAACTTTGGCAACGGTGCATACTCAGGAGAACACTACTTGATAATTTTAGTGAGAGATCATCTTAAAATGCTACCGTCAATCAAAGCAAAATAAGATGTATAATAGATAAACATCATATGCAATCAAAATATGTGACATGATATGGCCATGATCATCTTGCGCCTTTGATCTCCATCTCCAAAGTACTTTCATGATCTTTATCGTCACCGGCACGACACCATGATCTTCATCATCTTGATCTATATCAATGTGTCATCACATGGTTGTCTCGCCAACTATTGCTCTTGCAACTATTGCTATCGCATAGCGATAAAGTAAAGCAATTATTTGGCACTTGCATCTTATGCAACAAAGAGACAACCATAGGGCTTCTGCCAGTTGCCGATAACTTCAACAAAACATGATCATCTTATACAACAACTTATATCTCATCACGTCTTGACCATATCACATCACAACATGCCCTGCAAAAACAAGTTAGACGCCCTCTACTTTGTTGTTGCAAATTTTACGTGGCTGCTACGGGCTTAGCAAGAACCGTTCTCACCTACGCATCAAAACCACAACGATAGTTTGTCAAATAGACTCCGTTTTAACCTTCGCAAGGACCGGGCGTAGTCACACTCGGTTCAACTAAAGTTGGAGAAACTGACACCCGCCAGCCACCTGTGTGCAAAGCACGTCGGTAGAACCAGTCTCGCGTAAGCGTACGCGTAATGTCGGTCCGGGCCGCTTCATCCAACAATACCGCTGAACCAAAGTATGACATGCTGGTAGGTAGTATGACTTATACCGTCCACAACTCACTTGTGTTCTACTCGTGCATATAACATCAACGCATAAAACCTAGGCTCGGATGCCACTGTTGGGGAACGTAGTAATTTCAAAAAAAATTCCTACGCACACGCAAGATCATGGTGATGCATAGCAACGAGAGGGGAGAGTGTATGTCCACGTACCCTCGTAGACCGTAAGCGGAAGCGTTATAACAACGCGGTTGATGTAGTCGTACGTCTTCACGATCCGACCGATCCAAGTACCGAAAGTACGGCACCTCCGAGTTCTGCACACGTTCAGCTCGATGACGATCCCCGGACTCCGATCCAGCAAAGTGTCGAGGATGAGTTCCGTCAGCACGACGGCGTGGTGACGATGATGATGCTCCACCGACGCAAGGCTTCGCCTAAGCTCCACGACGATATGACTTCTCCGGCGCAGGGCTTCGCCTAAGCTCCGCGACGATATGACCGAAGTGGAATATGGTGGAGGGGGGCACCGCACACGGCTAAGGAACGATCCGTAGATCAACTTGTGTCTTCATGGGGTTCCGACTGACCCCGTATATATATGAGGGAGTGAGGAGGAGGCCGGCCCTAGGAGGGGCGCCATGGGAGTCCTACTCCCACCGAATAGGATTCCCCTTTCCTAGTCCAACTAGGAGTCCTTCCATGTATTAGGAGTAGGGAGACAAGGAAGGGGAAGAGAGAAGGGAAGGAAGGAGGGGGTCCGGCCCCTCCCCCTAGTCCAATTCGGACTAGGCCATGGGGGGGCGCGCGGCCTGCCCTAGGCAGCCCCTCTCTCTTTCCCGCAGGGCCCAATAAGGCCTAATACTTCTCCCCGGCGAATTCTCGTAACTCTCCGGTACTCCGAAAAATACCCGAATCATTCGAACCTTTCCGAACTCGAATATAGTCGTCCAATATATCGATCTTTACGTCTCGACCATTTCGAGACTCCTCGTCATGTCCCCGATCTCATCCGGGACTCCGAACTCCTTCGGTACATCAAAACTCATAAACTCATAATATAAGCATCGCCGAAACCTTAAGCGTGCGGACCCTACGGGTTCGAGAACTATGTAGACATGACCTAGAACTATTCTCGGTCAATAACCAATAGCGGGACCTGGATGCCCATATTGGCTTCTACATATTCTACGAAGATCTTTATCGGTCAAACCGCATAACAACATACGTTGTTCCCTTTGTCATCGGTATGTTACTTGCCCGAGATTCGATCGTCGGTATCCAATACCTAGTTCAATCTCGTCACCGGCAACTCTCTTTACTCGTTCTGTAATGCTTCATCCCGTAACCAACTCATTGGTCACAGTGCTTGCAAGGCTTATAATGAGGGGCCTTACCGAGAGGGACCAGAGATACATCTCCGACAATCGGAGTGACAAAACCTAATCTCGAAAAACGCCAACTCAACATGTACCTTCGGAGACACCTGTAGAACTCCTTTATAATCACCCAGTTACGTTGTGACGTTTGGTAGTACCCAAAGTGTTCCTCCGGGAAACGGGAGTTGCATAATCTCATAGTTACAGGAACATGTATAAGTCATGAAGAAAGCAATAGCAACATACTAAACGATCAAGTGCTAGGCTAACGGAATGGGTCATGTCAATCAGATCATTCTCCTAATGATGTGATCCCGTTAATCAAATAACAACTCATGTCTATGGTTAGGAAACATAACCATCTTTGATTAACGAGCTAGTCAAGTAGAGGCATACTAGTGACACTCTGTTTGTCTATGTATTCACACATGTATTATGTTTCCGGTTAATACAATTCTAGCATGAATAATAAACATTTATCATGATATAAGGAAATAAATAATAACTTTATTATTGCCTCTAGGGCATATTTCCTTCAGAAAGGTCACCTGAGAGCTGAAAAGTTTTTGCGGTAGTGGATAATGAATACGAACGGCGCACCTCTTCGCGTGCTGCCTGTTCACTTCGTCTCCCTCCGTTGCTTCACCTCCCGGCGCAGCCTGTTCGCGTCCCTCTGCTGTGCCTATATAAGAGAGGTCGCTCCTCTCCCGAGAGACACATCAGAAGGTCCTCTTCCTCTCGCCACACAGTTCCAATCTCTGCGCTACTGCTGTCTTCCTCATCCCGGCTTGCGGCGTGCACCGCACGTCGGGACAGTAAGCCTCCGAGACCGCACCTTTTGAGTCCTGTACGGGAGAAGGGTGACAAGGTTTTTGGGAAGCGCTCAGAGCGACTACTGGCTGCTTCGTCATGGACGATCCGGTCGCCGACGACTACTTCCCCGACGACGACTTCTTCCCCGACGTCCACGACCTCCTCGACGACATGGCAGGCGAGGACACCGATCCCAAGTCCAGCGCTTCTGCTGCTGCTGTGTCGTACGTGTTCTTCTCCTTTACATTAGAAGTCCTCCTACAGTTCTTGGCTCTAGTTTACGCCCTACGTATGTTAGGTTCTGTTTCGTATAAGCAACTTCATCTAGTGTCTGTTCTAGATGTGTTTACCTCAAGTTCATATATGCAGAGGATGTTTACCTTCTCTCTGTCAGATTGCATGACTTGCTCTATATTTGCTATTTTATTCATGCTTTATCTAGTATTTTTGTTAATAAAATCATTTGGTAAATTGCTCATATTTCCAACAATCCAAAAACCTTATTATAGGCCATTTACCCCGAGTGGTTTTGCTGCTTCCATGAGACCTCCTATGTTTGAGGGTATCCACTATAAGAGGTGGCGCATGAGAGCAGTCTTATAGTTTCAGACCATGAGCTGCTATGACGCCACTCTTGGCAAACCTGAAGGAGAGCAAGATGCCCAACAGGCACAAGCTTTTCGGAAAATGGATACCTTGTTTAAGGCTGCTCTCTTGAGTGTTCTTGGTGAGAACATAGTTGATGCTTATGCGTCAATTGACAATGGAAAAGATATGTGGGGCCTTTTCGAGGCCAAGTTTGGGGTCTCGGATGCTGCAGACCGAGTTGTACATCATGGAGCAATTCTATGATTACAGGATGATCAAGAGCGCTCCGTGGTTGAGCAGGCTCATGAGATACAGTCATTTGCTAGAGAACTTGAGCACTTCAATTGCATGCTACCGGACCAATTTGTTGCCGGGGGTATCATCACTAAGCTTCCTCCTTCATGGAGGAACTTTGCTACCTTACTGAAGCATAAGAGACAGGAGTTTTCCGTTCCAGATCTCATTGGTACTCTTGATGTGGAGGAAAATGCAAGAGCAAAGGACACACGTGCTCGAGGTATTGAGGGAGGATCTAGTGCCAATGTGGTACAGAAGTAGAACTTCCAGCCCCACAAGTTCAAGAACAAGGGAAAGTTTGATGGTAAAGCAAAGTTTGATGGAAAGAACAAGGCTGTACAACACACGAACTTCAAGAAGAAGAATGGCAAGAAGAAAGGTGCTTGTCATGTGTGTGGAGATCCTGATCATTGGGCTCCTAGTTGCCCCAATCGCTATGACAAGCGTCATCTCGGGAAAGGCGGCAAGACCGCTAATCTTGTCATTGGAGACTTGACATAAAGGATCTTTGGGTATGGTATATTTCCCACTATTCTATCAGTATGTCACTCTCCTTATTGGTTGATTGACACGGGTGCTATGTGCATGTATGCGGTGATATTTCCATGTTTTCGTCTTATCAGACCGTAGGGACTTCAACCGTGTTGATGGGCAATGGTTCAAGTGCTTCTGTTCATGGTGTTGGCACGGTCGATCTGAAGTTTACTTCGGGGAAGATCGTGCGGCTGAAGAACCTGCATTATGTCCCCTCCGTCAATAAAAATCTTGTTAGCGGATCTCTTCTGTGTAGAGATGGCTACAAGCTTGTCTTTGAGTCAAATAAATTTGTAATATCCAAGTATGGAACCTTTGTTGGTAAAGGCTATGAGTCAGGAGGCCTGTTTCGTTTATCCTTATCAGACGTTTGCAATAAAGTTGTTAATCATATTTGCAACAATAGTGAATCAAATGTGTGGCATTCACGTCTTTGTCATGTTAACTTTGGTTGCATGTCGCGACTAGCGAAGTTGAACTTAATCCCTAGTTTCACCACTGTCAAGGGATCAAAGTGTCAAGTGTGTGTGCAAGCTAAGCAACCTCGTAAGTCTCACGTGATCATGGAGACGAGAAATCTTGCACCACTAGAACTTATACATTCAGATCTATGTGAAATGAATGGTGTTTTGACAAAAGGTGGAAAGAAATATTTTATGACATTAATTGGCGACTCCACTAGATACTGCCGTGTATCTTCTGAAATCTAAGGATGAGGCTTTGAACTTTTCAAGATATATAAAGCTGAAGTGGAAAACCAACTTGATCAAAAATCAAGAGGCTTAGGTCCGACCGTGGTGGAGAGTATTTTTCCAATGAATTTGATGCTTTTTGTGCGGAACATGGTATAATCCATGAGAGGACGCCTCCCTACTCACCTCAGTCAAATGGGGTGGCCGAAAGAAAGAACCGTACTCTAACTGATTTGGTTAACGCCATGTTAGACACATCGGGTCTCTCCAAGGCATGGTGGGGGGAGGTGATATTGACAGCATGTCATGTCCTAAATCGAGTCCCCACAAAGAACAAAGAGATAACTCCATTCGAGGAATGGGAGAAGAAAAGGTTAAAACTCTCTTATCTGCGAACATGGGGTTGTTTGGCGAAAGTCAATGTTCCAATTCCAAAGAAGCGGAAGTTTGGACCAAAGACTGTGGATTGTGTTTTCTTGGGATATGCTTTTCATAGCATTGGCTATAGATTCTTGGTTGTAAAATCTGAGGTACCTGACATGCATGTCGGCACGATCATGGAGTCGAATGATGCGACTTTCTTTGAAGATATCTTTCCCATGAAGGATATGGCTACCTCATCTAATCAGGAGATGCCTAGTTCATCGAATCAGGAACCAGTTACAATTACCGAACCTGGCATTTCGATGGAACACTTTGAAAGTCTTGTGGAGGAGAACAATGAAGTTCCTACTAGGAGCAAGAGACAGAGGACTGCAAAGTCCTTTGGTGATGATTTTCTTGTGTATCTCATAGATGACACTCCCAGTTCTATTTCAGAGGCCCATGCATCTGAAGATACTGACTACTGGAATGAAGCAGTTCGTAGCGAGATGGATTCCATCTTAGCGAATGAAACTTGGGAGATAACTGATCGTCCTTATGGGTGCAAACCTATAGGATGCAAATGGGTATTAAAGAAGAAGCTTAGGCCTGATGGTACTACCGAAAAGTACAAGGCTCGGCTCGTGGCTAAGGGTTATACCCAAAATGAAGGTGAAGACTTCTTTGATACTTACTCACCTGTGGCTCGACTAACCACTATTCGAGTTCTACTTTCACTAGCTGCCTCACATGGTCTTCTCGTTCATCAGATGGATGTTAAGACTGCTTTCCTAAATGGAGAGTTGGATGAGGAAATTTATATGGAACAACCAGATGGGTTTGTAATAGATGGTCAGGAAGGGAAAGTGTGCAAGTTGCTGAAGTCTTTGTATGGACTCAAGCAAGCACCCAAACAGTGGCATGAGAAGTTCGAAAGGACTTTAACAGCTGCAGGCTTTGTTGTGAACGAAGCTGATAAATGTGTGTACTATCGCCATGGTGGGGGCGAGGGAATTATGCTTTGCTTGTATGTTGATGACATACTGATTTTCGGAACAAATCTGAATGTTATTAAGGAGGTCAAGGATTTCCAATCTCGCTGTTTTGAGATGAAGGATTTAGGAGTGGCTGATGTCATTCTGAACATCAAGTTGTTGAGAGATGATGATGATGGGATTACATTGCTTCAATCTCACTATGTGGAAAAGATCTTGAGTCGCTTTGGCTATAGTGACTGCAAGCCCTCTCCAACACCATATGATGCTAGCGTGCTGCTTCGAAAGAATCAAAGAATTGCTAGAGATCAATTGAAGTATTCTCAGATTACTGGATCGCTTATGTACTTAGCCAGTGCTACAAGACCTGACATCTCTTTTGCTGTTAGCAAACTGAGTCGGTTTGTCTCAAAACCAGGAGATGTGCATTGGAAAGCTCTAGAGAGATCTTTGCGTTATTTGAAAGGCACTACAAATTATGGAATTCATTACACCGGGCACCCAAAGGTGCTTGAAGGGTATAGTGACTCAAACTGGATCTCAGATGCTGATGAGATAAAGGCCACGAGCGGATATGTATTCACTCATGGAGGTGGCACTGTTTCTTGGAAGTCTTGCAAGCAGACCATCTTAACGAGGGCAACAATGGAAGCAGAACTCACAGCACTAGATACAACTACGGTTGAAGCAGATTGGCTTCGCCGGCTCTTGAATGACTTGCCGGTTGTTGAGAAACCTGTACCGGGTATCCTTATGAACCGTGACAATCAAACTGTGATCACTAAAGTGAGCAGCTCAAAGGATAACATGAAGTCATCAAGACACGTTCAGAGAAGGTTAAAGTCTGTCAGGAAAATGAAAAACTCCGGAGTTATTGCGTTGGATTATATCCAAACGTCTAAAAATCTGGCAGATCCTTTTAAGTGGCTATCGCGTAATGTGATCGATAATGCATCGAGGGAGATGGGTATGAGACCCACAATATGAGTTGTTCACAGTGGTAACCTATTCTTTGTGATCGGAGATCCCGTGAATTAGATGTGGAAGACAAGCTGTTGGTCAACTGAGAGGAGAGTAGCCCTACTATTCACAATACCACTCCATGAAGATGCAATAATCTCCTAATCAGCATGGCAGGTTGATGTATATCTTAATATGTTCTAAGTGGCTTATTTAAGCAGAGATGTTATCCCGCAGAACATATTTTGAAGAACACACCTATATGAGTCTGATTGTCAAACGTCGCAATCTATGAGAGTAGGGTTCTCTCTAGTAAACTCATGAAAGGTCACGGAGTATGACGCATAAGCTCCACTCGCGGGGAAGACCCACGGTAGCCACGTATCGGTCAAGGCTTTATGTGAAGCTAGATTCGCAGAAAACTTGCAGTTCAAGGCCCAGTCCACTGTTCAAGTTGCTTAGTAGTGTAGCATAGAGTTCTAGGTGGAAGTTCAACTTAACAGTCTCCACTGCAGTACCGGTATATAAAACAGTGTTTTGGAGCCAAAGGCAAATTTCTGTGTGCCTCTGGGATCTGGTGGGGGATTGCTGGAATTTAGTCTATATTGGGGCAGCCCAATAACTATTTCAGAAATTCCTAATAAATCCTAGAGGTCCACTTAGCCCATTTGTGCAAGGCAAGGGATACTACTAAAGTTTAGTCCCACATTGCTAGTTTAGTGGGAGTTGGACTTCCTTATAAGGGAGGTTCTTTCCCCACTTGTATGAGCATGAGAATAAGAGGGACATCCACGCGCGCTCTTCCTCCGCCGCCCGCCTTGCCACGCCACGCCACGCCTCGTCACGACGCGCCGCGGGTTGCAGGAATGAGCCGAGCGCTGAAAAGTTTTTGCGGTAGTGGATAATGAATACGAACGGTGCACCTCTTCGCGTGCTGCCTGTTCACTTCGTCTCCCTCCGTTGCTTCACCTCCCGGCGCAGCCTGTTCGCGTCCCTCTGTTGTGCCTATATAAGATAGGTCGCTCCTCTCCCGAGAGACATATCAGAAGGTCCTCTTCCTCTCGCCACGCAGTTCCAATCTCTGCGCTACTGCTGTCTTCCTCATCCTGGCTTACGGCGTGCACCGCACGTCGGGACAGTAGGCCTCCGAGACCGCACCTTTTGAGTCCTGTACGGGAGAAGGGTGATAAGGTTTTTGGGGAGCGCTCAACGCGACTACTGGCTGCTTCATCACGGACGATCCGGTCGCCGACGACTACTTCCCCGATGACGACTTCTTCCCCGACGTCCACGACCTCCTCGACGACATGGCAGGTGAGGACACCGATCCCAAGTCCAGCGCTTCTGCTGCTGCTGTGCCGTACGTGTTCTTCTCCTTTCTGTTAGAAGTCCTCCTACAGTTCTTGGCTCTAGTTTCTGCCCTACGTATGTTAGATTATGTTTCTTATAAGCAACTTCATCTAGTGTCTGTTCTAGATATGTTATGCAGACGATGTTTACCTTCTCTCTGTCAGATTGCATGACTTGCTCTATATTTGCTATTTTAGTCATGCTTTATTTAGTATTTTTGTTAATAAAATCATTTGGTAAATTGCTCATATTTTCAACAAGTCATCCAGATAGCGTCCAGTTTGTATCCTTCCACAAATGCTGCCAATATTTTTAATCATTGGTTGAATGGTATTAGGTTCAAAAAGCTAATTTTTGGTGGCTAATTCGTATCCGCCCACAATTTGCAAAGGTAGATCGTAGCATTGCTCTCTTTTTTTGGTGGCCAGCCTTTCATTCTGCCGTCTCCTTTTCTTCCTCGAGGGGTTTCACGAGTTTCTCACGTATTTCCTTCGTCTTTTTGCGCCGGCCTCGCCCTACTCATTTTCGTTCTTAAACATGGAACCATCAATCTTGAGCTGCGCTGAAACAATCAATTTCGACCTGGAGTTGTCAAGAAACCTCTCCCCCGCGAAAATTTTACTCCAGCTCGATCGGATTACAACTTCTCGCAGCACAAACACTTGGACACGAGCGGGAGACGGACACCAGCGAGCCTAAATGCGAATCGAATCCAAATGGGAATCCGAGTTCATTTTGCACACGGATGGCGTACGTACGTATCGCAGGCGGTATCCCATCGCCTGACTCGATTGTCTGGAGTAGTATATCTTTACGGTTTTACACCCCAGGAGGAATCAATCGCTGCATCTACAGACGGCGACGATCGGCATTGCACCTGCGACGGCGATGGCGCGATCTTGCTCGACGTCAGCGTCGGCTTCCGGCACGGTCTCCGGCAACGGTGAGCCCCCTCCAGCGGATGATCTAGAGAAAAGGCAGAGGACCCAGCCGGGGGTGGTGTCCCTGGCGCATCTGCTGCAGGGGCCTGACGCGGCGCCGCCTGATTACCTGACGCTGTCACTCACGCCCGCCGGGGAAGTACAGCGGCGGGAACAGCCAGGGGAGATGACGCTGAAGCATATAGACGCGCCGCGTGACTACCTGAAGCTCTCGCTCACGCCACCGGATGAAGATGAACCAGGACCAAACGCCACCGGGGTGTCGAGCGGCGGCAACGGCTCTGTCGTCGAGGAAGATGGCTCGGCCGCGTCGAGCGGGGTGGCGGAAACAGCGCTCGTGATCGTGGATGCCGTCGCGCCGCCGGCGGCCACTGCGAACAATGTTCTACCGCCCAAGAAGCGAAAGTTTGCGGCTTGTTTTTACCAAGAAAAGCCGGGGACATCAGCGCCAGCCAGCAGCAGCTCACCCTCACGGTCGTTATCGCTGGCGATGGTGTCCGCGGCAGCGACGGCGAGACGCGTTCCCCAGCTGCAATGGACGGTCAGCCCATCGACGCTGTCCCGCTGCAGGCAGTGTGCGCCCGTGGCAGAGTATGGCGCCCGTTCGGGCTGAGCGGCGGCGCCGGAGAGATCCCAACGAAAGACGCGGGGTCCGCCTCAAGCAGCACCACAACGGCGGCACAGTTCTCTACCGATCCCATCAGCGCCGTTCCGCTGCGTGCGGCGTGGTGCCCATACGTACCTCTCGCCGCCGGCGCAGCCTCAGAACACCACCACGGCCCACCGGAGCCGTCGTGGACCCGGATACGCGCAGAGCTGGGCCTCCCGCCGGGCCACCCGCTCCACCTCATCGCCCACAAGCACGTCGAGCGCTCGGACCTCGACCCTGCAGCAGAGCCGGCTGTTGATACCGCGCGGCGAGGCCGCCCGCCTCATCCCGCTCCTCTCCGACGACGGGCGCCGCGCCGCCAACCTTGAGGGGCCCTGGAAGAGGCCGAAGCGGCAGACGCCCGGCAGCAACAGCGAGAGCAGCGACGACAAGAAGGCGAGGGCGCAGGGGAAGAGGCACGGCGGGCTGGTCGTGCCGGTCTACCTCAACCGTGCCGGCGACCGGATGGATGCTCAGCTGACGCGATGGACGTCCAACGGCAACACGGTGCTCAAATTCGGAAGCCACAAGAGCTTCGTCGACGTGAGTGGCCTGCAAGTGATGGACGAAATCCAGATATGGGCGTTCCAGAACCCTGGCGTGTGTTTGGTGATCACCAAGATCGGCGGCGGCGGCGATACGACGTCGGCAGCAGAAGGAGGGCAGCAGAGCAAGCCGCCTAGTATAGTGTAGGATATCCGAATAGTGTAGGAAATGCAAACGGATAATAAATTGTACTTCCTCCATTCCTAAATATTTGTCTTTCTAGCCATCTTAAATGGACTATAACATACAGATGTATGTAGACATGTTTTAGAGTGTAGATTCACTCATTTTACTCCGTATGTAGTCATTTGTTAAAATCTCTAGAAAGATAATTATTTAAGAACGGAGGGAGTACTTTTGATTCAAAAGATACAATAGATTTTAACTTGAAAATAGAATGAAAAAGTATGGGATGGTAAAGCCTAGACGGGACAGTGTATTTCCATGTGTACAAAGATGTGGCAAGTACCAGCAGCATCAAACCATCAATACATAACATCGGATCTTCAAAAAAAATCAAAGACTCGCCCATGTACGGAACCTCCCGTGCATGGGAGATTGCTTCTCTTCGCTTTTCAGTGTATGTTTATATATGCAAGGACAGGTAGCAAACTTTGCTTTAGCCGTGAATGCAGTCACCAAGATGATATGACATTTTTTGCGTTACAAGCTTTCATTGTTTCTTTAGGACGTCACGTACTCGTCTCTGTTACAGCTGCAGTAAGGCCCTGTTTGGTTCATAAGTCCTAAAATTTTTTTTAGTCCCAACTTATAAGTCACAAGTCCCTAAAAATCCCTATCTGTTTGGTTCTTGGGACTTATAAGTCTCTATAAGACCATATTACAACTATAAATCCCTATAAGTTCTTCCTTGAGAGTCTTATTTCATAAGTCCCAAATGCCCACTTTAAGTCCCTATAAGTCCCCCCTGTTTGGTTTAGATGGGACTTATAAGGACTTTTTTAAGTCCCTAAGCCAATAAGTCCCTGGAAACAAACACCCTCTAAGGCTGGTCATAACGGAAGATACCATGTACTATTTATTTCTAAAAATGTGGTGAGACATATTGTGCTAAGAGATCATCTTTGTCTTCTCTTATTTAAAAGAAGACAAGCCTCCTCTATCTCATCATTTATCCTACATGGCACTCTTAAGATAACACCATTGTACATGCCCTTAGGGCATGTACAATGGTTGATAAGATAGTCTTATCTTCAATATTGCATGTAATTTAGAGATGACAAAAAAATGTCTACAATGGATCATCTCTTAGCCTTATCTTCAATAACTGGCTATTTCTAAAAACGTGGTGAGACATATTCTGCTAAGAGACCATCTATTATCTACTCTTAAATAAGAGAAGACAAGTCTTTTTTTATGAGTTCTCTCTCCTTCATTTTATCATTTATCCTATGTGGCACTGCTAAGATAGCACCATTGTACATGCCCTTATGATACTCAACCCTCTATTTTCGGGGCTGGACCTACCGACCTATATAGTAATCCTTTAGTCTCGGCCATTGATGCCCGCCGAACCGCTCAGCGGACGCACACATACGCCACAGATCGAGGACGACTTCTGACTCGGCTTTGGTGTCTCAGGCCTGCGCGCACCGCCGGTGGCACGAAGGACTTGCGCGCACGCACTTGGTCAGTGGCACAACACACGCCGGGAGCGTTAGGGCTTGTCGTGGAGTTTGCCATGCACCACAGTGCCGGCTACTATCGGTGCTCACAAGGAGGGTTCATTATCGCTTGTGGAGCTCGGCCTGTGGAAGAAGATGGATATGATGTGTAGGGCCGCTGAGTCAGTGAGAGAGTCTAGTAAGAGCATCTTTAGCGGATCTATTAAAATCTGGCACTGCAAAATCATTTTAGCGTTCCCCCCAAAAATGATTTCCCGGGAACGAGAAGGCTCCGGCGGTACTACAAAATCGTTTAGTGTTCCCCTGAAAATGATTTTGCGGGAACGCGAAGGCTCTGGCGGAACAGATCCTGTAAATCTCGTACTGCATATTAGAAAACAACTTCATGCCAGAAAATAGTTCATCACAACCATAGTGCACTAATGACCCACAAGTATAGGGGATCAATTGTAGCTCTTTTCAATAACTAAGAGTGTCGAACCAAACGAGGAGCAGAAGGAAATGACAAGTAGTTTTCAGTAAGGTAATGTTTGCAAGTGCTAAAACTGTAAGTAGCGAGTAGTTTGATAGCAAGATAATTTGTAACGAGCAAGTAATGATAGTAGCAACAATTATGCATCAAGATAGCCCAATCCTTTTGAGGCAAAGGACATGCCAAAACGGTCTCTTATGATAAACAAAGTGTTCTTGAGGGAACACGGGAATTTCATCTAGTCACTTTCATCATGTTGGTTTGATTTGTGTTCGCTACTTTGATAATTTAATATGTGGGTGGACCGGTGCTTAGGTGTTGTTCTTACTTGAACAAACCTCCTACTTATAATTAACCCTCCATAAGCATCTGCAACTATGAGAAAAGTATTAAGAATAAATTCTAACCATAGCATTAAACTTTTGGGTCCAACCGGTCCCTTACGGAATAGTGCATAAACTGGGGTTTAAGCTTCTGTCACTCTCGCAACCCACCATCTATTTACTACTCCACAATGCATTCCCTTAGGCCCAAATATGGTGAAGTGTCATGTAGTCGACGTTCACATGACACCACTAAGGGAATCACAACATACATACCATCACAATATCGAACACATATCAAGTTCACATGATTACTTGCAACATGATTTATTCTGTGACCTCAAGCACAAAAGTAACTATTCACAAATAACAAACATGATCATGATCAGAGGAGTATTACATAGCATCATGGATCTGAACATATAATCTTCCACCAAATAAACCATATAGTAATCAACTACAAGATGTAATCAACACTACTAGTCACCATCTAGCACCAATCTATAGTTCTGGTAACAAGATTGAATACAAGAGATGAATTAGGGTTTCAGATGAGTTGGTGTTGTTGAATATGTTGATGCAGATTGCCCTCCCCAAGATGGGAGAGTTGTTGGTGATGATGATGACGATGATTTCCCCCTCCGGGAGGGAAGTTCCCCCGGCAGAATCGCTCCGCCGAAGGGCGAAAGTGCTCCTGCCCAAGTTCCACCTCGAGGCGGCGGCGCTCCGCCCCGAAAGTCTTCTCCTTATTTTTTTCTAGGTAAAAATGACTTATATACCAGAAGATAGGCACCGGAGGTGGGCTGAGGAGGCCACAACCCACCGAGGCGCCAGGGAGGTCCCTAAGCGCCCAGTGGGTTGTGCCCACCTGGTGGCCCCCCTCTGGTGATTATTGGCTCCATTATTTCTTAAATAATCCATAAAAGAATCTCCGTAAAGTTTCAGCTTGTATGGAGTTGTGCAGAATAGGTGGCCTGGCGTAGCTTTTTCAGGTCCAGATTTCCAGCTACCGGAATTCTCCCTCTTGGTGTGTACCTTGCAAATTATGAGAGAAAAGACATTATAGTTACTCCAAAAAGCATTATTTAGGATAAAAAAATTGTAAATAACAGTAAGAAAACATGATGCAAAATGGACGTATCAACTCCCCCAAGCTTAGATCTCGCTTGTCCTCAAGGGAAAATCGAAATCGAAAAACATGTCCACATGCTTTGAGAGAGAGTGTCGATAAAAAAACAAAATACGGACATAGAAGCATCATGTTGATTATTATAACAGCAACAAATTCAAACATAAAACTTTTATCATACACTTCGCATGAATAAGTAATAGTTCATCACACAATCGAAGTATAAAGCAAAAACTTTATTAGAAACCAACAAACTATGTTCTCTGTCTATTTTGAAACTACAATTCATCATCTTTTCAGGAAGGATCGCGTGTTGGAGCCTTTAGGAAAGTCCACATACTCAACCATCATATAGTCTTTTATGATTGCTAACACTCACCTTGTACACATGAGCAAAACGTTTCAACCAGGCACATAGAAAGATATGGGCTTATAGTTTCGCCTCCCAACATACTCACCTCAAGGGTGATGTCAACAATATTAACTCATGCTATCTATATTCAACTGGACATATGTGCCTAGATCTTTCCTCACCACATGATGCTTGCCAAAAGAGAAAAATAAAAGGGAATAGAAGGAAAAATTTGACTCTTTGCATAAAAGTAAATACATAAAAATAAAAGATAGGCCCTTCAGCAGAGGGAAGCAGAGGTTGTCATGCGCCTATTTGTTTGCATGCTCAATCCCTTAGTGCAAAAGAACGTCATGTTACATTGCCCTTAAGATGAAAACCTTTATTATGCAGTCATCGCTTTTTATTCTTTGTCATCCAAGTTCGTGCAATGCTCAATTTTCTCTTACACTAAACAATCTCACACATTTAGAAGCAATTTTTATTGCCTTTTGCACCGATGACAACTTACTCAAGGGATCTTTCTCAATCCCTAGGTAGGTATGGTGGACAATTGAAAAAGATATGGGTTTAAGGGTTTTGGATGCACAAGTAGTATTTCTACTTAGTGCGGAAATTTGGCTAGCAAAGATAGGGGCAAGCATCACATGTTAAAGGATCTATGACAATATGACTTCTGTGTGAATATAAACATACATAAACCATTACGTTGTCTTCCTTGTCCAACGTCAACAGTTTTGGCATATAATATTTTGATGAGGGCTCACAATCACACAAGATTTCTAGGATAGTATATTTATATGTGGATCTTCCCTTCCCTTATTAATTCTTCCATAGGTTGCATCACTGACTAATGTTATGGTTGTCAATCTCTAATAAAATTTTCTTACTTATACTTTTCCTTATGTGGTGCTATCACCTACCATAGGATTAGTTTATGTTCTTATTGATTTATTTCATTTCTTTTATTTTCTTTCTTTTGCTTTTTCTTTTCTTATTTCTTTTCTTTATTTGCAACATAAAAGTAAAGAAATTAAAAACTCAAACTAACTTTATTATATAACTTGCACACGATTACAATGATGGATCACTACAAACTCTCAAAGAAGAAAAGATCGAACTAAACTTTATTCATCTAAGCAAAAGATTGAACTAAGATAAGTAAAAGCAAAAAGATAGTGGGATGATACGATACCGGGGCACCTCCCCCAAGCTTGGCGGAAGCCAAGGGGAGTGCCGATACCCGATACTCAATTATCCTTTGGTGGTGAAGAAGGTGATGGTGGTGATGAAGTATTTTACAATATAACCATGAGTAGATCCTTCAAACCTTGAGTCCCGAAGGGCTTGATGAATTAACTTACTGTTTTCTTCACCTCAGCAATTATGTGTTTATTCTCAGGGCCCCACGGTTTGGTTCCTGCACTATTTTCTCTTGGCCGAGATATGTCCCAGTTGGACGGTATGTGCCTACGAGGAGTGTTCTCGAACCCATAATTATGAATCAAATTATGAAAATTGTTACGGTGTAACCTGTGTAAGGGCCTCCTCGGTGGGAGATCTTCTTGCACGTCCAGGATCGCTTGATTGTTTGATGATCCCATGGCTTGATGAGGATTAGGGTGAGTGGAGATGCCAGCTAGTGTACCCCTCTTAGAGGTCGGAGGATGAATCCCAAAGGGGCTTTCCTCTTCTTCCTCCATAGCAGCCTCTTCAGCTTCATCCCCCCTTAGATCTTCCTGAACGTACCTTATGTATCCTTATCCAGTGTTGAAGGGTGAGGAAGACATGACGTTGGTCTAATTGAATCTGTCAGAAAACAACAAGAGAAGAGAACAGAGGATTTCTTCGTGATACGGTGATTAACAGGTTCGGGTAGTATATATAAATTTTTTTATCTTGAAAGACAAGTAAGAGGTAGAAAAACGAAGTCCGGAAGGTATCCCAGGTGTCTTGTGCCCACCAGGGGACTCTTTTATGTGTTCTTCCGGTGTCAAATTTTGGATAATATTGCTTTCAACATTAATAGGCATACCTGAGATATAATGCTTTATTCGTTGTCCATTGACAACCTTTGGGTTAGTACCTTCGGAATTATTTGTTTTGATGGCTCCAGACCGGGAAACCTCCTCGATGACATATGGGCCTTCCCATTTCGAGAGGAGCTTTCCTGCAAAGAATCTAAAATGAGAGTTGTACAAAAGAAGATATTCTCCAACTTTAAACTCACGCTTTTGGATTCTTTTTGTTGGGGAACGTTGCAGAAAATTAAAAATTTTCCTACGGTTTCACCAAGATCAATCTATGAGTTCATCTAAGCAACGAGTCATGGGAGAGAGATTGCATCTACATACCACTTGTAGATCGCGTGCGGAAGCGTTCAAGGGAACGGGGTTGATGGAGTCGTACTCGCCGTGATTCAAATCACCGATGACCAAGTGCCGAACGGACAGCACCTCCGCGTTCAACACACGTACGGAACGGACGACGTCTCCTCCTTCTTGATCCAGCAAGGGTGAAAGAGAGGTTGAGGAAGAAGGCTCCAGCAGCAGCACGACGGCATGATGATGGTGGAGAGGCAGTACACCGACAGGGCTTCGCCAAGCACTCAACGGAGGAGGAGAGGTGTTGGGGAGGGGAGGGGCTGCGCCTTGGATGTGTGTTGCAGCCCTCCCCTCACCCCTCTATTTATAGGGGAAGGGGCAAGGGGGGCCGGCCCCTCTAGATGAGATCTAGAGGGGGGGCGGCGGCCAGGGAGGGGGGCTTGCCCCCCAAGCAAAGGGGGGCGCCCCCACTAGGGTTCCCCCCAACCCTAGGCGCATGGGCCCAAGGGGGGGGCGCCCAGCCCTCCAGGGGCTGGTTCCCTGCCCCTTGTGGCCCATGAGGCCCTCCGAGAAGGTGGCCCCTCGGTGGACCCGGAACCTTTCCGCTGGCCCCGGTACAATACCGATATGACCCCGAAACTTTCCGGTGTCCGTTTGACAACTTCCCATATATAAATCTTTACCTCCGGACCATTCCGGAACTCATCGTGACGTCCGGGATCTCATCCGGGACTCCAAACAACATTCGGTAATCACATACAAGTCTTCCTAATAACCCTAGCGTCACCGAACCTTAAGTGTGTAGACTCTACGGGTTCGGGAGACATGCAGACATGACCGAGACGACTCTCCGGTCAATAACCAACAGCGGGATCTGGATACCCAAGTTGGCTCCCACATACTCCTCGATGATCTCATCAGATGAACCACGAGGTCGAGGATTCAAGCAACCCCGTATACTATTCCTTTTGCCAGACGGTATGTTACTTGCCCGAGATTCGATCGTCGGTATCCCAATACCTCATTCAATCTCGTTACCGGCAAGTCACTTTACTCGTACCGTAATGCATGATCCCGTGACCAGACACTTGGTCACTTTGAGCTCATTATGATGATGCACTACCGAGTGGGCCCAATGATACCTCTCTGTAACACGGAGTACCAAATCCCATTCTCGATCCGTGTCAACCCAACAGACACTTTCGGAGATACCTGTAGTGTACCTTTATAGTCACCCAGTTACGTTGTGACGTTTGGTACACCCAAAGCACTCCTACGGTATCCGGGAGTTACACGATGTCATGGTCTAAGGAAAAGATACTTGACATTGGAAAAGCTCTAGCAAAACGAACTACACGATCTTGTGTTATGCTTAGGATTGGTTCTTGTCCATCACATCATTCTCCTAATGATGTGATCGCGTTGTCAACGACATCTAATGTCCATAGTCAGGAAACCATGACTATCTGTTGACCAACGAGCTAGTCAAGTAGAGGCTTACTAGGGACGTATTGTGTTCTATGTATTCACACGTGTATTACGATTTTCGGATAGTACAATTATAGCATGAATAAAAGATAATTATCATGAACAAGGAAATATAATAATAATCCTTTTATTATTGCCTCTAGGGCATATTTCCAACAGTCTCCCACTTGCACTAGAGTCAATAATCTAGTTACATTGTGATGAATCGAACACCCATAGAGTTCTGGTGTTGATCATGTTTTGCCCAAGGAAGAGGTTTAGTCAACGGATCTGCGACATTCAGATCCGTATGCACTTTGCAAATTTACGTGTCTCCATCTTGAACATTTTCACGGATGGAGTTGAAGCTACGCTTGATGTGCCTGGTCTTCTTGTTATACCTGGGCTCCTTTGGAAGGGCATTAGCTGCTGTGTTGTCACAGAAGTGTTTGATCGGCCGCGTCGGATTGGGTTTGTCTGCTAGGTGGGTGATGTTCTCCTTCACCCTATTTGCTTCTTGCGCTGCCTCCGTGGCTGCCATGTACTCCGCTTCACATGTAGATCCCGCCACGACGCTTCGCTTGCAGCTGCACCAGCCATCGCCCCACCATTCAACATATACACGTATCCGGTTTGTAACTTAGAGTCATCCAGATCTGTAGTCGAAGCTAGCGTCGACGTAACCCTTCTGACGAGCTCTTCGTCACCTCCATAAACGAAACATGTCCTTTGTCCTTTTCAGGTACTTCAGGATATTCTTGACCGCTGTCCAGTGTTCCTTGCGGGATTACTTTGGTACCTTCCTACCAAACTTACGGCAAGGTTTACATCAGGTCTGGTACACAACATGGCATACATAATATAACCTATGGCTGATGCATAGGGGATGACACTCATCTCTTCTTTATCTTTTGCTGTGGTCGGGCATTGAGCCGAGCTCAATCTCACACCTTGCAGTACAGGCAAGAACCCTTTCTTGGACTGATCCATTTTGAACTTCTTCAAAATCTTATCAAGGTATGTGCTTTGTGAAAGACCTATGAGGCGTCTCGATCTATCCCTATAGATCTTGATGCCTAATATGTAAGCAGCTTCTCCAAGGTCCTTCATTGAAAAACTTTTATTCAAGTAGGCCTTAATGATGTCCAAGAGTTCTATATCATTTCCCATCAAAAGTATGTCATCTACATATAATATGAGAAATGCTACTGAGCTCCCACTCACTTTCTTGTAAACGCAGGCTTCTCCATAAGTCTGCATAAACCCAAACGCTTTGATCATCTCATCAAAGCGAATGTTCCAACTCTGAGATGCTTGCACCAGCCCATAAATGGATCGCTGGAGCTTGCATACTTTGTTAGCATTCTTAGGATCGACAAAACCTTCCGGCTGCATCATATACAGCTCTTCCTTAAGATAACCGTTAAGGAATGCTGTTTTGATGTCCATCTGCCATATCTCATAATCATAGTATGCGGCAATTGCTAACATGATTTGGACGGACTTAAGATTCACTACGGGAGAGAAAGTCTCATCATAGTCAATCCCTTGAACTTGCCGATAACCCTTAGCGACAAGTCGAGCTTTATAGATGGTGACATTACCATCCGCGTCTGTCTTCTTCTTAAAGATCCATTTGTTTTCTATCGCTCGCCGATCATCGGGCAAGTCTGTCAAAGTCCATACTTTGTTTTCATACATGGATCCTATCTCGGATTGCATGGCTTCAAGCCATTTGTTGGAATCTGGGCCCGCCATCGCTTCTTCATAGTTCGAAGGTTCACCGTTGCCTAACAACATGATTTCCAGGACAGGGTTGCCATACCAATCTAGTGTGGAACGTGTCCTTGTGGACCTACAAAGTTCAGTAGCAACTTGATCCGAAGTACCTTGATCATCATCATTAATTTCCTCTCCAGTAGGTGTAGGCACCACAGGAATATTTTCCTGAGCTACACTACTTTCCGATTCAAGAGGTAGTACTTCATCGAGTTCTACTTTCCTCCCACTTACTCCTTTCGAGAGAAACTCGTTTTCCAGAAAGGATTCGTTCTTAACAACAAAGATCTTGCCTTCGGATCTAAGGTAGAAGGTATACCCAATGGTTTCCTTAGGTTATCCTATGAAGACGCATTTTTCCGACTTGGGTTCGAGCTTTTCAGGTTGAAGTTTCTTGACATAAGCATCGCATCCCCAAACTTTTAGAAAGCGACAACTTAGGTTTCTTCCCAAACCATAATTCATACGGTGTCGTCTCAACAGATTTAGACGGTGCCCTATTTAAAGTGAATGTAGCTGTCTCTAGAGCGTATCCCCAAAATGATAGCGGTAAATCGGTAAGAGACATCATAGATCGCACCATATCCAATAGAGTGCGATTACGACGTTCGGACACACCGTTACGCTGAGGTGTTCGGTAGGCGTGAGTTGTGAAACGATTCCACATTTCCTTAAGTGTGTACCAAATTCGTGACTTAAATATTCTCCTCCACAATCTGATCGTAAGAACTTTATTTTTCGATCACGTTGATTCTCTACCTCATTCTGAAATTTCTTGAACTTTTCAAAGGTCTCAGACTTGTGTTTCATCAAGTAGACATACCCATATCTACTTAAGTAAATGCGTGAGTGAGAACATAACGATATCCTCCATGAGCCTCAACGCTCATTGGACCGCTTACATCGGTATGTATGATTTCCAATAAGTTGGTTGCTCGCTCCATTGTTCCGGAGAACGGAGTCTTGGTCATTTTGCCCATGAGGCATGGTTCGCATGTGTCAAATGATTCATAATCGAGAGACTCTAAAAGTCCATAAGAATGGAGCTTCTTCATGCGCTTGACACCAATGTGACCAAGGCGGCGATTGCCACAAGTATGTGGGACTATCGTTATCAACTTTACATCTTTTGGTATTCACACTATGAATATGTGTAACATTACGCTCGAGATTCATTAAGAATAAACCATTGACCATCGGAGCATGACCATAAAACATATCTCTCATATAAATAGAACAACCATTATTCTCGGATTTAAATGAGTAGCCATCTCACATTAAACGAGATCCTGATACAATGTTCATGCTCAAACTTGGCACTAAATAACAATTATTGAGGTTTAAAACTAATCCCGTAGGTAAATGTAGAGGTAGCGTGCCGACGGCGATCACATCGACCTTGGAACCATTCCCAACGCGCATCGTCACCTCGTCCTTCGCCAGTCTCCATTTATTCCACAGCTCCGGCTGTGAGTTACAAATATGAGCAACGGCACCGGTATCAAATACCCAGGAGTTACTACGAGTACTGGTAAGGTACACATCAATTACATGTATATCAAATATACCTTTAGTGTTGCCGGCCTTCTTGTCCGCTAAGTATTTGGGGCAGTTCCGCTTCCAATGGCCCTTCCCTTTGCAATAAGAGCACTCTGTCTCAGGCTTGGGTCCATTCTTTGACTTCTTCCCGGTAACTTGCTTACCGGGCACGGCAACATCTTTGTCGTCCTTCTTGAAGTTCTTCTTACCCTTGCCCTTTTTGAACTTAGTGGTTTTATTGACCATCAACACTTGATGTTCTTTCTTGATTTCAACCTCTGCTGACTTCAGCATTGAGAATACTTCAGAATGGTCTTCACCATCCCCTGCATATTGTAGTTCATCACAAAGCTCTTGTAGCTTGGTGGGAGCGACTGAAGGATTCTGTCAATGACCGCCTCGTCCGGGAGGTTGATCTCCAGCTGGGACAGGCGGTTGTGCAACCCAGACATTTTGAGTATGTGCTCACTGACAGAACTGTTTTCCTCCATCTTACAACTATAGAACTTGTCGGAGACTTCATATCTCTCGACCCGGGCATGAGCTTGGAAAACCATATTCAGCTCCTCGAACATCTCATATGCTCCATGTTGCTCAAAATGCTTTTGGAGCCCGGTTCTAAGCTGTAAAGTATGCCGCCTTGAACGAGGGAGTAATCATCAGCACGAGACTGCCAAGCATTCATAATGTCTTGGTTCTCTAGGATGGGTGCTTCACCTAGCGGTGCTTCTAGGACATATTGTTTCTTGGCTGCTATGAGGATGATCCTCAGGTTCCGGACCCAGTCCGAATAGTTGCTGCCATCATCTTTCAGCTTGGTTTTCTCTAGGAACGCGTTGAAGTTCATGTTGACATGAGCGTTGGCCATTTGATCTACAAGACATATTTTGCAAAGACATTAGACTAAGTTCATGATAATTAAGTTCATCTAATCAAATTATTTAATGAACTCCCACTCAGATTTGACATCCCTCTAGTCATCTAAGTGTTACATGATCCGAGTCGACTAGGCCGTGTTCGATCATCACGTGAGACGGACTAGTCATCATCGGTGAACATCTCCATGTTGATCGTATCTTCCATATGACTCATGTTCGACCTTTCGGTCTCTTGTGTTCCGAGGCCATGTCTGTACATGCTAGGCTCGTCAAGTTAACCCTAAGTGTTTATGCATGTGTAAAACTGTCTTACACCCGTTGTATGTGAACGTAAGGATCTATCAGACCCGATCATCATGTGGTGCTTCAAGCATTTAACTTTAGCAACGGTGCACAGTTAGGGGAACACTTTCTTGAAATTATTCTAAGGGATCATCTTATTTACTACTGTCGTTCTAAGTAAACAAGATGCAAAAACCATAATAAACATCACATGCAATTATATAAAGTAGTGACATGATATGGCCAATATCATATAGCTCCTTTGATCTTCATCTTCGGGGCTCCATGATCATCTTGTCACCGGCATGACACCATGATCTCCATCATCATGATCTCCATCATCGTGTCTCCATGAAGTTGCTCGCCAACTATTACTTCTAATACTAGGGCTCTGCGTTTAGCGATAAAGTAAAGTAATTTACATGGCGTTGAATCAATGACACGCAGGTCATACAATAATTAAGACAACTCCTATGGCTCCTGCGGTTGTCATACTCATCGACATGCAAGTCGTGATTCCTATTACAAGAACATGATCTCATACATCACAATATATCATTCATCACAACTTCTCGCCATATCACATCACATGACAATTGCTGCAAAAACAAGTTAGACGTCCTCTAATTGTTGTTGCATCTTTTACGTGGCTGCAATTGGGTTCTAGCAAGAACGTTTTCTTACCTACGAATAACCACAACGTGATTTTGTCAACTTCTATTTACCCTTCATAAGGACCCTTTTCATCTAATCCGCTCCAACTAAAGTAGGAGAGACAGACACCCGCTAGCCACCTTATGCAACTAGTGCATGTCGATCGGTGGAACCTGTCTCACGTAAGCGTCACGTGTAAGGTCGGTCCGGGCCGCTTCATCCCACAATACCGCTGAAGCAAGAAAAGACTAGTAGCGGCAAGCAAGTTGACAAGATCTCGCCCACAACAAAATTGTGTTCTACTCGTGCAATAGAGAACTACGCATAGACCTAGCTCATGATGCCACTGTTGGGGAACGTTGCAGAAAATTAAAAAATTTCCTACGGTTTCACCAAGATCCATCTATGAGTTCATCTAAGCAACGAGTCATGGGAGAGAGATTGCATCTACATACCACTTGTAGATCGCGTGCGGAAGCGTTCAAGGGAACGGGGATGATGGAGTCGTACTCGCCGTGATTCAAATCACCGATGACCAAGTGCCGAACGGACAGCACCTCCGCGTTCAACACACATACGGAATGGACGACGTCTCCTCCTTCTTGATCCAGCAAGGGGGAAGGAGAGGTTGAGGAAGAAGGCTCCAGCAGCAGCAGCACGACGGCGTGATGATGGTGGAGAGGCAAGATACTCGGCAGGCTTCGCCAAGCACTCAACGGAGGAGGAGAGGTGTTGGGGAGGGGAGGGGCTGCGCCTTGGATGTGTGTTGCAGCCCTCCCCTCACCCCTCTATTTATAGGGGAAGGGGCAAGGGGGGCCGGCCCCTCTAGATGAGATCTAGAGGGGGGGCGGCGGCCAGGGAGGGGGGCTTGCCCCCCAAGCAAAGGGGGCGCCCCCACTAGGGTCCCCCCCAACCCTAGGCGCATGGGCCCAAGGGGGGCGCCCAGCCCTCCAGGGGCTGGTTCCCTGCCCCTTGCGGCCCATGAGGCCCTCCGAGAGGGGTGGCCCCTCGGTGGACCCCCGGAACCTTTCCGGTGGCCCCGGTACAATACCGATATGACCCCGAATCTTTCCGGTGTCCGTTTGACAACTTCCCATATATAAATCTTTACCTCCGGACCATTCCGGAACTCCTTGTGACGTCCGGGAGCTCATCCGGGACTCCGAACAACATTCGGTAATCACATACAAGTCTTCCTAATAACCCTAGCGTCACCGAACTTTAATTGTGTAGACCCTACGGGTTCGGGAGACATGCAGACATGACCGAGACGACTCTCCGGTCAATAACCAACAGCGGGATCTGGATACCCATGTTGGCTCCCACATACTCCTCGATGATCTCATCGGATGCACCACGATGTCGAGGATTCAAGCAACCCCGTATACTATTCCTTTTTTTCAGACGGTATGTTACTTGCCCGAGATTCGATCGTCGGTATCCCAATACCTCGTTCAATCTCGTTACCGGCAAGTCACTTTACTCGTACCGTAATGCATGATCTCGTGACCAGACACTTGGTCACTTTGAGCTCATTATGATGATGCACTACCGAGTGGGCCCAGTGATACCTCTCCGTAACACAGAGTGACAAATCCCATTCTCGATCCGTGTCAACCCAACAGACACTTTCGGAGATACCTGTAGTGTACCTTTATAGTCACCCATTTACGTTTTGACGTTTGGTACACCCAAAGCACTCCTACGATATCCAGGAGTTACACGATCTCATGCTCTAAGGAAGAGATACTTGACATTGGAAAAGCTCTAGCAAAACGAACTACACGATCTTGTGCTATGCTTAGGATTGGGTCTTGTCCATCACATCATTCTCCTAATGATGTGATCCCGTTGTCAACGACATCTAATGTCCATAGTCGAGAAACCATGACTATCTGTTGACCAACAAGCTAGTCAACTAGAGGCTTACTAGGGACGTATTGTGTTCTATGTATCCACACGTGTATTACGATTTCTGAATAATACAATATTAGCATGAATAAAAGACAATTATCATGAATAAGGAAATATAACAATAATCCTTTTATTATTGCCTCTAGGGCATATTTCCAACACTTTTGTCATGCCATCTTTTAACTTTTCTTTGAATAACTTTTGCATTTTCATAAGCTTGGGTTCTCCATTCATCTAATGAGCTTATATCAAATAGCCTCTTTTCACTAGCAACTTTGAAATCATAGTTGAGTTTTTAACGCCCAATATGCTTTATGTTCTAACTCAAGAGGTAAATCACAAGCTTTTCCATAAACCATTTTATAAAGAGACATACCCATAGGATTTTTATAAGCTGTCCTATAAGCCCAAAGTGCATCATCTAATTTCTTAGACCAATTCTTCCTGGACCTATTAACAGTCTTTTGCAAAATTAATTTTATTTCTCTATTTGAAAGTGCAACTATCCCTGGGTGGTTTTGGTAATGATTAATAACATATAGCTCATTGAACTAATGCCATTACAAGATAAATATTTTAGGAAAGTTCAATGATTGGCATGGCATCGATAAGGAATGTGGACCCCTCAAAATGCTAAGGACAAAAGATTGGCTCAAGCTTCAAAGTCCAAGACTCTACATTTTACTTTTAGTGATCCAAGATCACATTGAGTCCATAGGAAAAGCCAATACTATTAAAAGGGGATGAGGTGTTGCTTAATGGCTTGCTTGCTCAAAGTGCTTAGTGATATGCTCCAAAGCCCTCAACCACTTTCTCATATCCACATATCACCCAAACCAAAAGTCAAACTCGGCCCCACCGATTTGATTCATCCAGCGCCACCGAGTTCATTTGACATAGCCGCTGCCAGAAACCCTAGTCTTTTCGGTCTCACCGATAGGGATCTCGGTCCCACCGAGTCTGCAATGCAAACTCTCTATTTCCTTTTTGTAACGCTTCGGTCCCACCGAGACGAGCGAATCGGTCCCACCGAGTTTGACTGACCAACTCTCTGTTTGTCTATTACCAAAATCGGTCGCACCGAGTTTGAGTAATCGGTCCAACCGAGATTACGTTATGCCCTAACCCTAATGATATCGGTCCCACCGAAAATCCTAACGTTCACATTTTGAACTAAATCGGTCTGACCGAGTTTTGTGATTCGGTCCCACCGAGTTTGGTGATTTGTGTGTAACGGTTAGATTTTGTATGGAGGCTATATATACCCCTCCACCCACTCTTCATTCGTGGAGAGAGCCATCAGAACATGCCTACACTTCCAACATACATTTTCGAGAGAGAACCACCTACACTTGTGTTGAGACCAAGATATTCCAATCCAACCATATGAATCTTGATCTCTAGCCTTCCCCAAGTTGCTTTCCACTCAAATCATCTTTCTACCAAATCCAATCCTATGAGAGAGAGCTGAGTGTTGAGGAGACTATCATTTGAAGCACAAGAGCAAGGAGTTCATCATCAACACACCATTTGTTACTTCTTGGAGAGTGGTGTCTCCTAGATTGGCTAGGTGTCACTTATGAGAGAAAATACATTATAGTTACTCCAAAAAGCATTATTTAGGATAAAAAAATTGTAAATAACAGTAAGAAAACATGATGCAAGATGGACGTATCAACTCCCCCAAGCTTAGATCTCGCTTGTCCTCAAGGGAAAATCAAAATCGAAAAACATGTCCACATGCTTTGAGAGAGAGTGTCGATAAAAAAACAAAATACGAACATAGAAGCATCATGTTGATTATTATAACAGCAACAAATTCAAACATAAAACTTTTATCATACACTTCGCATGAATAAGTAATAGTTCATCACACAATCGAAGTATAAAGCAAAAACTCTATTAGAAACCAACAAACTATGTTCTCAGTCAATTTTGAAACTACAATTCATCATCTTTTCAGGAAGGATCGTGTTTTGGATCCTTTATGATAGTCCACATAATCAACCATCATATAGTCTTTTATGATTGCTAACACTCACCTTGTACACATGAGCAAAACGTTTCAACCAGACACATAGAAAGATATGGGCTTATAGTTTCGCCTCCCAACATACTCACCTCAAGGGTGATGTCAACAATATTAACTCATGCTATCTATATTCAACTGGACATATGTGCCTAGATCTTTCCTCACCACATGATGCTTGCCAAAAGAGAAAAATAAAAGGGAATAGAAGGAAAAATTTGACTCTTTGCATAAAAGTAAATACATAAAAATAAAAGATAGGCCCTTCGCAGAGGGAAGCAGAGGTTGTCATGCGCCTATTTGTTTGCATGCTCAATCCCTTAGTGCAAAAGAACGTCATGTTACATTGCCCCTTAAGATGAAAACCTTTATTATGCAGTCTGTCGCTTTTATTCTTTGTCATCCAAGTTCGTGCAATGCTCAATTTTCTCTTACACTAAACAATCTCACACATTTAGAAGCAATTTTATTGCCTTTTTGCACCGATGACAACTTACTCAAGGGATCTTTCTCAATCCCTAGGTAGGTATGGTGGACAATTGAAAAAGATATGGGTTTAAGGGTTTTGGATGCACAAGTAGTATTTCTACTTAGTGCGGAAATTTGGCTAGCAAAGATAGGGGGCAAGCATCACATGTTAAAGGATCTATGACAATATGACTTCTGTGTGAATATAAACATACATAAACCATTACGTTGTCTTCCTTGTCCAACGTCAACAGTTTTGGCATATAATATTTTAATGAGGGCTCACAATCACACAAGATTTCTAGGATAGTATATTTATATGTGAATCTTCCCTTCCCTTATTAATTCTTTCATGAGTTGCATCAACGACTAATGTTATGGTTGTCAATCTCTAATAAAATTTTCTTACTTATACTTTTCCTTATGTGGTGCTATCACCTACCATAGGATTAGTATATGATCTTATTGATTTATTTCATTTCTTTTATTTGCTTTCTTTCGCTTTTTCTTTTCTTATTTCTTTTCTTTATTTGCAACATAAAAGTAAAGAAATTAAAAACTCAAACTAACTTTATTATATAACTTGCACACGATTACAATGATGGATCACTACAAACTCTCAAAGAAGAAAAGAATGAACTAAACTTTATTCATCTAAGCAAAAGATTGAACTAAGATAAGTAAAAGCAAAAAGATAGTGGGATGATACGATACCGGGGCACCTCCCCCAAGCTTGGCGGAAGCCAAGGGGAGTGCCGATACCCGATACTCAATTATCCTTTGGTGGTGAAGAAGGTGATGGTGGTGATGAAGTATTTTACAATATAACCATGAGTAGATCCTTCAAACCTTGAGTCCCGAAGGGCTTGATGAATTAACTCACTGTTTTCTTCACCTCAGCAATTATGTGTTTCTTCTCAGGGCCCCACGGTTTGGTTCCAGCACTATTTTCTCTTGGCCGAGATATGTCCCAGTTGGACGGTATGTGCCTACGAGGAGTGTTCTCGAACCCAAAATTATGAATCAAATTATGAACATTGTTACGGTGTAACCTGTGTAAGGGCCTCCTCGGTGGGAGATCTTCTTGCACGTCCAGGATCGCTTGATTGTTTGATGATCCCATGGCTTGATGAGGATTAGGGTGAGTGGAGATGCCAGCTAGTGTACCCCTCTCGGAGGTCGGAGGATGAATCCCAAAGGGCTTTCCTCTTCTTCCTCCATAGCAGCCTCTTGACTTCATCCCCTTAGATCTTCCTGAACGTACCTTATGTATCCTTATCCAGTGTTGAAGGGTGAGGAAGACATGACGTTGGTCTAATTGAATCTGTCAGAAAACAACAAGAGAAGAGAACAGAGGATTTCTTCGTGATACGGTGATTAACAGGTTCGGGTAGTATATATAAAGAAATTTATCTTGAAAGACAAGTAAGAGGTAGAAAAACGAAGTTCGGAAGGTATCCCAGGTGTCTTGTGCCCACTTGGGGACGCTTCCTGGAAGTTTCTTTATTTCCAAAATTCTAAAATATTCCAAAACTGACAAAAAATATTTTTTCAGATTTTTCGGAGTCCGTTTACTTACCGTATCATGTACCTCCTTATTTTGACGATTCTGGAGTGTTCCGGAAGGACTCTTTTATGTGTTCTTCCGGTGTCAAATTTTGGATAATATTGCTTTCAACATTAATAGGCATACCTGAGATATAATGCTTTATTCGTTGTCCATTGACAACCTTTGGGTTAGTAACTTCGGAATTATTTGTTTTGATGGCTCCAGACCGGGAAACCTCCTCGATGACATATGGGCCTTCCCATCTCGAGAGGAGCTTTCCTGCAAAGAATCTAAAATGAGAGTTGTACAAAAGAAGATATTCTCCAACTTTAAACTCACGCTTTTGGATTCTTTTTGTTGGGGAACGTCGCAGAAAATTAAAAATTTTCCTACGGTTTCACCAAGATCAATCTATGAGTTCATCTAAGCAACGAGTCATGGGAGAGAGATTGCATATACATACCACTTGTAGATCGCGTGCGGAAGCGTTCAAGGGAACGGGGTTGATGGAGTCGTACTCGCCGTGATTCAAATCACCGATGACCAAGTGCCGAACGGACAGCACCTCCGCGTTCAACACACGTACGGAACGGACGACGTCTCCTCCTTCTTGATCCAGCAAGGGTGAAAGAGAGGTTGAGGAAGAAGGCTCCAGCAGCAGCACGACGGCATGATTATGGTGGAGAGGCAGTACACCGACAGGGCTTCGCCAAGCACTCAACGGAGGAGGAGAGGTGTTGGGGAGGGGAGGGGCTGCGCCTTGGATGTGTGTTGCAGCCCTCCCCTCACCCCTCTATTTATAGGGGAAAGGGGAAAGGGGGGCCGGCCCCTCTTGATGAGATCTAGAGGGGGGGGCGGCGGCCAGGGAGGGGGGCTTGCCCCCCAAGCAAAGGGGGGCGCCCCCACTAGGGTTCCCCCCCCCCCAACCCTAGGTGCATGGGCCCAAGGGGGGGCGCCCAGCCCTCCAGGGGCTGGTTCCCTGCCCCTTGTGGCCCATGAGGCCCTCCGAAAGGGGTGGCCCCTCCCGGTGGACCCCCGGAACCTTTCCGCTGGCCCCGGTACAATACCGATATGACCCCGAAACTTTCCGGTGTCCGTTTGACAACTTCCCATATATAAATCTTTACCTCCGGACCATTCCGGAACTCATCGTGACGTCCGGGATCTCATCCGGGACTCCGAACAAAATTCGGTAATCACATACAAGTCTTCCTAATAACCCTAGCGTCACCGAACCTTAAGTGTGTAGACCCTACGGGTTCGGGAGTCATGCAGACATGACCGAGACGACTCTCCGGTCAATAACCAACAGCGGGATCTGGATACCCATGTTGGCTCCCACATACTCCTCGATGATCTCATCGGATGAACCACGATGTTGAGGATTCAAGCAACCCGTATACTATTCCTTTTGCTGACGGTATGTTACTTGCCCGAGATTCGATCGTCGGTATCCCAATACCTCATTCAATCTCGTTACCGGCAAGTCACTTTACTGCACCGTAATGCATGATCCCGTGACCAGACACTTGGTCACTTTGAGCTCATTATGATGATGCACTACCGAGTGGGCCCAATGATACCTCTACGTAACACGGGTGACAAATCCCAGTCTCGATCCGTGTCAACCCAACAAACACTTTCGGAGATACCTGTAGTGTACCTTTATAGTCACCCAGTTACGTTGTGACGTTTGGTACACCCAAAGCACTCCTACGGTATCCGGGAGTTACACGATCTCATGGTCTAAGGAAAAGATACTTGACATTGGAAAAGCTCTAGCAAAACGAACTACACGATCTTGTGCTATGCTTAGGATTGGTTCTTGTCCATCACATCATTCTCCTAATGATGTGATCCCGTTGTCAACGACATCTAATGTCCATAGTCAGGAAACCATGACTATCTGTTGACCAACGAGCTAGTCAAGTAGAGGCTTACTAGGGACGTATTGTGTTCTATGTATTCACACGTGTATTACGATTTTCGGATAATACAATTATAGCATGAATAAAAGATAATTATCATGAACAAGGAAATATAATAATAATCCTTTTATTATTGCCTCTAGGGCATATTTCCAACAGTCTCCCACTTGCACTAGAGTCAATAATCTACTTACATTGTGATGAATCGAACACCCATAGAGTTCTGGTGTTGATCATGTTTTGCCCGCGGAAGAGGTTTAGTCAACGGATCTGCGACATTCAGATCCGTATGCACTTTGCAAATTTCTGTGTCTCCATCTTGAACATTTTCACGGATGGAGTTGAAGCGACGCTTGATGTGCCTGGTCTTCTTGTGAAACCTGGGCTCCTTGGCAAGGGCAATAGCTCCGGTGTTGTCACAGAAGAGTTTGATCGGCCCCGACGCATTGGGTATGACTCCTAGGTCGGTGATGAAATCCTTCACCCAAATTGCTTCTTGCGCTGCCTCCGAGGCTGCCATGTACTCCGCTTCACATGTAGATCCCGCCACGGCCTTTCTGCTTGCAGCTGCACCAGCTTACTGCCCCACCATTCAACATATACACGTATCCGGTTTGTGACTTAGAGTCATTCAGATCTGTGTCGAAGCTAGCGTCGACGTAACCCTTGATGACGAGCTCTTCGTCACCTCCATAAACGAGAAACATGTCCGTTGTCCTTTTCAGGTACTTCAGGATATTCTTGACCGCTGTCCAGTGTTCCTTGCCGGATTACTTTGGTACCTTCCTACCAAACTTACGGCAAGGTTTACATCAGGTCTGGTACACAACATGGCATACATAATAGAACCTATGGCTGATGCATAGGGGATGACACTCATCTCTTCTTTATCTTTTGCCGTGGTCGGGCATTGAGCCGAGCTCAATCTCACACCTTGCAGTACAGGCAAGAACCCTTTCTTGGACTGATCCATTTTGAACTTCTTCAAAATCTTATCAAGGTATGTGCTTTGTGAAAGACCTATGAGGCGTCTCGATCTATCCCTATAGATCTTGATGCCTAATATGTAAGCAGCTTCTCCAAGGTCCTTCATTGAAAACTTTTATTCAAGTAGGCCTTAATGATGTCCAAGAGTTCTATATCATTTCCCATCAAAAGTATGTCATCTACATATAATATGAGAAATGCTACTGAGCTCCCACTCACTTTCTTGTAAACGCAGGCTTCTCCATAAGTCTCGCATAAACCCAAACGCTTTGATCATCTCATCAAAGTGAATGTTCCAACTCGAGATGCTTGCACCAGCCCATAAATGGATCGCTGGAGCTTGCATACTTTGTTAGCATTCTTAGGATCGACAAAACCTTCCGGCTGCATCATATACAACTCTTCCTTAAGATAACCGTTAAGGAATGCTGTTTTGGTGTCCATCTACCATATCTCATAATCATAGTATGCGGCAATTGCTAACATGATTTGGACGGACTTAAGATTCACTACGGGAGAGAAAGTCTCATCATAGTCAATCCCTTGAACTTGCCGATAACCCTTAGCGACAAGTCGAGCTTTATAGATGGTGACATTACCATCCGCGTCATCTTCTTCTTAAAGATCCATTTGTTTTCTATCGCTCGCCGATCATCGGGCAAGTCTGTCAAAGTCCATACTTTGTTTTCATACATGGATCCTATCTCGGATTGCATGGCTTCAAGCCATTTGTTGGAATCTGGGCCGCCATCGCTTCTTCATAGTTCAAGGTTCACCGTTGCCTAACAACATGATTTCCGTGACAGGGTTGCCATACCAATCTAGTGTGGAACGTGTCCTTGTGGACCTACAAAGTTCAGTAGCAACTTGATCCAAGTACCTTGATCATCATCATTAATTTCCTCTCCAAAGAGGGTGTAGGCACCACAGGAATATTTTCCTGAGCTACACTACTTTCCGATTCAAGAGGTAGTACTTCATCGAGTTCTACTTTCCTCCCACTTACTCCTTTCGAGAGAAACTCGTTTTCCAGAAAGGATTCGTTCTTGGCAACAAAGATCTTGCCTTCGGATCTAAGGTAGAAGGTATACCCAATGGTTTCCTTAGGTTATCCTATGAAGACGCATTTTTCCGACTTGGGTTCGAGCTTTTCAGGTTGAAGTTTCTTGACATAAGCATCGCATCCCCAAACTTTTAGAAACGACAACTTAGGTTTCTTCCCAAACCATAATTCATACGGTGTCGTCTCAACAGATTTAGATGGTGCCCTATTTAAAGTGAATGTAGCTGTCTCTAGAGCGTATCCCCAAAATGATAGCGGTAAATCGGTAAGAGACATCATAGATCGCACCATATCCAATAGAGTGCGATTCTGACGTTCGGACACACCGTTCTGTTGAGGTGTTCCAGCGGCGTGAGTTGTGAAACGATTCCACATTTCCTTAAGTGTGTACCAAATTCGTGACTTAAATATTCTCCTCCACAATCTGATCAGAAGAACTTTATTTTTCGATCACGTTGATTCTCTACCTCATTCTGAAATTCCTTGAACTTTTCAAAGGTCTCAGACTTGTGTTTCATCAAGTAGACATACCCATATCTACTTAAGTCGTCTGTGAGAGTGAGAACATAACGATATCCTCCACGAGCCTCAACGCTCATTGGACCGCATACATCGGTATGTATGATTTCCAATAAGTTGGTTGCTCGCTCCATTGTTCCGGAGAACGGAGTCTTGGTCATTTTGCCCATGAGGCATGGTTCGCATGTGTCAAATGATTCATAATCGAGAGACTCTAAAAGTCCATAAGAATGGAGCTTCTTCATGCGCTTGACACCAATGTGACCAAGGCGGCAGTGCCACAAGTATGTGGGACTATCGTTATCAACTTTACATCTTTTGGTATTCACACTATGAATATGTGTAACATTACGCTCGAGATTCATTAAGAATAAACCATTGACCATCGGAGCATGACCATAAAACATATCTCTCATATAAATAGAACAACCATTATTCTCGGATTTAAATGAGTAGCCATCTCACATTAAACGAGATCCTGAGACAATGTTCATGCTCAAACTTGGCACTAAATAACAATTATTGAGGTTTAAAACTAATCCCGTAGGTAAATGTAGAGGTAGCGTGCCGACGGCGATCACATCGACCTTGGAACCATTCCCGACGCCAAGATCGTCACCTCGCCCTTCGCCGGTCTCCATTTATTCCACAGCTCCTGCTGTGAGTTACAAATATGAGCAACGGCACGGTATCAAATACCCAGGAGTTACTACGAGTATTGGTAAGGTACACATCAATTACATGTATATCAAATATACCTTTAGTGTTGCCGGCCTTCTTGTCCGCTAAGTATTTGGGGCAGTTCCGCTTCCAGTGGCCCTTCCCTTTGCAATAAAAGCACTCTGTCTCAGGCTTGGGTCCATTCTTTGACTTCTTCCCGGTAACTTGCTTACCGGGCGCGGCAACATCTTTGCCGTCCTTCTTGAAGTTCTTCTTACCCTTTCCCTTTTTGAACTTAGTGGTTTTATTGACCATCAACACTTGATGTTCTTTCTTGATTTCAACCTCTACTGACTTCAGCATTGAGAATACTTCAAGAATGGTCTTCACCATCCCCTGCATATTGTAGTTCATCACAAAGCTCTTGTAGCTTGGTGGGAGCGACTGAAGGATTCTGTCAATGAGCGCCTCGTCCGGGAGGTTGATCTCCACTGGGACATGCGGTTGTGCAACCCAGACATTTTGAGTATGTGCTCCTTGATGTAACTGTTTTCCTCCATCTTACAACTATAGAACTTGTCGGAGACTTCATATCTCTCGACCCGGGCATGAGCTTGGAAAACCATATTCAGCTCCTCGAACATCTCATATGCTCCATGTTGCTCAAAATGCTTTTGGAGCCCCGGTTCTAAGCTGTAAAGTATGCCGACTGAACGAGGGAGTAATCACCAAAGACGAGACTGCCAAGCATTCATAATGTCTTGGTTCTGCAGGATGGGTGCTTCACCTAGCGGTGCTTCTAGGACATATTGTTTCTTGGCTGCTATGGGGATGATCCTCAGGTTCGGACCCAGTCCGAATAGTTGCTGCCATCATCTTTCAGCTTGGTTTTCTCTAGGAGCGTTGAAGTTCATGTTGACATGAGCGTTGGCCATTTGATCTACAAGACATATTTTGCAAAGACATTAGACTAAGTTCATGATAATTAAGTTCATCTAATCAAATTATTTAATGAACTCCCACTCAGATTTGACATCCCTCTAGTCATCTAAGTGTTACATGATCCGAGTCGACTAGGACGTGTTCGATCATCACGTGAGACGGACTAGTCATCGTCGGTGAACATCTCCATGTTGATCGTATCTTCCATATGACTCATGTTCGACCTTTCGGTCTCTTGTGTTCCGAGGCCATGTCTGTACATGCTAGGCTCGTCAAGTTAACCCTAAGTGTTTATGCAAGTGTAAAACTGTCTTACACCCGTTGTATGTGAACGTAAGGATCTATCACAACCGATCATCATGTGGTGCTTCGAAACGACGAACTTTAGCAACGGTGCACAGTTAGGGGGAACACTTTCTTGAAATTATTCTAAGGGATCATCTTATTTACTACTGTCGTTCTAAGTAAACAAGATGCAAAAACCATAATAAACATCACATGCAATTATATAAAGTAGTGACATGATATGGCCAATATCATATAGCTCCTTTGATCTTCATCTTCGGGGCTCCATGATCATCTTGTCACCGGCATGACACCATGATCTCCATCATCATGATCTCCATCATCGTGTCTCCATGAAGTTGCTCGCCAACTATTACTTCTACTACTAGGGCTCACACGTTTAGCGATAAAGTAAAGTAATTTACATGGCGTTGAATCAATGACACGCAGGTCATACAATAATTAAGACAACTCCTATGGCTCCTGCCGGTTGTCATACTCATCGACATGCAAGCCGTGATTCCTATTACAAGAACATGATCTCATACATCACAATATATCATTCATCACAACTTCTCGCCATATCACATCACATGACAATTGCTGCAAAAACAAGTTAGACGTCCTCTAATTGTTGTTGCATCTTTTACGTGGCTGCAATTGGGTTCTAGCAAGAATGTTTTCTTACCTACGAATAACCACAACGTGATTTTGTCAACTTCTATTTACCCTTCATAAGGACCCTTTTCATCTAATCCGCTCCAACTAAAGTAGGAGAGACAGACACACGCTAGCCACCTTATGCAACTAGTGCATGTCGTACCGGTGGAACCTGTCTCACGTAAAGCGCACGTGTAAGGTCGGTCCGGGCCGCTTCATCCCACAATACCGCTGAAGCAAGAAAAGACTAGTAGCGGCAAGCAAGTTGACAAGATCTACGCCCACAACAAAATTGTGTTCTACTCGTGCAATACAGAACTACGCATAGACCTAGCTCATGATGCCACTGTCGGGGAACGTTGCAGAAAATTAAAAAATTTCCTACGGTTTCACCAAGATCCATCTATGAGTTCATCTAAGCAACGAGTCATGGGAGAGAGATTGCATCTACATACCACTTGTAGATCGCGTGCGGAAGCGTTCAAGGAACGGGATGATGGAGTCGTACTCGCCGTGATTCAAATCACCGATGACCAAGTGCCGAACGGACAGCACCTCCGCGTTCAACACACATACGGAATGGACGACGTCTCCTCCTTCTTGATCCAGCAAGGGGGAAGGAGAGGTTGAGGAAGAAGGCTCCAGCAGCAGCACGACGGCGTGATGATGGTGGAGAGGCGATCTCGGCAGGCTTCGCCAAGCACTCAACGGAGGAGGAGAGGTGTTGGGGAGGGAGGGCTGCGCCTTGGATGTGTGTTGCAGCCTCCCCTCACCCCTCTATTTATAGGGAAGGGGCAGGAGGGCGGCCCCTCTAGATGAGATCTAGAGGGGGCGTGACAGGGAGGGCTTGCCCCCCAAGCAAAGGGGGCGCCCCCACTAGGGTTCCCCCCCAACCCTAGGCGCATGGGCCCAAGGGGGGGGGCGCCCAGCCCTCCAGGGGCTGGTTCCCTGCCCCTTGTGGCCCATGAGGCCCTCCGAGAGGGGTGGCCCCTCCCGGTGGACCCCCGGAACCTTTCCGGTGGCCCCGGTACAATACCGATATGACCCCGAATCTTTCCGGTGTCCGTTTGACAACTTCCCATATATAAATCTTTACCTCCGGACCATTCCGGAACTCCTCGTGACGTCCGGGATCTCATCCGGGACTCCGAACAACATTCGGTAATCACATACAAGTCTTCCTAATAACCCTAGCGTCACCGAACCTTAATTGTGTAGACCCTACGGGTTCGGGAGACATGCAGACATGACCGAGACGACTCTCCGGTCAATAACCAACAGCGGGATCTGGATACCCATGTTGGCTCCCACATACTCCTCGATGATCTCATCGGATGCACCACGATGTCGAGGATTCAAGCAACCCCGTATACTATTCCTTTTGTCAGACGGTCTGTTACTTGCCCGAGATTCGATCGTCGGTATCCCAATACCTCGTTCAATCTCGTTACCGGCAAGTCACTTTACTCGTACCGTAATGCATGATCTCGTGACCAGACACTTGGTCACTTTGAGCTCATTATGATGATGCACTACCGAGTGGGCCCAGTGATACCTCTCCGTAATACAGAGTGACAAATCCCAGTCTCGATCCGTGTCAACCCAACAGACACTTTCGGAGATACCTGTAGTGTACCTTTATAGTCACCCATTTACGTTTTGACGTTTGGTACACCCAAAGCACTCCTACGGTATCCAGGAGTTACACGATCTCATGCTCTAAGGAAGAGATACTTGACATTGGAAAAGCTCTAGCAAAACGAACTACACGATCTTGTGCTATGCTTAGGATTGGGTCTTGTCCATCACATCATTCTCCTAATGATGTGATCCCGTTGTCAACGACATCTAATGTCCATAGTCAGGAAACCATGACTATCTGTTGACCAACAAGCTAGTCAACTAGAGGCTTACTAGGGACGTATTGTGTTCTATGTATCCACACGTGTATTACGATTTCCGAATAATACAATATTAGCATGAATAAAAGACAATTATCATGAATAAGGAAATATAACAATAATCCATTTATTATTGCCTCTAGGGCATATTTCCAACACTTTTGTCATGCCATCTTTTAACTTTTTCTTTGAATAACTTTTGCATTTTCATAAGCTTGGGTTCTCCATTCATCTAATGAGCTTATATCAAATAGCCTCTTTTCACTAGCAACTTTGAAATCATAGTTGAGTTTTTAACTGCCCAATATGCTTTATGTTCTAACTCAAGAGGTAAATCACAAGCTTTTCCATAAACCATTTTATAAAGAGACATACCCATAGGATTTTTATAAGCTGTCCTATAAGCCCAAAGTGCATCATCTAATTTCTTAGACCAATTCTTCCTGGACCTATTAACAGTCTTTTGCAAAATTAATTTTATTTCTCTATTTGAAAGTGCAACTATCCCTGGGTGGTTTTGGTAATGATTAAGAACATATAGCTCATTGACCTAATGCCATTACAAGATAAATATTTTAGGAAAGTTCAATGATTGGCATGGCATCGATAAGGAATGTGGACCCCTCAAAATGCTAAGGACAAAAGATTGGCTCAAGCTTCAAAGTCCAAGACTCTACATTTTACTTTTAGTGATCCAAGATCACATTGAGTCCATAGGAAAAGCCAATACTATTAAAAGGGGATGAGGTGTTGCTTAATGGCTTGCTTGCTCAAAGTGCTTAGTGATATGCTCCAAAGCCCTCAACCACTTTCTCATATCCACATATCACCCAAACCAAAAGTCAAACTCGGCCCCACCGATTTGATTCATCCAGCGCCACCGAGTTCATTTGACATAGCCGCTGCCGAAACCCTAGTCTTTTCGGTCTCACCGATAGGGATCTCGGTCCCACCGAGTCTGCAATGCAAACTCTCTATTTCCTTTTGTAACGCCGGTCCCACCGAGACGAGCGAATCGGTCCCATCGAGTTTGCCTGACCAACTCTCTGTTTGCCTATTACCAAAATCGGTCTCACTGAGTTTGTGTAATCGGTCTCACTGAGATTACGTTATGCCCTAACCCTAATGATATCGGTCCCATCGAGAATCCTAACGTTCACATTTTGAACTAAATCGGTCTGACCGAGTTTTGTGATTCGGTCCCACCGAGTTTGGTGATTTGTGTGTAACGGTTAGATTTTGTATGGAGGCTATATATACCCCTCCACCCACTCTTCATTCGTGGAGAGAGCCATCAGAACATGCCTACACTTCCAACATACATTTTCTGAGAGAGAACCACCTACACTTGTGTTGAGACCAAGATATTCCAATCCAACCATATGAATCTTGATCTCTAGCCTTCCCCAAGTTGCTTTCCACTCAAATCATCTTTCTACCAAATCCAATCCTATGAGAGAGAGCTGAGTGTTGAGGAGACTATCATTTGAAGCACAAGAGCAAGGAGTTCATCATCAACACACCATTTGTTACTTCTTGGAGAGTGGTGTCTCCTAGATTGGCTAGGTGTCACTTATGAGAGAAAAGACATTATAGTTACTCCAAAAAGCATTATTTAGGATAAAAAAATTGTAAATAACAGTAAGAAAACATGATGCAAAATGGACGTATCAACTCCCCCAAGCTTAGATCTCGCTTGTCCTCAAGGGAAAATCGAAATCGAAAAACATGTCCACATGCTTTGAGAGAGAGTGTCGATAAAAAAACAAAATACGGACATAGAAGCATCATGTTGATTATTATAACAGCAACAAATTCAAACATAAAACTTTTATCATACACTTCGCATGAATAAGTAATAGTTCATCACACAATCGAAGTATAAAGCAAAAACTTTATTAGAAACCAACAAACTATGTTCTCAGTCAATTTTGAAACTACAATTCATCATCTTTTCAGGAAGGATCGCGTGTTGGAGCCTTTAGGAAAGTCCACATACTCAACCATCATATAGTCTTTTATGATTGCTAACACTCACCTTGTACACATGAGCAAAACGTTTCAACCAGACACATAGAAAGATATGGGCTTATAGTTTCGCCTCCCAACATACTCACCTCAAGGGTGATGTCAACAATATTAACTCATGCTATCTATATTCAACTGGACATATGTGCCTAGATCTTTCCTCACCACATGATGCTTGCCAAAAGAGAAAAATAAAAAGGAATAGAAGGAAAAATTTGACTCTTTGCATAAAAGTAAATACATAAAAATAAAAGATAGGCCCTTCGCAGAGGGAAGCAGAGGTTGTCATGCGCCTATTTGTTTGCATGCTCAATCCCTTAGTGCAAAAGAACGTCATGTTACATTGCCCCTTAAGATGAAAACCTTTATTATGCAGTCTGTCGCTTTTATTCTTTGTCATCCAAGTTCGTGCAATGCTCAATTTTCTCTTACACTAAACAATCTCACACATTTAGAAGCAATTTTTATTGCCTTTTTGCACCGATGACAACTTACTCAAGGGATCTTTCTCAATCCCTAGGTAGGTATGGTGGACAATTGAAAAAGATATGGGTTTAAGGGTTTTGGATGCACAAGTAGTATTTCTACTTAGTGCGGAAATTTGGCTAGCAAAGATAGGGGGCAAGCATCACATGTTAAAGGATCTATGACAATATGACTTCTGTGTGAATATAAACATACATAAACCATTACGTTGTCTTCCTTGTCCAACGTCAACAGTTTTGGCATATAATATTTTGATGAGGGCTCACAATCACACAAGATTTCTAGGATAGTATATTTATATGTGAATCTTCCCTTCCCTTATTAATTCTTTCATGAGTTGCATCACTGACTAATGTTATGGTTGTCAATCTCTAATAAAATTTTCTTACTTATACTTTTCCTTATGTGGTGCTATCACCTACCATAGGATTAGTATATGATCTTATTGATTTATTTCATTTCTTTTATTTGCTTTCTTTTGCTTTTTCTTTTCTTATTTCTTTTCTTTATTTGCAACATAAAAGTAAAGAAATTAAAACTCAAACTAACTTTATTATATAACTTGCACGATTACAATGATGGATCACTACAAACTCTCAAAGAAGAAAAGATCGAACTAAACTTTATTCATCTAAGCAAAAGATTGAACTAAGATAAGTAAAAGCAAAAAGATAGTGGGATGATACGATGCGGGCACCTCCCCAAGCTTGGCGGAAGCCAAGGGGAGTGCCGATACCCGATACTCAATTATCCTTTGGTGGTGAAGAAGGTGATGGTGGTGATGAAGTATTTTACAATATAACCATGAGTAGATCCTTCAAACCTTGAGTCCCGAAGGGCTTGATGAATTAACTCACTGTTTTCTTCACCTCAGCAATTATGTGTTTATTCTCAGGGCCCCACGGTTTGGTTCCTGCACTATTTTCTCTTGGCCGAGATATGTCCCAGTTGGACGGTATGTGCCTACGAGGAGTGTTCTCGAACCCATAATTATGAATCAAATTATGAAAATTGTTACGGTGTAACCTGTGTAAGGGCCTCCTCGGTGGGAGATCTTCTTGCACGTCCAGGATCGCTTGATTGTTTGATGATCCCATGGCTTGATGAGGATTAGGGTGAGTGGAGATGCCAGCTAGTGTACCCCTCTCAGAGGTCGGAGGATGAATCCCAAAGGGGCTTTCCTCTTCTTCCTCCATAGTAGCCTCTTCAGCTTCATCCCCCCTTAGATCTTCCTGAACGTACCTTATGTATCCTTATCCAGTGTTGAAGGGTGAGGAAGACATGACGTTGGTCTAATTGAATCTGTCAGAAAACAACAAGAGAATAGAATAGAGGATTTCTTCGTGATACGGTGATTAACAGGTTCGGGTAGTATATATAAAAAATTTTATCTTGAAAGACAAGTAAGAGGTAGAAAAACGAAGTCCGGAAGGTATCCCAGGTGTCTTGTGCCCACCAGGGGACGCTTCCTGGAAGTTTCTTTATTTCCAAAATTCTTAAATATTCCAAAACTGATAAAAATATTTTAGCAGATTTTTCGGAGTCCGTTTACTTACCGTATCACGTACCTCCTTATTTTGACGATTTCGGAGTGTTAGGAAGGACTCTTTTATGTGTTCTTCCGTGTCAAATTTTGGATAATATTGCTTTCAACATTAATAGGCATACCTGAGATATAATGCTTTATTCGTTGTCCATTGACAACCTTTGGGTTAGTAACTTCGGAATTATTTGTTTTGATGGCTCCAGACCGGGAAACCTCCTCGATGACATATGGGCCTTCCCATTTCGAGAGGAGCTTTCCTGCAAAGAATCTAAAATGAGAGTTGTACAAAAGAAGATATTCTCCAACTTTAAACTCACGCTTTTGGATTCTTTTTGTTGGGGAACGTTGCAGAAAATTAAAAATTTTCCTACGGTTTCACCAAGATCAATCTATGAGTTCATCTAAGCAACGAGTCATGGGAGAGAGATTGCATCTACATACCACTTGTAGATCGCAGGCGGAAGCGTTCAAGGGAACGGGGTTGATGGAGTCGTACATCAGTGATTCAAATCACCGATGACCAAGTGCCGAACGGACAGCACCTCCGCGTTCAACACACGCACGGAACGGACGACGTCTCCTCCTTCTTGATCCAGCAAGGGTGAAAGAGAGGTTGAGGAAGAAGGCTCCAGCAGCAAGACGACGGCATGATGATGGTGGAGAGGCAAGACACCGGCAGGCTTCGCCAAGCACTCAACGGAGGAGGAGAGGTGTTGGGAGGAGGGAGGGCGCCTTGGATGTGTGTTGCAGCCTCCCCTCACCCCTCTATTTATAGGGAAGGGGCAGGGGCGGCCCCTCTAGATGAGATCTAGAGGGGGCGGCGGCCAGGAGGGGGCTTGCCCCCAAAGGGGGCGCCCCACTAGGGTTCCCCCAACCCTAGGTGCATGGGCCCAAGGGGCGCCCAGCCCTCCAGGGGCTGGTTCCCTGCCCTTGTGGCCCATGAGGCCCTCCGAAAGGGTGGCCCCTCGGTGGACCCGGAACCTTTCCGGCCCCGGTACAATACCGATATGACCCCAAAACTTTCCGGTGTCCGCTTGACAACTTCCCATATATAAATCTTTACCTCCGGACCATTCCGGAACTCATCGTGACGTCCGGGATCTCATCCGGACTCCAAACAACATTCGGTAATCACATACAAGTCTTCCTAATAACCCTAAGCGCCACCGAACCTTAAGTGTGTAGACTCTACGGGTTGGGAGACATCTTGAGACATGACCGAGGGCGACTCTCCGGTCAATAACCAACAGCGGGATCTGGATACCCATGTTGGCTCCCACATACTCCTCGATGATCTCATCAGATGAACCACGATGTCGAGGATTCAAGCAACCCCGTATACTATTCCTTTTGCCAGACGGTATGTTACTTGCCCGAGATTCGATCGTCGGTATCCCAATACCTCATTCAATCTCGTTACCGGCAAGTCACTTTACTCGTACCGTAATGCATGATCCCGTGACCAGACACTTGGTCACTTTGAGCTCATTATGATGATGCACTACCGAGTGGGCCCAGTGATACCTCTCTGTAACACGGAGTGACAAATCCCAGTCTCGATCCGTGTCAACCCAACAGACACTTTCGGAGATACCTGTAGTGTACCTTTATAGTCACCCAGTTACGTTGTGACATTTGGTACACCCAAAGCACTCCTACGGTATCCGGGAGTTACATGATCTCATGGTCTAAGGAAAAGATACTTGAAATTGGAAAAGCTCTAGCAAAACGAACTACACGATCTTGTGCTATGCTTAGGATTGGTTCTTGTCCATCACATCATTCTCCTAATGATGTGATCCCGTTGTCAACGACATCTAATGTCCATAGTCAGGAAACCATGACTATCTGTTGACCAACGAGCTAGTCAAGTAGAGGCTTACTAGGGACGTATTGTGTTCTATGTATTCACACGTGTATTACGATTTTCGGATAATACAATTATAGCATGAATAAAAGATAATTATCATGAACAAGGAAATATAATAATAATCCTTTTATTATTGCCTCTAGGGCATATTTCCAACAGTCTCCCACTTGCACTAGAGTCAATAATCTAGTTACATTGTGATGAATCGAACACCCATAGAGTTACGGTGTTGATCATGTTTTGCCCATGGAAGAGGTTTAGTCAATGGATCTGCGACATTCAGATCCGTATGCACTTTGCAAATTTCTGTGTCTCCATCTTGAACATTTTCACGGATGGAGTTGAAGCGACGCTTGATGTGCCTGGTCTTCTTGTGAAACCTGGGCTCCTTGGCAAGGGCAATAGCTCCAGTGTTGTCACAGAAGAGTTTGATCGGCCCCGACGCATTGGGTATGACTCCTAGGTCGGTGATGAAATCCTTCACCCAAATTGCTTCTTGCGCTGCCTCCGAGGCTGCCATGTACTCCGCTTCACATGTAGATCCCGCCACGACGCTCTGCTTGCAGCTGCACCAGCCATCGCCCCACCATTCAACATATACACGTATCCGGTTTGTGACTTAGAGTCATCAGATCTGTGTCGAAGCTAAGCGTCGACGTAACCCTTTTGACGAGCTCTTCGTCACCTCCACAAACGAGAAACATGTCCTTTGTCCTTTTCAGGTACTTCAGGATATTCTTGACCGCTGTCCAGTGTTCCTTGCGGGGATTACTTTGGTACCTTCCTACCAAACTTACGGCAAGGTTTACATCAGGTCTGGTACACAGCATGGCATACATAATAGAACCTATGGCTGATGCATAGGGGATGACACTCATCTCTTCTTTATCTTTTGTCGTGGTCGGGCATTGAGCCGAGCTCAATCTCACACCTTGCAGTACAGGCAAGAACCCTTTCTTAGACTGATCCATTTTGAACTTCTTCAAAATCTTATCAAGGTATGTGCTTTGTGAAAGACCTATGAGGCGTCTCGATCTATCCCTATAGATCTTGATGCCTAATATGTAAGCAGCTTCTCCAAGGTCCTTCATTGAAAACTTTTATTCAAGTAGGCCTTAATGATGTCCAAGAGTTCTATATCATTTCCCATCAAAAGTATGTCATCTACATATAATATGAGAAATTCTACAGAGCTCCCACTCACTTTCTTGTAAACGCAGGCTTCTCCATAAGTCTCAAGATAAACCCAAACGCTTTGATCATCTCATCAAAGCGAATGTTCCAACTCCGAGATGCTTGCACCAGCCCATAAATGGATCGCTGGAGCTTGCATACTTTGTTAGCATTCTTAGGATCGACAAAACCTTCCGGCTGCATCATATACAGCTCTTCCTTAAGATAACCGTTAAGGAATGCTGTTTTGATGTCCATCTGCCATATCTCATAATCATAGTATGCGGCAATTGCTAACATGATTTGGACGGACTTAAGATTCACTACGGGAGAGAAAGTCTCATCATAGTCAATCCCTTGAACTTGCCGATAACCCTTAGCGACAAGTCGAGCTTTATAGATGGTGACATTACCATCCGCGTCTGTCTTCTTCTTAAAGATCCATTTGTTTTCTATCGCTCGCCGATCATCGGGCAAGTCTGTCAAAGTCCATACTTTGTTTTCATACATGGATCCTATCTCGGATTGCATGGCTTCAAGCCATTTGTTGGAATCTGGGCCCGCCATCGCTTCTTCATAGTTCGAAGGTTCACCGTTGCCTAACAACATGATTTCCAGGACAGGGTTGCCATACCAATCTGGTGTGGAACGTGTCCTTGTGGACCTACAAAGTTCAGTAGCAACTTGATCCAAGTACCTTGATCATCATCATTAATTTCCTCTCCAAGAGGGTGTAGGCACCACAGGAATATTTTCCTGAGCTACACTACTTTCCGATTCAAGAGGTAGTACTTCATCGAAGTTCTACTTTCCTCCCACTTACTCCTTTCGAGAGAAACTTCGTTTTCCGAAAGGATTCGTTCTTGGCAACAAAGATCTTGCCTTCGGATCTAAGGTAGAAGGTATACCCAATGGTTTCCTTAGGTTATCCTATGAAGACGCATTTTTCCGACTTGGGTTCGAGCTTTTCAGGTTGAAGTTTCTTGACATAAGCATCGCATCCCCAAACTTTTAGAAACGACAACTTAGGTTTCTTCCCAAACCATAATTCATACGGTGTCGTCTCAACAGATTTAGACGGTGCCCTATTTAAAGTGAATGTAGCTGTCTCTAGAGCGTATCCCCAAAATGATAGCGGTAAATCGGTAAGAGACATCATAGATCGCACCATATCCAATAGAGTGCGATTACGACGCTCGGACACACCGTTACGCTGAGGTGTTCCAGGCGGCGTGAGTTGTGAAACGATTCCACATTTCCTTAAGTGTGTACCAAATTCGTGACTTAAATATTCTCCTCCACAATCTAATCGTAAGAACTTTATTTTTCGATCACGTTGATTCTCTACCTCATTCTGAAATTCCTTGAACTTTTCAAAGGTCTCAGACTTGTGTTTCATCAAGTAGACATACCCATATCTACTTAAGTCGTCTGTGAGAGTGAGAACATAACGATATCCTCCATGAGCCTCAACGCTCATTGGACCGCATACATCGGTATGTATGATTTCCAATAAGTTGGTTGCTCGCTCCATTGTTCCGAGAACGGAGTCTTGGTCATTTTGCCCATGAGGCATGGTTCGCATGTGTCAAATGATTCATAATCGAGAGACTCTAAAAGTCCATAAGAATGGAGCTTCTTCATGCGCTTGACACCAATGTGACCAAGGCGGCAAAGTGCCACAAGTATGTGGGACTATCGTTATCAACTTTACATCTTTTGGTATTCACACTATGAATATGTGTAACATTACGCTCGAGATTCATTAAGAATAAACCATTGACCATCGGAGCATGACCATAAAACATATCTCTCATATAAATAGAACAACCATTATTCTCGGATTTAAATGAGTAGCCATCTCACATTAAACGAGATATTGATACAATGTTCATGCTCAAACTTGGCACTAAATAACAATTATTGAGGTTTAAAACTAATCCCGTAGGTAAATGTAGAGGTAGCGTGCCGACGGCGATCACATCGACCTTGGAACCATTCCCGACGCCAAGATCGTCACCTCGCCCTTCGCCAGCCTCCATTTATTCCACAGCTCCGCTTTGAGTTACAAATATGAGCAACGGCACCGGTATCAAATACCCATGAGTTACTACGAGTACTGGTAAGGTACACATCAATTACATGTATATCAAATATACCTTTAGTGTTGCCGGCCTTCTTGTCCGCTAAGTATTTGGGGCAGTTCCGCTTCCAGTGGCCCTTCCCTTTGCAATAAGAGCACTCTGTCTCAGGCTTGGGTCCATTCTTTGACTTCTTCCCGGTAACTTGCTTACCGGGCACGGCAACATCTTTGCCGTCCTTCTTGAAGTTCTTCTTACCCTTGCCCTTTTTGAACTTAGTGGTTTTATTGACAATCAACACTTGATGTTCTTTCTTGATTTCAACCTCTGCTGACTTCAGCATTTAGAATACTACGGGAATGGCATTCACCATCACCTGCATATTGTAGTTCATCACAAAGCTCTTGTAGCTTGGTGGGAGCGATCAAGGATTCTGTCAATGACCGCCTCGTCCGGGAGGTTGATCTCCACTGGGACAAAGTTGTGCAACCCGGACATTTTGAGTATGTGCTCACCGATGTAACTGTTTTCCTCCATCTTACAACTATAGAACTTGTCGGAGACTTCATATCTCTCGACCCGGGCATGAGCTTGGAAAACCATATTCAGCTCCTCGAACATCTCATATGCTCCATGTTGCTCAAAATGCTTTTGGAGCCCCGGTTCTAAGCTGTAAAGTATGCCGCACTGAACGAGGGAGTAATCACCAGCACGAGACTGCCAAGCATTCATAATGTCTTGGTTCTCTGGGATGGGTGCTTCACCTAGCGGTGCTTCTAGGACATATTGTTTCTTGGCTGCTATGAGGATGATCCTCAGGTTCCGGACCCAGTCCGAATAGTTGCTGCCATCATCTTTCAGCTTGGTTTTCTCTAGGAACGTTGAAGTTCATGTTGACATGAGCGTTGGCCATTTGATCTACAAGACATATTTTGCAAAGACATTAGACTAAGTTCATGATAATTAAGTTCATCTAATCAAATTATTTAATGAACTCCCACTCAGATTTGACATCCCTCTAGTCATCTAAGTGTTACATGATCCGAGTCGACTAGGCCGTGTTCGATCATCACGTGAGACGGACTAGTCATCGTCGGTGAACATCTCCATGTTGATCGTATCTTCCATATGACTCATGTTCGACCTTTCGGTCTCTTGTGTTCCGAGGCCATGTCTGTACATGCTAGGCTCGTCAAGTTAACCCTAAGTGTTTATGCAAGTGTAAAACTGTCTTACACCCGTTGTATGTGAACGTAAGGATCTATCACACCGATCATCATGTGGTGCTTCAAACGCATTTAACTTTAGCAACGGTGCACAGTTAGGGGGAACACTTTCTTGAAATTATTCTAAGGGATCATCTTATTTACTACTGTCGTTCTAAGTAAACAAGATGCAAAAACCATAATAAACATCACATGCAATTATATAAAGTAGTGACATGATATGGCCAATATCATATAGCTCCTTTGATCTTCATCTTCGGGGCTCCATGATCATCTTGTCACCGCATGACACCATGATCTCCATCATCATGATCTCCATCATCGGGTCTCCATGAAGTTGCTCGCCAACTATTACTTCTACTACTAGGGCTCACACGTTTAGCGATAAAGTAAAGTAATTTACATGGCGTTGAATCAATGACACGCAGGTCATACAATAATTAAGACAACTCCTATGGCTCCTACCGTTGTCATACTCATCGACATGCAAGCCGTGATTCCTATTACAAGAACATGATCTCATACATCACAATATATCATTCATCACAACTTCTCGCCATATCACATCACATGACAATTGCTGCAAAAACAAGTTAGACGCCCTCTAATTGTTGTTGCATCTTTACGTGGCTGCAATTGGGTTCTAGCAAGAACGTTTTCTTACCTACGAATAACCACAACGTGATTTTGTCAACTTCTATTTACCCTTCATAAGGACCCTTTTCATCTAATTCGCTCCAACTAAAGTAGGAGAGACAGACACCCGCTAGCCACCTTATGCAACTAGTGCATGTCAGTCGGTGGAACCTGTCTCACGTAAGCGTACGTGTAAGGTCGGTCCGGCCGCTTCATCCCACAATACCGCTGAAGCAAGAAAAAGACTATTAGCGGCAAGCAAGTTGACAAGATCTACGCCAAGACAACAAAATTGTGTTCTACTCGTGCAATAGAGAACTACGCATAGACCTAGCTCATGATGCCACTGTCGGGAACGCTGCGTAAAATTAAAAATTTCCTACGGTTTCACCAAGATCCATCTATGAGTTCATCTAAGCAACGAGTCATGGGAGAGAGATTGCATCTACATACCACTTGTAGATTGCGTGCGGAAGCGTTCAAGGAACGGGGGATGATGGAGTCGTACTTCGCCGTGATTCAAATCACCGATGACCAAGTGCCGAATCGGACAACACCTCCGCGTTCAACACACATACGGAATGGACGACGTCTCCTCCTTCTTGATCCAGCAAGGGGAAGGAGAGGTTGAGGAAGAAGGCTCCAGCAGCAAAGACGACGGCGTGATGATGGTGGAGAGGCAAGATCTCAGTGGCTTCGCCAAGCACTCAACGGTGGTGGAGGGGTGTTGGGGAGGGGTGGGGCTGCGCCTTGGATGTGTGTTGCCGCCCTCCCCTCACCCCTCTATTTATAGGGGATGGGGCAAGGGGGGCCGGCCCCTCTAGATGAGATCTAGAGGGGGGGCGGCGGCCAGGGAGGGGGGCTTGCCCCCCAAGCAAAGGGGGGGCCCCACTAGGGTTGCCCCCAACCCTAGGCGCATGGGCCCCAGGGGGCGCCCAGCCCTCCAGGGCTGGTTCCCTGCCCCTAGTGGCCCATGAGGCCCTCCGAGAGGGGTGGCTCCTCCCGGTGGACCCCGAACCTTTCCGGTGGCCCCGGTACAATACCGATATGACCCCGAATCTTTCCGGTGTCCGTTTGACAACTTCCCATATATAAATCTTTACCTCCGGACCATTCCGGAACTCCTCGTGACGTCCGGGAGCTCATCCGGGACTCCGAACAACATTCGTAATCACATACAAGTCTTCCTAATAACCCTAGCGTCACCGAGCCTTAATTGTGTAGACCCTACGGGTTCGGGAGACATGCAGACATGACCGAGACGACTCTCCGGTCAATAACCAACAGCGGGATCTGGATACCCATGTTGGCTCCCACATACTCCTCGATGATCTCATCGGATGCACCACGATGTCGAGGATTCAAGCAACCCCGTATACTATTCCTTTTGTCGACGGTTCATTACTTGCCCGAGATTCGATCGTCGGTATCCCAATACCTCGTTCAATCTCGTTACCGGCAAGTCACTTTCTCGTACCGTAATGCATGATCTCGTGACCAGACACTTGGTCACTATGAGCTCATTATGATGATGCACTACCGAGTGGGCCCAGTGATACCTCTCCGTAATACAGAGTGACAAATTCCATTCTCGATCCGTGTCAACCCAACAGACACTTTCGGAGATACCTGTAGTGTACCTTTATAGTCACCCATTTACGTTTTGACGTTTGGTACACCCAAAGCACTCCTACGGTATCCAGGAGTTACACGATCTCATGCTCTAAGGAAGAGATACTTGACATTGGAAAAGCTCTAGCAAAACGAACTACACGATCTTGTGCTATGCTTAGGATTGGGTCTTGTCCATCACATCATTCTCCTAATGATGTGATCCCGTTGTCAACGACATCTAGTGTCCATAGTCAGGAAACCATGAATATCTGTTGACCAACAAGCTAGTCAACTAGAGGCTTACTAGGGATGTATTGTGTTCTATGTATCCACACGTGTATTACAATTTCCGAATAATACAATATTAGCATGAATAAAACACAATTATCATGAATAAGGAAATATAACAATAATCCTTTTATTATTGCCTCTAGGGCATATTTCCAACACTTTTGTCATGCCATCTTTTAACTTTTTCTTTGAATAACTTTGCATTTTCATAAGCTTAGGTTCTCCATTCATCTAATGAGCTTATATCAAATAGCCTCTTTTCACTAGCAACTTTGAAATCATAGTTGAGTTTTTAATCGCCCAATATGCTTTATGTTCTAACTCAAGAGGTAAATCACAAGCTTTTCGATAAACCATTTTATAAGGAGACATACCCATAGGATTTTTATAAGCTGTCCTATAAGCCCAAAGTGCATCATCTAATTTCTTAGAACAATTCTTCCTGGACCTATTAACAGTCTTTTGCAAAATTAATTTTATTTCTCTATTTGAAAGTGCAACTATCCCTGGGTGGTTTTGGTAATGATTAATAACATATAGCTCATTGAACTAATGCCATTACAAGATAAATATTTTAGGAAAGTTCAATGATTGGCATGGCATCGATAAGGAATGTGGACCCCTCAAAATGCTAAGGACAAAAGATTGGCTCAAGCTTCAAAGTCCAAGACTCTACATTTTACTTTTAGTGATCCAAGATCACATTGAGTCCATAGGAAAAGCCAATACTATTAAAAGGGGATGAGGTGTTGCTTAATGGCTTGCTTGCTCAAAGTGCTTAGTGATATGCTCCAAAGCCCTCAACCACTTTCTCATATCCACATATCACCCAAACCAAAAGTCAAACTCGCCCCACCGATTTGATTCATCCAGCGCCACCGAGTTCATTTGACATAGCCGCTGCCAGAAACCCTAGTCTTTTCGGTCTCACCGATAGGGATCTCGGTCCCACCGAGTCTGCAATGCAAACTCTCTATTTCCTTTTTGTAACGCTTCGGTCCCACCGAGACGAGCGAATCGGTCCCACCGAGTTTGGTGACCAACTCTCTGTTTGTCTATTACCAAAATCGGTCGCACTGAAGTTTGAGTAATCGGTCCAACCGAGATTACGTTATGCCCTAACCCTAATGATATCGGTCCCACCAAAAATCCTAACGTTCACATTTTGAACTAAATCGGTCTGACCGAGTTTTGTGATTCGGTCCCACCGAGTTTGGTGATTTGTGTGTAACGGTTAGATTTTGTGTGGAGGCTATATATACGCCTCCGCCCAGTGTTCATTCGTGGAGAGAGCCATCGTAACATGCCTACACTTCCAACATACATTTTCTGAGAGAGAACCACCTACACTTGTGTTGAGACCAAGATATTCCAATCCAACCATATGAATCTTGATCTCTAGCCTTCCCCAAGTTGCTTTCCACTCAAATCATCTTTCTACCAAATCCAATCCTATGAGAGAGAGCTGAGTGTTGAGGAGACTATCATTTGAAGCACAAGAGCAAGGAGTTCATCATCAACACACCATCTATTACCTTCTGGAGAGTGGTGTCTCCTAGATTTGTTAGGTGTCACTTGGGAGCCTCCTTCAAGATTGTGGAGTTGAACCAAGGAGTTTGTACGGGCAAGGAGATCGCCTACTTCATGAAGATCTACCCTAGTGAGGCAAGTCCTTCGTGGGTGATGGCCATGGTGGGGTAGACAAGGTTGCTTCTTCGTGGAACCTTCGTGGGTGGAGCCCTCCATGGACTCGCTCAACCGTTACCCTTCGTGGGTTGAAGTCTCCATCAACGTGGATGTACGATAGCACCACCTATCGGAACCACGGATAAAAAATCTCCGTGTCTACATTGCGTTTGCTCCCTCCAAACTCCTCCCTTTACCTTCATATGCAATTGTTTTACATTCCGCTGCTATACTCTTAGAATTGCATGTGTAGGTTGATTACTTGATTTGTGCTAAGTCGATAAAATCTGCCAAGACTTAAAATTGGGAAAAGGCTAGATTTTTATTTGGTCAAGTTGTCTAATCACCCCCCCCCCCTCTAGACATACTTCTGATCCTACAATTGGTATCAGAACTTTGGTCTCCATTTGCTTTGATTTCCATAGCTTTTGGTGATCATAGCCTTGGTTTCACAACCTAGGAGAGTATGGCGTCTAGCGAGGGAAATTACCACCGTAGAGGTCCTTACTTTGATGGTACTAATTTTGCTAGTTGGAAGCATAAGATGAAAATGCATATTCTTGGACATAACCCTGTCGTTTGGGCTATTGTGTATTGGCTTGCAAGGTGAATTCTTCGATGGGAGAGAACCAAACCGTGAAGCTACCGCGAAAGAATTGAAGATGCTGCAATACAACGCTAAAGCTTGTGATATCCTCTTCAACGGATTGTGCCCCGAAGAGTTCAACAAAATCAGCCGTCTTGAGAATGCAAAGGAAATTTAGGATACTTTGATTGACATGCAAGAAGGTACCGACTCCGTCCAAGGAATCCAAATTGGATGTGCTTCAAAGTCAACTTGACAAGTTCAAAATGAAGGATAGTGAAGGTGTCGCTGAAATGTACTCTAGGCTTGCTCTCATCACAAATGAGATTGTCGGCTTAGGAAGTGAAGATGACCGATAGATTCATCATCAAGAAGATCTGAAGGCCTTGGATGGAAAATATGATACCATGTGCACATTGATCCAAATGATGCCCAACTACAAAGATCTCAAGATAACGGAAGTCATTGGAAGAATTGTTGCTCATGAGATGTCACTCAAGGATAAGAAAGAGCTTCACAACAAGTCAAGCGGTGCATACAAAGCCTCATGTGATGCTCCCACATCATCAAGTGAGAAACAAACCTTCAATGAAGAATTGAGCCTAATGGTGAAGAACTTCAACAAGTTCTACAAGAGTAGAAGCAAGGAAAGAAGTTCCAAGTCAAGGTCCTACAATGACAAAAGATCCTCTAGTCGTGAATGAAATTGCTATAATTGTGGAAGACCTGGACACTACTCCAATGAGTGTACGGCTCCCTACAAAAGAAGAGAAGATTCTCCCAAAAGAAGAAGTAGAAGAGATGAATCACCACCAAGAGAGAGAAGGAGTAGAGATGATCGTTATGAACGAAGACCCTCTCGGAGAAGCAAGGATTCAGAAAGGAAGGACAAATCATCAAATAGCTACACAAAAAAGAAGACATCAAGCTCATCTTGGTGAATGGGTATCCGGCTCTGACTCCGACCATCACTCCGACTCCGAATATACTCAAGATGAAGGTGTTGCCGGTCTAGCACTTGTGTCAACCAACTCCTACGACATATTTGACTCACCAAATGAAGGAATTGGAAGATGCTTCATGGCCAATGGTCCAAAGGACATACGGATCTGAATATTGCAGACCCATTGACTAAGCCTCTCTCACGAGCAAAACATTATCAGCACCAAGACTCAGTGGGTGTTAGAATCATTACTATGTAATCTAGATTATTGACTCTAGTGCAAGTGGGAGACTGAAGGAAATATGCCCTAGAGGTAATAATAAAGTTGTTATTTATATTTCCTTATATCATGATAAATGTTTATTATTCATGCTAGAATTGTATTAACCAGAAACTTAGTACATGTGTGAATACCTAGACAAATAGAGTGTCCCTAGTATGCCTCTACTTGACTAGCTCGTTAACCAAAGATGGTTAAGTTTCCTAGCCATAGACGTGAGTTGTAATTTGATGAACGGGATCACATCATTAGAGAATGATGTGATCGACAAGACCCATCCATTAGCTTAGCTCTATGATCGTTTAGTTTGTTGCTATTGCTTTCTTCATGACTTATACATGATCCTGTGACTATGAGATTATGCAACTCCCGAATACTGGAGGAACACTTAGTGTGCTATCAAACGTCACAACGTAACTGGGTGATTATAAAGATGCTCTATAGGTGTCTCCGGTGTTCGTTGAGTTGGCATAGATCAAGATTAGGATTTATCACTTCGTGTATCGGAGATGTATCTCTGGGCCCTCTTGGTAATGATCATCACTATAAGCCTTGCAAGCAATGTGACTAATGAGTTAGTTGCGGGATGATGCATTACAGAATGAGTAAAGAGACTTGCCAGTAACGAGATTGAACTAGCTATGTGGATACCGACGATCGAATCTCGGGCAAGTAACATACCGATGAGAAAGAGAACAATGTATGTTGTTATGCGGTTTGACCGATAAAGATCTTCATAGAATATGTAGGAGCCAATATGAGCATCTTGGTTCCGCTATTGGTTATTGACCGGAGATGTGTCTCGGTCATGTCTACATAGTTCTCAAACCATAGCTAACACCTCTTGATTGGCGTAAGGCCACCAGGATAATCACTTGGGGGCTTGGTCGTATTCGAACCATAGCTAACACCTCTTGATTGGCGTAATGCCACCAGGATAATCACTTGCGGGCTTGGTCGTATTCAAACCATATTTAACACCTCTTGAATTGTGTAAAGGCCACCAGGATAATCACTTGGGGGCTTGGTCGTATTCGAACCATAGCTAACACCTCTTCATTGGCGTAAGGCCACCAGGATAATCACTTGGGGCTTGGTCCTATTCGATTCATAGCTAACACCTCTTGATTGGCGTAAGGCCACCAGGATGATCACTTGGGGGCTTTGGTCGTATTCGAACCAAAGCTTATACCCTCTTGATCGGCATAAGGCCACCAGGATGATCATTTGGGGGGTTTTGGTCGTATCCGAATCATTGCTTAAACCCTCTTAATCGGTGCAATACCACAATTAGGATTACTTAAATCCTCTTGATTTTAGGTTTATTTTGATGAAGTTTAATATACTATATGAATATAATTTATCTATGTTTATTAAGTCGGCCTGGCCTTTGACTATAAGTCACTAGTAAGAGGTAAACTAATATCCGGTGTTTATTGATCCGGCCTGGTTCCGTTCATAAACCGGCAAACAGATGATAATTACCAGTATTCAAGTTTTGGGTTATAACCCTTATTATACTGGCTTGCTAAACCAGCAGTGTGATAAATATCATAGGTATGTTATATCTTAACTTATATATGGTTATTTTTATGCCCAGCAATGGTTATTAACTATGTTATTGGGCATGATAACCCGTCTAGGGGTAAACTACCAGGACATTTTTATTTATTATATGCAGGAGCAGATTCCACATTACTAAGTATCATAAGCAAACATAACATATATTCATGTGGCGGATTAACAGTGTCATGCAAAGTAAATATTCACGATGGCATAACAGACCAAGCGTTTAAACTAGCCTATTACAAGGCGTTTTGATGCCCAAAAGAATAATTGTTTTCAACAAGTCTTGCAGAAATGCAGAAGCTAAACCGGCCCCCAGTTTATGAATCTTAACCGGGTTGGCTTGAAGGTTGTGGATCATCCTGCGCCGGTTCATCCTCCTCCACTCCACCCAGTGGCTGGAAGTTAATGGTTGCCCAATCGATCCCAGTTAGGGCCTTGAATACAGCTTCATCACTTATAAGTGTGGAGGGTTCAATATCAGGGGCATAGGTATGCTTACGGATTGGTGGGATAAGATTTTGCACATCATAAGTTGGCGCATTAACCCATTTGTTGTCGGCATCATAAATCGACTTTTAGTGTGAAAGATCAGTTTCTTCAGCCAATTTGCTAGCCAATGGACGCATTTCCCACGTTATGGCTCTGAGGTCGTCATTATCGAAGTATGACCCGTCCTCCTTTATGCTTGGATAGCCGTTTCCAATATCGGCCGGATCAAGGTCAGGTATGCACGCTTTGGCCCGAGTTAATGCAGTAAGAGCACCTGCCCTGGTAGACGATTTCTTCAATTCTTCAAACCGGGCATGTATCATTGACAGCCTTTCCAACTTCTCCTTGATTAAGGTTGGGGCGGCTTGTTATGAGAGGCGGTACAGATGATCCATTGTGCGCTGGTATATAATTGCTCTATAAGCGTATAGGCAGCCTTTAATTTCTTCTGCATGTCGGAGCCAAGATGAGTAATGCGAGATCCTGCATCATTACAAACATCGATAAACCCACAGTTTATGGGATAATACATGTTAAAAGCTTATGAAAATGATATTTACCAAACACAGCAGTGGTCACGGCATTTATTTGTCGTTTCAAGCCAGTTAGCTCTTCTGCTACCGGATTAAGGGCCGCTTCTGCGTCCTCAGCCCTCTTTTGCAGCGTTGCTTTCTCTGTGTCCCAGCCTGCCCGCTCACTCTTGAAGCTTTCCTTCAGTTTCTCCATGGCTGTTAAAGCGCTGGTCAGCTCCCCTTTAGCCTTGGAAGTTTCTGCTTGCTGGGATTTAATATTTTCTTGAAGGTCGGTGATTTGGGATTCTTTCTTGCTAAGATCAGCCTGCAAGCAACGTTCAATTTATGAGTTGGTAGTATATATTTGAAGTCCCGAGCACATAACAAGTTATACACTTGGCACTTGGGGGCTAATGCCTATTTGCTTCTTGTCAAAAAGCTTTTACAAGTCCCTAGCTCAATACAAGTATTATTCTTGGCACTTGGGGGCTAATGCATATTTGCTCAAGTTAACACTATGGATTTTCCTCCATCAAACAGCTTGGTGGTCAATTGGTTTACAAAGATGTTCAACAAGAAGTTTTGTGCCTTATAGGATAAAAGTCCCGGTTCATCTTGAAAAGATAAACCGACCCTTGGGGGCTACGCAGGCAAAGTTTAAGTATTACAAAGTCCCGGTTTATATTGCTATTATAAACCGGCCCTTGGGGGCTATTGGAGTTGATATTATAAATTGGATATAAGGGAGGAATAATTATGCAGAGTTAACAATATTTACCTCATATCGCTCCTTCATCATGTTCACTAAACCGGCTTCATAGTCGCGGCTTGTGTTCAGGCGGTTTAAAAACCCAGAATGGATATCTTGGGCACTGAGGTGGGCATAGCTTGCAAAATCCGTTTTCCATTTACCCTTGTCCATAGCAGCAAATTCTTCCTTGGCACTATGTTTTGACAAAGCGATAGGGTTGCCAGGGGTGGTGTAGCAAAAGCCAGTAACTACAACATCATCTGTTTTGTCATCAGCAACTTTGACTAGGCTTGGCGGTTTATCAGCAGCTTTGACTGGGCTTCTCGGTTTATCAGCAAGGCCCGTTGGATCAACTTCCATTTGTTCAACAAAAAAGTCATTATCTTGCGGTGGCGGATCATCAAGAATAGCATCAGCATTTGGTTCCACTGGTTCTGGAGTTCTCTCCGGTTCAGTGACCGTATTGTCATCAACCAGTTTATTCAACTTGGCCTTTTCCTGGGTCTGGCTTTGGCTCTGAAAGGAATGAACATAAAGGTTAGTATACTTAGCAAGCGCAAGGTATAAAGGGTTAGTTTAATATGCTCACACAGGAACAGTTTTAAGGGGTGGAAGCTGTGTCCCTGTTGACTTGCCAGAAGATGAATGAGATATTCCCTGATAGTTTGAATCATACGAATTAAGAGGTTGTCGGAAATAACCTGCCTTGGGATAAGATGTGTCAGGAATAGGTGAAACCTCTGGGCGGCGTTTACGAGCCGGCGCATTCGGTAAACCGGACGAAGTAACCACCTGGCCACTGTGCCTGGTTGTGCGGTGAGCTTCGTGTTGCTGTTTCTTCAAAAGAAAGTTTGGATCCAAATAAGCTAGAGGGTGTGAAAATCTTACTTTCCGGTTTGCTTGACGGGTTTTCTGTGTGGGCAAAGGATCTGAACCAGAGGAAAGAATAATTACCTCTACATCATCAGCCTGGCTAGCCTTAGCGTCATCCTGATAATGGTCATTGTCAAGGAGGTGTATGAAAAAGGAACCAAGATAATCAAGTTCTACCTGTGATTCCGGGTTATCAAGATCATCATCGATGTTCAACTCGGTGGACTCGGCGGTTTTCTTCTTGGAAGGTTTTTTGGTGACCTTGGTCTTGGGGCGAGGCGTCTTGGCCGGTTTATCCTGAGGTTTCTTCTTCCAGAATGGATCATCAGCCTGTTAAAGATTGACAAAGGTTATAAGGAAGTGTTAAGAGGATCGGATTAAAATATAAGTTATGCAATTCTTACAGCTGGCGGTTTATTGGAAACACATAAAGGACTAAGCCCTGTTTTGCTGCAATCAGCTACCGTTTCATCCAGCATCTTCTTAACAGCTTCAGTAATTTCAGCGTTAGTCCGCTGAATATTAATGTGCCGTTGAGGGTCTTTTACGTCCCCTGTGTATTCACACATTAAACCGGGGCGAGGCTTAGAGGCAAGATACTCCAAGAGACCCAGCAACGGACAAAGTTGATGCCTGTTAAACTGTTCGGCACAAAGGCTCGGAGCTTCGAAAGCTGTGGTGCATACTTGGCTCGTTCCTTTGCGCTGAGTCGTTGGGGAAATGGATGTGTATTGGTAAGCCGGTGAGCACGATAACCCATCAGAGGATTCTCGTCGGCTGGAAACATATCTCGGCAATAGAACCAAGTATGATTCCAGTCTTTGGGGTGACTATGATGCTTGGCATGAGGGAAGCTGACATCTTTCCTTTTCTGAATTGAAACCCCGCCAAGGTCAGTATTGGGTCCATCCGTAAATTTAGTACAGTGGTTTAAATAGAAGAAGTCTCTGAACAGTTCAATGGTGGGTTCTTCTTCCAGATAAGCCTCACAAAACACTTGATAAATGCAAATATTGGACACGGAGTTAGGTCCAATATCTCGAGGGTGGAGTTGGAAGCTATGAAGCACATCACGGAAAATTTTTGATCTGGGAGGGATAAACCCTCGACTCACATGATCAACGAACACAATAACTTCTCCATCCTTGGGCTCAGGAGGATTTTCTGGGCCAGGGACTCTCCAGTGAATGACTTACTTTTTCGCTAAAGCGCCGGTTGCGACGCACATGTTCAGTTGTTCTTCCGTAACCCGGGAGGGAACCCAGTTGCAAGCATAAAAAGACTTGGCCATTTATTCGACAACCTGAAGGAAGGTTTGTGCCGGTTTAAGGTTCATGATTGACAAGAATAAAGCGTCGAAAGTTAAGAGACAGGAAGTGTTAAATCATGCATAATTGTTAAACCGGAGGTTGATGTTATCAGAATTACAGCGATGAGCAACTGGCGGTTTAAGAGGGGACAAATGGTACCTGGCGGGTTATTATTTTCTAAAGCTAAACCGCCTATGTAGATATTGAGCATACAGATCTGAAGTTGGAAAATGGTTAAGGGCTGAAAAACAGGTTTCACAGATTCATATGGAAATCTGGATCTACCGCGTATCAGAAAATGAAAAAATATTCAGGTCTAAAATTCTGGTACTTGAACAGTTGAAGGATCCAGATTGGTTTTTTCTACTTAAAGGAGATACTTTGATGATGGAGGGATTATGGCTATGGCCGCACGGGATAAATATCAGGTTTGAATCAAATGCCCATGCTACCGTGAAGAACTGATGATGAACAGTGGTGAACTTCCATGAGTTCGTCCGAAACCCTAATGAGATCTATGGAAGAGAAAAGAAGAAGATCTTATTGAGATTGTTGAACGACGGAGGTGCGTGAGAGATATCTGATCCAAATCAGGTTGATGCAGCGGCCAAGTTGAAGCATAGGGGAAGCTCGACGGCGGAGGCTGAGCTCAAGCGCTTGGTCGACGCAAGGAAGAATACGAAGCGCAGAGGCATGGGGAAAAAATGAAAGAGACCCTCGGCCCTATTTGTAAGGCGAATGGATAAGAAGAAAGTGCGGGAATCGAGGAGGTCAAAAGGCGGATCTGTAGGCATGCGGACGCCTCGATCTTCGGAGATTCATTAAAAAAAGGAGATGCATTAAAGGATTTTAGCTATATTTAAAGTTAATGGCAGATGACGTCACGGCGGATTATCATAATCTTGGAAGATGACGTCACGGCGAATTACAAGGATTTCGCGAAGGTATTGAAGAGGGAATTTTTCCAAGTGTTGAAGATTGACATGAACAAGTTCAAATCAACCTGGGGCCTAATGTTGGGAATATAACTATTGAGTATAAACCGCCCAGGAGGGGCCGGATTATACTCATAGTAAGTTATTCATATTGAAGCCCACGAAGACAAGGAGTATGGTTCTTTACGGAGGATATTTTACAAGAAGGACCAAGGCCCAAAGGCGGATTAGGGCCCGTAGAAGTAAACCGTCGTATGATATATGACTTGTGTTGTAAGATAGGAAAGAGTAGAAACTGAGCCGGACACATTTATGACCCGGCCGGGATTCTGTGAACCACCAGGCGTCAACCTTTGTATATAAAGGGATGACCCGGCGGCGGTTTAGGGACAAGAAACAACAGATCGAGAATCAGGTCAAGCGTATTCGCTCCCTGATCATCGAAACCCTAAAAATACCACCTCAAACTAGATTAGGCTTTTACCTTCACCGCAAGGGGCCGAACCAGTATAAATTCCTCGCGTACTTTGTCCCGATTAACCCCTTTAAGCTAACCCGTCGCGATGGCTCCACGACTAACTCCTCACACTAGGACATCTGCCGTGATAATTCCATGACACGTAGGGTCTGCATGCTTAACATTCGATGACGATTTGTATTATGAGTTTGTGGGATTTGATGACCGAAGGTTGTTCGGAGTCCCGGCTGAGATCACGGACATGACTAGGAGTCTCGAAATGGTCGAGACATAAAGATTCGTATATTGGAAGGTTACATTCGGACACCGGAAGTGTTCCGGATAGTTTCGGGTAAAACCCGGAGTGTCGGAGGGGTTACCGGAACGCCCCGGGGGAACTAATGGGCCACCATGGGCCTTATTGGAGAGAGAGAGGAGGGCAGCCAGGGCAGCCCCCCCCCCCCTAGCAGTCTGAATTGGACAAGGGAAGGGGGGCGGCGCCCCCCTTTCCTACTCCCTCTCCCTGTCCTTCCTCCCCCCTCTCTCCCTCTTGGTGGAATCCTACTAGGACTTGGAGTCCTAGTAGGACTCCCCTCTTGGGCGTGCCCTAGGGGCTGGCCGGACCTCCCCTCCTCCCTCCTTTATATACATGGGGTGGGGGCACCCTAGAACACACAAGTTGATCTTTTAGCCGTGTGCGATGCCCCCCTCCACAGAAACACACCTCGGTCATATCGTCCTAGTGCTTAGGCGAAGCCCTCACTAGTAGAAAAAGGGTCAAATGTGAGACACATTAGTCCCGGTTTGTAACAGAACCGGCACTAATGTGGCCATTAGTGCCGGTTCCAACGGCTAGCCGGGAGGAGCTCTTTAGTACCGGTTCGTGGCAAACCTTTAGCACCGGTTCGTGCCACAAACCGTACTAATGAGAGTGGTGGCAGGATGTTGTCAGAATGGGGCCCTTCCAGCACCTTTAGTACCGGTTCTTGACACGAACCGGTACTAAATGTCGTCCTATATAAATCCTTCGTCCACCCGCACTCTGTTCTTCCCCCTTTTCCCTCTCCCTATCCTCTGTTCTTCCCTTCTTCCTCTCGAGTTCATCACAAAATTTGCCCCAAATTTGTCAAGATTTGCAGGCCCTCATCCATTCAAATGATCACCAAGGTTAGCAACTTTGTCCTTTCATCTCTCATTGCTAGATTAGCTCTTGCATTGGTTTATATAGTGATTAATTGTGGGTTTTAGTAATTTGGGAGGAATAATATGTGGTAGTATTTGATTTATATGCAATTTGAGGTCAAAATAACACTTAGTTTGCATATGTAGGTGTGGTTTACATAGTGCCTTCTAAATCTCTGTCGTAACCACCGTCGATCGCGCACTTTTAGATCCGTCATGGCACCACCTTGTGGTGAGCCTCTTGTTCCATGAAATTTTATATAAAAAATTGATGTTTGTGTGATTTGGATATATAGTTACTCGTATAATAATTATCTTACCCGTACGTTGTTTGTTATACATAGTGCCATGGTTTTGATATCCGTCCCGTCGGCCCTCGTCCTTGTTATGATTCGGATGTGGTATATTCTCTTTTAAAACTATTTGTTGCATTTCGTGTTTATGACAAATTATGCCCATCAAGTTGACATAGATATTTTTATCTAGGAGGTATGTGAACCGGAAATTCCAACCGACCCTATTGTCGAGAGGTTAAATTTAGTTGAAAGAGAAAATGAGTACTTGAAAGAAATATTGAAAAGAATTGAGGGGGAGAAGATCGAATTGGAGTTGCATGTTGCCGATGTCGTCAATGATCACAAGATCAAGATGGAGAAAATGCGCTTGAAGATTAGAAAGATTAGAAAATATGCCATCGATAGTGAGGCTTGGTATCATTATGCTGTTGGATCAATTGTTACCTTAGTTGCGATCTTGATCGCATTTGTTGTTGCATTTAAATGCTTTAGCTAGAGAGTTATTTGTTAGTTGCATTTAAGTGTTGTATGAACTTTATGTATGAACTTGTATTAATTTGGTCTATTCGGTGTTGTGTAATGAAGATGAGCCGACAATGGATGTGATGACCGATGCTCTCCCCAGTTCGTTGAGGGCGTGCATACTTTTTTGCTTGCGGCTGAGGCAAACAAGCGGGTGGATGGTTTTATGCCTTGTCCATGTGCTGGCTGTAAGAATGGTCGCAATTACTCTACGTCAAGAACCATTCACGTCCACCTGTTTGAGTCCGGTTTCATGCCCCACTATAATGTTTGGACCAAGCACGAGAGAAAGAGGGGTTATGATGGAAGACAATGAAGAAGAAGAGGACGACGACAGCTATCCTGGCCATGGGTTCCCTGAATACGATGATACAACAATGGGGAAGAAGTTGAGCCGGTAATGCGGAAGAAGCTGGGCCGGCAATGCGGGAAGAAGCTGAAGAAGAGGCATCAGATGAGCCCGTTGATGATCTAGGTCGGGCCATTGCCGATGCAATGAGAAACTGCGCAAGTGATTTGGAGAAGAAGAAGTTGCAGCGCATGTTAGAAGATCACAAAAAATTGTTGTACCCGAATTGCGTAGGTGACAAGAAAAAGCTGGGCACCACACTGGAATTGCTGCAATGGAAGGCAGAGAATGGTGTATCTGACAAGGGATTTGGAAAGTTGCTAGTAATGATAAAGGATATGCTTCCAAAGGACAACGAATTGCCCGAGAGTACGTACGAAGCAAAGAAGGCTGTCTGCCCTCTAGGGTTAGAGGTGCAGAAGATACATGCATGCCCTAATGATTGCATCCTCTACCGCGGTGAGTACGAGGATTTGAACGCTTTCCCGGTATGTGGTGCATTGCGCTATAAGATCAGCCGCGATGAGCATGGTGATGTCGAGGGCGAGCACCCCAGGAAGAAGATTCCTGCCAAGGTGATGTGGTATTCTCCTATAATACCATAGTTGAAACGTTTGTTCCAAAACAAAGAGCATGCCAAGGCGATGCGATGACCTGAAGAAGACCGTAAGAAAGGCGGAAAGTTGAGAGTACCAAATGACGGGTCGCAGTGGAGAAAAATTGAAAGAAAGTACGGGAAGGAGTTTGCAGATGACGCAAGGAGCGTATGGTTTGGTCTAAGCATAGATGGCATTAATCCTTTTGGGGAGCAGAGCAGCAACCATAGCACCTGGCCTGTGACTCTATGTTTGTATAACCTTCCTCCTTGGTTGTGCATGAAGTGGAAGTGCATTATGATGCCAGTGCTCATCCAAGGCCCTAAGCAACCCGGCAACGACATTGATGTGTACCTAAGGCCATTAGTTGAAGAACTCTTACAACTGTGGAATGGAACAGGTGTACCTGCGTGGGATGAGCACATGGGGGAAGAATTTGACCTAAAGGCGTTGCTGTTCGTGACCATCAATGATTGGCCTGCTCTCAGTAACCTTTCAGGACAGACAAACAAGGGATATCGCGGATGCACGACCTGTTTGGATGATACCGACAGTATATATTTGAATAGTTGTATGAAGAATGTGTACCTGGGACATCGTCGATTTCTTCCGAGCAGGCATCCCGTAAGAAAGAAAGGCAAGCATTTCAAAGGTGAGGTGGATCACCGGACGAAGCCTCGCCACCGTACTGGTGCTGATGTACATGATATGGTCAAGGATTTGAAGGTGATATTTGGAAAGGATTCTGGCGGACAACCTGTTCCAAAGGACGCTGACGGACGCGCACCCATGTGGAAGAAGAAATCTATATTTTGGGACCTGCCATATTGGAAAGACCTAGAGGTCCGCTCCGCAATCGACGTGATGCACGTGACGAAGAATCTTTGCGTGACCCTGCTTGGCTTCTTGGGCGTGTATGGGAAGACAAAAGATACACGAGGCATGGGAGGACCAGCAACGTATGCACGGAGAAGACAGCATATATCGAGGTCATGCAAGCTACGCTCTTACCAAAGAAGAGAAGGAAATCTTCTTTGAATGCCTCGCTCAAGATTAAGGTACCGCCGCTTCTCGTCGAATATAAAGGGAATAATAAACATGGCAGAGAAAAAGTTCCGTAACCTAAAGTCTCATGACTGCCACGTGATTATGACGCAACTGCTTCCGGTTGCATTGAGGGGGCTTCTACCGGAAAACGTTCGATTAGCCATTGTGAAGCTATGTGCATTTCTCAGAAGGTAATCGATCCAGAAATCATACCAAGGTTACAGAATGATTTGGTGCAATGTCTTGTCAGTTTCGAGTTGGTGTTCCCACCATCCTTCTTCAACATCATGATGCACGTCCTAGTTCACCTTTGAGAGGTTCATGGGAGTCTTAAAGAAATATGTTCATAACCGTGCTAGGCCAGAAGGAAGCATCTCCAAGGGCCATCAAAATGAGGAGGTCATTGAGTTTTGTATTGACTTTATTCCTGACCTTAAGCCGATTGGTGTTCTGAATCGCGGCATAAGGGCGCACTGGATGGAAAAGGCACGCTAGGAGGAACAAATAATATGTATGGACAGACATTCTCTCACTTTGAAGCACACTACACAGTTCTACAGAATTCCGCCTTGGTGGCTCCGTATATGGATGAACACAAGAATTTGCTACGCTCCAAACACCCAGAGCGGTGCGATGACTGGATTACACGTGAACAAACCAGGAGTTTCGCCACTGGTTGCGAACACGCACCATGCATGACACCTCTATTGAAGATGACCTGTACTTGCTGTCCCAGTTACCATCTTGAATATAATGACTTTCAAAGGGTACGAGATAAATGGTAATACATTTTACACGATCGCCCAAGATAAGAAGAGCGCCAACCAAAACAGTGGTGTCCGCTTTGATGCGAGAAACCAAGACGGGAAAGGAAACATATTATGGTTATATACAGGACATATGGGAACTTGACTATCGACGTGGTTTAAAGGTCCCTTTGTTTCGGTGCAAATGGGTCAATATGACATGAGGCGGGTAATGGAAGACCCGCGATGCGGAATGACAACAGTGGATCTCAACAATCTTGCGTATGCAAACGAACCATTCGTCCTAGCCAATGATGTGGCACAGGTTTTCTATGTGAAGGACATGTCTACCAAGCCAAGAAAAAGAAAAGGTAAGGAAGCGAATGCATCGTACGATGAGCCAAAGCGGCACATAGTTCTTTTTGGGAAGAGAAACATCGTGGGAGTGGATGACAAGACAGACAAGTCAGAAGATTATGAAAAGTTTGATGAAATTTCTCCATTCACAGTGAATATTGACCCGAGCATCCCGTTAAATGATGAAGATTTTCCATGGTTACGGGCGCAAAGGGACACACGCGAAGAAAAAGTTTCACACCCAAAGATCTGGGATGTGATCGGCTTCACTATCATCACTTTCTTGTGTTTCACACCCGGAGGAATCTCTGTAATAGTTAGGGTAGTTATGTGTTTTGGCATTTGAAGCGAAGATATTTTATGTGCAAACAAATTCTTTCATGCCTTTACTGATTTTTAAAGTTAAATTATTCACAAACTAGTGATTCACACTAATTTCAAATAATTCAAAATTTAAACTATTCAAATTTGAAAACTACGGGCACTAATGTAAAGTTTGTAATTTTTGTACCTAAAGCAAAAATATTCACAAAGAAACTCTAAATACACAAAAAAACACAAAAATAAATAAAAAAAGCCCGCCTACTAGGCCAGAGCGGCCTGCATACGACTAGAAACCCAACCTGTTGTTGGGCCAGGATGCAGGCCCGCAAAGGCCAAGTGGGCCCACAGGGCAGCAAAGAACACGTAGGCCCAGTAGGCCTGCTTTGGAGAGGAGCTCGAGAGAGCGACCGCACGGGGGTTTATAAACCAGTGCGGTCGCCCCTCGGCTAGCGAGGTGGGACTAAACTTGTCGCACCGCACCTGCGCCAACAAGATTTCGCTCAAGACCGGTCGTGGCACAAACCGGTACTAAAGGGGGCCTTTAGTACCGGTTTGTGCCACCACCCGGTACTAAAGGGGTCGCTTCCGCCGCTTGGGCTGGCCAAAACAGACCTTTAGTACCGTTGGTGGCTCCAACCGTACTAAAGGTGCCTTCTATATATACAACACTTGAAAAATTTCATTCTCCCTCTGTTTCTTCCTCGGTTTCCCCATTGAACCGCCCGCTTGATCGATCGACGCCGTCACCGACCCGTCGCCGTCGCCGCCAAATCCGTCGCCGCCCCGTCGCCGTCGCCGCTCCGTCCCGTCGTCGCCCGGGCCCGTCCCCGTCGCGTCGTCCCTGCGTCGCCGCCCCCGCGCGTCACGCCCCGGCCCGTCGCTGCCCCCGGTCGTCGCCTCGCCGTCGCCCGCTGTGAGCTCTCCCTCTAACCCCTCTCCCTCGCCCCGGTGGCTACCATGGGCGCCGCCCCTCCGAGCCCATACACACACACACAAGCATGATGAACACACACACACATACACGTATATATGTATGAATGCATGTATATATTAGTATATACGTATTTTGTATGTTTAATTAGTTTAGATTTTTAGATTATTGTTTTTTCACTAGTATATATGTATGAATGCATGTTAGATGGATATAATTAGTGTTTAATTAGTATGGAATTTTTTATATAATGTTGTTTTTCTGTTTTTTAATGGATGTATAGAAATTGTTTTTTCTGTTTTTAGTGTTAGATGCTTAATTAGTATGAAATAGTATATAGATTTTTGAAATAGTAGAAATGTTAGAAATTTTAGTTATCAAAATCCAATCATTAAAAAAATATTACTTTTTGCGGGCATATAGCTAGTATTTGTTCTCGACGATGCCCGGCCCGCATCCTCGCCGTCGACCCGTCCGCGATGACGTCCAGCCGATCCATGTCCGGGACTGGGCTCCGCCGGGTTGGCACTGGGAGGTGCTGCCTGGAGGGGCGCGCCGCTTGATGAGGAACCCGGCCCCGGGTCCCGTCGTCGACCCTGATCTCGTTTGGTGGCGTTCGCGTGGGCCAGTTTTGCAAGTGGAGGGACCCGGCCCCGGGAGGAGGTACGTCGCCGTGTCAGGAGGAGGACGAGCACGTCCATTGCTACATGGTTGTGTTAGAGGGCGGCAGGTTCTCCAATACCTGGCAGTATCTTCAGGGATCTCACTTCAGCTATGATCCTGTGATGGTTCCTTCTCTTTGGGTGTCCACCGCCCGCGACGCAGGAACCGCGAGTGTCCTAGATTCTTCTGTAGTATTCGATCTTTAATTAGCTAGCGAGTGATGTACTATTCAATATTATATATTATTCGAGACGATGTATTCGAGATTATATCTATTATTCTAGAAGAAGTATTCGAGATTATATCTATTATTCAAGAAGATGTAATTTGAATACTAAATTGTTTTATATTTCTTTTGAATTAGTTAAATAAAAGCTATGGCAGACAATACCGACAGAGAGGGAGAACAGACCATGTTCGATATGATACGTGAGCCGATGATAATCAGAATGAAGAAGATTATGACGGCTCGAATTTCTAAACAACACCGGAGAGGGTGATATGATATTCGATCGCGACGACCGAATTGATGAAGTCATGAACTACGATTATGACGATGACGAAGAACATGTTGATTCTGAAACAACAAAGACCGGCGAGGTATATATATTTATATAAGCAGGTATCTGGTGATCATCACATGTTTTAAATGACCTGAAGATATATTAATGAATCGATCTTTGTTCTTTCAGGCATCCGGATCGAGCAAATCTTCAGGCAAAAGGACGAAACGAGGCCCGAAGAAAAAGTTGAAGGAGGGCGTAAAGTACAATATCGAGGCAGTCAGACCTAATGGCGAACCATTAGCGCCTAAGAAGATTGCGGACAAGTTCATTCGTCAAGAAGGAGTTCTTGTGAAGGACCAACTCGATCTCCCTTCAAGAATGGAGAGAGCCAGCAAAAGACAAAGGACAAAAGGCAAAGAGGACGCTGCTCCACGTCTAGCTGTTACTTTTGTCGACAAGAATCAAAAAGATCTGCTTTGGGATACTCTCATGGAACATTTCACCCTACCAGATCATTTCACAGAAGCAGATGTGCAGAAAGTCAAGGACGCTGCTCTTAGGAAGATGGCGGTTGCATTCAGGAACCACAAGAATCGTGAATGGGACAAGTACGTCAAGGGAGGAAGGAAGACTCCAGTATTCGAGGGAACACTAGAGAACCAACGTGCTCATTTGGACGATTTCGTGAAATTCAAGGATTCGGAATTAGCTAAGGAACGGTCGAGAATAAACAAGAAGAATGCGAAAAAAGGATAAGTTCCATAAGTGGGGCCAGGTGGCTATGCGCGGTGGCAATGCCTAAGTGGGATAAGTCCGAGAAAGAGATGGAGGATGCAGGTGCCACTCCGGTTACTAAGAGCTGGCCCCCAGGATCAGGACTTGGTTCTATGCGCATGGGGGAGTTGGACCAAGATGTGCAATGTTTCGACGAGGGCAAGTCTGAAGGGAGCCGACGATGCGATACTTGTTGCAATAGAACAGGCACGATCGGGGTGTTCCAGCCCAACAGAGAGAACGATGAGCTTTACGCTGCGTCTCCGGGAAATCTTGAACACCGGAAGAACACGAGGCAAGGGCGCTATTCCGTGGTATGAGGGGTTTTCAGACTAGAACACCGACTACATAACCCGTGCGAGAAAGAAGATTGCGGAGGAGAAGAAGAGGAAGATGGAGGAGGAGCAGAGGAAGCGGGACTATGAACGCCTTCAAGGCCTAGAAGCAAGTCAAGCGGAATTGGTAGTCAAATTCCAGCGGCAGCAGGAGCAGATCGACTCACTTACCCAGCAAAGGGGGTCTTAGCAGCTGCTGCAGCTAGCGAATGATCCAGCATTGGATAGCACCGCCCCATCCATGCCGAGAAGCAGCGTGGGTTCCGCCCCGGACGCATTTAATGTTGGGTAGATACCCCGTGGATGACATCACGGAGAACACTAGCTGCGAGCTACACGTCAAAATGAAGAACATATTCATGAAGGTGGCGGACGGCGTTGCTTTTCCAGTTACCCCGAAAGCAACCTACCATTGCATCCCGATTCTAGAGGGCTATGCTCGTGTCATGGTTGACGAGGTGGTGCACCCATATTCGGGGCTAGAGCTTGACATTCCTGGAGGTGACGATGAGCGCTTTCTCGCAGACGCCAACCATCGTATCATCCTATGGAAAAAGGATTGCATCATCTTTCAAAGGCCACCGACACCGCGTCATCCGACTCCTCGTCGAATTCCGCCACCGAGTCAGCAGTCTCCCGCTCCTGCAAGTCCACCAAGTCCGGCAAAGTGTCACGCCACTCCTCCTCCAAGTCCGGCAAAGTGTCAGGCCACTCCTCCTCATCCAAGTCCGCCACAGCGTCAGACGTCCACTCCTCCTCCAAGTCCGGCACAACCTCATGCCACTCCTCATCCAAGTCCGGCACAGCTTCAGGCGGCCACTCCTCCTCGTCCAACTCAGCCCCGTCAGCCGGTGTCTCCGCCGCCTCAGCAATCGCAGAAGAGACACCCCGCAGCTATGGTGCGAGCGGCACGAGTCGAGGTAGTACAGAAGTACAGCGGAGGCAAGCGATATAAATATGGTCCAAGCCTCACGCCTCTTCCGCAGAGGTCTTATGACAGGTCCGAGGAGGAAATCGCAGCCATATCGAAGTCCGAGGTGGAAGCCCATTTTGCACCGAAACCGCCACCGCCGCCAAGGGAGAAAGTGCACGAGGAAACGATTGACCACTTCATTCGTATGGCTCAACCACCAGCTCCCAAGCCTGTTGATACAGACTATGAGCGCCACATCAGGAAGTTAAATCGAGCACGTCTACGTAAGGAGGCGAGCTCGGGATCGAGCAAACAAGAAGCAACTGTCACAAAATGCGGGAAAACCATTCCCCAGCTGGGAGATAGGCGGCGCAATCGATCCCCTCGCTTGTTGTGCCAACAACACGTGACAGTACGTGCGTCCAATATTATTGTGGGCAAACAGTTTACGTTCCTGAGGTGGGCAATGTGGTAATAACGGAGGACCATATAATGCAGGCTGAAGTTCTCAAAATCACTGTTGGACAACTCCTCGAGATCGAGCCCATGCCTGTGCTTAGAGAGGATGAAATAAAACGGAAATATGTCCGGGGCCAACCTTTGGTCGAGCAGGACAAGGTCAAGAACCTCCCAACGAGAATGTATGAATTGCATCAATGGTACATGAACATTACCAAGATTTCCGATCGATTGTCCCTCATGGTGAATGTCAAGGAGGAGCATTACTTCCATGAGAAAGCTGTGTCCGTTGAGTATTACGAACTTTTCAGTTATACAATCAAGATGCACTCGACAAATCTATCGCCAGTTGCTATTGTGCGTAAGTGATTTCTTTACGTAATTTAAGTCTCAAGCTAGCAGACCGATCCTTTTGATCAATCATTACCTGTAATTATCCTCACTATATTCTTTTCTGTGGTATTATATGCAGAATGAAGATATATGAAATGAGAAAAGGTGGACGCTTTGGCATTGGGTTCATTGACCCAAACACCGTTAATGAATACACATGGAAACTAAATCCACGTTATCAAAAGTACGTAGAGGACAACATGCTAGAGTTCTTGAAGCGCCTCAAATACAATGAATATATACTACTTCCTTACAACTTCCAGTGAGTCACACTGTCTTGTACTACAAATTCTCTATTTTTGCCTACTAGCTAGCTACATGTTTTTGCTTTACATATGCCCGCTTAATTAAGACATGCAAACGTGTGTGCATGCAGATTTCACTGGGTCTTGTGTATCATTAAAGTTGGCCTTGAACAGTTGAAATCTTGGACTCACTACTCAAAGAAAAACTGACTATAACATCTTGTTTGGGATAGTCAACAGGTAATTTCAATCATTATTAACTATATATCTCGGCCTATTTAGTTCGTCATTTTCATGATATGAACTATTTAATAACCCTTTATTCATTTTCTATGTCGGCGGGCAGGGCTTGGGCAAGGTTCATCGGCGTGACCCTGTGGAGAATGGAAACAAAAGCTTAAATGGTTTCACCCAAAGTAAGTAATTAAGTAGTACTAGCTAGCTAGCTAGCTGCCATCTCTTTAATTATCATGCTTGATTAATTATTATCTGATCAAATTCCATTCTCGTAAAGGCCCTCAAGCGGTAGCAGGGGACTGATCTGTGTGCATTCTGCGTTTGCGAGAACACTCGCATGATGGCGTCTGAAAGGAGCAGATCTCAAAGACAGAACGAATGCGCTTGTCAAAACACTATTCACAATTTTACACCATTATCGATATCTAGTCACACAACTAATACACATGCATATTGATCTCCTTCTTAACAGTTCATAGAGGTGCGGGAGAAGCTCCTAGAAACGGAGCGCGTAGAAGCACTTCAAGAGGAAATAAGCGGGATTTTGCTCGACCAGGTCATAAATCCGAAGGAGAATACTATTACCCGCTACCGCCCCCATCGTGCTCCAAAGGCACCAATTAGGCTAATGCCACTGGCTCAAGGCAACATGCATATGTAGGAGAAATTGTATATAGCTATACATGTGTGTATGTGTGAATTAATTAATATGAGGGTTTGTGAGACATTGATGATATATATATGCATGATTGGTTCTACTAGAAATTCTATTTATATATATATATATATATATATATATATATATGCATAACGTGTACAATGTGTAGTATCGTAAAATACCAGCAAACGAAAAAGAATTAAATTGATAACACAAATTTAATTGAAAAATAAAAAATAAAACAAAAACCCACAAACATTTAGTACCGGTTGGTGTTACCAACCGATACTAAAGGGCTCCCGGCCCCCGGAGCTGCCTCGTGCCACGTGGTTGGCCTTTAGCACCGGTTCATGTTGAACCGGTACTAAAGGGGGGGGGGGCTTTAGTGACCACACTTTAGTGCCGGTTGTGGAACCGGCACTAAAGGGCCTTACGAACCGGTGCTATTGCCCGGTTCTGCACTAGTGCCTGCGCCGATAACTTCATCATCATCGTCGCCACGCCGTCGTGACGGAACTCTCCCTCGGCATCAATTGGATCAAGAGTACGAGGGACATCATCGAACTAAACGTGTGCTGAACACGGAGGTGCCGTACGTTCGGTGCTGAGATCGGTCGGATCGTGAATACGTAAGACTACATCACCGCGTTGATAAAACGCTTCCGCTTTCGGTCTATGAGGGTACGTGGACACACTCTCCCCGCTTGTTGCTATGCTTCTCCTAGTTAGATCTTGCGTGATCGTAGGAATTTTTTTGAAATACTACGTTCCCCAACAACTAAAAATACCTTTGATGTCCTTAGGACATGGCATTTTCTGAATAGCATCAACCTTAGCTTGGTCCACTTCAATGCCTCTTTCAGAAATTTTATGACCCAACACAATGCCTTCATTAACCATAAAGTGACACTTCTCCCAATTCAAGAAAAGATTTGTTTGTTCACATCTCTGCAAAACTCAATCAAGATTGCTTAAACAATCATCAAAAGATTTCCCATAAACAGAAAAGTCATCCATGAAAACCTCAACAATCTTTTCACAAAAGTCAGAGAATATAGCAGTCATACATCTTTGAAAGGTAGCAGGTGCATTACATAAACCAAAAGGCATACGTCTATAAGCATAGGTTCCAAAAGGACAAGTAAAAGTGGTATTTTCTTGATCAGGTTGAGAAACAGGTATTTGTGAAAAGCCAGAATATCCATCAAGGAAGCAAAAGTGTGAGTGCTTAGATAATATTTCAAGAATTTGATCAATAAAAGGCAAAGGGTAATGATCTTTTCTAGTAGCTTTATTTAATTTTATGAAATCAATTACCATTCTATAGCCTGTAACAATTCTTTGTGGAATAAGTGCATTCTTATCATTAGGTACAACAGTTATACCTCCTTTCTTAGGGGCACAAACAGGACTTACCCACCTACTATCAGCTATGGGATAGATTATACCTGCTTCCAGAATTTTAAATATTTCCATTCTTACCACCTCTTTCATCTTCGGATTTAACGTTGGTGATCAACAACTAGTTTAGCATTAGGTTCCATATTAATTTTGTGCTGACATAGAGTGGGACAAATTCCCTTTAAATCATCAAGAGTATATCCAATAGCAGCTCGGTGCTTCCTTAGAACTTTCAATAATCTTTCTTCTTCATGTACTGAAAGGTTAGCACTAATAATAACAGGATTTATCTTCTTTTCATCAAGATAAGCATATTTCAAAGTGTCTGGCAATTTTTTAATACATACACAGGATCACCTTTAGGTGGAGGTGGACCTCCTAGAGTTTCAATAGGAAAATTATGTTTAAGAAGAGGACGTTGTTCAAAGAAAATCTTATCTATTTCATTTCTTTCATGCATATGTAAATCATTTTCATGGTCTAGCAAGTATTGTTTTCTAAAGGATCGGTAGGTGGCACAACAATGGAAGCAAGACCAATTAATTCATCCTTACTAGGTAATTCTTTTTCATGATGATTTCTACTGAACTTGGAAAAATTTAACTCATGAGACTCATCACCAAAGCTAACACTAACAGTTTGTTTCTTGCAGTCTATCTTAGCAATAACCATGTACAAGAAAGGTCTACCAAAGATAATGGGACAGAAGTCATCTTGTGGGGAACCAAGAACAAGAAAATCAATAGGATATTTTATTTTCCCACACAAGACTTTAACATCTCTAACAATCCCGCAAGGTGATATGGTGTCTCTATTGGCAAGTTTAATAGTAACATCTATGTCTTCTATCTCTGCAGGTGCTATGTCTTTCTTAATTTCTTGATATATAGTGTAAGGAATAGCACTCACACTAGCATCCATGTCACATAAACCATGATAACAGTGATGTCCTATTTAAACTGAAATGACGGGCAAGCCCACAACTGGTCTATGTTTATCCCTTTTGTTGGGTTTAGCAATTCTATCAGCTTCTGCACAGAAGTAAATAACATGCTCATCTATATCTTCTTCTAAGAGATCTTTAACCATAGCAACATTAGGTTCCACCCTAATTTGTTCATCTGGTTAGGTGGTCTAACATAGCTTTTGTTAACCACAGTTGAAACTTTAGCATGTTCCTTTATCCTAACAGGAAAAGGTGGTTTCTCAATATAAGCAGTAGGAACAACTAGATCAACATTATAGAGTATAGTTTCTTCTTTAACTGGTACTGGGTTTTTAATTTCATCTTTAATATATAGGTGGGTGATATTTGAACCACTTCTCTTTAGGGAGTTCAACATGAGTAGCAAATGATTCAAAAAAGGAGGCTACTATCTCAGAGTCAAGTCCATATTTAGTGCTAAACTTTTGAAAAGCAACGGTATCCATAAAAGATTTAACACAATCATATTTAAGCTTTATACCTGACTCTTTACCTTCGTCAAGTTCCCAATCTTCAGAGTTGTGTTTAATTCTTTCCAAAAGATCCCACCGGAATTCAATAGTTTTCTTCATGAAAGAACCAGCACAAGAAGTATCCAGCATGGTTTGATCATTCGAGAAAGCCGAGCACAAAAGTTCTGGATAATATTTTCTCTTGAGAGCTCATGATTGGGGCAAGAATATAACATTGACTTAAGCCTCCTCCAAGCAAGAGTGATACTTTCTCCTTCACAAGGCCAAAAATTATATATGTAATTCCGATCACGATGAACTAGATGCATAGGATAAATTTTTTGGTGGAACTCCAATTTTAAACGATTCCAATTCCATGATCCATTATCATCGCATAGCCTATACCATGCCAATGCTTTTCCCTTCAAATATAAAGGGAAAACCTTTTTCGTCACCTCAGCTCCGAGTAAACCTGCAAGCTTGAAAAATCCACAAATTTGTTCTACATATATCATGTACATATTAGGATGTTCGGTTCCATCTCCTGGATAAGGATTAGCTAGCAGTTGTTCTATCATACCCGAAGGAATTTCATATTCAATATTTTTAGTAAGTGTAGTAGTTTGAGGGGCAATTAATTGTGGTTCCGGATGAGGTGAAGATACCCCGAACAAACCCCCTCAAAGGATTGTTTTCCATAGTAGCAAGTGACAATAAATTTCAGCACACTATATAAATGTTTCCTTACCTGATTCCACTTACCAAAGGCACTCCACTCCCCGGCAACGGCGCCAGAAAATAGCCTTGATGACCCACAAGTATAGGGGATCAATTGTAGCTCTTTTCGGTAAGTAAGAGTGTCGAACCCAACGAGGAGCAGAAGGAAATGACAAGTAGTTTTCATTAAGGTGTTTGCAAGTGCTGAAACTGTAAGTAGCGAGTAGTTTGATAGCAAGATAATTTGTAACGAGCAAGTAACGATAGTAGCAACAATGTCGGGGGAAACAAAACCTACGGGATCACTGGGAATCCCTTTTGCTACGGTTGGCGGGCGCGGGGCTATGCAAAGAGTGGGTCTAGAAGCAAGCACAAGGATCGTTTACCCAGGTTCGGGCCGCGAGGATGCGTAATACCCTAGTCCTGCTTTGGTATATATTTGAATGTTCTTGAGCTCTTGAACTAGCTACGGCGTGTGCGTCGTCCAAAAGATCTGAATCCTCTCCCAGTATGCCGCGGGCCTCCTTTTATAGACAAAGGTTCGGGCTGCCATAGTGGCACACAGGAGGTGGAAAGCTATACAGTGGTTGAGCTTATCGCCTGTCATTACAGGACAAGGTGCATTAAATGCGCTACTTAGGTGTCCACTTGCTTTATCGGGGGTGGTAACGAGGGCCGTCCCGTCCGTCGCCGCTCCGCCTTGCTCCGACACGCGTCCAGTCCAACGAGGCATGCAGCGCCATGTAGGCTGGCAGGTTGCTGAGTTGGTGTGGTGGTAGGGTGTTCATGAAGATCTACATGCCACCACATAGGTGCTTGCTGAGTTGGCCTAGAGGCCGCACGTCACCACGCAGGCGTTCGCCTAGTTGGTGGGCTGGCAGCTGCATGGGAACGGCGGCGGGGCTTTGGCAAATGTGGGCCTGGTCGCGGCCATGCGGATGTCTTCGACAAGAGTCTTGCCGGGGACCAGCAAGGATCTTGCCGTGGCGTCATGGTTGTCCCCAGCAAGGGGCTTGCCGGGGGTCTCGTGGGTATTCTCGGCAAGGATCTTGTCGTGGATCCTCGTCTTCTGGTTCTCATCTGATCCTGTATGCTTCTGGTCTTCACAAAGATCTGCATGCCACCATGGTGGTGCCTCCCGAGCCTTGAATTCCAAAGTGGTTGATGGTGTTGGAACTCTTGGGCTCAAGGGTGGCGGCCCTCCTGGTGTTTGGCAAGTTGCCCCGGCAGGTTCTTGCCGGGGCTGTGGAGGCCGCCCCGGCAAGGGCCTTGCCGGGGGAGTTCTCCTCGCCCCTCTGCTCTTTGTGTTTCTGGCTTGGCGTTGGTCTGGTTGTCTTGTGGCTTTGCTTCCCTCCTCTGCCCTACTAAGTGTGGCCAGGGGCGTGGGGCTGCGACTGCCCGCGCACAAGTAAAGGGGTACAAAAAGGAGCCCCCGGGCCTGGGCCACATATAAGTGCGGGGCGTTATTGGGCCAGGCCCAGAACGGTGCGCAGTCGCGCGTGCGGCGGAGTTTTTACCACAGTAACTCCCTCACTCGTTGCGCTTCCCCACGACCCGCGTTGAATGCGCAACGTGGGGGTCGTGCGTGACGTGGGGGTCATGCGTGGGGCAGTTGCAGCCCTCATGTGTCACATCGCAGTTAATGGTAAAGAGGCGGCCCGCGCCTTCCCCAAAAATAAAGGGGAAACTGCAGGCGCCCTGCTCATTTACCCTCCGCGTCTTTTCAATATCAAACCGCCGTTCCACTCTTCTTCCTCAAAGCGAAAACTCTCTCGCCTCTGCCAGCCACCGTCGCGCCTCCATTGCCTTCAATCCCCCACTTCTTCCCGGTCGCCATGGCGCCCAAGTCAAGCAAGGCCAAGCGAGTGGCCAAGGATGCTGGGGAGAATGAGGCACCAGAGAGCAAATTGGCGGCGCTCCGGATGCAGCACGCCTACTTCCCCTCTACGGTAGATGTTGTCCATCTCCGGGACTACTTCAAGCCCCTGTGGGGGCGAAGACGAAGGGGCATCCGGCCATGCACATCATCCCCGCCGATTTTGCTGAGGCCGGCCCGAATCGGTATCCTTTCTTCTCGACTACTTCTCTTGCGGGCTCTTCCCCCTTTCTCCAATTTCTTCAATGACGTCATGCACACTTATGGCTTCCACCTTCTGGATTTCACCCCAAATGCGGTGGAGTGCATGGCCATTTTTGCCCATCTCTGTGAGGGCTTTGCCAGAGTGCATCCCAGCACGGCGCTCTTCCACACTACTTTTATCCTCGTACCAATAAAGGAGGCACCATCTCTGGCTGCGTCGCCTGGATCCCAAGGAGCTAGGAGAAGGGTACGTATCCGGAGGGCGCTCAGAAGGAGAGGTGGGAAGTGTTGGAAATATGCCCTAGAGGCAATAATAAAATGATTATTATTATATTTCCTTGTTCATGATAATTGTCTATTGTTCATGCTATAATTGTGTTATCCAAAAATCGTAATACATGTGTGAATACATAGACCACAAAATGTCCCTAGTGAGCCTCTAGTTGACTAGCTCGTTGATCAATGGATGGTTACGGTTTCCTGACCATGGACATTAGATGTCATTGATAACGGGATCACATCATTGGGAGAATGATGTGATGGACAAGACCCAATCCTAAGCATAGCACAAGATCGTGTAGTTCGTCTGCTAAAGGTTTTCCAATGTCAAGTAACTTTTCCTTAGACCAGGAGATTGTGCAACTCCCGGATACTGTAGGAATTCTTTGGGTGTACCAAACGTCACAACATAACTAGTTGGCTATAAAGGTGCACTACGGGTATCTCTGAAAGTGTCTGTTGGGTTGGCACGAATCGAGACTGGCATTTGCCACTCCGTGTGACGGAGAGGTACCTCTGGGCCCACTCGGTAGGACATCATCACAATGAGCTCAATGTGATCAAAGAGTTGTTCACAGGATATGTGTTACGGGAACGAGTAAAGAGACTTGCCGGCAACGAGATTGAACAAGGTATCGGTATACCGATGATCGAATCTCGGGCAAGTATCGTACCGATAGACAAAGGGAATTGCGTACGGGGTTGATTGAATCCTCGACATCATGGTTCATCCGATGAGATCATCGAGGAGCATGTGGGAGCCAACATGGGTATCCAGATCCGCTATTGGTTATTGACCGGAGAGTCGTCTTGGTCATGTCTGCGTGTCTCCCGAACCCGTAGGGTCTACACACTTAAGGTTTGGTCACGCTAGGGTTGTAGAGATATTAGTATGCGGTAACCCGAAAGTTGTTTGGAGTCCCGGCACTAGTAGAAAAAGGGGCTATCGTTGAGGCCTGTTTTGCCCATTAGTCCCGGTTCAATCCAGAACCGGGACTAATGCGAGCATTTATCCCGGTTCGTGAGCCCAGGGGGCCGGCCGGGCCACGCGGGCCATTGGTCCCGATTCGTCCGGACCTTTTGGTCCCGGTTGGTGGGACGAACCGGGACCAATGGTCCTGGCTCCTGGCCCACCACTATTGGTCGGTTGGTGGCATGAACCGGGACCAAAGGCTTCCCTTTAGTCCCGGCTCATGCCACCAACCGGGCTAATGGTGCTGTTTATATATAGCCCCTCGCGCAAGAGCAGAGCACACTGCCTGCTTTTTTCCGGGCCGAGGGAGGGGGCTTGGTGGTGCTCTAGCTCACCTCCTATGCACACAAGGTGTTCGATGGAATGCCCGAGCCACACTACTTAAGCTTTCTCCTCTCCAAGCTCGGCCTCTAACCTCCATTTTCCTCAATATTTGTCTAGGTTTAGCGGTCCGTCACGCCCTGTCCCCGTCTTCACCGTCGTCGATCACCCGTGGCGATCACATCGCCAGCACCACCGTGGTGAGCCTCTTGTTCTTATCTTCTTTCTGAAAGGAAAAATATTCTTACTTGTATTATTTTCTTACTTTTATTATTGCATCTTATATAGTGCGATGGTTTTGGTATCCGCCTCACGGCCCTCGTCCTGCCTATGATTCGGATGTGGTATATATTATCTTTTCATAACTATTGGTTCATTTATTGTTTATGAAAATTAAGCCGACCAACGTGACATAGATTTTATTTATCTAGGAGGTTGTTGAACCGAAATTCCAACCGACCCTATTGTCGAGAGGTTAAATTTAGTTGAAGAAGAAAACAATTTCTTGAAGGAAAAATAAAAAACTTGAGGAGGAGAAGATGATATTGGAGTTGCATGTTGCGGATGTCGCCGATGATCACAAGATCAAGATGGATGCAATGCGCTTGAAGATGAGAAAGATTAGAAAATATGCCATTCATACCGAGGCTTGGTATCATTATGCCGTTGGATCAGTTGTTACCTTGGTTGCGATTATGATCGTATTTGTTTTCACATTGAAATGTTTTACATAGTTTCAATGTATGGTTTAATTAATTTAGATGCTCTGCAGAGCTTTATGTTGTTAGATGAGAACTATGTATGTACTTTGGTTTTATGTGATGATGAACTTCTATTAATTTGGTCATTTAATTATCTATTCATGATGTTCTGTAATGATTTTTGACACACTTAATTATATATAATGCACGCAGATGAACCGCAATGGATGTACGGTGACAGACACACCTCCGAAAGTACATTAAGGGCGTGCATGCTTTTCTCAAGTGGCTGAGGCAAACAAGCAGAATGGTTTTATGTGTTGTCCATGCCCTATATGTGGGAATACGAAGTCTTACTCTGACCGGAAAATCCATCACACCCACCTGCTTTACAAGGGTTTCATGCCACACTATAATGTTTGGACGAGGCACGGAGAAATAGGGGTTATGATGGAAGACGGCGAGGAAGAAGAGTACGATGACAACTATGTGCCCCCTGAATACAGTGATGCTCTTGAACATCAAGTTGCACTGCAGACGATGTGCACGATGGTGCTGCAACGGTAAGCTGCTGAAGATCAAGATGAACCAGACGATGTGCCCCATGATGATGATCTCCGCCGGTCATTGTCGATGCAAGGACACAATGCGAAAGTCAAAAGGAGAAGCTGAAGTTCGATCACATGTTAGAGGATCACAAAAAAGGGTTGTACCCCAATTGCGAAGATGGCAACACAAAGCTCGGTATCGTACTCGAATTGCTGCAGTGGAAGGCAGAGAATGATGTGCCTGATAAAGGATTTGAGAAGCTACTGAAAATAATGAAGAATAAGCTTCCAAAGGATAACGAATTGCCCGACAAAGACATACGCAGCAAAGAAGGTGGTATGCCCTCTAGGATTGGAGGTGGAGAAGATACATGCATGCCCTAATGATCGCATCCTCTACCGTGGTGCCTACAAGGATCTGAACGCATGCCGGTATGCGGTGCATTGCTTGATATAAGATCGACGAGATGACCTGGTGATGTTGACGGCGAGCCTCCGGAAGAGGGTTCTGCGAAGGTGATGTGGTATGCTCCTATAATACCACGGTTGAAACGTCTGCTCGAAACGGAGAGCATGCCAAGTTGATGCGATGGCACAGTGAGGATCGTAAGAAAGACGGGAAGTTGAGAGCACCACGACGGGTCGCATGGAGAAAAATCGAGAGAAAGTCTTGGGATGAGTTTGCAAAGGACCCAAGGAACGTATGGTTTGCTTTAAGCGCGGATGGCATTAATCCTTTCGGGAGCAGAGCAGCAATCACAGCACTGCCCGTGACTCTATGTATGTATAACCTTCCTCCTTGGATGTGCATGAAGCGGAAGTTCATTATGATGCCAGTTCTCATCCAAGGCCCTAAGCAACCCGGCAACGACATTGATGTGTACCTAAGGCCATTAGTTGAGGAACTTTTACAGCTGTGGAATGGAAACGGTGTACGTACGTGGGATGAGCACAAAAAGGAGGAATTTGACCTGAAGGCATTGCTGTTCGTGACAATCAACGATTGGCCCGCTCTCAGTAACCTTTCAGGACAGACAAACAAGGGATACCACGCATGCACGCACTGTTTACTTGACGCCGATAGTATATACCTGGGAAGCTGCAGGAAGAATGTGTACACGGGCCATCGTCGATTTCTTCCGACCAACCATCAATGTCGAAAGAAAGGCAAGCATTTCAAAAGGCGAGGAAGATCACCGGAAGAAGCCCGCCATGCGTACCGGTGATCACGCATTTGCTATGGTCAATGATTTACACGTAATCTTTGGAAAGGGTCCCGTGGACTAGTTGTTCGAATGACACCGAGAATCACGCACCCATGTGGAAGAAGAAATCTATATTTTGGGACCTACCCTACTGGAAAGACCTAGAGGTCCGCTCTTCGATCGACGTGATGCACGTGGACGAAGAACCTTTGCGTGAACCTGCTAGGCTTCTTGGGCGTGTATGGGAAGACAAAAGATACACACGAGGCACGAGAGGACCTGCAACGCTTGCACGAAAAAGAGGGCATGCCTCCGAAGCAGTATGAAGGTCCCGCCAGCTACGCTCTTCTGAAGAAGAGAAACAAATATTCTTTCAATGCCTGCTCAGTATGAAGGTCCCGACTGGCTTCTCATCGAATATAAAGGGAATAATAAATATGCCAGAGAAAAAGTTCCATAACCTAAAGTCTCATGACCGCCACGTGATTATGACGCAACTGCTTCCGGTTGCATTGAGAGGGCTTCTACCGGAAAACGTCTGATTAGCCATTGTGAAGCTATGTGCATTCCTCAATGCAATATCTCGTAAGGTGATCGATCCAGAAATCGTAGCAACGCTTAAGGAGTGATGTGGCGCAATGTCTTGTCGGTTTCGAGCTGGTGTTCCCACCATCCTTCTTCAATATCATGACGCACGCCCTAGTTCATCTAGTCGACGAGATTGTCATTCTGGGGCCCGTATTTCTACACAATATGTACCCTTTGAGAGGTTCATGGGAGTCCTAAAGAAATATGTTCAGAATCGTGCTAGGGCCGAAGGAAGCATCTCCATGGGCCATCAAACAGAGGATGTCATCGGGTTTTGTGTTGACTTCATTCCTGGCCTTAATAAGATAGGTCTCCCTAAATCGCGGTATGAGGGGAGACTGATCGAAAAGGCACGCTTGGAAGAGACTCAATAATATGCAGGGACGGATATTCTTGGTCTCAAGCACACTACAGTTCTACGTAACTCTACCTTGGTGACCCGTATGTTGATGAACACAAGAACAGTCTGCGCTCCAAACACCGGAGGCGGTCTGACGACTGGATTACATGTGAACACATCGGGACTTTCAGCAGTTGGTTGGAAACACGTCTCAAAGGTGACAGCACTGTTTGTGATGAGTTGTACTTGTTGTCCAGGGGACCATCTTCGACTGTAATGATTTGGAAAGGATACGAGATAAATGGGAATACATTTTACACGATTGACCAAGATGAAAAGAGCACCAACCAAAACAGCGGTGTCCGCTTTGATGCAGCAACCGACAAGGGAAATGACACATATTATGGTTACATAGTAGACATATGGGAACTTGACTACGGAGTAGATTTTAAGGTCCCTTTGTTTAAGTGCAAGTGGGTCAATCTGTCAGAGGCGAGTGCAGGTAGACCCACAGTACGGAATGACAACAGTGGATCATAAAAATCTTGGGTACACTGACGAACCGTTCGTCCTAGCCAATGATGTGGCACAGGTTATCTATGTGAAGGACATGTCTACCAGACCGAGGAAAAGAAAAGATAAGGAAGCGAATACATCATACAATGAGCCAAAGCGCCACATGGTTCTTTCAGGAAAAAGGGACATCACGGGAGTGGAGGGCAAGATGACATGTCTCAAGAGTATGAAAAGTTTCATGAAATTCCGCCCTTCAAAGTCAAGGCTGACCCAAGCATCCTGATAAATGATGAAGATTATACATGGTTACGGCGCAATAAGCAAACGACACAAGCGAAGAAAAAGTGAAGACTTTCTCCCGCAACTATTATGATGATACCATGCCAACTTTGTAACACACGAGTATGATACCATTGTCCGCTTTTGTTCATGAACATACTATGCCAACTTTGAGAACCTCGCCAACGAAGGGCGCTCACACCGTTTATAAGCCCGTCCCTCTACGCCTTGTTGAGCTCACAAACTTGTGATTCACACAAATTTCAAAGAATTCAAATTTTATAAAACTAATGGCACAAACAGAAAGTTTATAATTGTTCTAAAAACAAATGGCACTAACAGAAAGTTTATAATTTTGCTGACCTAAAAGCAAAAAGAATTAAAAAATAAAGCAAAAAACCAAAAGAAAATAAATAATGCAGGAAACAAAACAAAAAAACTTGAAAAAAAAATAATAATAGCAACAATAAGCATTTTGTTGTAAGTAGAAACAAAATAAAATAAATAAAGCAACAAAGAAAACAAAAAAAGTGTTTTTGAATTTTAAAACTAATGGCACAAACAGAAAGTTTATATTTTTCTAAAACTAAAAGCACTAACAGAAAGTTTATAATTTTGCTGACCTAAAAGCAAAAAAGAATTAAAAATAAAGCAAAAACCAAAAGAAAATAAATAATGCAGAAAACAAAACAAAAAACTTGAAAAAATAAAAATAGCAACAATAAGTATTTTGTTGTAAGTAGAAACAAAATAAAATAAATAAAGCAACAAAGAAAACAAAAAAGTGTTTTCAAATTTTAAAACTAATGGCACTAATAGAAAGTTTATATTTTTTCTAAAACTAAAAGCAAAAAGAAATAAAATATAAAGCAAAAAAACTACCACCTACTAGGCCCCACGGCCTGAATACGACTAGAAACCCTACATGGGCTGTGATTCAGGCCCACAGAGGCCCAATAGGCCCACAGCGTAGCATGATTTGGCCCAAAGCCTGCATTTGAGAGGAGCTCGAAGGGGACGCACACCAGCGCTTATAAACCAGTGCAGCGCCCTTCAACTAGCGAGGTGGGACTAAACATTTGGCCGGGGCAGCACAGGGCCTTTGGTCCCGGTTAGTGGCACCAACCGAGACTAAAGGTGGGTTTAGTCCCGGTTCATGGCACGACCCGCACTAATGCCCCTTTAGTCCCGGTTGGTGCCACCAACCGACCAAAGGTCGCCGCTTCCCGCCTTTTGGGCTGCTGAAATTTGGCCTTTGGTCCCGGTTGGTGGCACCAACCGGGACTAAAGGGGGGCATTAGTCCTGGGTCATGGCACCAACCGGGACTAATGCCCTTGCTATATAAGAAAGCACTTGGGAAATTTCATATTCATCGCGCATTTTCCCCTCCCCGACGCCGCCAGGCTGCCCCGACGCCGCCCGACGCCGTCGCCGTCGCCCACGCCCGTCGTCACCATCACCGTCGCGCCCGTTGTCGCCGCCGTCGCCGCGCCGTCGTCGCCGCCGTCGCCGCCGCCGTCGCCGCCGTCTGCCCCGCCGTCGTCGCCGCCGTGCGCTTCGCCGTCGTCGCCGCACCACATCTGCCCTAACGCCATCGCCATACCTCGTCGTCGCCGTCTCCGGCCCGTCGCCAGCGCCCTCGCCGTCGCCGCCCTGCCTCCGCGACCTCGCCGACCTCGCCGTCGCCGCCCTGCCTCCCGACCTCGCCGTCGCCTCCGCCTCCCGACCTCGCCGTCGCCTCCGCCTCCCTGCCGCCCCGTCGCGCGACCTCGCCGTCGCCTCCGCCTGAGTGAGCCTCAGCAGCACCTGCCCTGCCCCCTGCCGCCGCCATGTTTTTTTTTTTCATAAATGTTCATGATTTTTCATAAATGTATATATATTGATGTATGGATATATGTGATTTTTTTGTTCATAGATGATCATACGATTTTTTTTGTTCATAGATATGATCATATATATGATGTATGCATGGATCGATGTGGATGGAATATGATGTTTTTGTTCATAGAATATGATGTTTTTTTATTCATAGATTTTATTTTGTTCATTAGAGCGAGGCGGGGACGCCGAGGAAGTTGTACTGTTTAGAGTTAGGGTCGCCGAGGAAGAAGGAAAATAAGGAAAAAAAATAAAAGAGGAAGAAGGAAGAAGGAGAAGAAGAGGAGAAAAATAAGAAGAGGAAGTAGAAGAAAAGGAGAAGAAGAAGGAATAGAGGAGAAGAAGAAAAAAATCTATTTTTCTTCTTCTCCTCTTTCCTTCTTCTTCTCCTCTCTTTTTTCTTCTATTTTTCTTCTTCTTTCTTCTTCTTCTCTTTTTTCTTCTTCTCATTTCTTCTTCTTCTTCTTCTTCTTCTTCTTCTTCTTCTTTTTATCGGGAACGAGGGTGTCGAGGATCGCTGAGGGGTCGACGGTCGGGAACTAGGCTAGAGGGTCGAGAGGGTCACAGAGGGGTCGAGGGTCGTCGAGGCCGGGTCGAGGGTCAATGTTTTGAGGGTCGAGGGTCGTCGAGGCCGGTCGAGGTTTCGAGGCACAAGGGTTTGAGGGTTCGAGGGTTCTAGGGTCGAGGGTTCGAGGGTTCTAGGATTCGAGGGTTCTAGGGTCGAGGGTTCGAGGGTTCTAGGATCCGAAGGAAGAAGGAAGAAGAATAAGAAAAAGAATGAGAGGAAAAGAAGAAGAAGAGGAGAAGAAGAAAGGAATAGGAGAAGAAGAAAAATAGAATTTTTTCATTTTTTCTTCTTCTCCTCTATTCTTTTCTTCTTCTCCTCTTTTTTCTTCTTTTTCTTCTTCTTCTTCCTTCTTCCTCTTTTCTTCCTTTTCCGATAGGGGTACCGATAGTGTCAAAGTATTGAAGAAATCATCGCTTCATCATTAGCCGGAAGTAACCATGGCATGATGGTACGAAGTCCTCCAAAGTTGTTACGGAATGGAGTCGGATAGGATAATTTGCCTTTTGCTGAACTTTGTACCAAAAAGCGAATTATCCTATCTGGGACTCCGCTCCAAAACAACTTTGAGAGCTTCGCACCATCATGCACCTGTTACTTTTGCCTAATGATGAAGACATGGTTTTGTTGAATCCTTTGACACTACGCAACCTCCCGACCCCTCGGCGATCTTCGACCCCTTGACCCTCGACCGCTCAGCGATCCACGACCCCCTACCCTACTTGTGGGACATAGATGTACTGTTCAACGCCGACCCTCCCAATAGCTTCAACACGTGGGGGGGTCGATATTACGTACCCCTCCTAGCTTGAAGGCGTTCTCGAGGCCACCCCTAACCCTTGGAGCGTTGTCGAGGCCACCCCAAACCCTAGAGAAGCGTCGAGGCCACTAATATGATTCCTTATTGTGATTAGCTAGCTAGTTCTACGTTGGCACTAATATATCCATATCTGTCATGTTTGAATAATAATTGCCATGTTGTAAATATTTGTAGAAACTATGGACACCCCCCGAGACGAAGCACAAGAAGCGTTGTTGAGGGACATAATCGCACACGGAAGTGATGCCGTCTCCTCGATGTTGTTTCTCAACGCGTCGATAACGATGGTCCGGAAGGAGAGGGTGAAGAAGCAGCTGGCTATGATTTACATGGCTCCGATGACCCAATGCCGGTGCAAGAAGTAGACCGTTAGGACGGCTCCGGTGATCACCAAACCGAGTCCGGCCAGGTATATATATTAGTTAAGCCTGTGCTGACTAGCTCTCGTCTTTGTTTTGGTATATATATATATATGTACACATATTAATTAACTCTCGTCTTTGTTCTTTTTTCTAGCCCTCCGGATCGAGCACAACTTCGGTAAAGAGACGAGGCCCGAAGAAAAAGTTGAGCTCGGATGAAAAGTTTGAGATCATACAAATCGGCGTAATGACCAACCGATTGAACCCTACCGGACAAAGAAGGCATTTGTTGCTCGGGCGGGGTTCTGGTTAGGGACAAGATCGATCAGCATCCACCAATGGTATAAGCCTAAGAACGAAGACCCCGAGGTGTCTTATGTCAATGATATGCGAAAAATGATCTTTGGACTGAGCTGAAGTCAAATTTTACCCTACCGCCAGAGGATGATCCGGAGAAGCCAGTAATAGAGCCATTAATCAAGTCTTTTGCTCTTAAGAAGATGGCAGAACTATTCAGGAATTGGAAGAAAGACCTCAATACGTATGTCGAAAAAATGAGACACTAGAATTCACGGGAAAATATGAGAAGATCAGAGATGACTGACCCGCATTTGTGGCCTACAAGACATCGGAAAAGAGTAAAAAGATGTCAGCGACAAACAAGAGAAATGCTGCGAAGAAGAAGCTTCATCATCGCACGGGGTCAGGTGGCTACATAATAGCCCGGCCTAAGTGTTCGAAGGATGAGATTGATCTGCTTGATAAAGGGATCGAACCGAGACAATGAACTGGCCAGACCGTTGCGGACTTGGTTCTTCGGGGCTGGCGGATCCTTGGACCCTATAACGGGGAAGTGCATTTGGACGGACGAACAATTGGACATACCAGTCAAGAGGCTTAAGCATTATATCGAAGCAGCGCAGCAAGGGAAGTTCGTTCCAGACAGGGAGAAGGACGAGCTCACAATGGCCCTCAGGAATCCTGAGCACCCTGGACGGACACGAGGCACGCCAGGCTCCCTTTCGTGGAAGGCTGGATTTCCAGACGTAGGGTGTTACAAAACCCAGGAGAGGAGGAAGAAACTGGAGCAGAGCCTAATGCAAAGGCCGCTGCACGAAAGGGTAATGGGGCTAGAGGAACGAGAAGAGGAACGAGAAGCAGCCGATCACAACAAACGACCTGCTGAAGCTTCCCCCGAAGCTACCCCGCCATCTCAACGGAGAAGCAGCGTGGCTTCCACCGAGCTGCTTCAGCCAGAGCAGCATGCCTTGACGGCTCCTGACAGCTATCCCGTGGATGCTATCACGGATGCTGAAAGTTGCCACCTTATGGCGCAATGGAGCAATTTAAAGGTCAAGGCGGCTGTTGGCTCTGTTTATCCCACTAAACCCGACTCAACTTTTCACTGCCGGCCGATTCCGGAAGGATATGCTAAGGTGATGGTCGATGAAATAACGGAGGGATTTGAGGAGCTCGGCTTGACCACCCTACGGTGAAGGGTAGTATCGGCTGGGTTCTCGCTCAAGACTCCATGCCTATGGCGGAAGGATCTCATCAACCTTCCGAACTGACGCCTCGCCTCCTCCTCCTCCTCCGGCGGCGAGTCAGGGCACTCCGCCTCCTCCACCGCCTCCTCCTCCTCCTCCGGCGAGTCAGGGCACTCCGCCTCCTCCACCGCCTCCTCTTCCGGCGAGTGACGATCAGGGCACTCGGCCGGCTCCTTCTCCGGCGCGTGGCGGCACTCCGTCTCCTTCTCCGCATGCACCGGCGCGTCCGGGCAGCCAGACTCCTCCTTCTCCGCCTCGTCAGCAAGGGCGGAAGAGACCCACCGCCGCTCCGGCTGCTCCGGCGCGTCGTAGTCCTTCTCCTCCGCCTCGTAAGCAAGGAAAGAAGACATCCGCTCCGTCTGCTCTGCCGGCGTCTAGCAGTACTGCCAAAGGCGGGAGGAGATACAGATTCGGTCCTTCTCTAAAGACTCCAGAGAAGTTACCGTACGAGAGGAGCGAGGAGGAAAACGCGAAGTTCGCGCAGAGACCAAAGTGGATGACTGGTTTCAAGGGTTGAAAGCAAAGAGACATCCACCTCCGGAGGAGAAGGTAGATCCGGTCAAAGCGGCAAGATTGCTGCCTCGACAAAACCACCCAAGTCTCCGCCGAAAGGCAACTATGAGCACATTATTGGAAAGGCATTTGCCGAGGCGGAGAGATCGGGAAGTACTGTCAGTGATCAAAGGATGAAAGAACGACGAGCTGGGAAACAAATTGCCCAGCTCGGCGAACAAGCGAAGGAATCGTGCCCCCGCTCAAGGTGCACGCTAGCGACATCGCCGATCCGAGGATGGTGCCCGGTTATGGCAATCCTGAAGATTACTTGCCCGACGATGTACAATTTGATTTCTTGGAGGTGCAGATACAAAGATACGAGTACGGGAAGCCTCTCGTCAAAGATGAAAGCTCTCTAACAACGATGATGCGAAGATTGCATGATTGGTACATGAAAACCTGCAAAGAGTCCGACGGGAGGAATACTTTGTATTTGAGAGTTAAAAAGGAGCATGACCTCCTTGGAATTGAACTGTTGCCTATTCCATTTGAGGAGTTCTATCAGTTTTTCAATCAATTGGCCATCGATAAAGCAACGGTCACCTGCTACTGTCTGTAAGTAGTACTACTTATGTCATTAAGTATCTCTATATAACTCAGCTCTTTCATTGCATGTATTTATAAATATCCTCACTATATTATGCAGATTGAAGATCGCAGAAATGAAGAAAAAACAAGTGGGTGATATTGGGTTCATTAACACATATCTCATCGATGCAAATGAGGTTAAATATCGTGCCAAGGAAACCGAGGCCAACTTGCTACAATCGTTGGAAATAAATGAACACAAAAATACAATACTCTTTCCTTACAACTACACGTGAGTGTTACTGTCTTGTGGCATATTCGGTTTCCCTTATTTAGTCCAGGTTATAGAAATGTAATATTGATGAGTTATGCATGCGCAAGCAGGTTCCACTATATTCTCCTAGAGATTAAGCTTGAGCAGGAGTAGTAACTGTCTTAGACTCGAGACGAAAAGATCCCAAGGAGTATGCGGAAATGACTGAAATGCTCGAGAAGTAAGTTAAATCGATCATTATCCACCATATCAGCAACTTTGTTCATTTCTGATATCAAGTAATTGTTTTCTTTGTATGGCAGGGCTTGGGGAAAATTCACCAAAAAAGCTCCAGGACTACCGAAGAAGCTGCAATTTAGACACACGAAAGTAAGTACTATATAGTAGCATATTCCACGCGCATCTCCTAGTGATTCAAGCGCTAGTTTCATCAATACCATTTAGCATGTGCTTGCTATATATAATTATCAGTTTGATTGACCTCTGTTTCTTGTAAAGTGGTTGTGGCAGGAACAAGGGAATGATTTCTGTGGATACTACGTTTAAAGTCCATCCGCCACACGACCTGTGAGAGGGGCTACTCCGACAAACAATTTGAAGTGCGTAAATAAAAATATTCACAATTTTATTTTATTACCATCATTTGTGTTGAGTTTCATTCATTCATATATATATATATATATATATATATATATATATATATATATATATATATATATGTATTGACCCCTTTCTTAAAATTAGATGTTTCGCAAGGGATGAACTCCTAGCACCAGATCGCATGCGAGCAATTCAAGAGGAATTGGCGGCATTCTTTCTTGACTATGTGATCGCTGAAGACGAGGAATACCATGTGGACCACGCGTCCGTATTTTAAAAGATAATTATTGTATATATGTAGCCGGTAGCGTCGGATAGATATACGAGAACTTGTTGTTCGACCAATCTCTCGGAGAAGGAGAGGTGGTCGATATCACTTCTCTCTGTATGCATATATATGTTCATGACGATCTTCTGCTTTGCTTAATTACTAGCTAGCTAGCATGTCTAGTTAGTCCTCTCTATAATGCATGTATATTACGTAGCGTCGACCAAGCACGGACAAAAGAAAGGACACTTTTCTCTATTAATTAGCTAGCTATAGCACAATATATGAAACACCTAAATTAACCCCCCAAAACCCCCCAAACCCCCCCCCCTCTTTTGAAAAAAAAAACAAAAACCAGAGCCAAAGAAATGCTGACGCGTGGATGCCTATTGGTCCCGGTTGGTGCCACCAACCGGGACCAAAGGCCTCCCGCTCGGGCTCGGCCGGACAGGCCACGTGGAGGCCCATCTGTCCCGGTTCTGGATAGAACCGGGACTAAAGGGTGAGGGTATTAGTACCGACCCTTTAGTCCCGGTTCACGAACCGGGTCTATAGGCCCTTATGAACCGGGACTATAGGCCCTTTTTCTACTAGTGCGGATGAGATCCCGGACGTCACGAGGAGTTCCGGAATGGTTCGGAGGTAAAGATTTGTATATAGGAAGCCCAGTTTCGGCCACCGGGAAAGTTTCGGGGGTCGCCGGTATTGTATCGGGACCACCGGAAGGGTCCCGGGGGGTCCACCGGGTGGGGCCACCTATCCCGGAGGGCCCCATGGGCTGAAGTGGGAAGAGAACCAGCCCCTGGTGGGCTGGTGTGCCCCCCATGGGCCTCCCCCTGCGCCTAGGGTTGGAAACCCTGGGGGTGGGGGGTGCCCCACCTGACTTGGGGGGCAAGTTCACCCCCCCCCTTGCCCCCTCCCCTTGAGATTGGATCTCTAGGAGGCCGGAGCCCCCCCCCCCAGGGCCCCTATATAAAGGGGGGGAGGGAGGGCTGCGGACCCAAGCCCCTGGCGCCTCAATCTTCCCCCGTAACACCTCTCCCTCTCGCTGAGCTTGGTGAAGCCCTGCCGAGATCCCCGCTGCTTCCACCACCACGTCGTCGTGCTGCTAGATCTCCATCAACCTCTCCGCCCCCCTTGCTGGATCAAGAAGGAGGAGACGTCTCTCCCAACCGTACGTGTGTTGAACATGGAGGTGCCGTCCGTTCGATGCTAGGATCATCGGTGATTTGGATCACGACGAGTACGACTCCATCAACCCCGTTCTCTTGAACGCTTCCGCTCGCGATCCACAAGGGCATGTAGATGCACTCCTCTCTCTCGTTGCTAGATGACTCCATAGATTGATCTTGGTGATGCGTAGAAAAAAAATTATTTTCTGCAACGATCCCCAATAGTGGCATCATAAGCTAGGTCTATGCGTAGTTTCTATGCACGAGTAGAACACAAGTTGTTGTGGGCGTCGATTTTGTCAATTTACTTGCTGTTACTAGTCTTATCTTGATTCGGCAGCATCGTGGGATGAAGCGGCCCGGACTGACCTTACACGTACACTTACGTGAGATAGGTTCCACCGACTGACATGCACTAGTTACATAAGGTGGCTAGCGGGTGTCTGTCTCTTCCACTTTAGTCGGATCGGATTCCATGAAAAGGGTCCTTATGAAGGGCAAATAGAAATTGGCATATCACGTTGTGGTTTTGGCGTAGGTAAGAAACGTTCTTGCTAGAACCCTATAGCAGCCACATAAAAACATGCAACAACAATTAGAGGACGTCTAACTTTTTTTTGCAGCATATGCCTTGTGAGGTGATATGGACAAAAAGGATGTGATGAATGAAATATATGTGATGTATGAGATTGATCATGTTCTTGTAATAGGAATCACGACTTGCATGTCGATGAGTATGACAACCGGCAGGAGCCATAGGAGTTGTCTTTATTTATTGTATGACCTGCGTGTCATTGAATAACGCCATGTAAATACTTTACTTTATTGCTAAACCGTTAGCCATAGTAGTAGAAGTAATCGTTGGCGTGACAACTTAATGAAGACACAATGATGGAGATCATGATGATGGAGATCATGGTGTCATGCCGGTGACGATGAGGATCATGGCGCTCAAGATGGAGATCAAAAGGAGCAAAATGATATTGGCCATATCATGTCACTATTTGATTGCATGTGATGTTTATCATGTTTTACATCTTATTTTCTTAGAACGACGGTAGCATAAATAAGATGATCCCTCATAATAATTTCAAGAAAGTGTTCCCCCTAACTGTGCGCCATTGCGAAAGTTCGTTGTCTCGAAGCACCACGTGATAATCGGGTGTGATAGATTCTAACGTTCACATACAACGGGTGTAAGCCAGATTTACACATGCAAAACACTTAGGTTGACTTGACGAGCCTAGCATGTACAGACATGGCCTCGGAACACAAGAGACCGAAAGGTCTAACATGAGTCGTATAGAAGATACGATCAACATGAAGATGTTCACCGATGATGACTAGTCCGTCTCACGTGATGATCGGACACGGCCTAGTTGACTCGGATCATGTATCACTTAGATGACTAGAGGGATGTCTATCTCGAGTGGGAGTTCATTATATAATTTGATTAGATGAACTTAATTATCATGAACTTAGTCTAAAAATCTTTGCAATATGTCTTGTAGATCAAATGGCCCATGCTAATGTTGCCTCAACTTCAACGCATTCCTAGAGAAACCAAGCTGAAAGACGATGGCAGCAACTACACGGACTGGGTCCGTAACTTGAGGATCATCCTCATAGCTGCCAAGAAAGCATATGTCCTTGATGCACCGCTAGGTGAAGCACCTGTTTTCCCAGCAACTCAAGACGTTATGAACGCCTGGCAGTCGCGTAGTGATGATTACTCCCTGGTTCAGTGCGGCATGCTTTACAGCTTAGAACCGGGGCTCCAAAAGCGTTTTGAGCAGCACGGAGCATATGAGATGTTCCAAGAGCTGAAAATGGTTTTCCAAGCTCATGCCCGGGTCGAGAGATATGTAGTCTCTGACAAGTTCTACAGTTGTAACATGGAGGAGAATAGTTCTGTCAGCGAGTACATACTCAAAATGTCTGGGTTGCACAACCGCTTATCTCAGCTGGGAGTTAATCTCCCGGATGATGCGGTCGTTGACAGAATCCTTCAGTCGCTCCCACCTAGCTACAAGAGCTTTGTGATGAACTTCAATATGCAGGGGATGGAACCATTACTGAGGTATATTCAATGCTGAAATTAGCGGAGGTGGAGGTCAAAAAGGAACATCAAGTGTTGATGGTGAATAAAACCACTAAGTTCAAGAAAGGCAAGGGTAAGAAGAACTTCAAGAAGGACGGCAAGGGAGTTGCCGCGCCCGGTAAGCCAGTTGCCGGGAAGAAGCCAAAGCATGGACCCAAGCCTGAGACTGAGTGCTTTTATTGCAAGGGAAACGGTCACTGGAAGCGGAACTGCACCAAGTACTTAGTGGACAAGAAGGCCGGCAACACGAAAGGTATTTGTGATATACATGTAATTGATGTGTACCTTACCAGTACTCGTAGTAGCTCCTGGGTATTTGATACCGGTGCGGTTGCTCATATTTGTAACTCAAAACAGGAGCTGCGGAATAAGCGGAGACTGGCGAAGGACGAGGTGACAATGCGCGTCGGGAATGGTTCCAAGGTCGATGTGATCGCCGTCGGCACGCTACCTCTACATTTACCTACGGGATTAGTTTTAAACCTCAATAATTGTTATTTAGTGCCAGCTTTGAGCATGAACATTGTATATGGATCTCGTTTAATACGAGATGGCTACTCATATAAATCCGAGAATAATGGTTTTTCTATTTATATGAGAGATATGTTTTATGGTCATGCCCCGCTGGTCAATGGTTTATTCTTAATGAATCTCGAACGTGATGTTACACATATTCATAGTGTGAATACCAAAAGATGTAAGGTTGATAACGATAGTCCCACATACTTGTGGCACTGCCGCCTTGGTCACATTGGTGTCAAACGCATGAAGAAGCTCCATGCTGATGGACTTTTGGAGTCTCTTGATTATGAATCATTTGACACATGCGAACCATGCCTCATGGGTAAAATGACCAAGACTCCGTTCTCCGGAACAATGGAGCGAGCAACCAACTTATTGGAAATCATACATACTAACGTGTGCGGTCCAATGAGCGTTGAGGCTCGCGGAGGCTATCGTTATATTCTCACTCTCACTGATGACTTAACTAGATATGGGTATGTCTACTTGATGAAACACAAGTTTGAGACCTTTGAAAAGTTCAAGGAATTTCAGAATGAGGTAGAGAATCAGCGTGACCGAAAAATAAAGTTCTTACGACCAGATCATGGGGGAGAATAATTAAGTCACGAATTTGGTACGCACTTAAGGAAATGTGGAATCGTTTCACAACTCACGCCGCCTGGAACACCTCAGCGTAACAGTGTGTCCAAACGTCGTAATCGCACTCTATTGGATATGGTACGATCTATGATGTCGCTCACCGATTTACCGCTCTCATCTTGGGGCTATGATTTAGAGACTGCCCATTCACTTTAAATAGGGCTCCGTTGAAATCCTTTGAGAAGACACCGTATGAACTATGGTTTGGGAAGAAACCTAAGCTGTCGTTTCTAAAAATTTGGGGATGCGATGCTTATGTCAAGAAACTTCAACCTGAAAAGCTCGAACCCAAGTCGGAAAAACGCGTCTTCAGAGGATACCCTAAGGAAACCATTGGGTACACCTTCTACCTCAGATCCAAAGGCAAGATCTTTGTTGCCAAGAACAGGTCCTTTCTGGAGAAAGAGTTTCTCTCAAAAGAAGTAAGTGGGAGGAAATTGGAACTTCATGAAGTACTGCCTCTTGAAGCAGAAAGTAGCGCAACTCAGGAAGATGTTCCTGTGGTGCCTGCACCGGCTAGAGAGGAGGTTAATGATGATGATCAAGGTACTTCGGATCAAGTTGCTACTGAACTTCGTAGGTCCACGAGGACACGTTCCACACCAGAATGGTATGGCAACGCAGTCCTGGAAATCATGTTGTTAGACAACGGTTAACCTTCAAACTATGAAGAAGCGATGGCGGGCCCAGATTCCAACAAATGGCTTGAAGCCATGCAATCCGAGATAGGATGCATGTATGAAAACAAAGTATGGACTTTGACAGACTTGCCCGATGATCGGCGAGTAGAAAATAAATGGATCTTTAAGAAGAAGACGGACGCGGATGGTAATGTTACCATCTATAAAGCTCGACTTGTCGCTAAGGGTTATCGACAAGTTCAAGGGGTTGACTACTATGAGACCTTCTCACCCATAGCGAAGCTTAAGTCCGTCCGAATCATGTTAGCAATTGCCGCATTCTACGATTATGAGATATGGCAAATGGACGTCAAAACGGCATTCCTTAACGGCTTTCTTAAGGAAGAATTGTATATGACGCAGCTGGAAGGTTTTGTTGATCCTAAGAATGCTAACAAGGTATGCAAGCTCCAGCCCTCCATCTATGGGCTGGTGCAAGCATCTCGGAGTTGGAACATTCCCTTTGATGAAATGATCAAAGCGTTTGGTTTTATGCAGACTTATGGAGAAGCCTGCGTTTACAAGAAAGTGAGTGGGAGCTCTGTAGCATTGCTCATATTATATGTGGATGACATACTGTTGATGGGAAATGATATAGAACTTTTGGACAGCATTAAGGCCTACTTGAATAAGAGTTTTTCAATGAAGGACCTTGGAGAAGCTGCTTACATATTAGGCATCAAGATCTATAGAGATAGATCGAGACGCCTCATAGGTCTTTCACAAAGCACATACCTTGATAAGATATTGAAAAAGTTCAATATGGATCAGTCCAAGAAGGGGTTCTTGCCTGTGTTGCAAGGTGTGAAATTGAGCTCGGTTCAATGTCCGACCACAGCACAAGACAGAGAAAAGATGAGTGTCGTCCCCTATGCCTCGGCCATAGGGTCGATCATGTATGCCATGCTGTGTACCAGACCTGATGTAAACCTTGTCGTAAGTTTCGTAGGAAGGTACCAAAGTAATCCCGGCATGGAACACTGGACAGCAGTCAAGAATATCCTGAAGTACCTAAAAAGGACTAAGGATATGTTTCTCGTTTATGGAGGTGACGAAGAGCTCTTCGCAAAGGGTTACGTCGACGCTAGCTTCGACACAGATCTGGATGACTCTAAGTCACAAATCGGATACGTGTATATTATGAATGGTGGGGCAGTAAGCTGGTGCGGTTGCAAGCAAAGCGTCATGGCGGGATCTACATGTGAAGCGGAGTACATGGCAGCCTCGGAGGTAGCACATGAAGCAATCTGGATGGAGGAGTTCATTACCGACCTAGGAGTTATTCCCAATGCGTTGGGGCCGATGACTCTCTTCTGTGACAACAGTAGAGCCATTGCCCTTGCCAAGGAGCCCAGGTTTCACAAGAAGACTAGGCACATCAAGCGTCGCTTCAACTCCATTCGTGAAAATTTTCAAGATGGGGACATAGATATTTGCAAAGTGCATAGGGATCTGAATGTCGCAGATCCGTTGACTAAACCTCTTCCGCGAGCAAAAAATGATCAACACCAGAACTCTATGGGTGTTCGATTCATCACAATGTAACTAGATTATTGACTCTAGTGCAAGTGGGAGACTGTTGGAAATATGCCCTAGAGGCAATAATAAAATGATTATTATTATATTTCCTTGTTCATGATAATTGTCTATTGTTCATGCTATAATTGTGTTATCCAAAAATCGTAATACATGTGTGAATACATAGGCCACAACATGTCCCTAGTGAGCCTCTAGTTGACTAGTTCATTGATCAATGGATGGTTACGGTTTCCTGACCATGGACATCGGATGTCATTGATAACGGGATCACATCATTGGGAAAATGATGTGATGGACAAGACCCAATCCTAAGCATAGCACAAGATCGTGTAGTTCGTCTGCTAAAGCTTTTCCAATGTCAAGTAAATTTTCCATAGACCATGAGATTGTGCAACTCCCGCATATTGTAGGAATGCTTTGGGTGTACCAAACGTCACAACGTAACTGGGTGGCTATAAAGGTGCACTACGGGTATCTCCGAAAGTGTCTGTTGGGTTGGCACGAGTCGAGACTGGGATTTGTCACTCCGTGTGACGGAGAGGTACCTCTGGGCCCACTCGGTAGGACATCATCACAATGAGCTCAATGTGATCAAAGAGTTGTTCACAGGATGATGTGTTACGGGAACGAGTAAAGAGACTTGCCAATGAAAAAAATAGCGCGCTACATCAAAATAGCGGCGACCTCAAAATATGCTATTAGCGTGCTATATCGCGCTATAGCGTGCTATTAGCGAGATATTGTACACTGATATATTTAGCGAGGCAATTCTCAATACGCTATAGCGTGCTATTAGCGACGCTATAGCGCGCTATTTTTTTAGTGCCTGCGCCTAGGGTTGAAAACCCTGGGGGTGGGGGGCGCCCCACCAGACTTGGGGGCAAGTTCCCCCCCTTGGCCGCCGCCCCCCTTGAGATTGGATCTCTAGGGGGCCGGCGCCCCCCCCCCAGGGCCCCTATATAAAGAGGGGGGAGGGAGGGCTGCGCACCCAAGCCCCTGGCGCCTCCCTCTTCCCCGTAACACCTCTCCCTCTCGCTGAGCTTGGCGAAGCCCTGCCGAGATCCCCGCTGCTTCCACCACCACGCCGTCGTGCTGCTGGATCTCCATCAACCTCTCCTCCCCCTTGCTGGATCAAGAAGGAGGAGACGTCTCTCCCAACCGTACGTGTGTTGAACGCGGAGGTGCCGTCCGTTCGGCGCTAGGATCATCGGTGATTTGGATCACGACGAGTATGACTCCATCAACCCCGTTCTCTTGAACGCTTCCGCTCGCGATCTACAAGGGTATGTAGATGCACTCCTCTCTCTCTCATTGCTAGATGAGTCCATAGATTGATCTTGGTGATGCGTAGAAAAAAATTTATTTTCTGCAACAATCCCCAACAGGAAGAGTGGCGGGGTCGGTGGTGCTGGATTGAAGAAGAAGATCCGCAGGAGTTCTGTCGGGTCCGTTAGGTGCCGCCGGTTCGTAGAAATGACTGGGGCGATGTCGATGCCAATGATGAGAAGCTCACGGTTGCCACCACCAGGATCCATCACCTAACCATGGCCGGGCTCACCCTTGAAATGATTGGGGCTGATTTCATCCGCCACCGGATTGCCCCATTGCCTAACAAGGGGAGGCCGACCTGGGATTACAGGAACACTGCTGATATCATGAGGCTTCGCCCTGGCTTGAACCATAACTTCACGGTGATGGGGCACGCCCACTTTTGCCAGAGGCTATTTCAGCTCGACGTGGACAGTGACGGCAGGGTTGAGAGGACTGGCAAGGCCGCAAAGGCCAGCAAGGCCGTCAAGGGGCCCTTGTTTGGGTTGCCGGCCGGAGCGGTCCCGCTGAGCAACAATTCTCGCCAGACCGACATCATTGCTATGATGCCGGACTTCAATGCGCACGGCCTTGACCCGAGCTGGGTCGAGCCAAAAGCGGAGCGGGTGCAGGATTTTTTTGACAGCTTGTTGGAGAAGTACGCCCGTGATGAGCCACTGCTTAGCCGGGATACCACCAAGGAGGAGCTGGACTATATTGCCGCCAGGGCGGCGGAGGTAGAGCTTGCCCGGGAGGCCGACAACATTGGCGCCGTGGAGGACGAGGCCGGCACGGCCGCGGAGGATAAGGAGCTCGCCGGATGGGTGGAGTTTGCTGGGGAGGCCAGCAGTGCTGGCGCTGGGGCTCCTCTTGTCGATGATCTGGTCGAAGAGTCGACCGAGGAGGAGGCCGAGGCCGACGACCCTCCGGCCACAGGGAGGAGACGCGTCCTGCGCCGGGCTGGCTCCGGTGAACCTGTTCGGCCCGGCAGGGCCGTGCCGCGTCAACAGGTCCAGGAGTAGTCCGTGCGCCAGACGAGGGCCGCGGCAGCGAAGAAGGTGGTGAAGGCCCCGGTGGCAAAGAAGAAAGCGACCGCCTCTTCTTCATCCAAGCGTCGATGGACTCCATCCCCTTCCCCTCCATCCACAGATGTCGACACAGAGGTCGTCTTCGATGTTGGGTCTCTCTGCCCAAGGAGGAAGAGGAAGCTAGTGGAGGAGGAGGTGGAGGAGGAGGTGGAGGAAGAGTAAGTATCTCCCCCCCCCCCCGACATTATCTCCTGACTTTACTCCCGTGTCATCTTTCTTTGATTTGATGTTGTCTTCACAGGGACACGGAGACGCTGGTGTAGAGGGTGGCGAAGAGGGCCAAGGCCTCGACGGGTGATAAGCCCCCAGCGGGTACTTCGGGTACGCCGCTGGTGGTGGAGAGTAGCCCGGATAGCAGCCCCCGACGCAGCCCCCGCTCCAGCCCCCAGCGTGAGTCCATCACTCACTCCTCCATTTATGAACTTTAGGGTGTGAATCCTTGATGCTGATCTTGACGGGTTTGCAGGAGAAGAACGGCATCAGGAGGAGCCGCCGAGGGCCACCCCCAACACACCGCCCCTCTCGACTACACCGCGCCGAGGGGTGTCCCCGGCAAAGGCATCCACCGCCGAGCCCACACCTATGGAGGAGGAGGAGATGAACTTGGGTGCCGGTGGTTCTACCCCGGCAACGAATGTTGGCGGGGAGGGTGCCACTTCTTCCCAGCCCGGTGCTGGTAAGTTTGCTTACTTCCCATCCCTGTTCTTCCTTCTTCTTCTTGAGCCTTGACCTTGGCTCTGTCTCATTCCCCTTCTTGGTATCCAGGCCCTTCCTCGACGGACCAGGAGGACATCGACACCGTCATCGAGGAGGTTGTGAGGGACGCCGAGGCCGAGACCGACAAAATCGCCGCTGAGGAGGCCGCCAAGACCACCGATGAGGACGCCGCTAAGGGGCCTGCCGAGGAGGCCGGCAAGGCCGCTGCCAAGGAGGGGGCAGTCGACGACCAACCTTCCTCCTCTGCTGCCTCCGGCTCGGGCAAATACCTGAAGGTGAGCGACGACCTGTTCATCCACCTCCCAGGGACGGCGAGCACCAGGGTGCCCACCGAGGGGGAGGTGTTCGATGACGAGGTGCTCTCCGCCTCTGGGCTTGAGGTTGTTGACGAACCGAGCGCCGGTGGCGGCGGTTCCCAGGAGGAGGAGCTCCTTCGGGGCATGAGCGCCAACTTCCAGAAGCTCCAGGCACTCCACCGTGCCCGCCTGGACAAGGCAAAGTCCAGGATGGCGGCAGTGGACAAGGTGGAGGTGGATCTCGTGGGGCGCGTCACCGAGACGCAGGCCTGGTTCCACCAGGCCCACGAGGAACTGAAGGTTGCCCAGGATCTGCTGGCCGAGCGCAAGCAGGAGCTTGTCGTGAAGCAGATCGACGTCGAGAAGGCCCAGGAGTTGGCGAGGGAATATGCCGCTAAGGACGAGGCCACTCGGCACTAGCACCAGGCCGAGCTAAACTCCCAGGAGGAGGACCTTGCCGCTCGTGAGGAGGTGCTCGCCGCCACACTCCGCGGCAAGGATGAGGAGGTCGAGAAGCTAGTCGCGCAGCGGACTCAGGAACTGGAGCAGAGGCACAGGGAGGCGCTCAATGCCCAAGCCCTGGTCCATGCCGGAAAGGTGAAGGAGCTGGAGGCAGAGCAGGGTGGCCTGAAGAGACAGGCCCTGGAGGTGGCGAAGCAGAAGGACATGATCAACGGTGCTTTGGTGGAGGCGCAGGCCGCAGTCCTCGGCAAGGCTGAGCAGCTCTCCAAGGCCAACGACTCCATCGAAGACCTGAAGCTGAAGCTGGAGGGTCTTGAGGGGATGCTTTCGGAGGTCACGGCCCGGGAGGAGACCCTGACCAAGGATCTGGAGAAGGAGAGGCAGCTGCGGAGGAACGACGCCGCCAACCACGAGGATTATGTGAAGGGCGAAAACCTCTGGATCAGCCGCCTCGCCGACGTCGCCGGCAGGACTACCACGAAGCTGGCGGCAATGGGGATGCCAAACGTGAGGTACGCCCTGGAGCCGAACGCGAGTCCCAACGCCAAGTTGACCCTATTCTAACAGAGCAACCTCTCTGGCCAATGAGGCCCAGAAGCTTTGCCGGGGTGCCCTAACCAAGGTACTCACCAAGGTGGCGTACTGGAACCCCAGCCTCGACTTTGACGCCGTGCTGGAGAGCTTGCCGGAGGATGTGGACCTCGCGACGCTCGAGGAGCATATCAAGCCCATCATCAGCCGCATCGACGGAGTTCGGAGGATAGAGGGCCAGCACCGGGACTAGGCACCCCCACTACTAGGAAAACCCTTACCAGTAGCGCTGGTTTTTGGCTATTAGTAGCGGGCACGCGCGCTACTGCTACGGTGCTACAGCTATTTTTTAGCAGTAGCGCTTATTTGAACCAGTGCTACTGCTACCTATATCTAGTAGTAGCGCGCCTTTGTCCATCGCTACTGCTAATACTAGTAGCGTGCCTCTACAACCAACGCTACTGGTAAGGTAGCGCTGCTACTACTCCAATACCCCACGCTACTGCTAGTATTTTCTTTTTTTTATGTTGTTCTATTCGTATTTTTACAGGTTTTATACAATTACAACATACACATACACTGAAACTATATGAAAAAGAATGTCTCATCATCATCATCCAAGTGGTACAACATAGTCTCAACACAAATGATGTCGATCTCATCATCATCTCGAAATAGTGATACAAGTTAATGATCACATGTCTCTTACATTGTCACCGTAGACACATGTTTCATCATCTACCTAAACTATGACATACGAGATAAGAGCGATCACGATGATCAAAAGCGGTATTATGTAGTAGTTTTTGCAGCGGCGCTGGTTCTGAATCCCTTGTTGTGCTATGAATCTCAAGTAACTAGCTTTGGCTTCCGCTCTGCTATGAAACCCTTCCTGGCTTCCGCCAGAGAAGCCAGAGACTTGGGCCTGGCACTCTGGCCAATCATCATACACACCCGGAACATGCCCTACGTACACGGCATACCACTTCCTCGCCATCATTGTTCTATAAACCTGTCAGAGAAGCACATATATATATATATGAAATAGAAGCAACATATATAGTAAACATAGTTAAAAAAATTCATCATACCGGAAGTAATTAACTAGAGCGTGGCACCATACGTCTAATAGTTTCGTCATACACTGACACATTCGAAGTTTTGTCGTACAGAAAGTAACAAGTAACTAAACAGACACATTGTTTTTAAGCAGTGCACTCTCCCCATCTGTCCATATCCGGGAGGGTGTCACCAAGCTTAGTGAAAGGCGTCATGTCTTGACGCTATAGGTTAATGCGGGTTCGGACGTCAGCTCGCAATATTGGGCCACCGTAGAACATCCCATTCTCTTCGAGGACATCTTTCATGATGATGGACGCAATTTCCTGCTGGATCCGGTAGAAATCATTTCGAAGTTGATTATCCGGCACGGCTCCAAAGGCTTATGCCCATCTCTGGATATGGGTATCGGATGAAGATTTCATGCAAAGTGATTGCACATCCCTTCTATACTCCATCATTAGATGGATGACGTAGAATCCATCGTTGTCACTTCTTGCCGGTTGTTGGATGCAACAGAAGTCAAACTTGTGGCCGAAACAAAGCCCGGCCTTTTTTGTTTTTTTGCATTGGATGTAGCCACCCCGGATGCTGAAGCCCAGCATAGCTCTGTCCAGAACATACTTTATGTGTGTGTAATCTTTCTTATGTATGTTCTTCGACGGGTACAAATATAGAGCGCGGGAGTAACACGGGTAAAGAACGATGAGAACGGCACGACACCCCCTGCTGCGCAAAATACACGATCAAGTTAGCCTCCATGCGTGCAAAGTAACTATTGAAATGCATGTATGTGTTATAGTGCTATCTGCGGATGACTTACCTGGGATGATAAGGTAGGAGAATCGTTTCTTTGTCCTTATTGCTGACCAAGAATTCTTCGATGTACTGACTCGCATATTGACGGTTGGCGTTGTTGATTGACAAGAAGCCCTCATGCATGTAGTATGGGTCCGCGACCGCAAGACCGATGACTTGCTCTCTCCTGATGATGTAGTTCATGTGCAGCGCAACAGGCGGACGAACGTAAAATCGAGTGTCCTCATTTGAAACATCTGGAAGATGTAATCAAACCTCGGGAATAAGAGGTCTGTGGGGCATGTGTGGACATACATCTTGCAACTGCTCGGCACATGAACCGTATAATCTGGGTATCCTGGATCATCCGAGGCGAGGAGGCTTCTCTCTGTCGAAAGTACATGGTCATGGAGTCTCCTGAGATCCCCTGCTATGGCAGCTAGTGCATTCGTCGGTACCATTGGCTCTCCCACGACAAGGATTAATGGCGCATGTTTCATCGGTACACGGTCAACCTTGGTCAAAGGCGGCTGGCTGCTAGAACCAACATTGCCTGCTCTATTGGATTTTCTCGTCGTCGGTCTCTTCCTCTGTTTCTTCTTGGTGGGATCAGGTGCTGGTGGGTCTGTCAGACCCTCCCTGAGCACCAGCCCTAGTGTTGCCGGGCTCAGCGTTGGACGACTCTGGCTAATTAGTTGAGCTTGGGTGGAGCCGGCATCTGGGGGCTAGGATTGCATGAACAAAGACTTCTTGCACTCCCGAGGACGTTCCGGCTCTGGTACATGCATCTGATATTCATATGGTTGACTCATTGTTACTTCGTTGTCATAGCCGGTATTGAAATACTGGTTAGGGTCATCGGCCTCCTCCATGTCATGATCCATATCCTCTTCCATGGGGCAGATGGCATCATCTGCCGGAACGTTTGGCCCTCCTTCCTCATGTCTCTCGATCACAGCAAGAAGCAATGATGATGGTTGTACTTGTGTAGGTGGTGTTATGGTCATACCTTCCTGAGGTCCCGTTGGTGTGCTCCCGGCCACCTCGACACAAAGAAGATTCTCGATCTCAGCAAGCAGCAATGATGATGGTTGTACTTGTGTAGGTGGTGTTGTGGTCATACCTTCCTGAGGTCCCGTTGGTGTGCTCCCGGCCACCTCGACACGAAGAAGATTTTTCGGCCACAGATCGGCCAATTTTTGCATTGGCCAAGCTGCGTGGGGGTCTCGTCATCCTCTCCATCGGTTTGTATCGGACGAGGGAAACCCTCTTAGCCCGCTTTCACACTCGCCACGCAGACCCTTATATGCGTTATCGAGGCATCTGCCGGCGGTGAAACAATCGATCCTTAGGCTTCACTATAGTACCCTTCCCCACATCCACCAACCCGCCCTTCATGTGGTAAAGGAGGGTGCATGGAGTGGAGTCGTCCTACAAAGACATATACACTACTAGAAAAAGGCCTATTAGTGGAGCACCTATTTTTGCCACTAATGGCGCACTATAGGTGCACCACTATTACCACGCCACTAATAATAAATAGTAATGGCTATAGTGCGCCATTACTATGGCTAGAAGTGCGCCATTACTATCTGACTTAGTAATGGCGCACTTCTATGTGGTGCGCCATTACTAACAATTTTTTCCAAAAAAATTTCAGAATTTTTTTTTCAATTTTTTTTGTTTTTTTCTTAATCTCCGGTCAATTTGCTTAATCTCAAGTCAAATCACACTAAGTGGTCAAACTTCCCGAAAGGTCACCCATCCTCACACTACTCCAGCCCGAGCACGCAACTTTCCAGTTCTATCCAACCCCAGCACCACCTCACTTAACACGCACTTGTTGATATATCTATCATATCAATCCTATTAAACCTTGTTGATGTCTAGGACTTTGTTCATGTTCATGAGTGTGATGAAATTTTGAAAAAATATTTCAAACTTCCTGGTCATATTACGTATCATATTTTGAAAAAAAATTCCAAAAAAAAATCGAAACCAATTTTTTTCTGTTACTAGTGGCGCACCTAGCAAATGGTGCGCCATTACTAAGTTTGAAACTTTTTCCATTTCCCCCCTCTAGATCTTAAAAGCCCCATATCTTTCCTTCTGTTCGGTTTTTGGGGATTCTGAAAATCTTCAACCGGGTTCCCCCCATTGAATTCGGATGTAACTTTTCGAGTACATGATTTTTCATATAAAAAACTTTTTAATCCGAGTTCGTATGCAAAAGTTATGCCCATTTTACTAAATTCCAGAGAGATTTTGCAAATAAAGTCGAAATTCATATTTGTAAATTTTCCCAACAACTAGACCACATATTATGTGGGAACTTGTTTTCTTTCATTTTTTGACATTTCCATCATTTTCTTTTATTTTATTTAAAACAGAAAAGGCGGTCCATAGGGGGGTGCAAAGAAAGTTAGTAATGGCACACTTTCACAAAGTGCGCCATTACTAGTGTATGACTGGGTCAAACCTTGGTCAAACTTAGTAATGGCGCACTTTGCATAGGTGCGCCATTACTATGTCAAACTTAGTAATGGCGCACCTACACAAAGTGTGCCATTACTAACTTTGACCAAGGTTTGACCAAGTCATACACATAGTAATGGCGCACTTTATGAAGGTGCGCCATTACTATGTCAACTAGTAATGGCGCACTATCCCCTGGTGCGCCACTGCTAACAATTTTTTTATTCTTTTTTTTTAAACTAGTAATGGCGCACCACACACCAGGTGCGCCATTAGTAATATGTCAATAATGGCATACCTGTATCTGGTGTGCCACTGCTATATAGCAGTGGCGCACCACATACATGGTGCGCCATAATGTCCATATTAGCTATAGCCGTTTTCCTAGTAGTGATATGTGCGGCGTCAGAGTTCCAAAAAGAACGGCAACTGAAGATTAATTAATGAGTTGAGTTGATGAAGGTGCGGCGCGTATTTACCGTGAGGGCGTTGAGCTCAGCCAATGTCGACGGCCCGACATTCAAGACAGAGACGGAGCTAGGGCTGCTGTGAGAGGTGGGTGCAGGAGCAGGTGCTGGAGGAGGTGCGGGTGCGGTTGCCATACTAGGTAAGGGTATGGGTGCGGTGTTCATTGAGTTGCTCCCGGTGAAGCTGGGCATGGGAAAATCACTTGGTGGCGCCTTTGGATTTTGTTGCACCCATGTGACCATAGTTGGAATCAAGCTTGTAAAGGCAGCCACCATATCATCTCTACAGGCAGCGATTATCTCAGCTTTGGTCTCAGCTTTTGCTTTCTCCATCGCCCGCGCCACCTTCTCGTCGATAGTCACTTGACTGAACTTCTTTCTCTGTCTTTTGGCCTCGGGGTCCTCGTTATAATAGTACTTCCACGTGGCGCCATCTCCGGCGCCGTGCACACGCCCATATTGCGGCCGCTGGCCGGGCGGGTGTCCCATCATTATGTTCATGGCCCGGTGCTATACCTCTTGAGCACTTCGTCGGTTTTCCCTTGAAGAGGAAAGGGTGATGCAGCAAAGTAGCATAAGTATTCCCCTCAGTTTTTTAGAACCAAGGTATCAATCCAGTAGGAGGCTACGCGCGAGTCCCTCGTACCTGCACAATACAAATAAATCATCACAACCAACGCGGTAAGGGGTTGTCAATCCCTTCACGGTCACTTACGAGAGTGAGATCTGATAGATATGATAGGATAATATTTTTGGTATTTTTGTGATAAAGATGCAAAGTAAAATAAAAGGAAAGTAAAAAAGCAAAGGAAATAACTAAGTGTTGGAAGATTAATATGATGAAGATAGACCTTGGGGCCATAGATTTCACTAGTGGCTTCTCTCAAGAGCATAAGTATTTTACGGTGGGTGAACGAATTACTGTTGAGCAATTGACAGAATTGATCATAGTTATCAGAATATCTAGGTATGATCATGTATATAGGCATCACATCCCAGACAAGTAGACCGACTCCTGCCTGCATCTACTACTATTACTCCACTCATCGACCGCTATCCAGCATGCATCTAGAGTATTAAGTTCATGAAAAACAGAGTAACGCCTTAAGCAAGATGACATGATGTAGAGGGATAAATTCATGCAATATGATAAAAACCCCATCTTGTTATCCTCGATGGCAACAATACAATACGTGCCTTGCTGACCCTATCGTCACTGGGAAAGGACACCGCAAGATTGAACCCAAAGCTAAGCACTTCTCCCATTGCAAGAAAGATCAATCTAGTAGGCCAAACGAAACTGATAATTCTAAGAGACTTGCAAAGATAACCAATCATATATAAAATAATTCAAAGAAGATTCAAATATTGTTCATAGATAATCTTGATCATAAACCCACAATTCATCGGTCTCGACAAACACACCGCAAAAATAAGATTACATCGAATAGATCTCCACGAGAGAGGGGGAGAACATTGTATTGAGATCCAAAAAGAGAGAACAAGCCATCTAGCTACTAACTATGGACCCGAAGGTCTGAAGTAAACTACTCACACTTCATCGGAGAGGCTATGGTGTTGATGTAGAAGCCCTCCGTGATGGGTGCCCTCTCCGGCGGAGCTCCGGAACAGGCCCCAAGATGGGATCTCGTGGGTACAGAAGGTTGCGGCGGTGGAATTAGGTTTTTGGCTCCGTATCTGATCGTATGGCGGTACGTAGGTATATATAGGAGGAAGGAGTATGTCGGTGGAGCAACAGGGGGCCCACGAGGGTGGAGGGCACGCCTAGGGGGGTGGGCGCGCCCCCCTACCTCGTGGCTTCCTCTTTTCTTTCTTGGCGTGGTGTACAAGTCTCCCGGATCATAATCTTCCTAAAAATCACGTTCCCGAAGGTTTCATTCCGTTTGGACTCCGTTTGATATTCCTTTTCTTCGAAACTCTGAAATAGGCAAAAATAGCAATTCTGGGCTGGGCCTCCGGTTAATAGGTTAGTCCCAAAAATAATATAAAAGTGAATAATAAAGCGCAATAATGTACTAAACAGTAGATAATATAGCATGGAGCAATCAAAAATTATAGATACGTTGGAGATGTATCAAGCATCCCCAAGCTTAATTCATGCTCATCCTTGAGTAGGTAAATGATAAAAAAGATATTTTTGATGCGGAGTGCTACTTAGCATAATTTCAATCTAGTTCTTCTTAATTGTGGTATGAATTTTCAGATCCGAAAGATTCAAGATAAAAGTTCATATTGACATAAAAATAATAATACTTCAAGCATACTATCTAAGCAATTATGTCTTCTCAAAATAACATGGCCAAAGAAAATTCATCCCTACAAAATCATATAGTTCAGTCATGCTCCATTTTCATCACACAAGAATGCTCTCATCATGCACAACCCCGATGACAAGCCAAGCAATTGTTTCATACTTTAGTAATCTCAAACCTATAAACTTCCATGCAATATATGAGCGCGAGCCATGGACATAGCAGTATGGGTGGAATAGAATATGATGATGGGGGTTATGTGGAGAAGACAAAAAAGGACAAAGTCTCACATCAACGAGGCTAATCAATGAGCTATGGAGATGCCCATCGATTAATGTTAATGCAAGGAGTAGGAATTGCCATGCAACGGATGCACTAGAGCTATAAATGTATGAAAGCTCAACAAAATAAACTAAGTGGGTGTGCATCCAACTTGCTTGCTCACGAAGACCTAGGGCACTTGAGGAGGCCCATTGTTGGAATATACAAGCCAAGTTCTATAATGAAAAATTCCCACTAGTATATGAAAGTGACAAAACAAGAGACTCTCTATCATGAAGATTATGGTTCTACTTTGAAGCACAAGTGTGGCAAAGGATAGTAGCATTGTCCCTTCTCTCATTTTCTCTCATTTTTTTGGGCCTTCTCTTTTTTTATGGCCTTTCTCTCTTTTTTTTATTCCTCACTTGGGACAATGCTCTAGAAAATGATGATCATCACACTTCTATTTATTTACAACTCGATACTAGAACAAAGTATGACTCTATATGAATGCCTCCGGCGGTGTACCGGGATATGCAATAAACCAAGAGTGACATGTATCAAAGAATTATGAACGGTGGCTTTGCCACAAATACTATGTCAACTACATGATCATGCTAGCAATATGACAATGATGAATGTGTCATGATAAACGGAATGGTGGAAAGTTGCATGGCAATATATCTCGGAATGGCTATGGAAATGCCATAATAGGTAGGTATGGTGGATGTTTTGAGGAAGATATAAGGAGGTTTATGTGTGAAAGAGCGTATCATATCACGGGGTTTGGATGCACCAAGTTTGCACCAACTCTCAATGTGAGAAAGGGCAATGCAATGCATCGAAGAGGCTAGCAATGATCGAAGGGTGAGAGTGCGTATAATCCATGGACTCAACATTAGTCATAAGAACTCACATACTTATTGCGAAAATCTACAAGCCATCAAAAACCAAGCACTATGCGCATGCTCCTAGGGGGATAGATTGGTAGGAAAAGACCACTGCCCGTCCCCGACCGCCACTCATAAGGAGGACAATCAAAGAACACCTCATGTTTCAAATTTGTTACATAACGCTTACCATACGTGCATGCTACGGGACTTGCAAACTTCAACACAAGCATTTCTCAAATTCACAACTAATCAACTAGCACGACTTTGATATTATTACCTCCATATCTCAAAACAATCATCAAGCATCAAACTTCTCATAGTATTCAACACACTCATAAGAAAGTTTTTACTATTCTTGAATACCTAGCATATTAAGATTATTTAAGCAAATTACCATGCTATTTAAGACTCTCAAAATAATCTAAGTGAAGCATGAGAGATCAATAGTTTCTATAAAACAAATCCACCACCGTGCTCTAAAAGATATAAGTGAAGTACTAGAGCAAAACTATATAACTCAAAAGATATAAGTGAAGCACAAAGAGTATTCTAATAATTTCCAAATCATGTATGGCTCTCTCAAAAGGTGTATACAGCAAGTATGATTGTGGTAAACTAAAAGCAAAGACTCAAATCATACAAGATGCTCCAAGCAAAACACATATCATGTGGTGAATAAAAATATAGCTCCAAGTAAAGTTACCGATGGAAGTAGATTTAAAGAGGGGATGCCTTCCGGGCATCCCCAACCTTTGGCTTTTGGTGTCCTTAGATTATCTTGGGGGTGCCATGGGAATCCCCAAGCTTAGGCTCTTGCCACTCCTTGTTCCATAATCCATCAAAATCTTTCACCCAAAACTTGAAATCTTCACAACACAAAACTCAACAGAAATCTCGTGAGCTCCGTTAGCGAAAGAAAACAAAAGACCACTTCAAGGTACTGTAATGAACTCATTCTTTATTTAAATTGGTGTTAAACATACTGTATTCCAACTTCTCTATGGTTTATAAACTATTTTATTAGCCATAGAATCATCAAAATAAGCAAACAACACACGAAAAACAGAATCTGTCAAAAACAGAACAGTCTGTAGTAATCTCTAACTAACGCAAACTTCTGGAACTCCAAAAAATGAGCCAAAATAGGACGGCCTAGGAAATTTGTTTATTGATCAGCAGAAATTGGAATCAATATTTTATCACGTTCTGGTAATTTTTAACAATTGTTTTCGTGAACAGAAAGTTTCTGGAAATTTCTGCAAAATCAAATAACTATCATCCAAGAAGATCCTATAGGTTTAACTTGGCACAAACACTAACTAAAACATAAAACACATCTAACCAGAGGCTAGAACAAATATTTATTCCTAAACAGAAGCAAAATACAAAAAACTAAAATAAAATTGGGTTGCCCCCCAACAAGCGCTATCGTTTAACGCCCCTAGCTAGGCATAAAAGCAAGGATAGATCAGGGTATTGCCATCTTTGGTTTTAGGGAAAAAGAGAGCAAACTTGTTATCTATGGAATTAATCTTTATATTTTGACAAAGTACATGGCCATTAATGGTAGAAGAAAGATTAAGTAAATTGCGGAAATTGGCATCTAGGCTAGCCTTTATCTCTTTGATAGATTCGTTTTGGTAAGAAAGCAAAAGAGATGTGATTTCAACTTTCCCGTTAATGGGGTGCCCAAATATAGTTTTCATATTTTCATAGGTATCTATAGGGTCCCCTTCAAGAAAACCCTCTTCAAAAATAGAATCCAAGACTTGTTTGTTCGAAGCTGGCAACCCAACATAAAAGCTTTCTAAGTAAACCTCAATTTGGTATTGAGGTGCATAGCTAGCGCGGATCCTTAAGAGCCTATCCCAAGCATCTTTCAAAGATTGATCCAGTAAATAAAGAAATATTCCAGAATCTTCTTCATCAAGATTACTAAGGTTTTCATTGATAATCCCGGGAGGTTTTTCCATAGTGTTTTTATGAGATTAGATAAGATAGCAGGATTGTCTAAAGCGCTAAAACTCGGGAGTGAAACCCCAACTCTTTTTGGTTCTGACATGGCGAGGGAAAAGCGAACGAAAAGAGGCAAGCGGAAAAGAGGCGAACGGGAAAAGAGAGGGCGAATAAAACGGCAAGGGTGAAGTGGGGGAGAGGAAAACGAGAGGCAAATAGCAAATAATGTAATGCGGGAGATAAGGGATTGTGATGGGTACTTGGTATGTTGACTTTTGCGTAGACCTCCCCGTCAACGGCGACAGAAATCCTTCTTGCTACCTCTTGAGCACTGCGTTGGTTTTCCCTTGAAGAGGAAAGGGTGATGCAGCAAAGTAGCATAAGTATTTCCCTCAGTTTTTGAGAACCAAGGTATCAATCCAGTAGGAGGCTACGCGCGAGTCCCTCGCACCTGCACAATACAAATAAATCCTCCCAACCAATACAATAAGGGGTTGTCAATCCCTTCACGGTCACTTACGAGAGTGAGATCTGATAAATATGATAGGATAATATTTTTGGTATTTTTGAGATAAATATGCAAAGTAAAATAAAAGCAAAGTAAAAAAGCAAAGGAAATAACTAAGTGTTGGAAGGGTTAATATGATGAAGATAGACCCTGGGGCCACAGGTTTCACTAGTGGCTTCTCTCAAGAGCATAAGTATTTTACGGTGGGTGAACGAATTACTGTTGAGAAATTGACAGAATTGAGCATAGTTATGAGAATATCTAGGTATGATCATGTATATAGGCATCACGTTCGAGACAAGTAGACCGACTCCTGCCTGCATCTACTACTATTACTCCACTCATCGACCGATATCCAACATGAATCTAGAGTATTAAGTTCATGAAAAACAAAGTAACGCCTTAAGCAAGATGACATGGTGTAGAGGGATAAATTCATGCAATATGATAAAAACCCCATCTTTATATCATCGATGGCAACAATACAATACGTGCCTTGCTGCCCCTACTGTCACTAGGAAAGGACATCGCAAGATTGAACCTAGCACTTCTCCCATTGAAAGAAAGATCAATCTAGTAGGCCAAACCAAACTGATAATTCGAAGAGACTTGCAAAGATAACCAATCATACATAAAAGAATTCAAAGAAGATTCAAATATTGTTCATAGATAATCTTGATCATAAACCCACAATTCATCGGTCTCAACAAACACACCGCAAAAAAATAAGATTACATTGAAAAGATCTCCACGAGAGAGGTGAGAACATTGTATTGAGATCCAAAAAGAGAGAAGAAGCCATCTAGCTACTAACTATGGAACCGAAGGTCTGAAGTAAACTACTCACACTTCATCGGAGAGGCTATGGTGTTGATGTAGAAGCCCTCCGTGATGGGTGCCCTCTCCGGGCAGAGCTCGAATGTGCCCCGAGATGGGATCTCGTGGGTACAGAAGGTTGCGGCGGTGGAATTAGGTTTTTGGCTCCGTATCTGATCGTTTGGGGGTACGTAGGTATATATAGGAGGAAGGAGTATGTCGGTGGAGCAACAGGGGGCCCACGAGGGTGGAGGGCGCGCCCTGGGGGGTGGGCGCGCCCCCTACCTCGTGGCTTCCTCTTTTGTTTCTTGACGTAGGGTCCAAGTCTCCCGGATCATAATCTTCCTAAAAATCACGTTCCTGAAGGTTTCATTCCGTTTGGAATCCGTTTGATATTCCTTTTCTTTGAAACTCTGAAATAGGCAAAAAACAGCACTCGGGCTGGGCCTCCGTTAATAGGTTAGTCCCAAAATAATATAAAAGTGAATAATAAAGCCCAATAATGTCCAAAATAGTAGATAATATAGCATGGAGCAATCAAAAATTATAGATACGTTGGAGACGTGTCACCCGGTTGAAAGGAGTGTCCCACTTGTACTTCACCGACGACTGAGTCGGCTGAGTCGACGACTCGCTTTCGGCCGCAAGCTTGTGTTACTCTCTCTGCAAAATGGACCGTGAATCATTTACGAATGCGACTAGAATGTAGTAGAATTCATTCATTAGAAGCTAATATGTAAGGTGGTAAAAGGATAATTACCAGTAATCTCATGAATTTCCTAGTCGGCCCGTCGGTGAAAAAAAATCTTTTTTGGGGGTCCCAAGAGAATCGGGCCCTGATGGAGTCATGCTCCTGCTGGTCGGTGAACTCAGCCAATGGGTCTGGGATCCCCTGACGTTCATGTTCTGCGTTCTCCTTAGCCCACACGGGCCTCTTTCCCGTGTAACCATGACTTCCAAGGCGGTTGTCGGTGTCAAAACCGGCAGATCTCGGGTAGGGGGTCCCGATCTGTGCGTCAAGGCTGATGGTAACAGGAAGCGAGGGACGCAGATGTTTACCTAGGTTCGGGCCCTTTCGATGGAGGTAAAACCCTACTTCCTGCTTGATTAATATTGATGATATGGGTAGTACAAGAGTAGATCTACCACGAGATTGTAGAGGCTAAACCCTAAGAGCTAGCCTATGATGGTATGATTGTAATTGTGATCGGCCTTCTAAGGACCAACCTCTCCGGTCTATATAGACACCGGAGAGGGCTAGGGTTTACATGGAGTCGGTTACAAGGAAAGAAATATAATATCCGGATCGCCAAGCTTGCTTTCCACACCAAGGAAAGTCCCATCCGGACACGGGCCGAAGTCTTGAGTCATGTATCTTCACGCTTCAATAGTCCGAACATTGTACACAGTCCGGCTGTCCGGATACCCCCTAATCCAGCACTCCCTCAGTAGCCCCTGAACCAGGCTTCAATGACAATGAGTCCGGCACGCAGTCTTGTCTTCGTCATTGCAGGGAGGTTTCCTTCTCCGAATACTCCAAAGTAGTCATCGAACACGTAGACCGTGTCCGGATCTGCAAGATGATCTTCGTATGCCACCGTAGAGAGAATGATGTTTCACAAATGCAATCTGCGACAACTTTTAGGCAACACGACGTGTCATTATGGCCGGGTCATTATTCGAACCGTCTTTCCACAACCAGCCATGGCGCATATTGCGAGGCGGTTTCCTTGACACATCTTGTCAAAGCAGAGATCGTGCCCCCTCATTTCAGGATTCTCATCAATACGGGTATGGGTAATCCCACCACATCATTAATCATGGCGCTTGGGAAACAAGCGATTTCCAACGGGCAAGTGGGGAGGCGCACCGCTTTCGTCGCCTCTATAAAGGGATAAGATTTCCTCTTTTTTACCCATGCCTTCTTCCCTCTCTGCCCATTCTTGCCCCCTCGAGCTCCAGCGCCCAAGCCCAAGTCTCCTCCGCACAGCTAGACATGTCCGGAGCAGGAGGCAAGTGGGTGGCTTCCACCGTCGAGGAGAAGCACATCACGGATCTTCGGGCGGCCGGATACTTGGCCGCAGATATAGTGCACCGGCTATCGGACGCTGGGCAGGTCATCCCGACCCCAGGACCCCACGAGAGAGTCATGTTCGTCGCCCACTTCATCCGTGGACTGGGATTTCCACTCCATCCCTTCGTCCGCGGGCTCATGTTCTACTATGGGCTAGACTTCCATGATCTAGCCCCGAATTTTGTCCTCAACATCTCGGCGTTCATCGTCGTATGCGCGGCCTTTCTCCGCATCCGGCCTCATTTCGGCCTATGGCTGCAAACCTTCTGCGTGAAGCCGAAGGTTGTAAGCGGCCAGCAAGCGGAGTGCGGAGGAGCCATGGTGGGCAGGATGCCTAACGTCACCTGGCTGGACGGTTCCTTCGCAGAAACCATAAAAGGATGGCAATCGGGGTGGTTCTACATCACCGAGCCGCGCGGAGCCAGCTGGGCCGCGGCCCCCGAGTTCCGATCCGGAACCCCTATGCGGCTCACCTCCTGGGAAAAGAAGGGCATGTCCTGGGGCGACTCCAGACATGCATCAAAAGCATGAAGGACAAGAACATCAAGCTTGTCAATGTGATCCAGGTCATGCTCGTTCGCCGGATCCTGCCCTGCCAAAGGCGGGCGGTAAATCTGTGGAGTTCGTCCCGCCAACACCGTGACGCTCCGGAAGATCTACGGCATGACACACAAAGGCACATGGAAAATGTTGTTCAAGGCCTCCGAAGTACCTCCTCCCACATCCGAGGACCGCGGACTTCATGCAGCGCGGCCCCCGAATCCGGTGAGTTTTGGGACCACCACCGGGTTTAGTTTTTTCCCAATACATTCATGGGGTAGTTTTAAGTATTTATATATATTTGCTTCAGGATTATGTGAAGACAGCGGAGCAGATTGACTGTCCGGCTCCGTTGCCGGTAGATCCAGCGGATGCTCTCCTGACGGCGTTGCTAGTCCCGGCACCGTACAAGGTGCCGGAGAAGAAGGCCGAAAAAATGCCCCGGGGACTAGGAAGGGTCTCCGGCATAAGGTTGCGTCCGAATCCTTGTCCGAAGACGACGAGGCGGACTCCTCCCATGAAGGGGAGGAGGAAGAAGAAGACGCCCCATCCGGGAAGGATGAGGGGCCCGGCGAAGCGGGCCAGGGGGCCGGAAAAGGCCCTCTGCGCAAGGCCGCTATTCCTCTGTCGTCCGATTCCGACGAGACACATTCCTCCTGCGGAGGCGGGGGGATCAAGAAGAAATTCACCTCCCCACACTAGGGGGGAGAACAAGAGAAAAGCCGCCCCGGAGGGGGAGGCTAGGGCGTCCAAGAAGGGGAAAACATCCCTTCCGGACTACTCCACCACGGCCGCCTACAGCGATGAAGGGTGGCTGCCCAGGGGGAAGCCCCTGGCGCGATCGTAAGTGTCCGCATTCTACCGTGGTTTTAAGTCATAAATGTTTTAATGACGCCGAGTGTCGTGGTTTTGTCACGGCAGATGTCCTTACTGTCAGGACTTAGTCGCGAGGCCAACGCATCTATGTGGTAGCTTGAGAGGGGTTGAGCGGAATCGAGAGACGCAACACAAGACAGGGATTTAGACAGCTTCGGGCCCCGGGAAACATCATCCGGTAATAGCCCTACATGCTGTTTGAGGCTAGGTCTCATTATGATCATGAGGGAGTCGCCGTAAACCGGCTCTCCTCTAGTTGTGTCTAGCCCTAGATATTGTTGTTTGCTTGTAGCCCTGTCCCTTTGGGGAGCCCTGCCCCTCCTTATATATGTTGAAGGGGCGGGTTACATGTGGAGTCCTATTAGGATTAGGACTAGTCTATCTCTAATACAAACCGGATACAAGTCTGTGTCTTAACTCCTTGTAAGACAAATATTCCTTATGTCTTTCCTCTTAAACCGCCCACCGTAGTTGAACCGCCTTCATGAACCGCCACCGGGCCACCGGTCTTGTTGCTCCTCCGACTACCGCCGGATTACCAATGAACCGTAAACCGCCGGGTCGCCAAAGGTGAACCGCCAAGTGTCGGGCCGGGTTCCTCGTAAACCGCCAAGTCCGCCTGGTTATACTTCCGGCCGGTTTACGCCAAGGTATATCCCGACATTAGCCCCGCTTTAATTTGGATTTATTCATGTTAAACTGATCCGTGAAATAAACACAAGAACAAACTTGACAGATTATGCTCCGGGTTAAGAATTCTTGTAAACCGGCATCTGATCATCCTTAAATCCTTGTCATTTCCTCCTTCTAGATAATTCGGGTCAACAAGCCAGCTTCATACTCAATTTGCTGACGTTGATTTCTCACAGAGAAAATTTGTGAAGAATAATACACTTGAGTCGGCCTTGATTGCTCGATTTGAAAAAATATTGGTCTTTAGATATTCCAATCGATACCAGCCGGTTTGAAAATGTAGAACTTGCGGTTTATCATTGCCAAATTTGCCGGTTTGTAAATATGGATGGCACCGAGTCATAATTGTTTATCAACGCTGGCTCATAATTGTTGCGCATAATCGGTCAATCTGGTTTGCTCGTAACTGAGAATAGAAATTTTTCTCCCTTATATCCATATTACCCGTAGCCCCCAAGTCTTGAGCGTAACAAAGTGATGGTTTAGGACTTGTTTCCATATAATTACTGCCACATTGAAGAAATCCATTTTGTTCATCTCAGTCACTAGTAAAAACTGAATACTCCATATATGTAGCCCCCAAGTGCTGGGTTGTCATGCTTGCAGCAACCTGGGACTTGTAATTTCCTGATGCTCATAAAAACTTCAACCAGTGTAGCCCCCAAGGGCCGGGTCATTATGCAAATAATGAGCAGGGACTTTGAAAATATGATCATGTAGAATGTAACAGCAACGTGTAGCCCCCAAGGGCCGGCTCAAGAAGATAATATTGAGCTGGGACTTTATATATACTTGAATTGGTCGACAGAGCAATTGGTAGCCCCCAAGGGCCGGCTCATTATGATGCGATGAGTCGGGTCTTCCATAAGACTAAAAAATGACTTTGCATTAGCCCCCAAGTATCGGGTCGTAAGCTTGCAGCGATTTGGGACTATTCCTTCAATTATAAAATAAATCATATCCATTGATAATATAATAGCCATTGCGCTAAAGCGACTTTGAAAACCTTAATCATAATATTGGTTACTGATAACCATAATAAAATCCAGCCATGTTGGCTATTTGAAGATTTGAATAATATAATCCAATGATTCATGAGCGCATGATTTCAATGGCGCAATCCAAATATGTACTGGCGACTTATAGTCCAAAACCAGGCCGGGTTAACAAACACCGGATAATTTCTCATCATATACTGGCGACTTATCGTCTTAAAGCCAGGCCGGTTTAATAAACACTGGATACTTTATCATCATGCTTTATTCAACTTGTCTCTGCATACAACAAGTTGAAAGTGTCCCGGCGGTTTATCACGGACGGGTTATCATGCCCAACATATAACCCAGGTTTATAACCAAGGTTGCACTTAAGAATAATCAATGAAATATATCATACCTGTGACATTGAATCACATCATTGGTTTACCAACTTTTTGTAGTAAGGGTGATAACCCCAATCTTGAGTAATCTTGATAACTCCTTCCATATTGTGCCGGTTTATGATAAAACCGTGCCGGGTTGTGATAAACACTGGATTAACCATATATAATACTGGTGACTTTGAGTCAAAGCCAGACCGGGTTGATAGTCTCCGTATTAAGATTTGAGCATGTTTCGTCAATTTGTAATTGACAATGAACCAGTTTAATAATGTCGGTTTGTAAACGCAACAAAAGAAATGTTTATCAAAAAGAAAACAGAATTCAAGCAAAGGCAAAGATAAAACCATTGCAAATGAGGCTTTGAGCCGATCAAGAGGCATTACCATGGTCGGACCCGACCAAGCTCCCAAAAAGGCGTAGCTATGGTTCGAGTCAGCCAGGTCCCCAAATGATGCTTTGGCATTACGCCGATCAAGAGGTGTAGCGATGGTTCGGGTTCGACCAAAGCCCCCAAGTGATGCTATGGCCTTAGGCCGATCAAGAGGTGTGACTGGTTCAGACTTGACCATGTCCCCAAGTGATCTGGTGGCTTTCGCCTATCAAAAGGTGTTGCATTGGTTCGGACACGACCAAGCCCCCAAGTGATATAACATGATGCTTTTAGCAAAGCGAACTCAAGGGTAAACCGGAGGCCGCTTTAGAGCAACTCCGTAACCTCACATGATGTAAAAGAACAGAGACCCCGCTTTATGAAGCAGAAGCCCCCATGTGATCAATAATATGTCAGGCCAGTAAGGCGGGATACCCATGTTTGAACCGCGCATCATGGCAGCAGGTCCTCTTTGGCGATTTTTAACTTTTTTGCAAGAGATAAATTCTTCTTGAACCGGGATTTTGAACCGGATATTGAGAGCTTCAAAGCTTTGTGGGAAACATCTTTCCCTTGAACCGGATTTTAAACCGAAATCTTCATTTTCAGCCGGAAAATTTTCTGACGGCCTTTAAACCTGAACTTGCGAGAAGTTAATTCCTTTTTGAACCGGACATTGTTAAACTGGATTTGAGCGCTTCAGAGCTTTGGGGGAGAACAGACTTCCCTTGAGCCGTATTTTAAACCGGAATCCTTTCTGATGACCAGGATCTTCTTCATTGAGCCGGATTTTGTAACTGTCATATACTTTCTAAACCGGAAATTTCCTGACGGCCTTTAAACTTTCATCAATATAACAGTAGCCTCTGGGACCGGGTTATCCTTCCCTCCATCGTCCTGGGGTTTTTAAATTTGCTGAAACTGGCAATATTCGCTGAGCCATGTCATCGTAGCCCCCGAGTCTCAAAGGTGACTCGAGGAGTTGGCTTGAGACTCTCCATATTTGACCGTGATGTAAACCGGCATAAGTTGTATATCACCGGTGTTGATAGCCCGATGTGAATCCACAGAAGATTGAGGTGACTGCGGCGGGTTATAAATGATCCCGAATGATCCGTGGTCGAACTCGGCCAATGGTTCCTTCCAACTGGTGATTTGAAGTTAACCAAACTGTAGGGGCGGCGACTTGTACGCCTGCCCATTGAGCCATCCAGTGTGTGATAATTTGCCTCCATTTTGAAAGAAAATCGGGCTACCCAAGCTGTGACTTGCTCATGCAGACAGGTGCGGCCTGGTATGTTGATGTAGACCAGGCCACAATAAATGGACGGTAGAGACGTCCACAGTATTAGAGGTGGCTTGGGCAGATGAACCGGCCCCGATGTTGTAAACCGGTTCGGACGGGCGAGTCAAACGCAGGCACGGTCCCGGCAAGCTGATGTAAACCGGGCCGTAAGGGCGGCGTCTTGCATGCGTCCATTCACCGTGTAATATGGCACGGACGAACACCGGGCAGGACGTTGCTGCGTGCTCGTACCCATGGTATAAACCACGTTTATAATGAATCATTGTCCTGCATACAATATTGCAGACCAAGGCAAAGATAAACTGCTCTTTTTGACAAAAACAACATGTGCTGATAAAACAAACTTGGATGGATATCACCTGATCTGTTTGGACGACGGATGACCCGTTTATCACGACAGAGGTGGCTCAGGCAGACCAACGACTCAATATAGTCCCGGCGGCTCAGGTAGACCGGCGGCTTAATATACCCCAGCGGCTCAAGCGGCAAGGGCGGCTCAACGCGGCTCCGGCGGGTTGATGTAGATTAAGCTGCACGGGCGGCGACTTGCGCACACCTGTTCCATCAGTAAACGGGCGCAGACGTCGGTGCGTGATGGTGCTGACGTACACTTCCTAGGCACAACATGGCACCACCTTTGCTGCACATAAAAATATACAGACCAAAGTAATTGTTCTTTTATGAAAACAATATGTTTAATAAAATAAACTGGATGGATTTCCCCTGATATGTCAGCTAGTGATTATCCACCGCGGAGTTGATGATCACTATGGTGAAGCGGGAATCAATTCACGAGTGAGCCGGCCGCGGCGCTGTAAGTCGGGCGGACGGGCGAAAGTTAATCGCAGACGCGGTAAGTCGCGAATAACAGCGAATTATCTGCGTCGTGTTGTAAGGCGGCGCAGACAGGCAAGTCGGCCGATCGTGTTGATGTAGCGGGGGCGGCAATTTGTGCACGTATCTATCGAGCAGCATGGCCCAAACAAACCCTAGTGCAAAAATAATGTTGGCGCATGCCCTTTTGCCACACCTTTGTAACGAACAATGGTCCTCCTGGAAATATGATATGAGTACGCCATCTGTTAGGCATTGGAAGCCGTGTGTATACTGTTTCGTTGTAACCTCCCGTGAAGGATTGGTGCTTGTAACTTGTAATAATAATATTCCATCTACAGATGCTTTTGAGTATGTCTAATTCTCCAAACCTCATTTTCTGCAGCTACAGCCGGGTAAAATGCATCTTCAGCTTGCAGCAGCGGAAGCAAGGCCAGTTTAACAGTGGTTCGAGGTGAGAACGACAATCCGGAGCGGTGATTCCAAGGCCCAGCTGCAACAGCCTAATCAGTGCGACGGCGACAGGCGTGCAAGCACAGAGACTCGCAGAGGCTGCTCCAAAGCTAGGTGAGGGCGGCGACTCACAGGCGCGATTTAACAGCGGCCAGCTCGGTGCCGCAGCGGCGGCTCTGCCGGCGTTTTGAAGGTGACGGGTCACAACCTCAGGGGAAACCGGCCACGGGGCGGCTCACGGCATGACTAGCAAGCCGGCAATCGAAAGCACAGCGGCTCGGATGCAGCCTCAGATGTGACGGCAGTGACCCGGCATGGTGAGACGACGGAGGTAGAAGCCGCGGAGGTCCGGGGCGGCCCGGCACCGGTCAGGCGGCAGCTTGAAGTGGCAGAAAAGGCGTAAGGCCGGCTTGAGGATGAAGAAGCAGCCTGCGGCAACAGAGGCTTGAGGCAGACAGCAGCTCGCAGGGCTCGACGGTAGCTCAACGCGGTGGCTGGCGTTCCGGCGAACGGGCGGTGAGGACAGGCCACGAACAGGTGGAGGCAAGAAAGCTGGCCTCGATGGATGACTTGGTCGGAGCGCGAGGCGCGGACGATGGGGGAGTCTGGATCGTTACCTTATCCGTTTCCGGGTCGTGGCCTCCGGTCCCTTTTTTTTTTAACTTCTCCTTTCTTGATTGTTTCTCAGCTCCGACTCGTATCAGTAGCACTTGATAGATTCTTTGGTTTGCACGTACAGTACACAGGAAGCGAGGATCAAGCTCTGTAGCTTGATATGATGAGTACTAGTATTTGGTAATTCTGGTATGGGCTAGCCGACTAGCTCAATCCCCACGCGGACGGTTTGACGATTCTGATGGATTTGATGTGTGCCTCGTAGCAACGTAGCTTCACGTGTATACGTAGCAGTAGGTACCAAAAAACTCCGGACTTGAAACGTACTCAGGTAACTTGGAAGCCGTGAGTATGTGGACAGCACAGACGCAACGATTGGACAGCCGCCCAAAAGCAATTGGTCCCGACCATTGAATCTACAGAAATTGCAATCTAACAGATTACACATACGGCGGCGGGCAGACAACAACCCTAATTTATTTTCCTTCTGAACTCAAATCTTATACTGCCCGCTCCAAAATTAATCAGGCTTCTAATGAGTTCGCCGGCTCTTCTCGAGATTGTTTCCATGCCGGGTTACCGTGCGCGGTTGTTTCGCGCTAGTTCCTCCTCATCCAACCAATTGCGAGCTTTTCGATCCCTTGAAGTGATCCCTCCAAGAACTCATCACCACCGTGCGCAGGCCCCACGGTGGGCGCCAACTGTCGTGGTTTTGTCACGGCAGATGTCCTTAGTGTCAGGACTTAGTCGCGAGGCCAACGCATCTATGTGGTAGCTTGAGAGGGGTTGAGCGGAATCGAGAGACGCAACACAAGACAGGGATTTAGACAGCTTCGGGCCCCGGGAAACATCATCCGGTAATAGCCCTACGTGCTGTTTGAGGCTAGGTCTCATTATGATCATGAGGGAGTCGCCGTAAATCGGCTCTCCTCTAGTTGTGTCTAGCCCTAGATATTGTTGTTTGCTTGTAGCCCTGTCCCTTTGGGGAGCCCTGTCCCTCCTTATATATGTTGAAGGGGCGGGTTACATGTGGAGTCCTATTAGGATTAGGACTAGTCTATCTCTAATACAAACCGGATACAAGTCCAGGTCTTAACTCCTTGTAAGACAAATATTCCTTATGTCTTTCCTCTTAAACCGCCCACCGTAGTTGAACCGCCTTCATGAACCGCCACCGGGCCACCGGGTCTTGTTGCTCCTCTGACCCGCCTGCCGGATTACCAATGAACCGTAAACCGCCGGGTCGCCAGTGAACCGCCAAGTGTCAGCGGGTTCCTCAGGTAAACCGCCAAGTCCGGCCTGGTTATACTTCCGGCCGGTTTACGCCGTGGGGTATATCCCCGACACCGAGCGTATATGCAGTCCGGCCAGGGCTCATCCGGAGGAGTCGTCTTAGGACGGGTCTCTGAGCGCTTCAGAGATGAACTCGCTCCCGACGGCCACCACTCCTTAGCCTGCGGATGACACGGAGGTGTTGTCCCGAAGGTTCCCTGAGCATGGGGAGGCGGCACCAGAGACGCCCCAAGGCGGACTTCCGAATGCCAGACATGCGGGGTTCAAGGTCCCCGCGGATCGCGTCGATGAGAGCCGCAACAAGGCGGGCTCCCAACCGAACACTGCTCCGGAACCTTCGACGGTTCTGCAGACTTTAGGCGGCAGCCCTCGTTAGGGAGGGCGAGCCGCCCATGCCGAAGACTTCCGTCGCATCGACGGTGCCAGATAGTCTGGTGGAAGCGCTTCGAGGCACTTCCGTGGAAGAGGAGCACCGTACTCTTATGAGTGCGGTGATTCAAAAGGTCCTGTCCGCCAAAAGAGGAATGTCCGAAGCCTGCTCAAGCCTCCTGACGGGCTTTGAGGTAAGTAAAAAATGTATGAGATTATCACCTGATAGGTAGTAGCCCCTGATACTCTGTTTGGTGTTCGGAATGAAAAGCCAAACGGAGGGTCGACTATAATCCGCAGGAGTCTAATAATAAGCATTGTTGTGAATAAGCAGGCTGTGCTGCTTGCTGTTGCTGCCCGTACTGCCGAGGTTGCCGAACTGAAGCGGGACCAGGAGCAGGCGCATGGAGAGCTCGTCCTCGCGAAGAGGCAGCTCGAAGAGAACAAGGGTAAGTGATTCCCGCTCTTGTGTATTTAAAGATAGGCAAAAAATTTCAATCTAACGCCAAAGCGTCGTGACTGTGTAACAGGGGCCACCACCGAAGTGGCGTCCCTAAAGAAAGCGTTGTCCGAGGCCGAAAACAAAGCAGCCTTGGAATGCAAGGAGCAAGAAAAGCAAAGTGCTAGAGTGGGCGAGAGCGGCAGGAGCTCGGGACCTCGGCAGGAAGTGCGAGTCCGTGGAGCATGATCTGAAGATGAAGGAGGCCGAGCTTGCGAAGGCCCTTGTAAGTTTGAAGGATGCCAAGGCCGAAGCCGAGAAAGCACAGCAGGAGATCCATGAGGCCAAAAAGATAGCAGCGGGTAAGAAATTCTTTATGCAAAGCAAACATGTGGAGGAGGCGCTTCTTTTACTTACTCGAATCACGGAGCTCTCCGTGGGCATTTGCAGATCTACCACGCAGCGCCTTAGACGCCATGGAGTTCTACTGCGTTTAGGAGGGGAGCTCAACGGAGAAGCTGTTATGGTCCCAGTATGCTGGGGCCGAACATCCGATGCCTCTGAGCGACCAACTGAAGTAGTTGGTCCAACTCCACAGGGTGGCCGAACTGGCTATGAAGGACTTCATAGTCAGGATGTGGCCTGGTGAGCTACTGCCCAGTAGCTACTTTGGCCTGATCAAGCGGATGGTGGATGCCTGCCCGCGGCTTGAAGTGATCAAGCGATCCATTTGCATCGAAGGTGCCCGCCGAGCTTTTGCCCGCGTCAAGGTGCATTGGGGCAAGCTGGATGCGGAGAAGCTGGTCAAGGACGGGCCGCCGGAGGGCAAGGCGCATCGTCATTCCGAAATGTACTACGATGGCGTGATGAAGGGTGCTCGTCTTGTCGCCAATGAGTGTACCAAGGACGCCATATTTGAATGAATTCACTTCTGTCATGTTTCTAATTAAAGATGAAGTTACTTGCGCTATGTAGCGCTTTTGTTATTTAAAATATTACCTTCTATGCGGCTGTTTATAAAATCCTGAAAGTAGGCCAGTCGTCGGCTTCCGCCCCCGCGTGACTAGCACTGGGTGTTCGTGGAAAACCCGGACACTCTTCACCCAAATGTTTGGTCCCTTAAGGAGGTGTCTGGCGCATCGAACCAGGCTATCGGACAATGTGGTTTTATAACTTTCACCTAGCCATAGAAGTCTACAATTTTAAATTTCGGCGAAGCCCCTAGAATCTGGAAGACCGAATCGAGGCGCTATACACGCCTAGATCGGACGAAGCCGATTTATCGCGTAAAGCAGAAAATCTTTAAGGATTTTAAGACCTCCCGAACAACGACCAGCTCTCGCCACATCATGCTGGTCAGTTTTCGGCTTTCTCTACTAAGGTGCTCGTCCGGAAGAACCGGGACACAATCGCAGTAGTTCTCCCTGCGCTACCTTAGCCGATATAACGGAACGTAAGGCACCAAAACAAGGGAGCCGGGCTATCCCAACTGTATACCCAAGACATGATTCGGAGCTGATGCATATAGTGCTATAAGTTCGGGGTGCCGCACTGTTGAAAGTGTTCGGACGTTAGTTGCCATATAGCGGGGCGCCATAAGAAGCCCCTGGCAAGCCGGCCGCACCAAGGTGTATGGATGCAATATCAAATAAACATTTATAAGAGAAAAATGCTCAGATGAGAATAATAAGCTGATGCTATATATGATCTCTCATTGTCGAAAAATACGTTTAAGCGTACATTTACAATGGATGCGTTAAGCAGACATAAAATAGGACTATTTTACATGTCCTATCCAGGGGCAGGCTGTGTTCAGGTAGATAAAGCAGGTATAATGATCGTAAATAGATTATACCTGGGTATTTTCTTCTGTGCACAACGTCTATTGCCTCCTTGGATATCTCTTCCCTATAAGTTCGGCAATTCGGCTCTTTTGAGGATGTTGCGCCAACGGTGTCTGAAAGATAAGAGGGAAAGAGTATGAAAGTATCTGGCGGTTACCCGCACTATTGACTGAGTCGTCGATGCGCCTCCGCCTATGCCCATGGTATCTTAAGTGCGTAATTGTGTGCACATGGCACAAATGCTTAATTTATGGGGCTTAAGTGGAGGCCGGACTGCTAGTCGCGCTCTTGGCGTGCCTGGTGATCCTGTTGCGGGGTGCTCCGGACTCGCTTGACTGTGCTCGAAGTTGTTGTCGCCGGATTGGTTTGTCGGAGAAGGCCGCATTGTACTTCTGCCGCATGGGATGTAGTATGTTCTTCTGTTCGTAGGGAGCGATCCATGTTTCCGTTCACCGTTATGACCCTGCGTGGTCCTGGCATCTTGAGCTTGAGATATGCGTAGTGTGGTACCGCATTGAATCTGCAAATGCGGTTCGTCCAAGTAGTGCATGGTAACCACTGCGGAAGGGGACGATATCGAAGATTAACTCTTCGCTTTGGAAGTTATCCGGAGATCCGAAGACCACTTCCAATGTTATAGAGCCCGTACAGCGGGCCTCTACTCCAGGAATTACACCTTTAAAGGTGGTTTTAGTGGGCTTGATCCTTGAAGGGTCAATGCCCATTTTGCACACTGTGTCCTGGTAGAGCAGGTTCAGGCTGCTGCCACCGTCCATAAGGACGCGCGTGAGCTGGAATCCGTCAATGATTGGGTCTAGAACCAATGCGGCCGAGCCGCCGTGACGGATGCTAGTAGGGTGATCCCTACGATCAAAGGTGATCGGGCAAGCTGACCAAGGGTTGAATTTGGGGGCGCATCGCTCCATCGCATAGACGCCCCTTTGTGCCCGCCTGCTCCCGCTTGGGGATGTGCGTGGCGTAGATCATATTGACCGCTTTTCACCTTGGGGGGATTTCTTACATCCCCGTGTTCGGACGTCGGGGCTCCTCGTCGTCGTCGATGTGCAGCCCCTTGTCCTTGTCTTCAGCGTTTATCTTGCTGGCATGTTTGAATACCCAGCAGTCTCTATTGGTGTGGTTGGCTGGTGTTGGAAATATGCCCTAGAGGCAATAATAAAAGGGTTATTATTATATTTCCTTGTTCATGATAATTGTCTTTTATTCATGCTATAATTGTATTATCCGGAAATCGTAATACACGTGTGAATAAATAGACCACAATATGTCCCTAGTGAGCCTCTAGTTGACTAGCTCGTTGATCAATAGATAGTCATGGTTTCACGACTATGGACATTGGATGTCAATGATAACGGGATCACATCATTAGCAGAATGATGTGATGGACAAGACCCAATCCTAAGCATAGCACAAGATCGTGTAGTTCGTTTTGCTAGAGCTTTTCCAATGTCAAGTATCTCTTCCTTAGACCATGAGATCGTGTAACTCCCGGATACCGTAGGAGTGCTTTGGGTGTACCAAACGTCACAACGTAACTGGGTGACTATAAAGGTGCACTACAGGTATCTCCGAAAGTGTCTGTTGGGTTGACACGGATCGAGACTGGGATTTGTCGCTCCGTGTTACGGAGAGGTATCACTGGGCCCACTCGGTAGTGCATCATCATAATGAGCTCAAAGTGACCAAGTGTCTGGTCATGGGATCATGCATTACGGTACGAGTAAAGTGACTTTCCGGTAACGAGATTGAACGAGGTATTGGGATACCGACGATCGAATCTCGGGCAAGTAACATACCGATTGACAAAGGGAATTGTATACGGGATTGTTTGAATCCTCGACATCGTGGTTCATCCGATGAGATCATCGAGGAGCATGTGGGAGCCAACATGGGTATCCAGATCCCGTTGTTGGTTATTGCCCGAGAGCCGTCTCGGTCATGTCTACGTGTCTCGAACCCGTAGGGTCTACACACTTAAGGTTCGGTGGACGCTAGGGTTGTATGAATATGAGTATGCAGTAAACCGAATGTTGTTCGAGTCGAGATGAGATCCCAGACGTCACGAGGAGTTCCAGAATGGTCCGGAGGTAAAGAATTATATATAGGAAGTATTGTTTCGCCATCGGGAAAGTTTCGGGTCACCCAGATTGTCTGGGACCACCGGAAGGGTCCCGGGGGTCCATCGGGTGGGGCCACCCATGCCGGAGGGCCCCATGGGCTGAAGTGGGGAGGGGAACCAGCATATAGTGGGCTGGTGCGCCCCCCTTGGCCCATCCCCTGCGCCTAGGGTTGAAACCCTACGGTGGGCGCCCACTGCCTTGGGGGGCACTCCACCCCCCTTGGCCGCCGCCCCCCCTGGGAGATGGGATCCCCAAGGTCCGGCGGCCCCCCCTGGGGGCCTATATATAGGGAGGGGGGAGGGGCAGCCACACCCTGAAGTTCTGGCGCCTTCCTCTCCCCTGCTACACCTCTTCCTCCTCCGTCATGAGCTTGGCGAAGCCCTGCCGGAGTACTGCTGCTCCACCACCACCACGCCGTCGTGCTGCTGCTGGAGCCATCTTCCTCAACCTCTCCTTCCCCCTTGCTGGATCAAGAAGGAGGAGATGTCATCCGCTCCGTACGTGTGTTGAACGCGGAGGTGCCGTCCGTTCGGCACTCGGTCATCGGTGATTTGGATCACGGCGAGTACGACTCCATCATCCATGTTCTAGTGAACGCTTCCGCACGCGATCTACAAGTGGTATGTAGATGCAATCTCTCTCCCATGACTCGTTTCTTAGATGAACTCATAGATGGATCTTGGTGAAACCATCGGAAAATTTTAATTTTCTGCAACGTTCCCCAACAGTGGCATCATGAGCTAGGTCTATGCGTAGTTCTCTATTGCACGAGTAGAACACAATTTTGTTGTGGGCGTAGATATTGTCAACTTGCTTGCCGCTACTAGTCTTATCTTGCTTCAGCGGTATTGTGGGATGAAGCGGCCCGGACCAACCTTACACGTACGCTTACGTGAGATCGGTTCCACCGACTGACATGCACTAGTTGCATAAGGTGGCTGGCGGGTGTCTGTCTCTCCCACTTTAGTTGGAGCGGATTCGATGAAAAGGGTCCTTATGAAGGGTAAATAGAAGTTGACAAAATCACGTTGTGGTTATTCGTAGGTAAGAAAACGTTCTTGCTAGAACCCAATTGCAGCCACGTAAAAGATGCAACAACAATTAGAGGACGTCTAACTTTTTTGCAGCAATTGTCATGTGATGTGATATGGCCAGAAGTTGTGATGAATGATCAATGACATATTGTGATGTATGAGATCATGTTCTTGTGATAGGAATCACGACTTGCATGTCGATGAGTATGACAACGGCAGGAGCCATAGGAGTTGCCTTTATTTTTGTATGACCTGCGTGTCATTGAAGAACGCCATGTAAATTACTTTACTTTATTGCTAAACGCGTTAGCCATAGAAGTAGAAGTAGTCGTTGGTGTGACAACTTCATGAAGACACGATGATGGAGATCATGATGGTGGAGATCATGGTGTCATGCCGGTGACAAGATGATCATGGAACCCCGAAGATGGAGATCAATGGAGCTATATGATATTGGCCATATCATGTCACTACTATATAATTGCATGTGATGTTTATTATGTTTATGCATCTTGTTTACTTAGAACGACGGTAGTAAATAAGATGATCCCTTACAACAATATCAAGAAGTGTTCTCCCCTAACCGTGCACCGTTGCTAAAAGTTCGTCGTTTCGAAGCACCACGTGATGATCGGGTGTGATAGATCCTTACGTTCACATACAACGGGTGTAAGACAATTTTACACATGCAAAACACTTAGGGTTAACTTGACGAGCCTAGCATGTACAGACATGGCCTCGAAACACGGAGACCGAAAGGTCGAACACGAGTCGTATGGAAGATACGATCAACATGGAGATGTTCACTGATGATGACTAGTCCGTCTCACGTGATGATCGGACACGGCCTAGTCGACTCGGATCGTGTAACACTTAGATGACTAGAGGGATGTCTAATCTGAGTGGGAGTTCATTAAAATAATTTAATTAGATGAACTTAATTATCATGAACTTAGTCTAAAACCTTTGCAAATATGTCTTGTAGATCAAATGGCCAACGCTCATGTCAACATGAACTTCAACGCGTTCCTAGAGAAAACCAAGCTGAAAGATGATGGCAGCAACTATACTGACTGGGTCCGGAACCTGAGGATCATCCTCATAGCTGCCAGGAAACAATATGTCCTAGAAGGACCGCTAGGTGATGCACCCGTCCCAGAGAACCAAGACATTATGAATGCTTGGCAGTCTCGTGCTGATGACTACTCCCTCGTTCAGTGCGGCATGCTTTACAGCTTAGAACCGGGGCTCCAAAAGCGTTTTGAGCAACACGGAGCATATGAGATGTTCGAGGAGCTGAAACTAGTTTTCCAAGCTCATGCCCGGTACGAGAGATATGAAGTCTCCGACAAGTTCTATAGTTGTAAGATGGAGGAAAACAGTTCTGTCAGTGAGCACATACTCAAAATGTCTGGGTTGCACAACCGCCTGTCCCAGCTGGACATAAACCTCCTGGACGAGGCGGTCATTGACAGAATCCTTGATCGCTTCCCACCAAGCTACAAGAGCTTTGTGATGAACTACAATATGCAGGGATGGTGAAGACCATTCCCGAAGTATTCTCAATGTCAAGTCAGCAGAGGTTGAAATCAAGAAAGAACATCAAGTGTTGATGGTCAATAAAACCACTAAGTTCAAGAAGGGCAAGGGTAAGAAGAACTTCAAGAAGGACATCAAGGATGTTGCCGCGCCCGGTAAGCAAGTTGTCGGGAAGAAGTCAAAGAATGGACCCAAGCCCAGAGGCAGTGCTTTTGTTGCAAAGGGAAGGGCCCTCGGAAGCGGAACTGCCCCAAATACTTAGCGGACAAGAAGGCCGCAAAACTAAAGGTATATTTGATATACATGTAATTGATGTGTACCTTACCGGTACTCGTAGTAACTCCTGGGTATTTGATACCGTTAATCATATTTGTAACTCACAATGAGGAGCTGCGGAATAAACGGAGATTGGCGAAGGGCGAGGTGACGATCTTGGCGTCGGGAATGGTTCCAAGGTTGATGTGATCGCCGTCGGCACGCTACCTCTACATTTACCTACGGGATTAGTTTTAAACCTCAATAATTGTTATTTAGTGCCAAGTTTGAGCATGAACATTGTATCGTGATCTCGTTTAATGCGAGATGGCTACTCATTTAAATCCGAGAATAATGGTTGTTCTATTTATATGAGAGATATGTTTTATGGTCATGCTCCGATGGTCAATGGTTTATTCTTAATGAATCTCGAACGTAATATTACACATATATAGTGTGAATACCAAAAGATGTAAAGTTGATAACGGTAGTCCCACATACTTGTGGCACTGCCGCCTTGGTCATATTGGTGCCAAGCGCATGAAGAAGCTCCATTCTGATGGACTTTTAGAGTCTCTCGATTATGAATCATTTGACACATGCGAACCATGCCTCATGGGAAAAATGACCAAGACTCCATTCTCCGGGACAATGGAGCGAGCAACCAACTTATTGGAAATCATACATACCGATGTATGCGGTCCAATGAGCGTTGAGGCTCATGGAGGATATCGTTATGTTCTCACTCTCAATGATGACTTGAGTAGATATGGGTATGTCTACTTGATGAAACACAAGTCCGAGACCTTTGAAAAGTTCAAGGAATTTCAGAATGAGGTAGAGAATCAACGTGACCGAAAAATAAAGTTCTTACGATCAGATCGTGGAGGAGAATATTTAAGTCACGAATTTGGTACACAATTAAGGAAATGTGGAATCGTTTCACAACTCACACCGCCTGGAACACCTCAGCGTAACGGTGTGTCCGAACGTCGTAATCGCACTCTATTGGATATGGTGCGATCTATGATGTCTCTTACCGATTTATCGCTATCATTTTGGGATACGCTCTAGAGACAGCTACATTCACTTTAAATAGGGCTCCGTCTAAACCCGTTGAGACGACACCGTATGAATTATGGTTTGGAAAGAAACCTAAGCTGTCGCTTTCTAAAAGTTTGGGGATGCGATGCTTATGTCAAGAAACTTCAACCTGAAAAGCTCGAACCCAAGTCGGAAAAATGCGTCTTCATAGGATACCCTAAGGAAACCATTGGGTATACCTTCTACCTTAGATCCGAAGGCAAGATCTTTGTTGCCAAGAACGGATCCTTTCTGGAAAAGGAGTTTCTCTCGAAAGTAGTAAGTGGGAGGAAAGTAGAACTCGATGAAGTACTACCTCTTGAACCGGAAAGTAGTGCAGCTCAGGAAATTGTTCCTGTGGTGCCTACACCTACTGGAGAGGAAATTAATGATGATGATCAAGGTACTTCGGATCAAGTTGCTACTGAACTTCGTAGGTCCACAAGGACACGTTCCACACCAGAGTGGTATGGCAACCCTATCCTGGAAATCATGTTGTTAGACAACGGTGAACCTTGAACTATGAAGAAGCGATGGCGGGCCCAGATTCCAACAAATGGCTTGAAGCCATGCAATCCGAGATAGGATCCATGTATGAAAACAAAGTATGGACTTTGACAGACTTGCCCGATGATCGGCGAGCGATAGAAAACAAATGGATCTTTAAGAAGAAGACGACGCGGATGGTAATGTCACCATCTATAAAGCTCGACTTGTCGCTAAGGGTTATCGGCAAGTTCAAGGGATTGACTACGATGAGACTTTCTCTCCCGTAGCGAAGCTTAAGTCCGTCCGAATCATGTTAGCAATTGCCGCATACTATGATTATGAGATATGGCAGATGGACGTCAAAACAGCGTTCCTTAACGGTTATCTTAAGGAAGAGTTGTATATGATGCAGCCGGAAGGTTTTGTCGACCCTAAGAATGCTAACAAGGTATGCAAGCTCCAGCGATCCATTTATGGGTTGGTGCAAGCATCTCGGAGTTGGAACATTCGCTTTGATGAGATGATCAAAGCGTTTGGGTTTATCTTGAGACTTATGGAGAAGCCTGCGTTTACAAGAAAGTGAGTGGGAGCTCTGTAGCATTTCTCATATTATATGTAGATGACATACTTTTGATGGGAAATGATATAGAACTCTTGGACAACATTAAGGCCTACTTGAATAAAAGTTTTTCAATGAAGGACCTTGGAGAAGCTGCTTATATATTAGGCATCAAGATCTATAGAGATAGATCGAGACGCCTCATAGGTCTTTCACAAAGCACATACCTTGATAAGATTTTGAAGAAGTTCAAAATGGATCAGTCCAAGAAAGGGTTCTTGCACATCGCAAGGTGTGAGATTGAGCTCAGCTCAATGCCCGACCACGGCAAAAGATAAAGAAGAGATGAGTGTCATCCCCTATGCCTCAGCCATAGGATCTATTATGTATGCCATGCTGTGTACCAGACCTGATGTAAACCTTGCCGTAAGTTTGGTAGGTAGGTACCAAAGTAATCCCGGCAAGGAACACTGGACAGGGGTCAAGAATATCCTGAAGTACCTGAAAAGGACAAAGGACATGTTTCTCGTTTATGGAGGTGACGAAGAGCTCGTCGTAAAGGGTTACGTTGACGCTAGCTTCGACACAGATCTGGATGACTCTAAGTCACAAACCGGATACGTGTATATGTTGAATGGTGGAGCAATAAGCTGGTGCAGCTGCAAGCAGAGCGTCGTGGCGGGATCTACATGTGAAGCGGAGTACATGGCAGCCTCGGAGGCAGCGCATGAAGCAATTTGGGTGAAGGAGTTCATCACCGACCTAGGAGTCATACCCAATGCGTCGGGGCCGATCAAACTCTTCTCGTGACAACACTGGAGCTATTGCACTTGCCAAGGAGCCCAGGTTTCACAACAAGACCAGGCACATCAAGCGTCGCTTCAACTCCATTCGTGAAAATGTTCAAGATGGAGACATAGAAATTTGCAAAGTGCATACGGATCTGAATGTCGCAGATCCGTTGACTAAACTTCTCTTCATGAGGCAAAACATGATCAACACCAGAACTCTATGGGTGTTCGATTCATCACAATGTAACTAGATTATTGACTCTAGTGCAAGTGGGAGACTGTTGGAAATATGCCCTAGAGGCAATAATAAAAGGGTTATTATTATATTTCCTTGTTCATGATAATTGTCTTTTATTCATGCTATAATTGTATTATCCGGAAATCGTAATACACGTGTGAATAAATAAACCACAATATGTCCCTAGTGAGCCTCTAGTTGACTAGCTCGTTGATCAATAGATAGTCATGGTTTCCTGACTATGGACATTGGATGTCAATGATAACGGGATCACATCATTAGAAGAATGATGTGATGGACAAGACCCAATCCTAAGCATAGCACAAGATCGTGTAGTTCGTTTTGCTAGAGCTATTCCAATGTCAAGTATCTCTTCCTTAGACCATGAGATCGTGTAACTCCCGGATACCGTAGGAGTGCTTTGGGTGTACCAAACGTCACAACGTAACTGGGTAACTATAAAGGTGCACTACAGGTATCTCCGAAAGTGTCTGTTGGGTTGACACGGATCGAGACTTGGATTTGTCGCTCCATGTTACGGAGAGGTATCACTGGGCCCACTCGGTAGTGCATCATCATAATGAGCTCAAAGTGACCAAGTGTCTGGTCATGGGATCATGCATTACAATGCAGTAAAGTGACTTGCCGGTAACGAGATTGAACGAGGTATTGGGATACCAACAATCGAATCTCGGGCAAGTAACATACCGATTGACAAAGGGAATTGTATACGGGATTGTTTGAATCCTCGACATCGTGGTTCATCCGATGAGATCATCGAGGAGCATGTGGGAGCCAACATGGGTACCTAGATCCCGCTGTTGGTTATTGCCCGAGAGCCGTCTCGGTCATGTCTACGTGTCTCCCGAACCCGTAGGGTCTACACACTTAAGGTTCGGTGACGCTAGGGTTGTATGAATATGAGTATGCAGTAAACCGAATGTTGTTCGAGTCCGGATGAGATCCGGACGTCACGAGGAGTTCGGAATGGTCCGGAGGTAAAGAATTATATATAGGAAGTATTGTTTCGCCATCGGGAAAGTTTCGGGGTCACCGGTATTGTCTGGGACCACCGGAAGGGTCCCGGGGTCCACCGGTGAGGCCACCCATCCCGGAGGGCCCCATGGGCTGAAGTGGGAGGGAACCAGCCCATAGTGGGCTGGTGCGCCCCTGGCCCACCCCTGCGCCTAGGGTTGAAACCCTACGGTGGGGGCGCCCACTTGCCTTGGGGGCACTCCACCCCTTGGCCGCCCCCTCTTGGGAGATGGGATCCCCAAGGGCGGCCCCCCCTGGGGGCCTATATACCGGGAGGGGGGAGGGGGCAGCCGCACCCTGAAGTTCTGGCGCCTCCCTTCCCCTGCTACACCTCTTCCTCCTCCGTCACGAGCTTGGCGAAGCCCTGCCGGAGTACTGCTGCTCCACCACCACCACGCCGTCGTGCTGCTGCTGGAGCCATCTTCCTCAACCTCTCCTCCCCCCTTGCTGGATCAAGAAGGAGGAGACGTCATCCGCTCCGTACGTGTGTTGAACGCGGAGGTGCCGTCCGTTCGGCACTCGGTCATCGGTGATTTGGATCACGGCGAGTACGACTCCATCATCCACGTTCTAGTGAACGCTTCCACTCACGATCTACAAGTTGTATGTAGATGCAATCTCTCTCCCATGACTCGTTGCTTAGATGAACTCATAGATGGATCTTGGTGAAACCGTAGGAAAAATTTTAATTTTCTGCAACGTTCCCTAACAGCTGGCTTGTCCGGGGTGCCATGAATTTGGCACGAGCGCTCCAGTATGCGGTCCAGACTGGACGGTCCCTGATTATTTCTTTTGAACGACTTCTTCCGCTGACCGGGCTTGGATCCACTGAATCCGGCGTTGACTGTCGTGTCTTCAGTGATGTCGCCGTTGTTCCGTCGCTTATGTCTGTTACGCCGTGGCTTGCCGTTATTGTCGCGGCCATCCGAATTGCCAGACTGTGGCGTAGTGCTGCTGCGGGCCAACCAACTGTCCTCGCCCACGCAAAAGCGGGTCATTAGTGTTGTGAGAGCTGCCATGGACTTGGGTTTTTCCTGGCCGAGGTGTCGAGCGAGCCACTCATCACGGATATTATGCTTGAAAGCCGCCAAGGCTTCGGCGTCCGGACAGTCAACTATTTGGTTCTTCTTAGTTAGGAACCGAGTCCAGAATTTCCTGGCTGACTCTCCGGGCTGTTGAGTAATGTGGCTCAAGTCGTCGGCGTTAGGTGGTCGCACATATGTGCCCTGGAAGTTGTCGAGGAATGCGTCTTCCAGGTTTTCCTAGCTGCCAATGGAGTTTGCTGGCAGGCTGTTTCGCCAGTGCCGGGCTAGTCCTTTGAGCTTAAGGGGAAGATACTTGATGGCATGCAGATCGTCTCCGCGGGCCATGTGAATGTGGAGAAGAGAATCTTCGATCCATACTGCGGGGTCTGTTGTGCCATCATATGATTCGATGTTTACGGGTTTAAACCCTTCTGGGAATTCATGATCCATTACTTCGTCAGTGAAGCAAAGGGGGTGCGCGGCGCTTCTGTGCCGGGCTATGTGTCTACGCAGGTTGAATTGCTCTGGATAGCTATATTCGGCCCGGCCGGACTTGTTGAAGGTGTGTCCGGCGTGACGGTCCTCGTCGTGTACCGAGGCGCGCCCCCGCGATCCGTAGATCGATCTTGGCTGTCCTGATTTGTTGCCCCGGGCCATAGTATGTTGGCGTGGGGGTGTTGGCTGGTATGCGGACTGGTGTGCCGCTTTATACCGGCCACGAGGTGGCCGGTCAGGCGTGTGCTGCTTGAGTCCGTATTCCTCGGCTGCCAGGATTTTAGTCCATCTGTCTGTGAGCAGGTCTTGATCAGCTTGGAGTTGCTGCTGCTTCTTTTTCAGGCTCCTCGCAGTGGCTATCAGCCGGCGCTTGAAGCGCTCCTGCTCTACGGGATACTCAGGCACGCCGAACTCGTCGTCGCCGAGGCTAATCTCGTCTTGAGGGGGGCATGTAGCTGTCCTCCTCCGGGTATTAAATCCGTCGCCTGTTCATCTGGGCTGACCTGCTCATCCTCCTATTCGGCCTGCTCGAAGGCGGGCTGTTCAGGGTTGTATTCTTCTTCGGCACCATTCGGATTGTTTTCGTCTCCTGGGCCGGTATTGGTGTGGCGGGGCTTGGAGTGGCGCCGGCGACGCCCATTCTTTGCTTTTTTCCGCGAGGTTTTATCCTCCGTTGCCTCATCGCCATTTGTTTCCTTCGGAGTGTCCACCATATATATATCATAAGAAGAGGTGGTTGTCCACTGCCCAGTGAGCAGTGGTTCATGTTCTTCTCCTGCATCGTCGTCCATACCGTCGATGTCTTCAGAGTCGAAGTTCAGTACCTCGGTTAAGTCATCGACCATGGCAATGAAGTGGGTGGTGGGTGGGCAACAAATTCCTTCATCGCCTACCTCCCACTCAAGCCGGACATAGTTCGGCGAAGAGCCTCCTGACAAAGAGAGAGACTTTAATGAGTCCAGCATGTCGCCAAAGCGCAAGTGCTGGAAGATATCCGCAGCGGTGAACTCCATTACCGGGGCCCATCCTGGTCCGACGGGCTTGGGAGCGTCCGGCGTCTGGAACCAACGTCCGAATACGAATCCGGGGATTCGGAGTCACAGGCCACCGCAGAGGTCAGGCCCGTGTTCGGCTCCACCGCCGATGAGTGTGCGACCTGGGGGACGGGGTCCATCCCTCCGTCCTTAGGCAACGCAGTCTACTCCGGATCTAGGTCCGGGGACAATACAGGGATGATGCCCCGAGCTTCGTCCGACGGCAGGTCTAAGCCATGTCGTTGTGACTGTCCGGTGCTAGCAATATGACAATGATGAATGTGTCATGATAAACGGAATGGTGGAAAGTTGCATGGCAATATATCTCGGAATGGCTATGGAAATGCCATAATAGGTAGGTATGGTGGATGTTTTGAGGAAGATATAAGGAGGTTTATGTGTGAAAGAGCGTATCATATCACGGGGTTTGGATGCACCGACGAAGTTTGCACCAACTCTCAATGTGAGAAAGGGCAATGCATGGTACCGAAGAGGCTAGCAATGATCGAAGGGTGAGAGTGCGTATAATCCATGGACTCAAGATTAGTCATAAAGAACTCACATACTTATTGCAAAAATCTACAAGTCATCAAAAACCAAGCACTATGCGCATGCTCCTAGGGGGATAGATTGGTAGGAAAAGACCACCGCTCGTCCCCGACCGCCACTCATAAGGAGGACAATCAAAGAACACCTCATGTTTAAAATTTCTTACATAACGTTTACCATACGTGCATGCTACGGGACTTGCAAACTTCAACACAAGCATTTCTCAAATTCACAACTAATCAACTAGCACGACTTTGATATTATTACCTCCATATCTCAAAACAATCATCAAGCATCAAACTTCTCATAGTATTCAACACACTCATAAGAAAGTTTTTACTATTCTTGAATACCTAGCATATTAAGATTATTTAAGCAAATTACCATGCTATTTAAGACTCTCAAAATAATCTAAGTGAAGCATGAGAGATCAATAGTTTCTATAAAACAAATCCACCACCATGCTCTAAAAGATATAAGTGAAGTACTAGAGCAAAACTATATAACTCAAAAGATATAAGTGAAGCACAAAGAGTATTCTAATAATTTCCAAATCATGTATGGCTCTCTCAAAAGGTGTATACAGCAAGTATGATTGTGGTAAACTAAAAAGCAAAGACTCAAATCATACAAGATGCTCCAAGCAAAACACATATCATGTGGTGAATAAAAATATAGCTCCAAGTAAAGTTACCGACGGAAGTAGACGAAAGAGGGGATGCCTTCCGGGGCATCCCCAACCTTTGGCTTTTTGGTGTCCTTAGATTATCTTGGGGGTGCCATGGGCATCCCCAAGCTTAGGCTCTTGCCACTCCTTGTTCCATAATCCATCAAAATCTTTCACCCAAAACTTGAAATCTTCACAACACAAAACTCAACAGAAATCTCGTGAGCTCCGTTAGCGAAAGAAAACAAAAGACCACTTCAAGGTACTGTAATGAACTCATTCTTTATTTAAATTGGTGTTAAACATACTGTATTCCAACTTCTCTATGGTTTATAAACTATTTTATTAGCCATAGAATCATCAAAATAAGCAAACAACACACGAAAAACAGAATCTGTCAAAAACAGAACAGTCTGTAGTAATCTCTAACTAACGCAAACTTCTGGAACTCCAAAAAATGAGCCAAAATAGGACGGCCTAGGAAATTTATTTATTGATCAGCAGAAATTGGAATCAATATTTTATCACGTTCTGGTAATTTTTAACAATTGTTTTCGTGAACAGAAAGTTTCTGGAAATTTCTGCAAAATCAAATAACTATCATCCAAGAAGATCCTATAGGTTTAACTTGGCACAAACACTAACTAAAACATAAAAACACATCTAACCAGAGGCTAGAACAAATATTTATTCCTAAACAGAAGCAAAATACAAAAAACTAAAATAAAATTGGGTTGCCCCCCAACAAGCGCTATCGTTTAACGCCCCTAGCTAGGCATAAAAGCAAGGATAGATCAGGGTATTGCCATCTTTGGTTTTAGGAAAAGAGAGCAAACTTGTTATCTATGGAATTAATCTTTATATTTTGACAAAGTACATGGCCATTAATGGTAGAAGAAAGATTAAGTAAATTGCGGAAATTGGCATCTAGGCTAGCCTTTATCTCTTTGATAGATTCGTTTTGGTAAGAAAGCAAAAGAGATGTGATTTCAACTTTCCCGTTAATGGGGTGCCCAAATATAGTTTTCATATTTTCATAGGTATCTATAGGGTCCCCTTCAGGAAAACCCTCTTCAAAAAATAGAATCCAAGACTTGTTTGTTCAAGTGGCAACCCAACATAAAAGCTTTCTAAGTAAACCTCAATTTGGTATTGAGGTGCATAGCTAGCGCGGATCCTTAAGAGCCTATCCCAAGCATCTTTCAAAGATTGATCCAGTAAATAAAGAAATATTCCAGAATCTTCTTCATCAAGATTACTAAGGTTTTCATTGATAATCCCGGGAGGTTTTTCCATAGTGTTTTTATGAGATTAGATAAGATAGCAGGATTGTCTAAAGCGCTAAAACTCAAGTGAAACCCCAACTCTTTTGGTTACGACATGGCGAGGGAAAAGCGAGCGAAAAGAGGCAAGCGGAAAAGAGGCGAACGGGAAAAGAGAGGGCGAATAAAACGGCAAGGGTGAAGTGGGGAGAGGAAAAGCGAGGCAAATAGCAAATAATGTAATGCGGGAGATAAGGGATTGTGATGGGTACTTGGTATGTTGACTTTTATGTAGACCTCCCGTCCAACGGCGCATGAAATCCTTCTTGCTACCTCTTGAGCACTGCGTTGGTTTTCCCTTGAAGAGGAAAGGGTGATGCAGCAAAGTAGCATAAGTATTTCCCTCAGTTTTTGTGAACCAAGGTATCAATCCAGTAGGAGGCTACGCGTGAGTCCCTCGTACCTGCACAATACAAATAAATCCTCCCAACCAATACAATAAGGGGTTGTCAATCCCTTCACGGTCACTTACGAGAGTGAGATCTGATAAATATGATAGGATAATATTTTTGGTATTTTTGAGATAAATATGCAAAGTAAAATAAAAGCAAAGTAAAAAAGCAAAGGAAATAACTAAGTGTTGGAAGGGTTAATATGATGAAGATAGACCCTGGGGCCACAGGTTTCACTAGTGGCTTCTCTCAAGAGCATAAGTATTTTACGGTGGGTGAATGAATTACTGTTGAGAAATTGACAGAATTGAGCATAGTTATGAGAATATCTAGGTATGATCATGTATATAGGCATCACGTCCGAGACAAGTAGACCGACTCCTGCCTGCATCTACTACTATTACTCCACTCATCGACCGCTATCCAACATGAATCTAGAGTATTAAGTTCATGAAAAAAAAAGTAACGCCTTAAGCAAGATGACATGGTGTAGAGGGATAAATTCATGCAATATGATAAAAACCCCATCTTTATATCCTCGATGGCAACAATACAATACGTGCCTTGCTGCCCCTACTGTCACTAGGAAAGGACACCGCAAGATTGAACCTAGCACTTCTCCCATTGAAAGAAAGATCAATCTAGTAGGCCAAACCAAACTGATAATTCGAAGAGACTTGCAAAGATAACCAATCATACATAAAAGAATTCAGAGAAGATTCAAATATTGTTCATAGATAATCTTGATCATAAACCCACAATTCATCGGTCTCAACAAACACACCGCAAAAATAAGATTACATTGAAAAGATCTCCACGAGAGAGGGGGAGAACATTGTATTGAGATCCAAAAAGAGAGAAGAAGCCATCTAGCTACTAACTATGGACCCGAAGGTCTGAAGTAAACTACTCACACTTCATCGGAGAGGCTATGGTGTTGATGTAGAAGCCCTCCGTGATGGGTGCCCTCTCTGGCGGAGCTCCGGAACAGGCCCCAAGATGGGATCTCGTGGGTACAGAAGGTTGCAGCGGTGGAATTAGGTTTTTGGCTCCGTATCTGATCGTTTGGGGGTACGTAGGTATATATAGGAGGAAGGAGTATGTCGGTGGAGCAACAGGGGCCCACGAGGGTGGAGGGCGCGCCCTGGGGGGGTGGGGGCGCCCCCCTACCTCGTGGCTTCCTCTTTGTTTCTTGGACGAGGGTCCAAGTCTCCGGATCATAATCTTCCTAAAAATCACGTTCTGAAGGTTTCATTCCGTTTGGAATCCGTTTGATATTCCTTTTCTTTGAAACTCGAAATAGGCAAAAAACAGCAATTAAAATTTGGGCCTCCGGTTAATAGGTTAGTCCCAAAAATAATATAAAAGTGAATAATAAAGCCCAATAATGTCCAAAATAGTAGATAATATAGCATGGAGCAATCAAAAATTATAGATACGTTGGAGACGTGTCACCCGGTTGAAAGGAGTGTCCCACTTGTACTTCACCGACGACTGAGTCGGCTGAGTCGACGACTCGCTTTCGGCCGCAAGCTTGTGTTACTCTCTCTGCAAAATGGACCGTGAATCATTTACGAATGCGACTAGAATGTAGTAGAATTCATTCATTAGAAGCTAATATGTAAGGTGGTAAAAGGATAATTACCAGTAATCTCATGAATTTCCTAGTCGGCCCGTCGGTGAAAAAAAATCTTTTTTGGGGGTCCCAAGAGAATCGGGCCCTGATGGAGTCGTGCTCCTGCTGGTCGGTGAACTCAGCCAATGGGTCTGGGATCCCCTGACGTTCATGTTCTGCGTTCTCCTTAGCCCACACGGGCCTCTTTCCCGTGTAACCATGACTTCCAAGGCGGTTGTCGGTGTCAAAACCGGCGGATCTCGGGTAGGGGGTCCCGATCGCAAGGCCAAGGCTGATGGTAACGAGGCGAGGGACGCAGATGTTTACCTAGGTTCGGGCCCTTTCGATGGAGGTAAAACCCTACTTCCTGCTTGATTAATATTGATGATATGGGTAGTACAAGAGTAGATCTACCACGAGATTGTAGAGGCTAAACCCTAAGAGCTAGCCTATGATGGTATGATTGTAATTGTGATCGGCCTTCTAAGGACCAACCTCTCCGGTCTATATAGACACCGGAGAGGGCTAGGGTTTACATGGAGTCGGTTACAAGGAAGGAAATATAATATCCGGATCGCCAAGCTTGCCTTCCACACCAAGGAAAGTCCCATCCTGACACGGGCCGAAGTCTTGAGTCATGTATATTCACGCTTCAATGGTCCGAACATTGTACACAGTCCGGCTGTCCGGATACCCCCTAATCCAGCACTCCCTCAGTAGCCCCTGAACCAGGCTTCAATGACAATGAGTCCGGCACGCAGTCTTGTCTTCGGCATTGCAGGGCGGGTTCCTTCTCCGAATACTCCAAAGTAGTCATCGAACACGTAGACCGTGTCCGGATCTGCAAGATGATCTTCGTATGCCACCGTAGAGAGAATGATGTTTCACAAATGCAATCTGCTGACAACTTTTAGGCAACACGACGTGTCATTATGGCCGGGTCATTATTCGAACCGTCTTTCCACAACCAGCCATGGCGCATATTGCGAGGCGGTTTCCTTGACACATCTTGTCAAAGCAGAGATCGTGCCCCCTTATTACGGGATTCTCATCAATACGGGTACGGGTAATTCCACGACATCATTAATCTTGGCGCTTTGGGAAACAAGCGATTTCCAACGGCAAGTGGGGAGGCGCACCGCTTGCCGCCTCTATAAAGGGATAAGATTTCCTCTTTTTACCCATGCCTTCTTCCCTCTCGCCCATTCTTGCCCCTCGAGCTCCAGCGCCCAAGCCCAAGTCTCCTCCGCACAGCTAGACATGTCCGGAGCAGGAGGCAAGTGGGTGGCTTCCACCGTCGAGGAGAAGCACATCACGGATCTTCGGGCGGCCGGATACTTGGCCGCAGATATAGCGCACCGGCTACCGGACGCTGGGCAGGTCATCCCGACCCCAGGACCCCACGAGAGAGTCGTGTTCGTCGCCCACTTCGTCCGTGGACTGGGATTTCCACTCCATCCCTTCGTCCGCGGGCTCATGTTCTACTATGGGCTAGACTTCCATGATCTAGCCCCGAATTTCGTCCTCAACATCTCGGCGTTCATCGTCGTATGCGCGGCCTTTCTCCGCATCCGGCCTCATTTCAGCCTATGGCTGCAAACCTTCTGCGTGAAGCCGAAGGTTGTAAGCGGCCAGCAAGCGGAGTGCGGAGGAGCCATGGTGGGCAGGATGCCTAACGTCACATGGCTGGATGGTTCCTTCGCAGAAACCATAAAAGGATGGCAATCGGGGTGGTTCTACATCACCGAGCCGCGCGGAGCCAGCTGGGCCGCGGCCCCCGAGTTCCGATCCGGAACCCCTATGCGGCTCACCTCACAGGAAAAGAAGGGCATGTCTGGGCGACTCCAGACATGCATCAAAAGCATGAAGGACAAGAACATCAAGCTTGTCAATGTGATCCAGGTCATGCTCGTTCGCCGGATCCTGCCCTGCCAAAGGCGGGCGGTAAATCTGTGGAGTTCGTCCCGGCCGAACACCAGACGCTCCGGAAGATCTACGGCATGACGCACAAAGGCGCATGGAAAATGTTGTTCAAGGCCTCCGAAGTACCTCCTCCCACATCCGAGGACCGCGGACTTCATGCAGCGCGGCCCCCGAATCCGGTGAGTTTTGGGACCACCACCGGGTTTAGTTTTTTCCCAATACATTCATGGGGTAGTTTTAAGTATTTATATATATTTTCTTCAGGATTACGTGAAGATGGCGGAGCAGATTGACTGTCCGGCTCTGTTGCCGGAAGATCCAGCGGATGCTCTCCTGACGGAGATGCTAGTCCTGGCACCGTACAAGGTGCCGGAGAAGAAGGCCGAAAAAATGCCCCGGGAACTAGGAAGGGTCTCCGGCATAAGGTTGTGTCCGAAGCCTTGTCCGAAGACGACGAGGCGGACTCCTCCCACGAAGGGGAGGAGGAAGAAGAAGACGCCCCATCCGGGAAGGATGAGGGGCCCGGCGAAGCGGGCCAGGGGGCCGGAAAAGGCCCTCTGCGCAAGGCCGTTATTCCTCTGTCGTCCGATTCCGACGAGACACATTCCTCCTGCGGAGGCGGGGGGTCAAGAAGAAATTCACCTCCCCACACTAGGGGGGAGAACAAGAGAAAAGCCGCCCCGGAGGGGGAGGCTAGGGCGTCCAAGAAGGGGAAAACATCCCTTCCGGACTACTCCACCACGGCCGCCTACAGCGATGAAGGGTGGCTGCCCAGGTGGAAGCCCCTGGCGCGATCGTAAGTGTCCGCATTTTACCGTGGTTTTAAGTCATAGATGTTTTAATGACGCCGAGCGTATATGCAGTCCGGCCTGGGCTCATCCGGAGGAGTCGTCTTAGGACGGGTCTCTGAGCGCTTCAGAGATGAACTCGCTCCCGACGGCCACCACTCCTTAGCCTGCGGATGACACGGAGGTGTTGTCCCGAAGGTTCCCTGAGCATGGAGAGGTGGCACCGGAGACGCCCCAAGGCGGACTTCCGAATGCCAGACATGCGGGGTTCAAGGTCCCCGCGGATCGCGTCGATGAGAGCCGCAACAAGGCGGGCTCCCAACCGAACACTGCTCCGGAACCTTCGACGGTTCCAGACTTAGGCGGGCAGCCCCTCGTTAGGGAGGGCGAGCCGCCCATGCCGAAGACTTCCGTCGCATCGACGGTGCCAGATAGTCTGGTGGAAGCGCTTCGAGGCACTTCCGTGGAAGAGGAGCACCGTACTCTTATGAGTGCGGTGATTCAAAAGGTCCTGTCCGCCAAAAGAGGACTGTCCGAAGCCTGCTCAAGCCTCCTGACGGGCTTTGAGGTAAGTAAAAAATGTATGAGATTATCACCTGATAGGTAGTAGCCCCTGATACTCTGTTTGGTGTTCGGAATGAAAAGCCAAACGGAGGGTCGACTATAATCCGCAGGAGTCTAATAATAAGCATTGTTGTGAATAAGCAGGCTGTGCTGCTGCTACCCGTACTGCCGAGGTTGCCGAACTGAAGCGGGACCTGGAGCAGGCGCATGGAGAGCTCGTCCTCGCGAAGAGGCAGCTCGAAGAGAACAAGGGTAAGTGATTCCCGCTCTTGTGTATTTAAAGATAGGCAAAAATTTTCAATCTAACGCCAAAGCGTCGTGACTGTGTAACAGGGGCCACCACCGAAGTGGCGTCCCTAAAGAGAGCGTTGTCCGAGGCCGAAAACAAAGCAGCCTTGGAATGCAAGGAGCAAGAAAAGCAAAGTGCTAGAGTGGGCGAGGTACGGCAGGAGCTCCAGGACCTCGGCAGGAAGTGCGAGTCCGTGGAGCATGATCTGAAGATGAAGGAGGCCGAGCTTGCGAAGGCCCTTGTAAGTTTGAAGGATGCCAAGGCCGAAGCCGAGAAAGCACAACAGGAGATCCATGAGGCCAAAAAGATAGCAGCGGGTAAGAAATTCTTTATGCAAAGCAAACATGTGGAGGAGGCGTTTCTTTTACTTACTCGAATACGGAGCTCTCCAGGGGCATTTGCAGATCTACCACGCAGCGCCTTAGACGCTGCGGAGTTCTACCGTGCCTAGGAGGGGAGCTCAACGGAGAAGCTGTTATGGTCCCAGTATGCTGGGGCCGAACATCCGATGCCTCTGAGCGACCAACTGAAGTAGTTGGTCGAACTCCACAGGGTGGCCGAACTGGCTATGAAGGACTTCATAGTCAGGATGTGGCCTGGTGAGCTACTTCCTAGTAGCTACTTTGGCCTGATTAAGCGGATGGTGGATGCCTGCCCGCGGCTTGAAGTGATCAAGCGATCCATTTGCATCGAAGGTGCCCGCCGAGCTTTTGCCCGCGTCAAGGTGCATTGGGGCAAGCTGGATGCGGAGAAGCTGGTCAAGGACGGGCCGCCGGAGGGCAAGGCGCATCGTCATTCCGAAATGTACTACGATGGCGTGATGAAGGGTGCTCGTCTTGTCGCCAATGAGTGTACCAAGGACGCCATATTTGAATGAATTCACTTCTGTCATGTTTCTAATTAAAGACGAAGTTACTTGCGCTATGTAGCGCTTTTGTTATTTAAAATATTACCTTCTGTGTGGCTGTTTATAAAATCCTGAAAGTAGGCTACCGTCGGCTTCCGCCCCCGCGTGACTAGCACTGGGTGTTCGTGGAAAACCCGGACACTCTTCACCCAAATGTTTGGTCCCTTAAGGAGGTGTCTGGCGCATCGAACCAGGCTATCGGACAATGTGGTTTTATAAATTTCACCTAGCCATAGAAGTCTACAATTTTAAATTTCGGCGAAGCCCCTAGAATCTGGAAGACCGAATCGAGGCGCTATACACGCCTAGATCGGACGAAGCCGATTTATCGCGTAAAGCAGAAAATCTTTAAGGATTTTAAGACCTCCCGAACAACGACCAACTCTCGCCACATCATGCTGGTCAGTTTTTGGCTTTCTCTACTAAGGTGCTCGTCCGGAAGAACCGGGACACAATCGCAGTAGTTCTCCCTGCGCTACCTTAGCCGATATAACGGAACGTAAGGCACCAAAACAAGGGAGCCGGGCTATCCCAACTGTATACCCAAGACATGATTCGGAGCTGATGCATATAGTGCTATAAGTTCGGGGTGCCGCACTGTTGAAAGTGTTCGGACGTTAGTTGCCATATAGCGGGGTGCCATAAGAAGCCCCTGGCAAGCCGGCCGCACCAAGGTGTACGGATGCAATATCAAATAAACATTTATAAGAGAAAAATGCTCAGATGAGAATAATAAGTTGATGCTATATATGATCTCTCATTGTCGAAAAATACGTTTAAGCGTACATTTACAATGGATGCGTTAAGCAGACATAAAATAGGACTATTTTACATGTCCTATCCAGGGGCAGGCTGTGTTCAGGTAGATAAAGCAGGTATAATGATCGTAAATAGATTATACCTGGGTATTTTCTTCTGTGCACAACGTCTATTGCCTCCTTGGATATCTCTTCCCTATAAGTTCGGCAATTCGGCTCTTTTGAGGATGTTGCGCCAACGCGGTGTCCTGAAAGATAAGAGGGAAAGAGTATGAAAGTATCTGGCGGTTACCCGCACTATTGACTGAGTCGTCGATGCGCCTCCGCCTATGCCCATGGTATCTTAAGTGCGTAATTGTGTGCACATGGCACAAATGCTTAATTTATGGGGCTTAAGTGGAGGCCGGACTGCTAGTCGCGCTCTTGGCGTGCCTGGTGATCCTGTTGCGGGGTGCTCCGGACTCGCTTGACTGTGCTCGAAGTTGTTGTCGCCGGATTGGTTTGTCGGAGAAGGCCGCATTGTACTTCTGCCGCATGGGATGTAGTATGTTCTTCTGTTCGTAGGGAGCGATCCATGTTTCCGTTCACCGTTATGACCCTGCGTGGTCCTGGCATCTTGAGCTTGAGATATGCGTAGTGTGGTACCGCATTGAATCTGGCAAATGCGGTTCGTCCGAGCAGTGCATGGTAACCACTGCGGAAGGGGACGATATCGAAGATTAACTCTTCGCTTTGGAAGTTATCCGGAGATCTGAAGACCACTTCCAATGTTATAGAGCCCGTACAGCGGGCCTCTACTCCAGGTATTACACCTTTAAAGGTCGTTTTAGTGGGCTTGATCCTTGAAGGGTCAATGCCCATTTTGCGCACTGTGTCCTGGTAAAGCAGGTTCAGGCTGCCACCGTCCCATAAGGGCAGCGTGAGCTGGAATCCGTCAATGATTGGGTCTAGAACCAATGCGGCCGAGCCGCCGTGACGGATGCTAGTAGGGTGATCCCTACGATCAAAGGTGATCGGGCAAGCTGACCAAGGGTTGAATTTGGGGGCGACTGGCTCCATCGCATAGACGTCCCTTTGTGCCCGCTTCCGTTCCCGCTTGGGGATGTGCGTGGCGTAGATCATATTGACCGTTTTCACCTTGGGGGGGGGGGGGATTTCTTCTGTCCCCCGTGTTCGGACGTCGGGGCTCCTCGTCATCGTCGATGTGCAGCCCCTTGTCCTTGTCTTCAGCGTTTATCTTGCTGGCATGTTTGAATACCCAGCAGTCTCTATTGGTGTGGTTGGCTGGTGTTGGAAATATGCCCTAGAGGCAATAATAAAAGGGTTATTATTATATTTCCTTGTTCATGATAATTGTCTTTTATTCATGCTATAATTGTATTATCCGGAAATCGTAATACACGTGTGAATAAATAGACCACAATATGTCCCTAGTGAGCCTCTAGTTGACTAGCTCGTTGATCAATAGATAGTCATGGTTTCCTGACTATGGACATTGGATGTCAATGATAACGGGATCACATCATTAGCAGAATGATGTGATGGACAAGACCCAATCCTAAGCATAGCACAAGATCGTGTAGTTCGTTTTGCTAGAGCTTTTCCAATGTCAAGTATCTCTTCCTTAGACCATGAGATCGTGTAACTCCCGGATACCGTAGGAGTGCTTTGGGTGTACCAAACGTCACAACGAATCGGGTGACTATAAAGGTGCACTACAGGTATCTCCGAAAGTGTACATTGGGTTGACACGGATCGAGGCGGGATTTGTCGCTCCGTGTTACGGAGAGGTATCACTGGGCCCACTTTCGGTAGTGCATCATCATAATGAGCTCAAAGTGACCAAGTGTCCGGTCACGGGATCATGCATTACTGATGAGTAAAGTGACTTGCCGTAACGAGATTGAACGAGGTATTGGGATACCGACGATCGAATCTCGGGCAAGTAACATACCGATTGACAAAGGGAATTGTATACGGGATTGTTTGAATCCTCGACATCGTGGTTCATCCGATGAGATCATCGAGGAGCATGTGGGAGCCAACATGGGTATCCAGATCCCGTTGTTGGTTATTGCCCGAGCCGTCTCGGTCATGTCTACGTGTCTCCCGAACCCGTAGGGTCTACACATAAGGTTCGGTGGCGCTTAGGGTTGTATGAATATGAGTATGCAGTAAACCGAATGTTGTTCGGAGTCCCGGATGAGATCCCGGACGTCACGAGGAGTTCCGAAATGGTCCGGAGGTAAAGAATTATATATAGGAAGTATTGTTTCGGCCATCGGGAAAGTTTCGGGGTCACCCGGTATTGTACCGGGACCACCGGAAGGGTCCCGGGGGTCCATCGGGTGGGGCCACCCATGCCGGAGGGCCCCATGGGCTGAAGTGGGGAGGGGAACCAACATATAGTGGGCTGGTGCGCCCCCCTTGGCCCACCCCCTGCGCCTAGGGTTGAAACCCTACGGTGGGGGGGCGCCCCACTTGCCTTGGGGGGCACTCCACCCCCCTTGGCCGCCGCCCCCCCTGGGAGATGGGATCCCCAAGGGCCGGCGGCCCCCCCTGGGGGCCTATATATAGGGAGGGGGGAGGGGCAGCCACACCCTGAAGTTCTGGCGCCTCCCTCTCCCCTGCTACACCCTTCCTCCTCCGTCACGAGCTTGGCGAAGCCCTGCCGGAGTACTGCTGCTCCACCACCACCACGCCGCCGTGCTGCTGCTGGAGCCATCTTCCTCAACCTCTCCTCCCACCTTGCTGGATCAAGAAGGAGGAGATGTCATCCGCTCCGTACGTGTGTTGAACGCGGAGGTGCCGTCCGTTCGGCACTCGGTCATCGGTGATTTGGATCACGGCGATGCGACTCCATCATCCACGTTCTAGTGAACGCTTCCGCACGCGATCTACAAGTGGTATGTAGATGCAATATCTCTCCCATGACTCGTTTCTTAGATGAACTCATAGATGGATCTTGGTGAAACCGTCGGAAAATTTTAATTTTCTGCAACGTTCCCCAACAGTGGCATCATGAGCTAGGTCTATGCGTAGTTCTCTATTGCACGAGTAGAACACAATTTTGTTGTGGGCGTAGATATTGTCAACTTGCTTGCCGCTACTAGTCTTATCTTGCTTCAGCGGTATTGTGGGATGAAGCGGCCGGACCAACCTTACGTGACGCTTACGTGAGATCGGTTCCACCGGTGACATGCACTAGTTGCATAAGGTGGCTGGCGGGTGTCTGTCTCTCCCACTTTAGTTGGAGCGGATTCGATGAAAAGGGTCCTTATGAAGGGTAAATAGAAGTTGACAAAATCACGTTGTGGTTATTCATAGGTAAGAAAACGTTCTTGCTAGAACCCAATTGCAGCCACGTAAAAGATGCAACAACAATTAGAGGACGTCTAACTTATTTTTGCAGCAATTGTCATGTGATGTGATATGGCCAGAAGTTGTGATGAATGATGAATGACATATTGTGATGTATGAGATCATGTTCTTGTGATAGGAATCACGACTTGCATGTCGATGAGTATGACAACCGGCAGGAGCCATAGGAGTTGTCTTTATTTTTGTATGACCTGCGTGTCATTGAAGAACGCCATGTAAATTACTTTACTTTATTGCTAAACGCATTAGCCATAGAAGTAGAAGTAGTCGTTGGTGTGACAACTTCATGAAGACACGATGATGGAGATCATGATGGTGGAGATCATGGTGTCATGCCGGTGACAAGATGATCATGGAGCCCGAAGATGGAGATCAATGGAGCTATATGATATTGGCCATATCATGTCACTACTATATAATTGCATGTGATGTTTATTATGTTTATGCATCTTGTTTACTTAGAACGACGGTAGTAAATAAGATGATCCCTTACAACAATATCAAGAAGTGTTCTCCCTAAGCGTGCACCGTTGCTAAAGTTAAATCGTTTGAGCACCACGTGATGATCGGGTGTGATAGATCCTTACGTTCACATACAACGGGTGTAAGACAATTTTACACATGCAAAACACTTAGGGTTAACTTGACGAGCCTAGCATGTACAGACATGGCCTCGGAACACGGAGACCGAAAGGTCGAACACGAGTCATATGGAAGATACGATCAACATGGAGATGTTCACCGATGATGACTAGTCCGTCTCACGTGATGATCGGACACGGCCTAGTCGACTCGGATCGTGTAACACTTAGATGACTAGAGGGATATCTAATCTGAGTGGGAGTTCATTAAAATAATTTGATTAGATGAACTTAATTATCATGAACTTAGTCTAAAACCTTTGCAAATATGTCTTGTAGATCAAATGGCCAACGCTCATGTCAACATGAACTTCAACACGTTCCTAGAGAAAACCAAGCTGAAAGATGACGGCAGCAACTACTCGGACTGGGTCCGGAACACGAGGATCATCCTCATAGCTGCCAGGAAACAATATGTCCTAGAAGGACTGCTAGGTGATGCACCCGTCGAGAGAACCAAGACATTATGAATGCTTGGCAGTCTCGTCTTGATGACTACTCCCTCGTTCAGTGCGGCATGCTTTACAGCTTAGAACCGGGGCTGCAAAAGCGTTTTGAGCAACACGGAGCATATGAGATGTTCGAGGAGCTGAAACTAGTTTTCCAAGCTCATGCCCGTGTCAAGAGATATGAAGTCTCCGACAAGTTCTATAGTTGTAAGATGGAGGAAAACAGTTACATCGGTGAGCACATACTCAAAATATGCAGGTTGCACAACCGCTTTGTCCCATTTGGACATAAACCTCCCGGACGAGGCGGTCATTGACAGAATCCTTGATCGCTCCCACCAAGCTACAAGAGCTTTGTGATGAACTACAATATGCAGGGGATGGTGAAGACCATTCCCGAAGTATTCTCAATCTTTGAAGTCGTGAGAGGTTGAAATCAAGAAAGAACATCAAGTGTTGATGGTCAATAAAACCACTAAGTTCAAGAAGGGCAAGGGTAAGAAGAACTTCAAGAAGGACATCAAGGATGTTGCCGCGCCCGGTAAGCAAGTTGTCGGGAAGAAGTCAAAGAATGGACCCAAGCCTGAGACAGAGTGCTTTTGTTGCAAAGGGAAGGGCCACTGGAAGCGGAACTGCCCCAAATACTTAGCGGACAAGAAGGCCGGCAAAACTAAAGGTATATTTGATATACATGTAATTGATGTGTACCTTACCAGTACTCGTAGTAACTCCTGGGTATTTGATACCGTTAATCATATTTGTAACTCACAGCAGGAGCTGCGGAATAAACGGAGACTGGCGAAGGACGAGGTGACGATGCGCGTCGGGAATGGTTCCAAGGTCGATGTGATCGCCGTCGGCACGCTACCTCTACATTTACCTACGGGATTAGTTTTAAACCTCAATAATTGTTATTTAGTGCCAAGTTTGAGCATGAACATTGTATCAGGATCTCGTTTAATGCGAGATGGCTACTCATTTAAATCCGAGAATAATGGTTGTTCTATTTATATGAGAGATATGTTTTATGGTCATGCTCCGATGGTCAATGGTTTATTCTTAATGAATCTCGAACGTAATATTACACATATATAGTGTGAATACCAAAAGATGTAAAGTTGATAACGATAGTCCCACATACTTGTGGCACTGCCGCCTTGGTCATATTGGTGTCAAGCGCATGAAGAAGCTCCATTCTGATGGACTTTTAGAGTCTCTCGATTATGAATCATTTGACACATGCGAACCATGCCTCATGGGAAAAATGACCAAGACTCCATTCTCCGGGACAATGGAGCGAGCAACCAACTTATTGGAAATCATACATACCGATGTGTGCGGTCCAATGAGCGTTGAGGCTCGCGGAGGATATCGTTATGTTCTCACTCTCAATGATGACTTGAGTAGATATGGGTATGTCTACTTGATGAAACACAAGTCTGAGACCTTTGAAAAGTTAAAGGAATTTCAGAATGAGGTAGAGAATCAACGTGACCGAAAAATAAAGTTCTTACGATCAGATCGTGGAGGAGAATATTTAAGTCACGAATTTGGTACACAATTAAGGAAATGTGGAATCGTTTCACAACTCACACACTTTGGAACACCTCAGCGTAATAACGGTGTGTCCGAACGTCGTGTCGCACTCTATTGGATATGGTGCGATCTATGATGTCTCTTACCGATTTACCGCTATCATTTTGGGGATACGCTCTAGAGACAGCAACATTCACTTTAAATAGGGCACCGTCTAAATCCGTTGAGACGACACCGTATGAATTATGGTTTGGAAAGAAACCTAAGCTGTCGTTTCTAAAAGTTTGGGGATGCGATGCTTATGTCAAGAAACTTCAACCTGAAAAGCTCGAACCCAAGTCGGAAAAATGCGTCTTCATAGGATACCCTAAGGAAACCATTGGGTATACCTTCTACCTTAGATCTGAAGGCAAGATCTTTTTGCCAAGAACGGATCCTTTACGGAAAAGGAGTTTCTCTCGAAAGTAGTAAGTGGGAGGAAAGTAGAACTCGATGAAGTACTACCTCTTGAACCGGAAAGTAGTGCAGCTCGGGAAATTGTTCCTGTGGTGCCTACACCCTCTTGGAGAGGAAATTAATGATGATGATCAAGGTACTTCGGATCAAGTTGCTCTTGAACCCGTAGGTCCACAAGGACACGTTCCACACCAGTGGTATGGCAACCCTATCACGGAAATCATGTTGTTAGACAACGGTGAACCTTGAACTATGAAGAAGCGATGGCGGGCCCAGTTCCAACAAATGGCTTGAAGCCATGCAATCCGAGATAGGATCCATGTATGAAAACAAAGTATGGACTTTGACAGACTTTCCTGATGATCGGCAGGCGATAGAAAACAAATGGATCTTTAAGAAGAAGACAGACGCGGATGGTAATGTCACCATCTATAAAGCTCGACTTGTCGCTAAGGGTTATCGGCAAGTTCAAGGGATTGACTACGATGAGACTTTCCCTCCGTAGCGAAGCTTAAGTCCGTCCGAATCATGTTAGCAATTGCCGCATACTATGATTATGAGATATGGCAGATGGACGTCAAAACAGCGTTCATAACGGTTATCTTAAGGAAGAGTTGTATATGATGCAGCCGGAAGGTTTTGTCGACCCTAAGAATGCTAACAAGGTATGCAAGCTCCAGCGATCCATTTATGGGTTGGTGCAAGCATCTCGGAGTTGGAACATTCGCTTTGATGAGATGATCAAAGCGTTTGGGTTTATCTTGACTTATGGAGAAGCCTGCGTTTACAAGAAAGTGAGTGGGAGCTCTGTAGCATTTCTCATATTATATGTAGATGACATACTTTTGATGGGAAATTATATAGAACTCTTGGACAGCATTAAGGCCTACTTGAATAAAAGTTTTTCAATGAAGGACCTTGGAGAAGCTGCTTATATATTAGGCATCAAGATCTATAGAGATAGATCGAGACGCCTCATAGGTCTTTCACAAAGCACATACCTTGATAAGATTTTGAAGAAGTTCAAAATGGATCAGTCCAAGAAAGGGTTCTTGCTGTCTTGCAAGGTGTGAGATTGAGCTCAGCTCAATGCCCGACCACGGCAAAAGATAAAGAAGAGATGAGCGTCATCCCCTATGCCTCAGCCATAGGATCTATTATGTATGCCATGCTGTGTACCAGACCTGATGTAAACCTTGCCGTAAGTTTGGTAGGTAGGTACCAAAGTAATCCTGGCAAGGAACACTGGACAGGGGTCAAGAATATCCTGAAGTGCCTGAAAAGGACAAAGGACATGTTTCTCGTTTATGGAGGTGACGAAGAGCTCGTCGTAAAGGGTTACGTCGACGCTAGCTTCAACACAGATCTGGATGACTCTAAGTCACAAACCGGATACGTGTATATGTTGAATGGTGGAGCAATAAGCTGGTGCAGCTGCAAGCGAGGCGTCGTGGCGGGATCTACATGTGAAGCGGAGTACATGGCAGCCTCGGAGGCAGCGCATGAAGCAATTTGGGTGAAGGAGTTCATCACCGACCTAGGAGTCATACCCAATGCGTCGGGGCCGATCAAACTCTTACGTGACAACACTGGAGCTATTGCACTTGCCAAGGAGCCCAGGTTTCACAACAAGACCAGGCACATCAAGCGTCGCTTCAACTCCATTCGTGAAAATGTTCAAGATGGAGACATAGAAATTTGCAAAGTGCATACGGATCTGAATGTCACAGATCCGTTGACTAAACCTCTTCCGCCGGCAAAACATGATCAACACCAGAACTCTATGGGTGTTCGATTCATCACAATGTAACTAGATTATTGACTCTAGTGCAAGTGGGAGACTGTTGGAAATATGCCCTAGAGGCAATAATAAAAGGGTTATTATTATATTTCCTTGTTCATGATAATTGTCTTTTACTCATGCTATAATTGTATTATCCGGAAATCGTAATACACGTGTGAATAAATAAACCACAATATGTCCCTAGTGAGCCTCTAGTTGACTAGCTCGTTGATCAATAGATAGTCATGGTTTCACGACTATGGACATTGGATGTCAATGATAACGGGATCACATCATTAGAAGAATGATGTGATGGACAAGACCCAATCCTAAGCATAGCACAAGATCGTGTAGTTCGTTTTGCTAGAGCTATTCCAATGTCAAGTATCTCTTCCTTAGACCATGAGATCGTGTAACTCCCGGATACCGTAGGAGTGCTTTGGGTGTACCAAACGTCACGACGTAACTGGGTGACTATAAAGGTGCACTACCGGTATCTCCGAAAGTGTACATTGGGTTGACACGGATCGAGACTTGGATTTGTCGCTCCATGTTACGGAGAGGTATCACTGGGCCCACTCGGTAGTGCATCATCATAATGAGCTCAAAGTGACCAAGTGTCTGGTCATGGGATCATGCATTACTGATGCAGTAAAGTGACTTGCCGGTAACGAGATTGAGCGAGGTATTGGGATACCAACAATCGAATCTCGGGCAAGTAACATACCGATTGACAAAGGGAATTGTATCACGGGATTGTTTGAATCCTCGACATCGTGGTTCATCCGATGAGATCATCGAGGAGCATGTGGAGCCAACATGGGTACCTAGATCCCGCTGTTGGTTATTGCCCGAGAGCCGTCTCGGTCATGTCTACGTGTCTCCCGAACCCGTAGGGTCTACACATAAGGTTCGGTGGCGCTAGGGTTGTATGAATATGAGTATGCAGTAAACCGAATGTTGTTCGAGTCCGGATGAGATCCCGGACGTCACGAGGAGTTCGGAATGGTCCGCGGTAAAGAATTATATATAGGAAGTATTGTTTGGCCATCGGGAAAGTTTCGGGGTCACCCGGTATTGTACCGGGACCACCGGAAGGGTCCCGGGGGTCCACCGGGTGAGGCCACCCATCCCGGAGGGCCCCATGGGCTGAAGTGGGGAGGGGAACCAGCCCATAGTGGGCTGGTGCGCCCCCCTTGGCCCACCCCCTGCGCCTAGGGTTGAAACCCTACGGTGGGGGGCGCCCCACTTGCCTTGGGGGGCACTCCACCCCCCTTGGCCGCCCCCCCCCCCTCTTGGGAGATGGGATCCCCAAGGGCCGGCGCCCCCCCATTGGGGCCTATATATAGGGAGGGGGGAGGGGGCAGCCGCACCCTGAAGTTCTGGCGCCTCCCTCTCCCCTGCTACACCTCTTCCTCCTCCGTCATGAGCTTGGCGAAGCCCTGCCGGAGTATTGCTGCTCCACCACCACCACGCCGTTGTGCTGCTGCTGGAGCCATCTTCCTCAACCTCTCCTCCCCCCTTGCTGGATCAAGAAGGAGGAGACGTCATCCGCTCCGTACGTGTGTTGAGCAGCGGAGGTGCCGTCCGTTCGGCACTTTCGGTCATCGGTGATTTGGATCACGGCGAGTGCGACTCCATCATCCACGTTCTAGTGAACGCTTCCACACGCGATCTACAAGTGGTATGTAGATGCAATCTCTCTCCCATGACTCGTTGCTTAGATGAACTCATAGATGGATCTTGGTGAAACCGTAGGAAAAATTTTAATTTTCTGCAACGTTCCCTAACAGCTGGCTTGTCCGGGGTGCCATGAATTTAGCACGAGCGCTCCAGTATGCGGTCCAGACTGGGCGGTCCTCGATTATTTCTTTTGAACGACTTCTTCCTTGGCCGGGCTTGGATCCACTGAATTCGGCGTTGAATGTCGTGTATTTAGTGTTGTTGCCGTTGTTCCGTCGCTTATGTCTGTTACGCCGTGGCTTGCCGTTATTGTCGCGGCCATCCGAATTGCCAGGCTGTGGCGTAGTGCTGCTGCGGGCCAACCAACTGTCCTCGCCCGCGCAAAAGCGGGTCATTAGTGTTGTGAGAGCTGCCATGGACTTGGGTTTTTCCTGGCCGAGGTGTCGAGCGAGCCACTCATCACGGATATTATGCTTGAAAGCCGCCAGGGCTTCGGCGTCCGGACAGTCAACTATTTGGTTCTTCTTAGTTAGGAACCGAGTCCAGAATTTCCTGGCTGACTCTCCGGGCTATTGAGTAATGTGGCTCAAGTCGTCGGCGTTAGGTGGTCGCACATATATGCCCTGGAAGTTGTCGAGGAATGCGTCTTCCAGGTTTTCCTAGCTGCCAATGGAGTTTGCTGGCAGGCTGTTTCGCCAGTGACGGGCTAGTCCTTTGAGCTTAAGGGGAAGATACTTGATGGCATGCAGATCGTCTCCGCGGGCCATGTGAATGTGGAGAAGAGAATCTTCGATCCATACTGCGGGGTCTGTTGTGCCATCATATGATTCGATGTTTACGGAGTTTAAACCCTTACGGGAATTCATGATCCATTACTTCGTCGGTGAAGCAAAGGGGGTCTTGGCGCTTACATGCGGGCTATGTGTCTACGCAGGTTGAATTGCTCTGGATAGCTATATTCGGCCCGGCGGACTTATTGAAGGTGTGTCCGGCGTGACGGTCCTCGTCGTGTACCGAGGCGCGCCCCCGCGATCCGTAGATCGACCTTGGCTGTCCTGATTTGTTGCCCCGGGCCATAGTATGTTGGCGTGGGGGTGTTGGCTGGTATGCGGACTGGTGTGCCGCTTTATACCGGCCACGAGGTGGCCGGTCAGGCGTGTGGTGCTCGAGTCCGTATTCCTCGGCTGCCAGGACTTTAGTCCATCTGTCTGTGAGCAGGTCTTGATCAGCTTGGAGTTGCTGCTGCTTCTTTTTCAGGCTCCTCGCAGTGGCTATCAGCCGGCGCTTGAAGCGCTCCTGCTCTACGGGATACTCAGGCACGCCGAACTCGTCGTCGCCGAGGCTAATCTCGTCTTCGGAGGGGGGCATGTAGCTGTCCTCCTCCGGGTATTAAATCCGTCGCCTGTTCATTCGGGCTGACCTGCTCATCCTCCTATTCGGCTGCTCAAAGGCGGGCTGTTGAGGTTGTATTCTTCTTGGCACCATTCGGATTGTTTTCGTCTCCTGGGCCGGTATTGGTGTGGCGGGGCTTGGAGTGGCGCCGGCGACGCCCATTCTTTGCTTTTTTCCGCGAGGTTTTGTCCTCCGTTGCCTCATCGCCATTTGTTTCCTTCGGAGTGTCCACCATATATATATCATAAGAAGAGGTGGTTGTCCACTGCCCAGTGAGTGGTGGTTCATGTTCTTCTCATGCATCGTCGTCCATACCGTCGATGTCTTCGGAGTCGAAGTTCAAGATTACCTCGGTTAAGTCATCGACCGTGGCAATGAAGTGGGTGGTGGGTGGGCAACGAATTCCTTCATCGCCTACCTCCCACTCAAGCCGGACATAGTTCGGCGAAGAGCCTCCTGACAAAGAGAGAGAGTTTAATGACTCCAGCATGTCGCCAAAGGGCGAGTTTTGGAAGATATCCGCAGCGGTGAACTCCATTACGGGGCCCATCCTGGTCCGGCCGGGCTTGGGAGGCGTCCGCGTCTGGAACCAACGTCCGGATCTGAATCCGGGATTCGGAGTCACAGGCCACCGCAGAGGTCAGGCCCGTGTTCGGCTCCACCGCCGATGAGTGTGCGACCTGGGGGACGGGGTCCATCCCTCCGTCCTTAGGCAACGCAGTCTACTCCGGATCTAGGTCCGGGGACAATACAGGGATGATGCCCCGAGCTTCGTCCGACCGCAGGTCTAAGCCATGTCGTTGTGACTGTCCGGTGCTCCTGGCATAGGCCGTGTAGTTCAGGTTTCCGAACCTGACCTGGTGGCCAGGGGCGTAGCTATCGATCTTCTCCAGATGGCCAAGCGAGTTGGCCCGCAGTGCGAAGCCGCCGAACACGAAGATCTGTCCGGGGAGGAAAGTCTCGCCCTGGACAGTGTCGTTGATGATGATTGAAGGAGCCATCGAGCCTGACAGCGACGACACAGAGGAACTCTCAATGAAAGCACCAATGTCGGTGTCAAAACCGGCGGATCTCGGGTAGGGGGTCCCGATCTGTGCGTCAAGGCTGATGGTAACAGGAAGCGAGGGACACAGATGTTTACCCAGGTTTGGGCCCTCTCGATGGAGGTAAAACCCTACTTCCTGCTTGATTAATATTGATGATATAGGTAGTACAAGAGTAGATCTACCACGAGATCATAGAGGCTAAACCCTAAGAGCTAGCCTATTATGGTATGATTGTAATTGTGATCGGCCTTCTAAGGACCAACCTCTCCGGTTTATATAGACACCGGAGAGGGCTAGGGTTTACATGGAGTCGGTTACAAGGAAGGAAATATAATATCCAGATCGCCAAGCTTGCCTTCCACGCCAAGGAAAGTCCCATCCGGACATGGGCCGAAGTCTTGAGTCATGTATCTTCACGCTTCAATAGTCCGGACGTTGTACACAGTCCGGCTGTCCAGATACCCCCTAATCCAAGACTCCCTCAGCGGTGGTTCCCCATGTTCTTTGCCTGCAGCTGCTTGCCTCTCTCCGACCTGGCCTTGGCAGCTTCTTCATTGCAATTCTCCTTGAACTTTTCAAAGTCCTCTATCATAATTTTCGGATTGTCTCAACAATCTCGGCGTAGGTTTCATGGTCTACTTCAATCGCCTTTTTCACCCTAGTTTTCCAAGCGCTCAATGCGTTGCTGAACTTCCCTAGGGCTTTGTTGTTGATTTTTTTTTTCATGGCATCATCATCCCATGGGTTGACATCGTCATTCCGACCGAGGAACAGGAATCTTGCGTGCAACCTAGTTAGGAGCAGCTTCTTCAAATTTTCATTCTTCAGTATTTTCATGGTGTTGATGTTAGATGTATCACGTAGGATGCATGCTAGTTGGTTGCCGTAACACGCTGCCACTTCCCGCGGCTCTATTGGCTCGAACTCGCCAGGGTGCACCGCCGTGACCACCAGTCTTCCAGTGCCGAGCTCATTTGGGTGTTGTGTCCTCTTTTCCTTCTTTCCCTCACTGGCTTGGGAGATCCCATCTTTCGTGTTGTAGTTAGGAGCATCATCAGCGCCAGTCTTAGTGTCGGTGTCATTGGTGGCATCAGTGTCGGCGCCGGCGCCACCACCGTCGTCATCCGTCATGACAAGGGGGTCATGACACCCAGCTTGTTGTCTCTCCTGATCCGCCAGAAAGTCGAGGTAGGCATGTGCTCGACCTAATTGGGATTGAGAACCTCCAGCCTCATCGTTGTCGGTCATGTTTCCTAGGGTTCAATGTCGTAGTCGTTTAATTATCGAGTTTTATATAATAAAGTGAATAATGAAAAAAAGTGACCTTTGTTTTGCCAGAAATGTCGCTTCATTCCCGTCGCGACAAATCTCGAGCACTCGATATGTCCAACTTTCTAGCACAAGTCATGCCGAAATTCACGGAAAATTTCGGCATGACCATTGCTAGAAAGTGCACATATAGAGCGCCTGAAATTTGCCGGAATGGAAATGAATCAACATTTCCAGGAAAACATAGGTCACTCGCAATCGGGAAATGAATCAACAACCAAAGTCCGGTAGAACTACAATAGCACAACAATATAGGATGCTCACTATAGCAGCACAACAACCACATGCACATGTACTCTCCTCTAGCATCTGCATGGACAGAGCTATATATAGTGTGAGTTTTGGGATGCTCACTATCTGCCTGTCAAGGATGAGGGAGTGGTGTCGATGATCTTCGAGCAGCGTCGTCGAGCGGCACGTCGGTGATCTACCTGTGCGTCAAGCATTCACAAGATAAATTATTGTAGACACACAAGATAAATTATTGTAGACACACAAGATAAATTATTGTAGACACACAAGATCAATTGTGGACCTACAATCTGCCTAATTAATGTTCATTTTCATTTTATTTACTCTATCAACAAACTAAACACTCATTTTCATTTACTCTAGCAACAAAATCCAAAACAAGCATATTAACAGCATTCTAACAATAGGCATTTTAACAGCAAGCATTTGAACAACATGCATTTTAACAGCAAGCATTTGAACATTCTAACAATATGCGTTTTAACAGCAAATGAACACTCTAACAACACACATTTGAACACTAACAACAGAGATTTTAACACTCTAACAACATGCATTTTAACAGCATTCTAATATGCATTTCAACATTTGGACAGCAAGCATTTGAACAAAACAAGCATATGAAAAGGGAGGGAAGAGGGGGTGGCACACCTCGGCCAGGGTTGGGACCAGGGTCGGGGTCGCCGGGGCAGAGGGGCCGGGTGCACCTAGGTCGGGGTCGCCTGGGCAGAGGGCCCGGGGTCCTTCTCCTCCTCGTCGATCTGTAGAGAGACCAAATTTGGTCAGCGAAAGAGAGCAGGGGCGGCACGGGGGGAGGGGTCGGGCCAGGGGTGCACCTTGGGCAGGGGGCAGCACGGGAGGAGGGAGCGTCGGGGTGGCCAGTGGCCGGCGTCGGGGTCGGGTCTGGCGTCGTCGGCAATGGCGTGGGCAGGTCTTGAGGCGTCGTGGCGTGGGCGGAGTCTTGAGCGTCGGGCGTCGTGGGCCAGTCTTGAGCGTCGGCAAGCGTGGGCGGAGTCTGGCGTCGGCGGCGTGGGCGAATGCGGGCGTCGGCGTCGGCGGTGGCGAGCTCAAAGAAAGGGGATCGAGCGAGAGATAGGACCTAGTGGACGGTGCTGTAGGCAACTTAGCTATAGCGCGTGTTGGCAAAACGCGCTATAGCTAAGTTTGTTATAGCGCTGCCCTAGCCAAAAAGCGCTACTGCTAACTTTTTTTTCTTTTTTATTTTTCTTTTTATTTTCCTTTTTCTTTTTCTTTTCCTTAGCTATAGCGCTGCCCAAGCCAAAACTCGCTACTGCAATTTTTTTTCTTTTTTTCTTTTTATTTTTCATATTCCACAAACTTCTTTCCTTTTTCTTTTTATTTTTATTTTTATTTTTTCATATTCCACAAACTTTATTCCTTTTTATTTTATTTATATTTATATTTCTCTTTTTATTTTTATTATTCTTTTTATTTTTCTTTTTCATATTCCACAAACTTCCTTCCTTTTTCTTTTTATTTTTCTTTCATTTCATTTTGCAAAACTTCCTTTCTTTTTCTTTTTCTTTCATTTGCACTTTTCTTTTTCTTATCTTTCTTTTGAACTTTCCTTCTTTTAATTTGGTCTGTCGTTGGAGCAATACCACTGTTACCCTCCGGATAATAATTAGTATAATATATGTTACATGATTTGACCGCTAACACCGGTATACAAAAAAGACACACAGAAAATTTGTGGATTAGTTTGTCAGCTTGGGCGACGACGACGCTTTAGACTGATCTTCTTCCCTCTTTTGTTCGTTGTCGAATAATTGAGCCCATGGTCGTGACTTTTCCTTCTCCAGGGATTACGATCTTTCGTAGGTAATGTAGTCTTCATTCTTCTTTTGACGTATGTTTCATCGTCATCAGCATCATCTTCCCTGATCGGATCACTGTACTGGTCGTAGTCTTCCTCGTTGGCGACTCCATCCATTCCGGCGATGCTCCTTTTGCTTCTCCTCACGACAACACGGCTGGGATTGATCGTATCAGTTATGAAGAAACATTGTGTCACGTGTTTAGCGTGTACCCATGGCTCATTTTTGGTGATGACGTTGACGGTACCGCTATCGGAGTCGGGTATACACATGGTAGTGAAATGTCGGTTTTCTCTCTGTACATTCTTAGCCCATCTGACACGGAACATCATCGCGCTATGCAATCCAGAGTAGTTAAGCTCCCATATCTCTTCGACCCTTCCGTAGTATCTTTCATTACATTCCCGGTCATGGCTTCCAACGTCACCCTGAGTTTTGGTCATCACTGTTTATATCTTTCTCCTCTGTGTAGAACGTGTATCTGTTGATATCGTATGCTTGATACGTCGCGAGGTTAGCCGAGGAGCCATGTGCTAAGGCGTATATGAGCCTTCCGTTCGGACAACCCTCTTCCGGGGGATTAGCCAGAACTCGCTCTTTGAACCAACGCAAGAAAGTGGAGTTGTGCTCTCTAATAACTTCAGCGTCATCACTGCACCCCACGGTCATGGTACTTCTTTGCGATGGTCTCTTTGTGCAGTGTCACGAAATCTTCTAGCACATCTAGGTGCTGTAGCACTACTAAGTTTGCCCTGTCAAGGTCGTTTTGTCGGCCCGAGCGTAAGTCATTCACATCCCTATGACCGTTGGTGTAACCTTCGCCTTCGAGCCTTCCATAGTGCTTGTTGACGGGCAAACCAACAACAGGGTCTCCGGTGCCTACTAGATAACTCTCACAGAAATAGATGCACTCTTTGGTCAGATATCCCTGGGCTATGCTTCCATCTGGACGGGACATGTTACGAATGAATCCTTTGATGATGCCATCCATCCTCTCGAACGGCATCATGCTGTGCAGGAAAGTTGGCCCTAGGTCGATGATGTCGTCCACGATGTGGACACATAGATGCACCATGACATCAAAGAACGCGGGCGGGAAGTACATCTAGCTCATTCAGTATGACAACGATCTCTTCCTGTAGCCTATGGAGTTGCTTCACACTGATCGACTTTCGAGAGATAGCATAAAAAAGTGGCATAGGTCGATGGCGTCTCACGCACATGTGTGTCCATAATCCCTCTAAGTGCAACCGGGAGTAACTGCGTCATGATCACATGACAGTCGTGAGACTTCATCCCACTGAACCTTTTTTTCTTAGTGTCTAGATATCTGCTTATCTTCCCACAGTATCCGGAACTAACTTTGATTCCGGCAAGGCACTTGAACAATTGATCGACCTCCTTCGGATCTAAGGTGAAGCAAGAGGGCGGGAAATATTGTTCTTCCTTCTTGTTTACTTTTTTGCCCCTATCTTCTGTATCCGTCTCGGTCTCCTCTGATGACCTTTTACTGGGCATTTGGAGATCTTTCCTGATATTCAAAAATTCCAAGTCTTTTCTTGCCTTCGGCCCATCCTTTGGTCCTCTCCGGCATGTTCATCAATGTTCCAAGCAAACTCTCAAGGATATTTTTTGTGATATGCATTTGATCAAAGCTATGAGGCGTGTCGAGTATGGGACAGTATTCCAAGTCCTAGAAAACAGATCTCTTCTTCCATACCTTCAGCAGGGGCTCCGGTGCCTTTTTCTTCGTCTTTCCCGGCGAGGGGCACTCTTCCAAGTTCTTCAATAACTTATATATTTCTGCACCGCTATGCTTACATGGAGGACCTCGATGCTCAGCCTTACCATTGAATAGATCTCCATGCTTTCTCCACGGGTCATCCTTCTCGAGCCATCTTTGATGCCCCATGTAAACGATTTTCAAAGACCCGCCATCTTTCGATAGCTGCAGAGAAGTTGTATCATCCATGCACCTCGTGCATCCGCAATATCCGTGGCACACCTTGCCGGAGAGATAGCCGTAACCGAGATAGTCCCGCACCGTTGTGATCAGCACGACTCTCATGTAGAAATACTCTCCTTTGCTTGCATCCCATGTCTTGGCCGGCGTTGTCCATAAGGTATGTAGCTCCTCTTTCAGTAACCTGGGATACAAATTTATATCATTTCCCGGTTGTCTCGGCCCTTGAATAAGCATAGCCATGTGTATGTATTTTTCCTTCATGCACAACTAGGGGGAGGTTGTACATCCATACAAACACGGGCCATGTACTATGATTGGTGTTCTGGTTGCCAAATGGATTCATGCCATCACTACTAGCGCCAAGCACGATGTTCCTTGAATCACTTGCGAAAAAATCAAATTCAGCATTTAATGCTCTCCACTGGCTAGCATCTGCGAGGTGTCTCAGCTTCGGCTCATCTCCGTCATCTGGCTTCACCCTCTCCGCGTGCCAGCGCATAAGCTTTGCTTCCTTAGGATCTACGAAATACCGCTATAGACGCGGAGTGATCGGAAAGTAACATACAACTTTCTGTGGAGCTTTCTTTCCGGCCTTTTTATATCGTGAAGCATTGCACTTTAGACAGATGGTTTTTTCCGCGTGCTCATTCCGATATATGATGCAATCATTGATGCATGTGTGATATCTAATGTGTGGCAGATCAAGAGGGCACACGATTTTCTTTGCCTCCTCGACACTAGTAGGACACAGGCTTCCCGCGGGAAGAACCTTCTTTAGATACTTCAGAAGCTCATCCAGGCTTGTATCTGTCCATTTGTTTTTTGCGTTCGTCTTTAGAAGTTCTAGTGTGAAACTCAAGCGGGTCACCTCGGGATTACAACCATCATACAAAGGAGTCATCGAGTCTACCTCCAGTTGCGCCAATTTGGCCTCCTCTTTAGAAGCAGCTCTGTCGCTAGTCGTCTTCTTGCGAAGCAGGTCTCAAACATGCGGGTCCCGCATGGCTGAACTTAGTAGCGACAAAGACGGCGGCGTGTCCGTGTCTTCTCCGCCTTGAGCTGCCTCTTCGCCATCGACATTTCCGAGGCCGTCTTCCTCTTCGGGCACATAATCTGTCATCTCTTCGTCTGGTGGCCCCATGTCGTTATTTCCTACCCCGTCGACATCCTCACCATCATCATCTTCACTTATCCACCGAGTATGGCCATGCATGAAACCATGCATGAGCAGGTGCACCTTGAATGTGCAACCCTCAAAGGGGTCGAGCCTGACTATTCCTTTGCATTTTTGACAAGGACATAAAACATCCTTCAGTCTTTTTTCATACATGTCATCCACAGCGGATTGCCAGTATCTTTCCACCATCCTTCCATTGACCTTCATGATCACCTGCGCGTGGAGCAAATATTATAACCACGTATATATGCATGCATGGATCAAATCCATACAAAAATTTGGCATGACCTTCGCTAAACGTAGGACATATTGAGTTTGCCCGAAATTCGCCGAAACGGAATTGAATTGACATTTCGGCAAAACATAGGCAACTCATGTAACCCACATTATTTCATCAAATACACAATGTAGGCAACTCAAATTATGCCACACATAATTCGATATATTCTCATATCACCCATATATATATATATATATATATATATATATATATATATATATATATATATATATATATATATATATATATATATATATATATCCATCCTACCACCCGTGGTAGTTACCCCATATATCTCATATACTACCATGTAGTACTATATATACTATTTTATTATTTTAAATATGTTCATATACTATATCTAAGATAATTCAAAGCAAGTTACATGAAAAAATTGCATATGAGCCCATAGTTTTTGTTATATTTGTGAAATACGTACAAATTTGTACATAAAAAAGAGCATACTCAAAACATGGTACATACTACCTAAAAATTAGTATATATACTACCTAATCATTGTTATATACTACATACTATACGTACATACTCTCGGTTTCGATGCATACTACATACAACATACAAAACGCAAGTGGTGGTAACTACCATATATATAGTTTCGGTCCTTATCCACACAAAAACATTTGTTTGCTCACCTATCACTACAGGAATCAGCTAATTTGCCGTCCGCCGAGCACGGCAAAATGCACCGGCAAAGAAAGGATCGGTAAAGACCTTCTTTGCCGTTTGCTTTCTGAAGCGGACGACAAAGGGGCATTTGCCATCAGCGGCTCATGGCAAAGAATGCCGACGACAATAACTTCGCTGTTAGTCCATTAGGTGGCTAACGGCAGTATTTGCCGTCTGCGGCTGACGGCAAATAGCATCAGGCCTTTGCCGTCCGCCTGATGGCGTCAGTTGGACGTCACTGCCCACCAAGGCTTTGCCGTCCGCCGCTGTAGTCAAAGGCTTTGTCGTCCGCCACTGTAGGCAAACTGACCAAATGGGTCAGCTCCCAGGAAGCACAGTTGGCTGCCACGTGGCTTCTTTGCCGTCTGCCGCGGACGGCAAAGAGCCCATTGCCGTCGGTGGCTGACGGCAAAGAGCCTGCATTGGCTCTTTTTTCTGTTTTTTTTAATCCAACAATTTTCACAGCAAATATATATGACATATATAGATATATTTCACAGGGTTATTTCACAACAAACATATGACATATCCAGCACAAAAGTTTCATCATACATACATATATAGTTCCATCCATTCATACATAGCAAGTTGCACATACACATTGTTCCATCATAGCAAGCTAAGAATACTTGAAGAGAATGAAAGAAAAAACAAGCACTCCATCATAGCAAGCTAGCTTCCGTGAAGTGAATGAGATCTGCAAAATGGCAAATAAGAAAGTTAGAAAAAGGTGACTAGAAGAACAAGACTAGAAGAAGAAGTATATGTCATTTATGAGCTAACTTAGGTGAAATGGATCATTTATGAGCTAACTTAGGTGAAATGGATCGTTTATGAGCTAACATAGGTGAAATGGATTGTTTATGAGCGAACTAAGGTGAAATGGATCGTTTATGAGCTAACTAAGGTGAAATGGATCGTTTATGAGCTAACTAAGGTGAAATGGATCATTTTAGAGCTAACCTAGGTGAAATGGATCGTTTATGAGCTAACCTAGGTGAAATGGGTCGTTTATGAGTTAACTTAGGTAAAATGCATCATTTTAGAGCTAACCTAGGTAAGATGGATCGTTTATGAGCTAACTTAGGTGAAATGGATCATTTATGAGCTAACTTAGGTGAAATGGATCGTTTATGAGCTAACTAAGGTGAAATGGATCGTTTATGAGCTAACTAGTGAAATGAATCATTTATGAGCTAACTAAGGTGAAATGGATCGTTTATGAGCTAACTAAGGTGAAATGGATCGTTTATGAGCTAACTAAGGTGAAATGGATCATTTTAGAGCTAGCCTAGGTGAAATGGATCATTTATGAGCTAACTTAGGTGAAATGGATCGTTTATGAGCTAACTTAGGTGAAATGGATCGTTTATGAGCTAACTAAGGTGAAATGGATGGTTTTGGAGGTCAGTAAGCTTATTAAGTCATTTTGGAGGAAATAAAGCTAAGTCTAGGTCTTTACGCATTTGTTAAGCAAAACACTAGAGAAACTTACCGTGATCATGGAGGTGTAGGAGCGGGCTACTAATAATCTCGATCACTATCATCAATAAATGCATAATCATCATCATCACTATCATCAATGACGTGCTCATAGGGTTCAACAGCATCAACATGTGGAAGGCCACCTTGACGTAATCGGTCAAGCATTGACAGGTCATCCGCAACAGTATCCTCTTCTTGTTCTGGCTCTTCTTGTTCCTCCTCTGGGGTGATGTCGGATTCACTGTCGCTGTCTACTTCAATGTTTTGGGGTGAAGTATAGCGGTTCTTGAAACGTTTTTTGGAAAGATGTGTCTCTTGGAAGAATTCTCCTTCATATGTGTCTGGGTTAATGTGAGGTTCATAATCCTCTTCCTTTGGGGGAGATAGTCTAGCACGTGGTGGCACTTCATAAACGACATCCCAACCTTTCAGGTTTGGATTAGTTTGGCAGGCCCACGGTAGATAGAATACTTGGGTCGCCTGTTGAGCCGTAATATAAACATCAGGAACATCTAAATGGGTGCTTTGTTTGATTTCAACTAGCCCTATATGTTCATGAGTCCTTCTAGTCTCCTTCGAGTGAAACCAATAACATTTGAAGAGTACAACATTCGGTGGGTTTTCACCATAGAATAGAAGTTCATAAATTGTTTCAACTCTCCCGTAATACTCGGTACCTCCTTCTCCGATAGAAGATACACAACAATTTGTAGACTTCCGGTCGGCCATAGATAGCTCTTTGCCATATGTACGAAAGCGATACCCGTTGATGTCGTATTTGTCAAATGAATGGATCTTATAGTCAAAACCATTAGCGACTTGTCTCAATTCGGCGTCCATAGACTCTGAATTAGCCTACAAGTTTAATACGAAAGGATGGTTGCATAAGGCACAAATTAGCGAATGAAATGAAATGGTCTAATAGAAATTACCGTTTGTTTGAACCAAGAGATGAAACCGGGATAGCCGTCTCCTTGCTTTGCGAGAAGCTCATACTCTTCGACGGAATCCTTTTGGATCACCGCTCCATACGAGAATATGGCGACGTATCCTGTATGAAATATCCAGGAATAAGAGCAGTTCAAAGGAAATAGAAGTTGCTAAACAATGTACCGAGAACTTACTCGATGTACAGCCACACTTCTGTCAGGTTGTTGAAGATATACAACGTAATGGTCCGCCATTCTTCGTCATCCAAAGATATTGGTTTCGAACCACTGGCTGGTGTGAGATTCCCTTTGAATAGGTTGAGGTTGGATCCACCCTTTTGAGGTTCGTCAGCATTGTACCGAGGCTTCGGATTATGCAAATGACGATTTTTGGCTTCGTAGTGTGCTGTCACAAAGTTTGCCGCCTCCTCAGTGATGAATGCCTCAGGCATCGATGCTTCAATTCTACGTTTATTTTTACATTTTTGTCGAAGCGTCTTCTGCATCCTCTCAGTTGGGTAGCACCAATGACTTTACATGGGTCCCCCCAATCTTGCCTCGGTCGGGAGATGCAAAATCAAATGCTGCATTGGACTAAAGAAGCCCGATGGAAAGATCTTCTCAAGTTGCAGATCAACTCCGGCGCCAACTCTTCCATTTCTTCTACCACGACAGGCGATAGTTCTTTCGCACAAAGAACAGGGAAGAAATAGCTCAGTTCTGCCAGTACTAGTCATTCATCCTCAGGGATGAAGCCACGCAACATCACCGGCATTACCCGCTCAATCCATATGTGCCAATCATGACTCTTGAGACCAAATATCTTCAATTTATCAAGATTCGCTCCCCTCTTTAGATTCGCTGCATACCCATCGGGGAACATCAACTGCTGTTGCACCCATAAGATAATTTCCCTCATAGCTGGCCTTCCAAGATTGAACCATGCCTTTGGCTTCATCCAGTTCTGCTTTCCTTTCGGTTCTTTCATGGTTTGTAACGGCCTATCACATAACGCCTCCAGATCGACTCTAGCCTTAGTATTATCCTTTGACTTCCCATCTATGCCAAACAATGTACCAAAAAGTGCCTCGGCGATATTCTTCTCAGTGTGCATCACGTCGATGTTGTGTGGGCAAAGGAGGTCTTTGAAGTAAGGCAGATCTCATAAGCATGTCTTGTGAGTCCAGGCGTGTTTAGAATTATACCCCTTGAAGTACCCTGGACGCTCTGGATCTGGCTCGAGAGCATTTAACTGATCCAGTGCATTGGCCTGTCAACGCAGGTGGTGCAGATTTTTTGACAACTCTACCTCTGATGAAGTTCTTCTTGTCTTTCCTGAACTTATTGCGAGGATCCAGGAACTGTCTATGCATGTCTAAGCAAGAAAACTTGCGACCGGCCTAAAGCCAATGAAACTCAAGAGCTCCCTTGCATGTGGGGCACGGGAACCTTCCATGCACACACCAACCAACGAATAGCGCATACGCCGACAAGTCATGCATCGAGTACATGTACCAGACACGCATTATGAAGATCTGTTTGCTATAGGAGTCGTATGTCTTGAACCCATTATCCCAGGCTTCTTGCAATTCGTCCTTAAGCGGCTGCATGTACACATTCATATTTTTCCCCGGATAGTTGCCCTGGAATTATCAACCTCAGGAACATGTTCTTTCTTTGCATAATCTGTCCGGGGAGATTGAGTGGAAAGAAAAATACGGGGCAACAACTGTATTGGGTTGCCGTCAGACCAAATACACTGAACCCATCTGTGCTGACGTCGATTCAAGGATGCCTCGGATCTGCCGCTTTGTCATCATGTAATTCATCAAACTTCTTCCACGCAACACCATCCGATGTGTGTACCATCATCAGATTCCCATCTGCATCTAGTTCGGTTCTTTTGCCCGTTTTGTGCCATGTCATCTGTCTGGCCGTCTCTTCAACCATGAAAAGACGTTGAAGTCTTGGTACGATTGGCATATACCGAAGAACACTAACGGGGATGTTAGTCTGCGTCTTCTCACCCATACCGTTGTCTACCACAACATACCTGGAAGACTTGCAAATGGGACAATAGTTCAAGTCCGCATAGTCAAGCCTAAATAAGGCACATCCTTTCTCACAGGCATGTATCTTCTCATAGGGCATCTTCAGTGCACAGAGGATTTTGTCCGACTGGTACAGGTTTGCAGGCATTACATGGCCTTTGGGTAGAAAGCGTCCAAATACTGTCATAATTGCGTCGTAGCATTCTCTGCCCAAGTTGAACTGAGCCTTCAGAGCCATTACTTGTGAGATGGCATCCAACTGACAAAGCTCAGTGTGCTCGTGGAGCGGACGTTTTGAAGACTCCAACATTTCATTGAAGGCCTTTGCAGATTCCTCCATCTCCTCGTCCGAATCCCGAGCATCATCCAAGTCTTGCACCATGTTTTCCATCCCGGTACCATGCTCGTCGGTGCAACGACGAACCACCTCAGCTCGGTCACGTTGGGCAGACTCACCATGAAATGTCCACACCGTATAATTGGGCGTAAAACCACTCTTCTGCAGGTGTTTGCCCATTTCAGCCTCTGTCCTCTTTTCCCAATTGTCGCACCGGGAACAGGGGCATCTGGTTAGTACTCCCAGGAGTATATATTTGTTGTGTGTCCAGTAGTATATATATATATATATATATATATATAGGAAAATGGGTTAGTACTCCCAGGAGTACATACTCTACAGGTCTCTTGTTGTTTCGTTCGCTAGTTCCATGCCTCGCCCCGCAGCCCTTTATTTTGCCTGCTAATTAACTGAAATAATAATATGTGAAAAAAAACTCTAACTAAACAAGGTCATTGCTCCGATTTTTCTGGAGGTTTATTGTTTAGCTGGCGACCTTATCCAGTTGAACGCATATCGATCTCTTCTCCCGTGTCATTAGCGGCGGCGGTGACGACGGCGACGATGGCGGCTTGCACGTGGTTGGGGGCACGATATTGGCTGCAAAAGAAGAGCTCGCTCGGCGGCGTCCTCCACTGCAGTACGTGGTTCCTCTTCTCACCGGCCAACGGCCACAACGACAATGACCAAGTTCGTTTCTGCCGCGGATGGCCATACTCAAAATCAGATCTACGGTTCGCTCAGATCTCCTCTTCTTCAAGCCTCCAGGTCGTCTGCTTCACCTGCAGCGCCGCTAGTTGAAGAGCGCCATGCAAGAGAACAACGACGCCCAGTTTTTCCCACTTGATGTTGGAGTCTAATCCGAGTTCTCCAACCCATAAGCAGCTGTTTTGGAAGCCCACTAATCAAGTAATAGTAGGTACCTTCTCGATTTGTCTCATTACCATCTGCATACATAAATTCCTCATGGCAGAAATTTAATCCTGTTGAGCGCCATTGATTCTGGCGGCTCTCCTTCTGACTTCTTTCGGGTAAACAGGGAAGAAACCACCATGGATCCGATGCGACATGTTTGCGTGTGCAATATTTTCTGCATTTTTCCTTCTTGATAATGCTGTGGTCATTGTATTAGGATACCAAATATTTGGTATATTCATCGCGGGTTAATGAGAATATGAGCTAAATCCATCATGCCCTGAGTGCAGTTCTAGTAAACTAGATGAGTATATTCATCAATGAAATCAGGATATACATCCACCTTCGTTTAATTTCCGTGGCCACTGTCCAATTGATTGGAGAACCAGAGGAGACTCACCTTCTCTCACCCCAGCTACCTAATTAAACTTTTATTCTTCAAGATCTACACAAATTTTCATACATCAGGTCAGCTACTGTCCTTCCTCGTGTAAACAAACTCTGAAGCTCTTTTTACTCTGTTTCTTTGTGGATGCTTGGTACACCTAGTTCAGTTTTTTCGTATATATAGCCAGAGACTTTGATATATTGTACAATTATACAAATTATTTTTCAAGCAAATCTAACTTATGTTGCTAATTGTTTCCATTGAATATCCATGGATGCAATGCATGTAGGTTTGTGTGACTGAGGAGCAACTCCATGCGATCTACAGAAGCATATCTGCAGCTTTCCGGAAGACATAATCCTTCTTTTCTCCATTTTTTTGTAGCATTTAATACTTTTTGAAGATGTAAAAATAGTTGCATAGTCCAGTTTTCTTGATCAGTATAAATGTTTCTGCTAATATGCAAATTTCTGTAGAACGAGTGCATCTTATTAAGCATGTTCTGCTAGATAGACCAATAGTTCTATCTGAAGTAGTATACACTTCTTTGGCAATATTAATATGTATTTCTTTGGTTACAAGCACTGTATAGTTCTTCGAATGATAAGCAATAGTATGTGAAATGGTTGCATATGCTTTTTGAATGATACTAACTATATACTTCTTACAAAAAAGAGGTCATGCTGAAGTATATACTGTTTTTAATCCGATGAAGTATATACTTCAAATCCAGTGAAGCTGTTTTAATCCCATGAAGTATATAATGCTTTATATCCAGTGAAGTATACTGCTTTAAATTCAGTGAAGTATATAGTTGTTTTTTAAACAAGGAGTATATGCTTATGTATCATCCACTGAAGTATGTACCACCTTAAATAAGGACTATATAACACATACTTCTTTTAATTGTATCATATAACTGTAAAAGCTGCAGTATATATTACATAAAACAGTATATGCCCCTTAAAAAATTAGTATATATAGTCCTTACAAAACAAGTACATACCTCCTCCTAATAAAAAAAGTTAGCATATACTTGAAAAAAACAGTATTTACCTGCTCCAAGGAAAATGGACTGTAGACCTTTTGAGATTATTGAGGTACATACTCCTTCAGAAGTGAAACTACAGTACTGAATATACTACAGTACATAGATGGAGACGAACAAACCCATGCAATCTTCCAAGTTGCTACGTACGGGATCAATTCAATCGGCACCAACGATCTCTAATTCTCCTTCCAAACGCAAGCACTCTATTTAAAACTTGATATACTCCTAAGGGAAGGTGACGTACTTCCTTCCGGAATAACAACTCTTAAACAGATTCCTATTTTCTAGCGGGTCAAGATGGTCGTTCCTCCCTTCCAGGTCACCACATGGACCCACCTTATATACCGATTATTTATCTGCCATTTTTACGTTGGTTCTCATCTGTTTATCTTATCCATCCGGGGTGGGAGTACATACTCGTGGGAGTATAAAAGAGGAGTCCTATATTTCCCTCAAAAAAAAAAAGAGGAGTCCTATATATATATATATATATATATAGGACAAATGTTTCCTACAAGCAGTGGTAGTTACCACCACTCGCGTTTTGTATGTTGTATGTAGTATCTGTCGAAACCTAGAGTATGTACGTGTAGTATGTAGTATATAACAATGATTAGGTAGTATATATACTAATTTTTAGGTAGTATGTATCATTTTTTGAGTATGCTCTTTTTACGCATAAATATGTACGTATTTTACAAATATAACAAAAACTATGGGCTCAAATGCAATTTTTTCATGTAACTTGCTTTGGAATATCTTAGATATAATATATGAACATATTTAAAATAATAAAATTATATATATAGTACCATATGGTAGTATATGAGACATGTGGGGTAACTACCACCGGGTGGTAGGATGGATTTTCCCTATATATATATATATATATATATATATATATAGAGAGAGAGAGAGAGAGAGAAAATTGATTCTACCACCTAGGGGTAGTTACCTCCACTTTTTCCACCACACTATTCTTTAAGATGTGTGCTTTTCTAAACGGGTAGTCAAGCTAGCCTAAACCTGATAGCTTGTAACAAACCCTTTGCTATTTCCATTCATTATCCTTTGGTTAGTTTTTTCGGATAATATCCTCTGGTTAGTTGAACGAACAAGGCGCGTATAAATTAGTTAGTCAGGTGGCGGCCTAGTTAGTCACATGGCCGCGCGGCCGCCATCAAAATGATGATGATGAGCGCTCGACAAATTTGTCCAGGTGATCACTCACTCACCAATTTGTTTATACATGATCGGGATTGTAGGTAATTTAGAATTAATTGCTTTTCTCTGTCCATGGATCTTATAGGAATTATTGCCGTACGGCCACGATGGATTAGAAGCATCTGACCGCACTGAATTCCCTAGATGGGGCGACGGTCTCAACGGAAATCTGTCGATGTAAAGGTACACTACTGGGACACGCAGACACAGCAGCCACACGCAGACGCAGTGATGCATCCGGATGCACCATAGCGCACATGCATGCGTTGATGCAGTGGCCACGGTATGGAAACATCTTTAGCACACGCATGCTGATGCACATACGTCTTTATGCCACTCTTCAAAATGGATTCATACACAAGCTTTGGTATGCCCGGCCGCTAATTTTCTTGCACGATATCGCGCTCATGCAGTATAGAGCCGGATCCTATAGCCCGCTGTCGGGGAACCGTCCGATTGTCCTCTGAGTGCTTGACTATAACCTACAACTGCGAAGCGAATTTGAACAAGCTGAGCTATATATGGTGTAGAACACAGCCATCGATCAATGGTTGCTAGCTCAGTGATGCATCACATATGTACAGATTGTCTACTTTTATATTGAATATCTCAACGAGATGTACCCCTTGCTACTTCCAAAAAAAAGTATAAACTTCATACTCTCTTCCAAAAAGAACAAATATTCAACACACTCTCACGAGAATAAAAATATAAGGTCCAAGCCACCACTTTAGAGTTATGTACATAATACACACTCAATATTTTGGTTCAAATAAAAGCATACATGATCATTTCGCTACTGAGGAAAAATAATATACCCGTTAAAAAAAGACGCATAATTCTTACTAAAATTGTGAATATACTACAACTAATAGTACATGTATATGCTCCATGTACTTCAAGAACAAACTTTATACTACATACTAAAGGCTATCTTTTTGTGAAAGCTAATTCATTTAAAAAATGTCAGTACTCCATACTCCAATTTTATGTTGATATACTTCATACTCCAATTTTATATTAATACTCCATACTACATACTACATACTACATACTACATACTACATACTACATACTCCAATTTATATTAATACTCCATACTACATACTCAAATTTAATATTACATACTCCAATTTTATATTAATACTCCATACTCCAATTTTATATTGGTACTCCATACTACAATTTTATTTTAATACGCAACTACCCATAATTATATGATACTACTACATACTTTAATTCTTTGACAAGACTCCATCACTAGTAGAAAAACACCTATTAGTCCCGGTTCGTAAGGGCCTTTAGTCCCGGTTCATGAACCGGGACTAATGGGTCGTTACTAATACCTCCACCAATTAGTCCCGGTTCGAACACGAACCGGGACAGATGTGCCTCCACGTGGCCGGTCCGCCGAGCCCAGTCAGGGGACCTTTGGTCCATGTTTTTTTTTAGAAAAGCGGCTGTTTTAGGAGTTTTGGGGGTTATTTTTAGGTTGTTATTAGCTAGCTAATAGAGAGAAGTGTCCTCTCTTATATCTTCGTCCTTGGTTTATCAACGCTGCTGCTATGTTCATTTCACCCGCTGATATAACATGCTCATGCATGCTCGCATCATACATCATTATATATAATAACAAGTCCTACTAATCATGCATCATCATACAACTCTACTCGTTATTAATAATAATTCATACGATCATCATCCTCATAGTCATCGAACCCAACCCTACATAATTGTTCTTAGCACATGATCATCAGTATCAGGTAGGACCTAAACACCCTTAAGGTAAAATAGCATAAAACAATATAGACCCTGACTCTCCATTATGAAGAATGGCGATCATCATGTTTCCAATTCTTGCCCTTCGCTGCTTTTTGCTTCCAAGAAGCTCCTTACGACTGTCCATACATTTTTTCCATTCTTTGATTGTCATGTCTCCACTTCATTTAGAAATCCGGTATGGACAGTTGAGATTCAGAGGATGACCTGGATATATGTTCAAAACATGAAGGCTGCCATTCTCATACATCAAATGAGGCACACAATCCTCTGGGATTCTCTGTTGAAAAACATAGTAATAACTTCTTAGTTAGCAATGATGTACTAGTTTTAGAAGTATGCAAAAAGATGCACGGATGTCGTAATAGTAAAAAATCTTACCAGGGTATCTCCATGGTAGTTACCGTAGTTCAACACGTGCACTAGTGGCACGTATTGACCATAATATTGAGGAGTTCGATTGTAGACATTGTAATTCTCAAGATCTCTATAAAATGCTATCAGATGATTTTTCTCCTTATAAGTTAATTCGGAGCCATTGGTGTAGTGGGTTTTGTCTACCATCTTCCGCACATTCTTTGAACAATCAAAATAAACTGTCAATGGAAATAAGCTGTCAACTATTTTGAAATAAACAATATAAATTACTTAATAACTATGTTAAGCTCACATGGGGGAAGAATTGGAGGTGTATCCACAAGGACCCAAATCGAAGGTCTCTCTTGCTCGATTGCAAGATCACCAAGATCCATGGTGACAAGCATACCCTCATCAAGACCATACATCTTGCAAAGTGCTTCCCAATTTTTGCAACCAAAATGGGTTACACTCTGAGCATTGTACAACTTTACTTGAAAATCCACACCATGATGGGTACTTAGGATAATTTTTTGGTTTGAAACTTTCATGGTCTTCAAAACCCATCCTCTCCAAGACATAGCGTCTTGCAAAGCATGGGATAAGCTAGTCGAATTGGAAAAAAGATGAAAAATATTGTCATGATTAAAATAGTTGTAGTCATGATTAATTAGGAAAAAAACTATTGTCGTCGTTGCGTACCGTATGAACATCGAATGTCTCGTCGAGCTTAATGCAGAAGCGCCGATCTTCGTCCAGCTCAATGAACCTGTCGTAGATACCTCGGTCGTCGTGGCACCAGTCGCACAGCACCGGGCGGTTTTCGTCGTCCGAGTACGACATTTCTAGCATATGTTCATAATTCAAATGAAGGAGAACTTATCCAATATGAGCATTCAATTATAAGCAAAACCAAATCATAAAATAAAGTAGTATTCAAATTAGCATGATTCAATAATTATAAGCAAAAGTACACATCATCTCTTGGTGTTCGTGACATCGTCGAATATTATCACTAATATAGCATCACTAATACAACTAGAACCGTAGCGCCCGACGGGTATCGACGCGGGCGGTGGACACCCGAAGATAAGGAACCATCACAGGATCATAGCTCGGTGAGATCCACGAAGAACGTGCGGTATTGTCGAACCTGCCCTCCAATGCAACCATGTAGCGACGGACGTGCTCGTCCTCCTCGCTGACACGGTGACGTACCACCTCCGCGGTGTCCGGAAGCCTCGGCACCGTGACTGGCCCACGGACCGCCACCAAACAAGGATCGGGTCAACAACGGGCTGCCTCCTCACCAACCTACGTCCCCCGGAAGGTAGCACCTCCCAATACCAGCCCGGTGGAGCCCAGTCCCGAACATGGCCCTGATCAAGCAAGCCTCCACCGCCGAGTCGACGACGACGAGGATGCGGGATAGGCATCGCCGACGTCGATGCGGGAACTACTTCTATATATAGTTAAATAAAGTAGTTTTATTAATTAAATCAACTAGTTCAACTACTAAGCACTTACTACAAATAAATAAAGTAGTACTTACTAAAAACAAACTACTTCTATATATAGTAAAATAAAGTAGTTTAACTATAGTTCTATTATTTTCCTAACTAAAAATAAACTACTTTCTCTTCTTATTTTTTCCTTTTTCCTCTATTCTAAATATGAACATATTCATAAATGACTTCTATCATTCACAATTTTTCTATACATACACAATAAATTGACAAAGAAAATAATATGAACAAAAAAATCATTAAAATTCTATGAACAAAATTACAACAGGAAAAATCATAAAAATTCTATATGAACAAAATTTGACATATTCGATCTTTGCATATATATGAACACATATACAAACATGCATATATATGAACATACAAACATCTTTTCATAAAAATCTATTAACAGAGAAAAATCTAACAAAATATGAACAAATTAATTACACAATATGAAAAAATATCTGACAGAAAAATCTATGAACTACACATCTAAATTACTACACATCTAACAAAAACTATGAAACTACAAAAAATCTAACAAAAAATTACTTGCTCACGGCGACGGCGTGTCGGGACGGCGACGGCGACGAGGTGCGGCGCTGGGCGGGCGGGCGCGGTGATTTGTCGACGGTGAGGCGGCAAGGCGTTATGGGTCGGCGGGCGGCGACGGGCAGGGCCGGCGGGCACGGGCGCTGGCGCTGGCGGCGACGACGCTGGGCGGCGCGACGACGCGGGCGCAACGGCGACGGGCGTAGGCGGAGACGGACGGGCAGCCTGGACGCTGTCGGGCGGCGGGAAGAAGGAATCGAACCAAATTTTCGCGAAAAGCCGCTTATATAGGCAAAGCATTGGTCCCGGTTCATGGCAACAACTGGGACAAAAGCCCCCTTTAGTCCCGGTTGGAGGCTCCAACCGGGACCAAAGGCCTCTTTTCAGCAGCGGAAAGGGCGGGAAGCAGAGGGCTTTGGTCCCGGTTGGTGCCTCCAACCGGGACTAAAGGGTGGGCATTGGTCCCGGTTGGAGCCACGAACCGGGACGAATGGCCTTGTGCTGCCACGGTGCGGTACGAAAGTTTAGTCCCACCTCGCTAGGCTGAGAGGGCGCGGTGGTTTATAAGCCTTCGCCGCTCCCTCTCAAGCTTTTCTGCACCGCAGGCTTACGGGCCTACTTACTCTTTGCTTTGGGTCCCTTGGGCCACTTATGGGCTGGATCCTGGCCCGTGATGGGTTTCTAGTCATTATCCAGGCCGTGGGGCCCAGGGAGGCACTTTTTCTTTACTTATTTATTTTATTGCAGCTGTTTTTAGTCCCACCTGCCAAGCGAGAGGCACTCGTAGCTGTTTATAAGCCCTGAGTGCAGAGACAATGAAGAAGAGGCTCAATGCTCACCTGCACGTTGGTTCGCTTCAAGCCTTGAGGAATAGGGTATACTGCACAGAGCTATGTGCACTGCAGTTTACACTATTCGAAAGGCTTGAAGCGAATTAACTAGCATTGCGCCTCTTTTTTATTTTTAATGACTTATTACCACACAGAAATAAATAGAAAAAATAAATATAGCAGAAAAGAAAAAAAACTATATAAAAAACTACTCATAAATAGATAGAAGAAAAAATAGTTGTGATTAACTTTACTAAAATCTTTTTAATTTTTAATAACTTATTACAACTCAGAAATAAATAGAAAAAATAAATATAGCAGAAAAGAAAAAACTTTATAAAAAACTATTCATAAATAAATAGAAGAAAAAATAGTTGTGATTAACTTTACTAAAAATGAGCATAGATGCTTATTTTTAATGACTTATTACAAATCAAAAATAAATAGAAGAAAAATAGTTGTGATTAACTTACTAAAAAATGAGCATAGATGCTTATTTTTAATGACTTATTACAATTCAAAAATAAATAGAAGAAAAAATAGTTGTGATTAACTTTACTAAAAATGAGCATAGATGCTTATTTTTAATGACTTATTACAATTCAAAAATAAATAGAAGAAAAAACGTTGTGATTAACTTTACTAAAAATGAGCATAGATGCTTATTTTTAATGACTTATTACAATTCAAAAATAAATAGAAGAAAAAAAGTTGTGATTAACTTTACTAAAAATGAGCATAAATGCTTATTTTTAATGACTTATTACAATTCAAAAATAAATAGAAGAAAAAACAGTTGTGATTAACTTTACTAAAAAATGAGCATAGATGCTTATTTTTAATGACTTATTACAATTAAATAATAAATAGAAGAAAAAATAGTTGTGATTAACTTTACTAAAAAATGAGCATATATGTTTATTTTTAATGACTTACTACAATTCAGAAATAAAAAGAAGAAAAAATAGTTATGATTAACTTTACTAAAAAATGAGCATAGATGCTTATTTTTAATGACTTACTACAACTCAGAAATAAAAAAATATAGCAGAAAAGAAAAAAATACTATAAAAAACTACTTAGAAATGAGCATAGATGCGCTTATAGAGGAAATTCAACTTAAATTCATAACAAATTTCAAGAGAAATTCGTATGAATTTAGGCTAAATTCCCTATATAAGGGCATCTATTTTCATTTTCAGAGGAGCTCAATAAGGCAGAGAGGGAGGGGCTTATAAACCGGTCTGATTCCTCTTCAGTTGGCGAGGTGGGACTAAACTCTCAAGAATAAGGACCAACCCTTTAGCCCCGGTTGGTGGCATGGACCGGGACTAATGGGCAGCCTTTGGTCCCGGTTCAAGCCACCAACCGGGGCCAATGGTGGTGGGCCAGGAGCGAGGCCCATTGGTCCCTGTTTGTCCCACCAACCGGGACCAATAGGTCCAGACGAACCGGGACCAATGGCCCACGTGGCCCGGCCGGCCCTGGGGCTCACGAACCGGGTCCAATGCCACCATTGGTCCCGGTTCTGGATTGAACCGGGACTAATGTGCTAGACCGGCCTGGACGATTGGCCCCTTTTCTACTAGTGCATACTCCAATTATATCCTCATACTACATACTCCAAGCATACGTGGAATACGCTACATGTTGTTTAAAAAGGAAAAAAGAAATACTCCCTCTGTAAACTACGTACTTCGTACTAATTATGTAAACTACGTACTTGATATATATATAGGTAAAATGTTTGGGGCACCTAGGTGCCTTGGCACCTAGGCCCATTATGGCAAGCCATTTTATTAGTGCATGGCGTGCAATCAATGAAATATTAGCTTTCCATTTTTCATTTGCATGCACTACTCACTCAACGGTTAATGATTACTTTCCAAAAAAATATTATGTTGATTTCCTAGAATAATCCTTTTCCAAGTATTATGTTGATGTACTATACCTAATGAAAATATACACATATGCGGGCTATTATATCTAATGAAAATATATACACACCGTAGATATTACTTAACGAAAAATATACATATACCCGTGGTATTATATCTACAAAGAATATACACATACCTTAGGTATTATACCAAATAAAAATTATGGATATACCTTGGCTATCTCGAATACCTACTAAGACGTAATAAATATACCTCAAAAATATCATGAGTATCTACTTAAATCTGTATATATCTAGATGATGTACGTACTCCAAATCATTGACACATGCCTGAGGTATCAAATACCTACTAACAAGACACAATGTATATACTCAGAAATTTCATAAGTATGCAGATACCTCAAAATAAATTTGCGAGTATGTGATTTTTTAGTACCAAAGATATTCTAGTGTATTTCTATACCCAAAATATTTCAGGGTATATGCGATGTTTATTAATATGTACGTACAACCAGCTGACAAACTTAAAATGATGTACACATTTACCATTTCGGTATTTTATATTTTTGGATGTGTGAAACATGAGAATACCCAATATGTTTCTAGATTCCTTTGTTTTTAATAAGAACATACATGCACGTACTCTACATACCTCAGACACAAGAAAAGCTGTGTTTCTAAAAAAATGAAGATATATATATGACGTATTAGAAAATACGATTTTATTAGTTTGGCATATACGTGGAGTATCAATACGACTATTTTTGTCTAGAAGTCAGGCAGTTAATGCACGTCCAAAATTAGGGAGATATTTCCTTCCTTATTGACGTGGACCAATCAAATTAATACCTTATTAAGAAGACAAGTAATCACGAACTTAAATAGCGTTAATTGATGTATTCTTTCCAAATATAAGGTATCATAAATGTGTGTGCTTACTATATTAGCACGTATCCTAAAGCAATCTAACGGTGGGTACATAAGGTGCCTGGGCTCTTAAGTGTCCCAAACGGTTGTCCTAGTATATAAATATATATAATTCACCATGTATATATTCATCAGTTGATCTAGTTTGTCAATTTTATTACGTCCATGCAACCTACGCTCTAATAGGTAATGATAGGTCCTAAGCCCACACGGGTATGTGTAGATTGGGTTCCTTTTCCCATGCTATGCTCCGGATGCGACGCAAAATTTCGGCAGCACCTCCCCGATGTTCTCCTGATACACGTCTCTGCAATAAACAGAGAGGATGTGTACCCGGAGAACAACAGGGGAGGCACTAACGAAATTTATGCGTCGGGTCCAGAGCAAAGCATATGGGAAAACGAACCCAATCTACACATACTCGGGTTGTCCATGGATAGGGTTGGACAATTCGAAAGAATCACGGTTATAAATATGCAAATGCATGCATATTTATAGATGTAACCCTTTCGAACGGGAGACGCATAGTGGTTACGCATACTGATGATTGACACCTATAGCTAGCAAGTTTCATCGGCACGAAGACCGTAACAGAGCAAATGAAGGGGGAGGAGGAGATGTCATTTGTGCTCACCAAAGAACGCATGGGCGGAGCTCGTCGAACGCACGGGGAGGTCGTCAAACACCACACCCTCGCAGCGACGAAACAACTGCACATTTGAATCCACCCGATAAACACAAATATGTATGATGTTTTGCATAACAAAATTGAAAAATATATGACCTAACTCATAATTCACAAATATATGACCCCGTCGGCCTCTGGAAGGCCAAAGAGCACCTTCTACATATTCTTATTTTCTTCTTCTTCTTCTTCTTCTTCTTCTTCTTCTTCTTCTTCTTCTTCTTCTCCCCTCCTCTTCTTCTCCTACACTTTCTTCTTCTTCTCCCCTCCTCTTCTTCTCCTACACTTTCTTCTTCTTCTTCTTTTTCTTCTTCTCCCCTCCTCTTCTTCTCCTACACTTTCTTCTTCTTCTTCTTTTTCTTCTTCTCCCCTCCTCTTCTTCTCCTACACTTTCTTCTTCTTCTTCTTCTCCCCTCCTCTTCTTCTTGTTCTTCTTCCCCTTCTACATATTCTTCTTTTCTTCTTCTTATTTTTTCATCTTTTTTCTACTTCTTTTAATTATATGACTAATTACCTAAAACCCATGCACTAAATCTAACACTAAACCTAACACTAACAATTAAACAGCAAAAAAAGAAAAAAAAGAAAATAACTCACTGGAGCCGACGGGGGCCGGGGCTTCGCAATGGCAGGGTGGCGGTGGCGGCCAGGGTGAGGCTCGGGCGGTGGAGCTCATCATGGGGAGGCGGTGGCGGCCCGAGCCGTGGGAGGCGAGGCGATGGGGCTGCGGTGGCGGGTGGTGGGCGGCGGCGCTGGGTGGTGGGGCGACGGCCGGGCATCGGTGGGTGGGGTGAGGCGGCGAGGTGGTGGGGCGACGGGCAAGCGGCGGCGGTGGTGAAAGCGATGGCGGTTGGCGGGGGCGGCGGCAGGGGGTGGGGGCGGCGGCGGGTGGCGGGAGCAGTGGCAGGTGGTGGGGGCGGCGATAGGCGGCGGCGTGGTGGCTCGGGATGGAGAGAGGGAGAGAAACAAAGAGATGGATCCGGGGCGGCGTGGGTCTCGGCGTTAGTTAGGTTAGTTCTTTGCCGTCCGCCAAACCTTTGCCGTCAGCTTTTTTTCTCTTTGCCGTCCGCTAGCTGATGGCAAAGAGGGGGTCCGTTAAGTTTTTTTAATCAGCTCGTTAGTGGGGACCACCACTCTCTTTGCCGTCCGCTAGCTGACGGCAAACAGTTGGCTGATGGCAAAGACCGTTCTTTGCCATCAGCCAGTTCTTTGCCGTCCGTTTTCTGTAAGAGGACGGAAAATACCTTTTTTGCCGTCAGCCAGCAGACGGCGAAGACTTGGCTGACGGCAAATAAGCTAACTCCAGTAGTGTATGTGTCGAGAGGGATATCGAGCACCTTTCTTCTTAACTACCTAGTAGCTCTCTATATATATATATATATATATATATATATATATATATATATATATATATATAGCTCTAAATATCTATCTATCTCGCTAGAGAGAGAGAGAGCAAGATAGGGAGAGAGTGGGAGGAGAGGGAGAGAGGAGAAGGCGGAAGGCATTAATGGAAGGGGGTGGTGGAGGGCAAAGAAGAGGGGAGGGAGGGCATTAATGGAGGGGGTGGTGGTGGAGGGTAAAGAAAGAGGGGGTGGTGATGGGAGGCTCTAATGGAGGGTGTGTTGGAGGGGCAAAGAAGAGGGGGGTGGTGGAAGGGCAAAGAAGAGAAGAAGGGAGGGCTCTAATGGAGGGGTGGTGGAGGGGGAGCATTAGAACAAGCAAGGTCCAAGGAAAGGGGGAGAAAGGAAGGGGGAGAGGAAGAAGAAAGGGGAGGAAGGAGGGGAAAGGTGGTAGGTGGCTGGCGACCATAGCAGTAGCGCGGGGAGCCAAAACACGCTACTGCTATGGCAGCTTGCAAAATATATGCGGCTAGTGTTGCACTACCTACAGCGCGATCTAGAAAAACACGCTATTGGTAAAATGTTATACATAGAAAAGTAGCAGTAGCGCGTTTATCTAAACAGGCGCTATAGATCCAAAACTAACAGTAGCGCCGGTTGGACGACCAGCGCTGCTAATATTTATTGACCAAGGGGTGTGGTGTGTTACACTTAGCAGTAGCATGGGGCTAGGTAACAAGCGCTGCTGCTAACACATACCAGTAGCGTGCTTTCCACCCAGCGCTACTACTAACTACTAGTAGTGTGGGGTCATAAACAAACGCTACTGGTAAAATTCTATCTATAAGCATTTCCCTAGTAGTGCATGTTTCTCATCGCCGTTGCAGGTTCACGACCAAGACAATTTTCATCTTTAGTTAGAACCGCAGCAACAATTGGTGTAATATAACTCTGCAGTACCTTGAAACAATGCATGTTATTTCCCTGTTCGATTTCCCTTTGTATGTCCACCCTATGTTTAATTGGATAGGCTTGCCGGCGCGTAAACCCAGGCCGCGGCGTTTCGAGGACGGATCCTCAACAGCCGGTCGAGTGCACTTGCGGCCAGGCAAACCATGCACCTTGCCGTTCTCAGCGCGGCCGCTTGAACCGTCGAGCGGACTCGAAACAGAACAAGGGCGTTGCCGATAGCGGAAAGGCCACCTTGCCGTTCTCGACGCGGCCGCTCGAACTGTTGAGCGGACTCGAAACAGGTTAAGGGCATTGGCAATAGCGGAAGGCCCCATCGCGTGCAGGTGTCTCATACTAAGAGCAAGGTCTCCGAGGAAAATAACCTTATACATAAAGGAATTATTCAAAGTTTCGCATGACTTAGCTTTTCTGTCGCTGCGCGAGCGTTCGCTGCATCCGCAAATGATGCCGCTCGTTCAGTCGTCTTCTTCTTGGGGTGACGACCACGATGAAGCCGCTGCGCCAACTAGACCGGATTTTCACAGCTGCGCCCCTACCTAGCGCGCCAAAGATGTCGGGGGAAACGACACCTACGGGATCACTGGGAATCCCTTTTGCTACGGTTGGCGGGCGCGGGGCTGTGCAAAGAGCGGGTCTAGAAGCCAGCACAAGGATCGTTTGCCTAGGTTCGGGCCGCGAGGATGCGTAATACCCTAGTCCTGCTTTGGTGTATATTTGAATGTTCTTGAGCTCTTGAACTAGCTACGGCGCGTGCGTCGTCCAAAAAGATCTGAATCCTCTCCCAGTATGCCGCGGGCCTCCTTTTATAGACAAAGGGGCTGCCATAGTGGCACACAGGAGGTGGAAAGCTATACAGTGGTCGAGCTTATCGCCTGTCATTACATGACAAGGTGCATTAAATGCTCTACTTAGGTGTCCACTTGCTTTATCAGGGGAAGTAACGAGGCCCGTCCCGTCTGTCGCTGCTCCGCCTTGCCCCGACACGCGTCCATGCCAACGAGGCATGCAGCGCCATGTAGGCTGGCAGGCTGCTGAGTTGGCGTGGTGGTAGGGTCTTCATGAAGATCTGCATGCCACCACGCAGGTGCTTGCTGAGTTGGCCTAGAGGCCGCACGTCACCACGCAGGCGTTCGCCTAGTTGATGGGCAGGCAGCTGCATGGGAACGGCGGCGGGGCTTTGGCAGATGTGAGCCTGGTCGTGGCCCTGCGGATGTCTTCGGCAAGAGTCTTGTCGGGGCCCCGGCAAGGATCTTGCCGTGGCGTCGTGGTCGTCCCCGGCAAGGGGCTTTCCGGGGGTCTCGTGGGTATTCTCGGCAAGGATCTTACCGTGGATCCTCGTCTTCTGGTTCTCATCGGATCATGTATGCTTCTGGTCTTCACAAAGATCTGCATGCCACCATGGAGGTGCCTCCCGAGCCTTGATTCCAAAGTGGTTGATGGTGTTGGAACTCTTGGGCTCAAGGGTGGCGGCCCTGCTGGTGTTGGGCAAGTTGCCCCAGTAAGGGCCTTGCCGGGGGAGTTCTCCTCGCCCCTCTTCTCTTTGTGTTTCTGGCTTGGCGTTGGTCTGGTTGTCTTGTGGCTTTGCTTCCCTCCTCTGCCCTACTAAGTGTGGCCAGGGGCGTGGGGCTGCGACTGCCGCGCATAAGTAAAGGGGTACAAAAAGGGACCCCTACTCTTGTACACTGTCAAACAAGTATGCAGCAAGATAGCCCAATCCTTTTGAGGCAAAGGACAGGCCAAAACGGTCTCTTATGATAAGCAAAGAGTTCTTGAGGGGACAAGGGAATTTCATCTAGTCACTTTCATCATGTTGGTTTGATTTGTGTTCGCTACTTTGATAATTTGATATGTGGATGGACCAGTGTTTAGGTGCTGTTCTTACTTGAACAAACCTCCTACTTATGATCAATCCTCCCGCAAGCATCCGCAACTACGGGAAAAGTATTAAGAATAAATTCTAACCATAGCATTAAACTTTTGGGTCCAATCGGTCCCTTATGGAATAGTGCATAAACTGGGTTTTAAGCTTCTGTCACTCTCGCAACCCACCATTTATTTACTACTCCACAGTGCATTCCCTTAGGCCCAAATATTATGAAGTGTCATGTAGTCGACGTTCACATGACACCACTAAGGAAATCACAACATACATACCATCAAAATATCAAACACATATCAAATTCACATGATTACTTGCAACATGATTTATCCCGTGACCTCAAGAACAAAAGTAACTACACACAAATAACAAACAAGTGCATGATCAGAGGAGTATTAAATAGCATCATGGATCTGAACATATAATCTTTCACCAAATATAGTAATCAACTACAAGATGTAATCAACACTATTAGTCACCCCCTAGCACCAATCTATACTTCCGGTAACAAGATTGAATACAAGAGATGAACTAGGGTTTGAGATGAGATGGTGTTATTGAAGATGTTGATGGAGATTGCGCTCCCCAAGATGGGAGAGTTGTTGGTGATGATGATGACGATGATTTTCCCCTCCAGGAGGGAAGTTCCCCCGGCAGAATCGCTCCGCCGGAGGGCAAAAGTGCTCCTGCTCAAGTTCCGCCTCGAGACGGCAGCATTCCGTCCTGAAAGTCTTCTCCTTATTTTTTTTCTAGGTAAAAATGACTTATATACCAGAAGATGGGCACCGGAGGTGGGCCGAGGAGGCCACAACCCACCAGGGCGCGCCAGGGGGGCCTGGCGCGCCCAGGTGGGTTGTGCCCACCTGGTGGCCCCCCTCTGGTGTTTATTGGCTCCAGTATTTCTTAAATAATCCATAAAAATTCTCCGTAAAGTTTCATCTTGTTTGGAGTTATGCAGAATAGGTGGCCTGGCATAGCTTTTTCAGGTCTGGCTTTCCAGCTGCCAGAATTCTCCCTCTTGGTGTGTACCTTGCAAATTTTTATGAGAGAAAATGCATTATAATTACTCCAAAAAGCATTATTAAGGATAAAAACATTGTAAATAACAGTAAGAAAACATGATGCAAAATGGACGTATCATGCACACATAGGAAATACAAACTTTTCCCTACAAATTAAACCTAAAGTCATCAGTCACTCGTCGACGCCAAGGTAGAACTTGGCGGTAGTCTTGCGGAGCGCGTTGGCGAGGTCGTGCTACTCCTTGACAGTGGTAAGACGATTGGCGACACCTGCTTCTCCGGCCACCAAAGCTTTCTCTGCAGTGACGAGCTCCGCATCAGCCTCCCGGCACCTCTAGAAATGCAGAAAGAGTTGGTTGTGGATCTCATGGAAGCCGGCCGAAGGGCTCCGACCGCCGCTCCGAGAGAACCGGTCGTGGTCGCGCGCTTGTTTCACACGCCATGGCTCGACGGCGGGCCAGCTGGAGCTGTCGGGCTCCGCGTCGTGTCGTGTGAGCTTGTGCAAAGGCGATCCGCCATGGCCGCCACGCGCGCCAGCACCACTCGTGATCGAGCAGAAGAAAATATGGCACAACAGTTAAACAATGGCAATCTCATAAGAAATTAAACTTGTGTGAAAGTATTGCGCACGTGTGAAAACTATGAGAAAGAATGAGTGGATACTCTCAGGAACATCCACATAAAAATCTCCTAGGAGAATTATAATGATGCCCTAGGGATCTTTGCAACTGTCGTTGTCACCACTTAGCATCGTCGAACCCCGAGGAAGCGCCATAGCCTGAGAGGATGTTGTCGCTAATGGAGCCGATGTAGTTGTGGTATACCTATCGGTGACCGTCCTAGTTTGCCTTTTATCCCTGATCCACACATGGTGTTAAAATTGTCAAGGAAGAACACCTGATCCGCTAACATCAGATTGCCTTCCATGTTATTGGACTGGCATCTTCCTTCACCCATTGATTGTGTCACCCAAGATGACGACTTTTGGCCAAGTCATGAACATTTGTTTCCAAGCTTGTCAGCAGGGCGAGTAGGCGTTGCTGGAGACAGGGGCAGAGTCAAAGAATATCAACCCACCCCCGATGTTTTTTCTTACCGCCGCCTCGCCAGCAACATCCAAGGGCAAAGATGAAGTTGGGACCAGGGAAATCGAGAAGCATTAACGTGTGCAGATGGGGCGGTCGATGGCGCTGTCCACGTTGGCAAGCTACGAGACAAGCGAGTTGAGTCCACGTTGGCAAGGGTGCGTCATTCGCTTCGTCGAGAAGAAGTACCCCTCCCGATGCACGCACCTCCTCCTCTCCCCCCAAATCTCGCGCCTCCTCCTCTTTCACACGCAATTTCCTCTCTCGCCGGTCAGGGTGGCCGCTGCTGCCGGCGGCTCATCGTTCCTCCGACGCTGGCTACCGAAGGGAAGCGGCGGCAAGAGCTAGAAGGCGGGCGGCGCCGCGAGCTCTCGTCCCGAGGAAGCCGCATGAGGACGAGCATAACCCAGATGGAGTTGATGCGGTCGTCGTCGCCTCCACTGCCGCGGGATCGAATAGGGACGCGGCTCTACACCCTCCTTGGTGAGTCGTTGCTAGACCCAGCCCTTCTCCTTCTCCTCCCGCGTCCCTTTCTCAGTCACCGAGCTCGCACCGCTGCTCTTGTGGTAGCACAAACAGACGCTGCAGAACGTCTGCCCAACCTCACCACTTCCTGATTTTCCCCTCTTTCCAGTGCCTTGCTCCCGGAACTTCTCATCTTTGCTAGTGCAGATTTTGATTCTGTACGCCTACAAGGTATTTGATGAAAATCCCAGAAGGCTGACAGGGAAGGAGTGGCTCTATGAATCTGCAATTGTTTTTTGTTTGGGGTAAAATGATAGGAACTTTATGACAACAAGTACCCCAACAGCATGATTGTATGCCTTTAGCACTGGCTAGGCCCTATCAAAAGAATCTAATCACTGCACCGAGAAAAGTATTTCAATGTTCAGTTCCTATTCGTCTCGTACCTTCCATCTTGAAGATGTGCTTCTGAACTTTCCTCGCACATCCGTAGCAGCATGGACACCCTGAGCTCCACCGTCTGCATCAGCGGGGAGGCATGTTATATTGCAGGTGAATGAACACTAGCAGTGTCCACAGCAAGTTGTGCAGAGGCATCTCAGAGAGATAGAACAGGAACATGTGATCGTGAGGTTATCTTTAGGATTGCTTATGTTCTCTTTGATTCTTTCCGAATGCGAATAAGAAAAGGAAACTGAAACATGTGCACTAAAATGTGTGCTTTGCAGGCTTTTGTTTTCATGTAGGGAATGTATTTGAGTTTACACTTACCTGACTTTATATACTACTGCATCTTTTGTTTGTCGCTGGAACTGTTGTATCAAATGTGCAAATAGCACCAACATCATACAATGAGCTATGCCTGGGCGTTATTGGTGTCATTTCTCCACCCAAAATCATCGTTTTCCTATATCTAGGAGCTTCAGTAAGGTAGCTCACCAATGAGCTGGGAGTACTTTCATCCTGGGTACTTGCATGATTGAAGAAGAAATTTGGCATTCCTATAATGTGCTATTGCAGATCAAAGGTGAACTCATCACATTTTCTTACTTCAGTCTCAGGCGAACATGCTCTTGTTCAATAAAATTCATTTTTATGTAATTATTTCATTGATCCATCACATCGGCCATCCTCTGTTTCCTTCCCGCTCCTCTCGTCGGCGACCATGAGTAGGCAAAGGAAATGAAGTGCAGGTGCAGTACCGCTGCCGTCGCTGGATTTTCTCCTGGTCAGGAGGCGTGCAGGGAGATTGGCTAGGAAGTACTGAACGGTAGTTGGAGAATACCCACACAAGCGTGCCACCAAAATCTCCAAGGACTTACTCGACTCCGCCGGGTGAGATGGATTCTTTTCCTCTTCCATTCTCCAGTCATTCTGTTCTAGACCAAATAGATCCTAATGTGATCGAGTTGGAGGTGGATTCACACAAAACAGATTCGCACCGCTGAGGAAACACACTTGGTATATGCAATGTGCAGCAACAAAGAAGTGTGCAGTTGCATACGTGCCCACTAGTGCTGGTTCTAGAATGCCTATCGGATCTTTAAATCTTCTCATTCTAAAAAAAAGGATCTTTAAATTTTCGGAACCAATGAGTATAGCCCATTATCGTTGTAAGTTTGTAACCATGATACCAAAATTGAGTGTGAGCATCATACATAGTGAATGCATCTTGAGAATGGGCATTTCCATTGAATAGAAGTTATATTTCCATCATAAGGGATGCTCCAATTTGTTGTTGTTCACCTGCATAGCTGTATGTTAGTAGGGCGTACTCTTTGGAAGTTCATGTTTTTGGTATTGTGATGAATATTTAGATATTTGTCCCTCCAATTAATGGAAAGATTTAACAAATTTATGACATAGCAATCTAGCTTCATAAAAGTTGATCAGAATATGCACATATCTATGTATTTACATAATTGAATCCATAAATTTGTTTTTTTACTTGAGAACATCTCTTTTTGTATAATCCCGAAGATCTGCTCATATACCAAGTGTGTTTCCTTATTGTTTTCGTGAAGAATGACATTGTCTTGAGGCCAAATCTACCAACCGAAGAGCACGTTAGCGAGGTATACACAGGACAAGTGTATGATCTGTTTGTGCAAACCTTATGTGAATCTTAACCTTTCGTAGCAGAGGCAGTAATTCCAAACTTGAAGTACATAGCACCGCATCCCAACAGTGAAACCAGAGAGAAATGGTCTAGGGAGGAATATGGGGTCAATGTTAGAGAAGAGGGTGAAGCGTTCATGTGCATATGCAAGAAGCAGGAGATGCTCTGCTGCCATGTCGTCAAGGCAATAGTTGTTTATTAATAGATGCTCTGCTGCCATGTCGTCAAGGTAATAGTTGTCTATCAATACCATCTTCCATGCATTGCTACTGCAATATTCTCTTGGTCCTACTATATCCGTACATACAACCTTGAATACCTTCCTGCTTCAATTATTTCAGGCAATGATCTGCCTGGGCGTGTGTGAAATACCAAGGTTACATGTCTGTGCCACACTAGACAGCCAAGTCGTAGCAGAGCCCTGGTGATCCGTAGATGGACAGTCAGCTATGGAGGCACTCCGTGATATGCGTGTTAAGTTCTTAGACCTAGATGATGAAGGGTCCTACAATGTCGTCATAAGGGGCCTCGACAAACTGGACCCAGACCTAGCTGCACCAAGCGAACATTAGGGAAGCCGAGGAAGCATTGATTTATGCGTGGAAGCCTATCTGAGGCCTCTACGTTCCTTGGGCGGTTTCCGACGAAGGAGGCTCTGGGTGTTGGTGACGTCTGCGAGGAGGTAACGATGGGGTTCGACGACCGAACGAGGGCAAGGGTGCCTATCTCCCTCCTCCTGCTCCCAATCATCGGTGCGGCCACCATTGACCAGATCTTCACAACCTTAGGTGCACTCACTCTTTCCCTCTCTGCAGCACGTGGATCCATATCCTTCTACCCCCTTTCTCTATCAACTGGTGATGAAAAGATTAACGTGTCACTGCATCTTGATAGTTAGTTGTATTAACAAAATGAAGGCTGCTGCTACCGTGAAAGAACTTTAAAAGATGAACAAAAGCTGATGATGAGTTGCAGCAGATGGTCGGTGATATGTGTTTGTGCCATAGCTTTTGCACTCTGCTTACATGTCCCTCGGCAGGAGCAGCGTTGGCCGCTCGAAGAAATTCTATTCCGATGTGATTTTCTTGATTAGTCTATGCCTGAGCATCATTCCTAAATATAGCTCATCATTTATGCCTTTCTTTTTGGTCCATGATCACATCAATGTGGATGTTCCTATTAAAACAAAGGTACGGAGTTGATAATTTTCTGATTAAAAATTCCTCAATTCATGTTGGCCTAATCTTCCCTGGCTAAGGTCAGGTTTGTCTGCTGGGTTTTCGTTTATTGTAAGATGTTATTGACACACACGCGCACATGCCTAATCTGTTGGAATAAGCCATGCCCGTGGCGGTGGTGACCGGCGTGTGCGCGTCCAGGTCAGGTCCGAGGCAGGGTGTGTGCGTGTGTGAGTCTGTTGGCGATCTGTTGGGAGTCCAAGACGTAGCAGGCGCGTGTGAGCGCATCGTGCGAGTAGGCCAGGGCGTGCTGATCGGGCAGTGGAGGCGCGTCGTTGCGCGCATGTTGGTTAGTGGTTAGTGCATGCTAGGTTGATTAGTTCGTGCGTGCGTGCGTGGTTAGTGGCCGGATGCATGCGACGCGTGGGCTGTGCTCCTGTGTGCTGAGCTATATAAGGCAATGTAATCGACTTGTTCGGTGAGCCGAGTAGAATACAGAGAAAAGAATACGGCGTTCGTCGCCGGCGGGGCATCCGTTGCCCGGCAGGCGTTTGTCGCCCGGTAGTCCACTGTTCTTCTTTATCGTCCGTTGATCCTCGGTTCCAACATAATCTGTACTAAGGTTCAATTTCTGGTCACTTTTTGTGTCGTTTTTTTAGCGTAGATCATCTTTAAACACCTATCTTATACCTTTTTATATGGTTATTTACATGGAAGTACTATGTTCTCTTGCTGATATTAGTCTTTTGCTATGATACAGATTCAGATGCACTTGCAGAGTAATGACATTACGTGGAGAAATTAATCAACCGGATGTTACAGCACTCAACCAAAATTTGCTCCATCAAGGTGATGAATACAACATTCTTGCTATGCTTTCTTCTTAAGAATATGCATGATCTTGAAAAGCTGGCTGCTGGTGTTATTTGTTTTAATTTATTTCTGACACTAAAGAAGGAATTAGAGTCTAGAGTAATTAGTATCCAGAATAAGGTCTAATTGGGTAGAACGTCTTGAACTACTTTCTTAATGGGATTATTCCAACATGTATCATGTGAAAACATTGTCCCATACATTTAAATGCACTCTTGTTCAGCTTACATCTGCTTTTCCGTCTGGCTTCACTTACCATTTTATTCTCACTACACAAATTATACTCAGATTGTTCCAGCCTGACTATCTTCTACGTAACTATGCTCCATTCAATGCTTTTACAAAACTGAATCAAACAAATCACCTTCGTCTAGGAATCTGTTTTGACAATGACATGAAAGTTGGAACTCAAAGAATTTCATTTTTAACCACTGCACTGTATGTTGCTCTTTTATGTTATAGTTAAATTCATACACTGCAGTACTGACTATTTTCTCTTACCACATGACTGCATTTCTTCAAACTATGCTGCTTTTTAGTAATTAGGCTCTTCATAATTTCCAATGCTGCCAGCAGAAACTGATCTGATCCATCAACCAGTTATAAAATATCATGTGAATATTTCGTCAAGCACCACCGAACTAATAGTTATTCACTTCATACTTTTAATGCTTGTCATTGAGTGTATGTTTTTTTTCTACCTGAACAAGATTTGCTTTTCATCCACTGAATTATATGATAATCTTTGTATCTACAACCTAATTTCTATTATTGTTTCCTTTACTTCCAACTCTCATTATTTACATTTCACAGTTCACCAAGTGTGGACATTTTTATTTAGATCTTCTTTTCCATCTAATTTCAGTCAACATTTTATTCTGACGACAAAATCTATAATGCGACTGTTCAAGCATGATCATGGCATGCATCCACATGCTCCATTCCAAACTTTTACAAAAGTGAATCAAAAGGACCTACCTTCATTTTATGAATTTGTTTACACACTCAAATGAAGAATGTGGTGCTGGCAATTTTACATACATCGTTAGCATGAATATGTTATAAACTGACAACATTTCATTTTCATCCAATGTACTCTATCTTCATCTTTCATGTTACAATTAAATTCACTCACTGCACTACTACTAGCATTTTGTAAAGGAACTGCAGCACTAATTAGTTATTCTTACTCAAGGATGTATACCTCATCACTTGTGCGTTCAATTTGTGAAGGCATAGTGTGTGTTAAAGTTTACTTCTTATATCACTGTTGCTTCCCGGTTATTTTTCTATCATACCGCGTGATATAATAATTGCCATACTATGTTTGATTCTACTAACAATTATGTCAACACACGCTCCACAGCGCGACGAGGGCAAGCATCCAGAATACATCATATGCGGTAAGCAGATACCATAGCCGTCATGTAACAAATGTCGTTGCCTCACCTCTCATACATCCGAAACATGATCTCCAAATGCAATGCAGGAACACCTGGCGGGATCCAGTACTTTGGAGAGCTTGAAGAGCATAGTTACTGCTGCAATGAGCATCATGTCGACGCATGTCTACACATTTTCTAGCTTATTGGATGGTATGGTTGCTTTGTAGGATATGTCTCAGAATCCACCATGTCAAGAACTGGTAGCCAAAGAACTCCATGGAACTGGGTGGCATTTGCGTCACATATTTCGTGGTGATTTAAAATTTGCGCATTCGGCTTGAATACCCTTTAAACCTTCTGTCATTGTGTTCTTATTCTTTTGGTGTAGCACTGGTTCTACCTCATGCCTTCCAGTGTTTTGTGTTTCACACACTCTAATATCTTTGTGTTTGAGTGCAATTTATTTAGCTCTTTTAAAATTTGCAGTGCAACTGCTTACGTGTCATGCCCATGCATTACATGATAGTAAGAAAGTAAGTGAAATGGGCGTTTGCCAACCTAGCAACGCCTAGCTTCCTTTCAAGAGGCGCCATAGATGGCGCTCCAACCCCTAGTTAAACCCATTAATGGTCGCGCAAAGAGCGCCTCCTCGTCGCGTCCACGTTGACAAAATTACTGTGCAACGCTGAGGTGAAAAAAAAACTTGGTAAAACATGTAAACCTAACCGACACGCTTCCTTCCCACTTTGCCATTCCCCTCCCCCTCGCCTCGTCCTCGCCCGAGTCGCTGCGCCGCCGGCTCCGCCGCTTCTCCCGCGCCCTCTACTCCTCGTTCCTCTCCTCACCCTGCCTGGGTTACCGCCGCCACCGCCGTTGCCCCATCCCTAAATCCACCTCGAGACTGAGGGGTAGGCAGAAGGACGGCGGGCGTTGCACTCGGGACGGCGAGCCATGGGTGATGGCGATCTCGACACAAAGTTCGGTGGCGGATTCTGAGGTTGTGGGAAGCCAGATGATTTGAATCAGAGGTGTCAAGATCCGTTAGGAGCTATCTTGTGTAGAGCCTCTTGCACTCCTCCTCGATGCCTCCTGCTCGCTCTCCTGCGTCACGAGGCCGTCGAGCAGCGCGGGCACGGCGGACCAGATGCAGTACCAGTGGGACCAAGGTTGACACGGCACTGGGAGTCAGGCGGTGGAGACGGCCAGATAGCCCCGTCTCCAGCTTCCTTGTAGCAGGGCCATTCGATCTAGGAGGAGCACCTGCTATTGAAACCACGGTACTGGCTGCAGGAGGCAATTCAAGGACAGCGTGTTTCAGTTTGATCTTTGTGAGTGCAAAGAGCAGGATCTGCTGAAACCATAAGCACCTTATCCACATCTTTGTGTTGTATGCTGTCAACAACTGCTCACTCACACTCTCTGTTCAGTTCAGTTTAGGGATATTCTGTTAGTGCTTTTACATACTTATTTATTGTTGTGCTGACCGTTGCATATTCCTGCAAGTGAATCTCTTATGGTACACTATTTATTTCTTCATTGATTAATGTGTAGTTCAGTTCAGGTATTACTGAACTCCCTTGTTGTCTTCTGCAATTGTGGACTGCAGGTTGGTATGACCAAATTCTTTCAGAAAAATCGTCTCTTCTCCATCTATGTGAAGGTTGGATTTGATATCCACCTCACAAGGCAGCCCTGCCTTAATTGAGAGTTCCATATTTGAAATCAGTAAAAATCTTTGGAGATCCAGTGCTCCAACAACTGTATCATCCAATTTCTGATTGGTTCCGAGGTAAAGATGGCTAGTGGAGCAGCTGGAGAGGATACAGTTCAAGCTGTGTGCTCTGAGAAAAATGGATGGTTCATTTGTAGAATTTATGATATATTTAATGGACGAGATGCAGCTGATTTTCTGGCAGTGACTCTATATGGTAGCATAGTATATTACCTTTACTTACTAGAGTGTCGTATCAAGCAACAAGATGGCCTATATAGCTCATCAGAGGACTCCCTTAATGGGGTTAAAAGTTAGTTAACATTAGCCATGGAAATTGCAGAGAATGATGTAAGACTTTCTGAAAGTTTTGGAGCTGGTGTGCTGAATTGCCTTATTTCTGCTGTTGAGCAAGCTGAGAATGACCTCTTATGCATGGTTGAACAAGATATGGATGATAGACCAAATTTAGTTTCAGTTGGATCTTGTGTCCTGGTTGTGCTTCTCGAGGGAACAGATTTCTGCATTCTAAATCTTGGGGATAGTTGGGTTGTGCTTGCTTCCATGCCATGAATACTCTGTTGTTGCTGTTACACATTGTTGTGCCAATTGCATATTCCTGCAGGTGTTATGGTTATTGTTTGTTTTTTCATGCCCATTGGTATTCCAAGTGTATCTGTTAGTATATTCAGATTCATGCTCATATAGAAAATCTCACGAAAATGGAATTCTCCTCCTAGGTGTTCTGTATGCGCCGGTATTGCAGGACGACTTCTACCTCAACTTCGTGAATTGGTCTTCGCACAATGTCCTCTCGGTCGGATCGGGGAATTGTGTCTACCCGTGGAATGCAGCAACAAGGTGTGTGCAACCAATGTTATCCGATTTCTATTCTGAAACTGTAAGAGGGATCCTAAATAAATTTTTAACTCCACAAGGTCACCAAGCTCTACGATTTGGGGGCAGGCCACACTGTTTGTTAGTTGGGCACAACGTGGCACCCACCTATCTGTAGGGACTAACCAAGGCACCATTCAGGTTTTCATCTTGCTCCCGTCTGAAATTGATCAAATGGCATGTTCGGGGTCCATCAAAGTTTAGGGGTATTCTTCAGTTTATTTTACCCAAAGCTTCAGTTTATTTTTACCCAAAGCTTTAATTCAAACAACAAATAGTATAGAGTATGCTTGGTTGTGAGAATGTCATCCGGTTGATGCGATATGAAGTGTATATTGTAGAAGTAGAACAAGCAGAAATTTGACTCATCAACTTATATATGCAATATGAAGTATATATTGTAGAAGTAGAACAAGCCGAATTCGATTCATCAACTTATTTATGCAATATTAAGTGTATATTGTAGAAGTAGAACAAGTGCTACCGTGTTGATTTTTTTATGAAATACATGCTGAAATATATATCCATCGCTATCCATTGAAATAATACTAACTTAGGAACTAGATACTGAAATATATATTCGTCGCTATCCAACTGATGGTTATATAATGTCTTCAGTTCTAGCGCTTTAGATTCCGTGGCTTCAGTTTCTTTTTGTAAGATCTCCACTTCCTCACTGTCATCTGTTTCAGTTGCAGCAATCAATTCTGCTCTAGCAGCAGAGGAGTCCAGCCGGAGCCTTTTGTAACTTGCCATGGCTGACTCTTTTTCTCTGAGCACAATAAGCCCTTCACAATCCTGTATCGTGTTAGTGGTTGCTGCGATATCCTTTTCTATAACCTCCAGATCACTACCAGCTTTTTGCAACATTTTATATTAAGTTGCGGAGGGACTAATTGCCAACATAGTTCAGGTTTTCCCTTACAATATCTTTTCTATCAGAAGTTGTGGTTTTAGTTCATATGTCATCTGTTAGAGCAAAAAAGATGAGGTTTCATGAGGTTATTCAGGTTGAGTCCCACTGAAGTTGCTTGATTTTAGGTTCTATTTATGGGCCTGGAAAATTCAAAACAAATAGCTTGCTTAGAGGAATCCCACATGGACGATGTAACACAGGTATGCGCATTCTACAGAGTTTTACATGTACACGTGGTTTTACAGTGGAAATTATTGTTATCACATACTTTTGTCTTGTTAACTTTTTTGCTGGCATTACTGTCTAAATTATTTATACTTTTGTATTGACCTCATTTCAGCGAGATGATATTTATTCAGTACAGGTTCTAGATTGGGTGGTTACCAGTTATTGTTGTGCTGATTTATCACTCTTTGTTGGACATGTTCGATTTGCACCGAACCAGCAGAGTAAACTCATTTCTGCGGCAGTGGAAGATTTAATGTGTGTCTTCGACACGTATGGTGATGGCCACCGCAAGGGCGGGCAGCACGCCGATCAACACCGAGTCGCTGACCATAACCAAGGTGGGCGATAAGAAGAGCTACACCGTGAGGGAAGCCGTCAGGCATGAACGGATTTGGATTCGGATTCGGCCGGCTCGTCTGGTCTAGTGACACCAAAGTGGTAGCCAGCCCGACCCTTGGGATGTGCGCTGGCTGGCTCGTGCGCTGGCTCAGGCTCGGGTCGATCCGACGAAGCTGTGTGTAGGAGATAGTCGGAGTGACCACAGCATCGAGAACCGCCTCCCGACCGTGCTCCTTGGGCCCCATGCTCACCACCGCCCTGTCGTCCAGATCCGCCGCAATGGGGTCAGGTGTGTCAGGATGTAACTTCAGATACGCTGCGGAGTAGGCCTCCTTCCTCCACGCGGTCTTCTTGCCGTAGTACTTGGGCTCGCCAGGCTTGGGGTCCTTCCGCGTATGGGCGATCTCCCACGCCTGCATGTGTGAGAGCGGCCGCTTCAGTTTCTCCTCCTGCACCACCAAACAGATGTTAGTCATACATAAGAAAGTGATGGTAAATAGAAGAAGAAGAATGTTTAATGTGATTAGTCATACATTAACTGCCTTGTGGAGATAGTGGTTTCGGTTTCCCTGAGCATGTACTCCCTCATTCCCTCGGTTAGCCTTATTTTTGATTCTCATAGCCGCCCAGGCTCCAGCCCCATCACACCAAAGATCCACCAATGCCGCCCAGGACTCGTCTTTTCCATAACACCAATTTGGACACACCTACATAATAAAAGCATAATGGCATGTCAACATGAAACGGTGAAATGTACCACATGGTAATGAAAGCATAATGAAAGCATAATATATGAAAGCATAATGAAAAATCTTTTATACTTACCGCCAAGTACTCGTGCCTCTCCAAGGTAATGCCCATCCTCCGCGCTTCTTCCTTGGTCATCTTCACACCAAGAACATCGTGGTAGTATGTCGAGATGGCCACATAGCGCACCTCGTACTGCATCTGGCGGGCCTTCTTCTTGCATTGGCGCAACACGATCTGGTCCGCTCTAGCCCTGTGCTCCGGAAGAACTCGATAGAATTTCTACAATCATGCATGAAACAAGAATGGAAGAAGCCATGAGTTAAATCATTCATGAAACTAGAATGGACTTGTGCTTCTGAAGAGAACTCACCCAGAAAGTAGTGGTCACGGCCTTGGCATGGGTCTCATGGTCCGCGTGGAGGGCCGCTTCCTAGTGGTCCCAGCTCGTGGCCAAAACCCGACGGTCCGGCTGCCTGACTGGATCCGGACAGTACAACCCCGGCCAGTATAACTTCAGCAAGACGGTGATGAGGCCGTTGGGAATACGGACCCCTTTAGAATATATCCAATTGCTGCAAAAGAATGAACTATTAGCATGTGACAAGCAAAATAAATAACACCGGAATATGCATGTGACAAGCAAAATAATGAACCGCTTACTCTTTTTCCCGTGGGCTCAATGAGCCACTACGCTCCTCGATAGCAGGAACCTGCTTTAGTAGCTGCGTTGCCACGCAGCCATCCCTTGTTGTCAACCCCTTCCGTCACCACCATCCTCCCCGACACCCCCCCCCTTCTCGCCTGCCTCCCCCCCCCCAACCTCCTCCTCCTCCTCCTCCTCCTCCTCGCGTGCCTCCTCCTCCACCTCCTCCTCCTCCTCCTCCTCCTCCTCCTCCTCCCTAGAGTGTACCTCACTAGAGGAGGGTACCTCACTAGAGGAGGGCCTCGAAGACAACACCCCTAAGTCGGTGAGGGTGCGCTCTTTCTGGCCGCGACCCCCAGTAGTGGCTCTCCCCCCAGCACCTCGTCCTCTAGAGGCTCTCCCCCCGCCCCCTCCTCCTCTAGGGGCACCTCTCCCTCGACCTCCCTGTGAGGAGTCATCGTCAAGTAGCCGAGGGGGAGGATTACGTGCTCGACCACTCCGACTAGGCAGGCCGACGACCTTGCGTAGGAAACCCACGCCGTCGGCCTTCCCCTTGCCCATGTTCCACGAACCTGCATTGAAAAGAGAAAAAGCAATTAGTAAATTAATGAAATGAAGAAAAGGGCATGATAATAAACACATTAATAAAAATGCATAAAAAGGCATATTCCTAAACTTGAAACGTACATCTGCGAGAACCCATATGAATCATCACTGTTGTAACCTCTTTCTCGGTCCGTCTCATCATCACTATCAATCATATCATATTCGTTGTCCGACGGAGGTGGAGGCTCTTCCTCCTCGTCAGCGTCTTCGTTTAACTTTTCTAGCATAAGTATGTCATTTTCATTGACAATGGTCTCACCATCATTCCGTGCATCGTCAACGTTTGGGTCCACATCATCATCACCCAATGGTCTAGCGTCATCGTTTCTAACCACATCATCATCATCATCATCAGGTTGCTCTTGATAGAACACTCCCTCGTATGTCATGGGGTTAATGTTGTAGTAATCGTCTTCATTCGGGTCTGGTAGCTTACCATGTGGCGACACCTTGAACACAACTTCCCAACCCTTTAGATACACTTTCTGGCATGCGTAAGGCAGATAATATACTTGTGTAGCCGGAATGAAGAGATCGGCTCCGGCATAGACGGTTGATGGTTTAACTTCGACCAAACCAATGGAAGGCGTATGTTTTACCCCCTCCCGCGGATCAAACCATCGGCATTTGAACACAGGCAGACTTAGGGTCTCACGCCCCTGGCGGAATTTAACCTCGTATATATTTTGTACCCTTCCGTAGTAGTCTACTGAATTTTGACCGGGGGTGTACACTCCAGTATTTATAGTTTTCGGATCGGGGCGGCTGTTTTGGTGCTCCTCTGTATGGAAGCGATACCCATTCACATCATACTTTGTACATGTCATGACGGCAGGGTCAAAACCCATGGAAACCCATCTCAATTCATCATCCATAGATATGTTCGGATCTTTTCCTACAAGTATAATGGAAATTGTTGCGTGCATTAGTTCGGTTAACTAATAAATGTTGAAGTAGGTATTTAATAGGGAGTGTGGAAATTTACTTTCTCCATGAACCAAGCAACAAAATTTTTACGTCCGGGGTTTCCATGACGGAGAAGAGTAAGTGCCTCCGACTCGGTGGGAGGATTCACTCCAATCCATTCCTCTTGAACGAAATCACTAAAAAAGATAAGCGGTGTTAGACCGGGACTAAGTGAACATGAAACATGATGATGTGGAAGACATAAAGGAATGGTGTAGTGGTATTACCTCATCCACACTTCCTCAACTTCCTTGATGTTGTGCAAGATATAGAACATGAGGTCCTCCCACTCTTGTTGTGTCATGTTATAAGATTTTGAGGCCCCAGCCCTCCCACCTTGCGCGTTGAATAGATCGAGCTTGGGTTGATACTTGGGCTCTTCTATATTGTATCGAGGCACCTTGTTTTGAAGATGGGGAACGTTAGTGCGGATAGTATGATGTCCTGAGGTCTGACACCTCCTCTAGGATAACTGCCTCAGCTATGGAAGCTTCAATCTTAGCTTTGTTTCCACATTTCCGTCGGAGATGCTTGTTCTGCCTCTCAGGGCTGTACTGCCACCGATTTTGCATAGGGCCCCCCAACAATACCTCGTTCGCGAGGTGCAGAATGAGATGTGTCATCGAAGTAAAGAAGCCTGGCGGAAAGATCTTCTCTAGCTTGACTAACAACTCCGGTGCCTTCTTATGCAATTTTTCAATCACCTCTTTACTTACTTCTTTAGCACAGTGTGCGGAAGAAATGGCTAAGCTTCGGCAAGCACTCGCCCGGACATGCTCGGGGACATAGCCTCGAACCATCACCGGCATTATCCGCTCAATCCATACATGGTAGTCATGACTCTTCGTGCCGATCACTTTGCCCGTTGAAAGATTGACTCCTTACTTATATTCGATGCATAACCATCTGTGAACTTCAAAATTTGTTTCAGCCGGATAAGTACTTCTTTTTTACGGCGGTTTAAGGACAAAGTCGACATCGGCTTGAACCAGTTTTTTCGACCGCTGTGGGAGGCTTCATGTTCAGCGTGGTCTATCACAAATTCTCTGTTGATCGGCTCTAGCTTTTACGTTATCCTTCGTCTTATCAGGAATGTTGAGGATCATGTGGAAAAGGGACTCTGCCACATTCTTTTCGGTGTGCATCACATCAATATTGTAAGGAAGTTTGAGGTCCTTGAAATAGGGAAGCTGCGAGAAGGGGGTAATGTGAGTCCAGTTGTGCGTCTCACCATATCCCTCGAAGCCTTTGGCTTTGGCTTTGGCTTTGCCTTTGATTTTAGGCTTCAGAGCTTTTAGCTGAGCAAGAACATCTGCCCCCGAAAATGTTGGAATCTCGGTTACTTCATGAACAACCCGGCCTTTCGTGAAGTTCTTCTTGTCTTCCTATGCGGATGGTGCGGAGGGAGGAAGTGTCGATGCAGGTCAAAGGCTACATACTTGCCACCCTTACTCAGCCAAATCATTCGCAGAGCCTGCATGCACACTGGGCATGGCATCTTACCACTTGTACACCATCCATGAGAATAGAGCATAGCCGGAAAGTCATGCATTCAATAGTGCAACCAAACTTTCATCAAGAAATTTCTCTGCAGATCCCGGTGGTATGTCAACCTCGGAAAGTACCAAGAATGGTGCAAAGCATCCTGGCGGCTGCATAAACACACCCAATTGCTTCCCCGGGTAGTCAGGCCCCGGAATGATGAGCGACAAGCACATGGTCTTCCATTGCATTAGGGCACCGGGAGGAAGATTGAGCGGAATTACAAACACAGGCCAGCAGCTGTATGGATTGGACGACATACCATATGGATTCAACCCATCACCGATATGGCTATTACGACATTCCCAGCCTCGGCTGCTTCCTCGGGGTATTCTTCATCGAATGACTTCCATGCTTCCTCCCGATGGATGTACGATTTTTTTGGATTGTACCTTATACCTTCCTTGTGCCACTTCATCATTTTGGCAGACTCCTTCGTGATGAAAAGGCGCTGCAGTCTTTTTATAAAATCAAGATACCGAAGAACCTTAACGGGGATGGTTAGCTGCTTTTTCTCACCATCCTCACCGACCACCACAATGTACCGAGACGAACCGCACTTCCTATAGTACTTGTCATCCGCATACTCGTGCCTAAACAAAAGGCAATTCTTCGGGCAAACATCTATTTTCTCATAATCCATAGAGAGTGCCTTCATGATTTTCTTTGTATCGTACATGCTTTTCGGCAGTTCATGACCCTGAGGGAGGCTGTTAGCCCATATTCCCAGGAATGCTTCGAAGCATTTCTGGCTACAACCGTACTCAGCCTTGACTGCAATCAGTTGCGAGATGGCATCCAGCTGAGATATTTTCGCACCCGCATAAAGAGGTTTCTTCGACGAGGCCAAGACCTCCAAGAAGGCCTTTGCGGTTGCCTCCGGCTCCTCCGGTTCATTCTCTGAAGGTGTCGCATTTGCCGTTTCTGCAACAATGACATCATCTAGCATGTCCCTAACCCCGTCGTCCTCATATCCATCGATGCGTTGTCGCATCACCTCCTCTCTACCACGGTCCTGATCGGCTATGTTTATCGGCGGCATGTCAAAGTTTGGCATATATCCGTGCGTGCGAAGGTGCTCACTCATGTCCGTCTGATTTCTACGGTGACGTCTGGCACATCTCGCACAGGGGCATGGTGGGATAATTCTCATTGGACGACGGAATATCTCATTCAAATACACATCGGTTTTCGCGATCCACTCTGATGTTACTCGATTCCAACGGATAAAACCACTGTACATCCACTGATTATCTGCCATCCTCTGCTATTTTGCAAACCACACAACATAATTAAGGATTCACTTAAATTAATCACATCAAATTTTTAGTTTCTACCGCGTTGAATCCACCTACATCTCTAATAGGTAAAGATGGGTCCTAATCCCACCCGAGGATGTGTAGATTGAGTACGTTCTCCATTCTACCCGTTCGAGACAAAATTTCGGCAGCACCTCCCGCTGTTCTCCAGATACACGTCTCGGCAAATAGCCGAGAGAATGTGCTCGGAGAACAATGGGGAGGCGCCGCCAAATCCTGTCTCGGAACGGGTAGAACATGGAGAACATACCCAATCTACACATCCTCGGGTTGTCCGTGGAAAACTTGGACAATCCGAAGAGCTGCGGTGATAAATATGCAATTGAATGCATATTTATCGATGCAACCCTTCGGACGGGAATAGCCTAGGTTACATGATTGACTTGAGAATGAAATCTAGTGACATCAAAAATGGAGGAGATGTACTTGTAGCTCACCCTCGGCTGTAGGGGAAGGAGTCGAACAACAGAGGGATGCTCAGGGAACAACGCGTCGGACGACGGTCACTTTGATGAAATGCAACACCACAAAGCCTGCAAAATCCATCGCGACAAAAATTTAGAACATCACAACTCATAGAACATCACAATATCATCGTCGTCTAACAATCGTCGAATCATAAAAAACATCATCATCATCTAAAAATTATCGAAGCATAGAAAAACATCATCATCTATCATCAACATCATCATCTACCAATCATCTATCATCCATCATCATCATCATCTCAAAATCATCGAAGCATAAAAAATCATCACTATCACTTCTCATCTAACAATCATCATCATGTAAAAAAATCCTTATTAACATGTTATCTATATAACTACCATCTATGTGTCTAACTATCACATTTAGCCCTCTTATCCTCTGAAAAATCATGAAAAAACAGAAAAATGTTCTTGGGAGGGAAGGGGCGGACCTAACGGAGAGGAGGTCGAGGAGGGACGAGGTCGGGCGGGGAGGCGTCGGCCGAGGCGTGGGCGAGGTCGGGCGGCGGCTGCTCGGGAGGGAGCCTTGGCGACTCGGGCAGGAGGTTTTCCCTCACCGCCGGCGGCGTTAGGTGGGGTTGAGGTGGAGTCGGGGCGGGGTTGCGGCGTTGGGTGAGGACGAGGTCGGGCGGGCGACGAGGCGGGACGAGGTCGAGCAGGCGGCGGCCGAGGCGGGCGGTGGCGTTAGGCGGGGGACGAGGTCGGGCAGGGAGGCGTCGGCGGGCGTGCACGAGGTCGGGCTGAGGCGGGGCGTCGGCCGGGGCGGGGTGGGGACGAGGTCGGGGCGGGGTGGTGGCCGGGGCGGGGCGGCGGTGTTGGGCGGTGTAGGTGGCGGCGGCTATCGGGGTCGAGAGAGAGGTTGGGGTCGGGGTGAGACAGAGAGGGAACGGGTGGAGGAGGACGAGTAGCGAGTGGATAAGGTCACACCTATGCCGACGGCCCAGCCGTCGGCATAGGCCGGGTCCACAAGTCAGTGGAGCGGGAGGAGTGGATAAGGTGGCCCTATGCCGACAGCCAGGCCGTCGGCATAGAGAGGAGGCCTATGCCGACGGCCAGGCCGTAGGCATAGATGGCAACCACATTTTTTGAAGAAATAGTCCCACCTCGCCCAGGGACAAGAAATTATTACATTTTAATATATTCAGTTATTACATTTTTTAGATTTTTAGTTTACCGTGTGTATGGGACCCGGTTGCGACGCTAGTGACATGGCGGCAGCGACGCCCATGAGGGGGGCACACGGAGCCGCGTGCCCTGGGGGGTAGCAATGCCGTAGGAGCGTCGCACCGGGCCCTCATACATGCGGGGTGGTGTGGTGGCATGTCCGAAGAGGCGGCACGCGTCTCCGGGGTGTGCCCCCTCTCACGGACGGCGTCGCAGGCGGCACCTGGAGGGGAGGAACGGACGCGCCGGCTCTACACGGAGGGGATCTTGCCGTGGGTCTGGCCCGGATGTTGCTCCAAAGTGTTCCTATGGGCTGACCTAACACAACCGGGTGGATACGTTCACTGGTCAAAGCCCGTCCGTGCAAAGTCAAAGGGTAGATCCTGTGGTCAAACGCTTCTGAGGTTAGGGCGGACGGGGCCCTGGGGGGTAGCAATGCCACCCGAGCGTCGCACCGCACCCACATACATGCGGGGTGGTGTGGTGGCATGTCCGAAGAGGCGGCACGCGTCTCCGGGGTCTGCCCCACCTCACGCACGGCGCCGCCGCCGACACCTGGAGGGGGAAACGGACACGTCGGGTCTACACGGAGGGGATCTTGCCGTGGGTCTAGCCCGGATGTTGCTCCAAAGTGTTCCTATGGGCTGACCTAACACGGCCGGGTGGATACGATCACTGGTCAAAGCCTGTCCGTGCAAAGTCAAAGGGGTAGATCCCGTGGTCAAACGCTATAGAGTTAGGCGGGACGGGGGCCCTAGGGGGTAGCAATGCCACCGGAGTGTCGCACCGGGCCCTCATACATGCGGGGTGGTGTGGTGGCATGTCCGAGAGGCGGCACGCGTCTCCGGTGTGGCCTCACGGACGGCGATGACACGGTAGTAGACGTTCTGCGGAAACGATGCGGCGTGAATATTATTAAATACTCTGGCGCGATAAAATCATGAGTTTTTACATGACGTGGGCACATGTGCTATAGGACCGGTGGTAATTTTCATAATTTTTCGTGATGGAGAAGTATCTGAACACTTCCCTCTACGCGGATTGCTCTTGGCGTGTAAGACTGGCGGCGGCCTCGGGCTAGCATACCGTCAAATCTTGCGTGGCGGCCTCTCACAAGTCTGGAAATGTTGTGGCGGTTGCAAATGCCCGGACGCGCGTCTCCGGTGTGGCCCCTCACGGACGGCGCCACCGGCACTGGAGGGAAACGGACGCGTCGGGTCTACACGGAGTGGATGTAGCTGTGGGTTTGGCCCGGATGTTGCTCCCGGGTGTCCCTCTGAGCCGACCTGAAACAACCGGGTGGAGAGGTCCACTGGTCAAAGCCCGTCCGTGGGAAGTCAAAAGGCTAGATCTCGTGGTCAACCGCCTGTGGTTAGGCGGGGACGGGGCCCTGGGGTAGCAATGCCACGGAGGCGTCGCACCGCCCCTCATACATGCAGGGTGGTGTGGTGGCATGTCAGAAGAGGCGGCCGCAGCGTCTCCGTGGTTCGGCCCCCTCATGGGCGGCGCCGCCCGCCCGGCACTGGAGAAGCGCGTCGGGTCTACGGAGGGGATCTTCTGTGGGTCGACCGGATGTTGCTCCAAAGTGTTCCTATGGGCTGACCCTAACACAACCGGGTGGAGAGGCCCACTGGTCAAATCCCGTCTGCAAAGTCAAAGGGCTAGATCCGGTGGTCAAACGCTTCTGAGGTTACAGGGGTAGCAATGCCACCTGCGTCGCATCGGGCCCTCATACATGCGGGGTGGTGTGGTGGCATGTCCGAAGAGGCGACGCTGCGTCTCGGGTGTGGCCCCCCTCACGGACGGCGATGACACGGTAGTAGACGTTCTGCGGAAACGATGCGGCGTGAATATTATTAAATACTCGGAGCGCGATAAAATCATGAGTTTTTTACATGACGTGTGCACATGTGCTATAGGACCGATGGTAATTTTTCGTAAATTTTCGTGATGGAGAAGTATCTGAACACTTCCCTCTACGCGGATTGCTCTTCGCGCTCACGACTGTGGCGGCGGCCTCCGGGCTAACATACCGTCAAATCTTGCGTGGCGGCCTCTCACAAGTCCGGAAGTGTTGTGGCGGTTGCAAATGCCCGCCACGCAGCGTCTCTGGTGTGCCCCCTCACGGACGGCACTGCCGCGGCACCTGGAGGGGGGAAGCAGACGTTGTCCGGGTCTACGGAGTGGATGTAGCTGTGGGTTTGGCCCGGATGTTGCTTCCGGGTGTCCCTATGGGCCGAATCGGCACAACCGGTGGAGAGGTCCACTTTGGTCAAAGCCCGTCCGTGGGAAGTCAAAGGGCTAGATCTCGTGGTCAACCGCTCGAGGTTAGGCGGGGCCGGGGCCACAGGGGTAGCAATGCCACGGAGTGTCGCACCCCTCATACATGCAGGGTGGTGTGGTGGCATGTCTGAAGAGGCGACCGCAGCGTCTCGGGGTTCGGCCCCCTCACGGACGCGCCGCCACGGCTGGAGAAGCAGACGCGTCCCGGGTCTACGGAGGGGATCTTGTTGTGGGTCCGGCCGGATGTTGCTCCAAAGTGTTCCTATGGGCTGACCTAACACAACCGGGTGTAGAGGCCCTTGGTCAAATCTCGTCCGTGCAAAGTCAAAGGGCTAGATCCGGTGGTCAAACGCTTCTGAGGTTAGGCGGGGCCAGGGGCCCTGGGGGTAGCAATCCACGGAGGCGTCGCATCGGGCCCTCATACATGCGGGGTGGTGTGGTGGCATGTCCGAAGAGGCTGACGCAGCGTCTCGGTGTGGCCCCTCACGGACGGCGATGACACGGTAGTAGGCGTTCTGCGGAAACGATGCGGCGTGAATATTATTAAATACTCGGAGCGATAAAATCATGAGTTTTTACATGACGTGGGCACATGTGCTATAGGACCGATGATAATTTTTCGTGATGGAGAAGTATCTGAACACTTCCCTCTACGCTGGATTGCTCTTCGCGGCGTCTCTGTTGTGGCCGGGCGGCCCGGGGCTAACATACCGTCAAATCTTGCGTGGCGGCCTCTCACAAGTCTGGAAGTGTTGCGGCGGTTGCAAAAGCCCGCAGCGTCTCCGGTGTGCCCCCCCCTCACGGACAGCGCGCCGCCGCAGACTTGAGGGGGGAAGCAGACGCGTCGGGTCTACACGGAGTGGATGCGGTATGGGTTTGGCCCGGATGTTGCTCCCGGGTGTCCCTATGGGCCGAACTGACACAACCGGGTGGAGAGGTCCACTGGTAAAAGCCCATCCGTGGGAAGTCAAAGGGCTAGATCTCGTGGTCAACCGCTCCATGGTTAGGCGGGACGGGGGCCCTGGGGGTAGCAATGCCACCGGAGCGTCGCACCGGCCCGTCATACATGCAGGGTGGTGTGGTCGCATGTCCGAAGAGGCGGCACGCGTCTCCGGGGTTCGGCCCCCTCACGGACGGCGCCGCCGCCGGCACCTGGAGGGGGGAAACGGACGCGTCGGGTCTACACGGAGGGGATCTTGTTGTGGGTCTGGCCCGGATGTTGCTCCAAAGTGTTCCTATGGGCTGACCTAACACAACCGAAAGTGAAGAGGCCTTGGTCAAATCCGTCCGTGCAAAGTCAAAGGCTAGATCCGATGGTTAAACGCTCTGAGGTTAGGCGGGACCGGGTCTTGGGGGTAGCAATGCCATCGGGCGTCGCATCGGGCCCTCATACATGCGGGGTGGTGTGGTGGCATGTCCGGAAGAGGCGGCAGCGTCTCGGGTGTGGCCCCTCACGGACGGCGGTGACACGGTAGTAGACGTTCTGCGGAAGCGATGCGGCGTGAATATTATTAAATACTCGGAGCGCGATAAAATCATGAGTTTTTAACATGACGTGGGCACATGTGCTATAGGACCGATGGTAATTTTTCATAAATTTTCGTGATGGAGAAGTATTTGAACACTTCCCTCTACGCGGATTGCTCTTCGCGCGTCTACGACTGTGGCCGGCGGCCTCCGGGGGCTAGCATACCGTCAAATCTTGCGTAGGCGGCCTCTCACAAGTCTGGAAGTATTGTGGCGGTTGCAAATGCCCGGCACGCGTCTGCGGGGTGTGCCCCCCCCGTCACGGACGGCGCCCCGCCGGCACCTGGAGGGGGGAAACGGACGCGTCGGGTCAACACGGAGTGGATGTAGCTGTGGGTTTGGCCCGGATGTTGCTCCCGGGTGTCCCTATGGGCCGAACTGACACAACCGGGTGGAGAGGTCCACTGGTCAAAGCCCGTCCGTGGGAAGTCAAAGGGCTAGATCTCCTTGTCAACCGCCCCAGGGTTAGGCGGGACGGGGGCCCTGGGGCGTAGCAATGCCACCGGAGCGTCGCACCGGCCCCTCATACATGCAGGGTGGTGTGGTGGCATGTCCGAAGAGGCGGCACGCGTCTTCGGGGTTTGGCCCCCTCACGGACGGCGCCGCCGCCGGCACCTGGAGGGGGAAAACGGACGCGTCGGGTCTACACGGAGGGGATCTTGCTGTGGGTCTGCCCGGATGTTGCTCCAAAGTGTTCCTATGGGCTGACCTAACACAACCGGATGGAGAGGCCCGCTGGTCAAATCCCGTCCGTGCAAAGTCAAAGGGCTAGATCCGGTGGTCGCTACAGGGTTAGGCGGGACCGGGGCCCTGGGGGGTAGCAATGCCACCGAGCGTCGCATCGGGCCCTCATACATGCGGGTGGTGTGGTGGCATGTACGAAGAAGCGGCCGCAGCGTCTCGGTGTGGCCCCCTCACGGCGCGATGACACGGTAGTAGGCGTTTGCGGAAGCTGCGGCGTGAATATTATTAAATACCGGAGCGCGATAAAATCATGAGTTTTTTACATGACGTGGGCACATGTGCTATAGGACCGATGGTAATTTTTCATAATTTTCGTGATGGAGAAGTATCGAACACTTCCCTCACGCGGATTGCTCTTCGCGTCTCACGACTATGGCGGCGGCCTCGGGGCCAGCATACCGTCAAATCTTGCGTGGCGGCCTCACAAGTCTGGAAGTGTTGTGGCGGTTGCAAATGCCCGCACGCGTCTCGGTGTGCCCCTCACGGACGGCGCGCCGCCCGGCACTGGAGAAGCAGACGCGTCGGGTCTACACGGAGTGGATGTAGCTGTGGGTTTGGCCCGGATGTTGCTCCCGGGTGTCCCTATGGGCCGAACACAACCGGGTGGAGAGGTCCACTGGTCAAAGCCCGTCCGTGGGAAGTCAAAGGGCTAGATCTCGTGGTCAACCGCTCCAGGGTTAGGCGGGACGGGGGCCCTGGGGGGTAGCAATGCCACCGGAGCGTCGCACCGGCCCCTCATACATGCAGGGTGGTGTGGTGGCATGTCTGAAGAGGCGGCACGCATCTCCGGGGTTCGGCCCCCTCACGGACGGCGCCGCCGACGGCACCTGGAGGGTGGAAACGGACGCGTCGGGTCTACACGACAGGGATCTTGCTGTGGGTCTGGCCCGGATGTTGCTCCAAAGTGTTCCTATGGGCTGACCTAACACCACCGGATGGAGAGGCCCACTGGTCAAATCCCGTCCGTGCAAAGTCAAAGGGCTAGATCCGGTGGTCAAACGCTTCTGAGGTTAGGCGGGGCCAGGGGGCCACTGGGGGGTAGCAATGCCACCGAGCGTCGTGATCGGGCCCTCATACATGCGGGGTGGTGTGGTGGCATGTCCGAAGAGGCTGACGCAGCGTCTCCGGGGTGTGGCCCCCCTCACGGACGGCGATGACACGGTAGTAGACGTTCTGCGGAAACGATGCGGCGTGAATATTATTAAATACTCGGAGCGCGATAAAATCATGAGTTCGGATTGCTCTTCGCGCGTCTACGACTGTGGCCGGCGGCCTCCGGGGGATAGCATACCGTCAAATCTTGCGTAGGCGGCCTCTCACAAGTCTGGAAGTGTTGCGGCAGTTGCAAATGCCCGGCACGCGTCTCCGGGGTGTGCCCCCCCCCCCCCTCACGGACGGCGCTGCCGCCGGCACCTGGAGGGGGGAAACGGACGCGTCGGGTCTACAAGGAGTGGATGAAGCTGTGGGTTTGGCCCGGATGTTGCTCCCGGGTGTCCCTATGGGCCGAACTGACACAACCGGGTGGAGAGGTCCACTGGTCAAAGCCCATCCGTGGGAAGTCAAAGGGCTAGATCTCGTGGTCAACCGCTCCAGGGTTAGGCGGGACAGGCCCCTGGGGGGTAGCAATGCTACCGGAGCGTCGCACCGGCCCCTCATACATGCAGGGTGGTGTGGTGGCATGTCCGAAGAGGCGGCACGCGTCTTCGGGGTTCGGCCCCCTCACGGACGGCGCCCGCCGGCACACTGGAGAAGCGGACGCGTCGGGTCTACGGAGGGGATCTTCTTGTGGGTCCGCCGGATGTTGCTCCAAAGTGTTCCTATGGGCTGACCTAACACAACCGCGTGGAGAGGCCCACCGGTCAAATCCCGTCCGTGCAAAGTCAAGGGCTAGATCCGGTGGTCAAACGCCTTCTGAGGTTAGGCGGGACCGGGGCCCTGGGGGGTAGCAATGCCACCGGAGCGTCGCATCGGGCCCTCATACATGCGGGTTGGTGTGGTGGCATGTCCGAAGAGGCGGCACGCGTCTCCGGGGTGTGGCCCCCCTCACGGACGGCGATGACACGGTAGTAGACGTTCTGTGGAAACGATGCGGCGTGAATATTATTAAATACTCGAAGCGCGATAAAATCATGAGTTTTTTACATGACGTGGGCACATGTGCTATAGGACCGATGGTAATTTTTCATAATTTTTCATGATGGAGAAGTATCTGAACACTTCCCTCTACGCGGATTGCTCTTCGCGCGTCTACGACTGTGGTCGGCGGCCTCCAGGGGCTAGCATACCGTCAAATCTTGCGTAGGCGGCCTCTCACAAGTCTGGAAGTGTTGTGGCGGTTGCAAATGCCCAGACACGCCTCCGGTACCCCCCTCACGGACGGTGCCGCCGCCGCACTGGAGGGGGGAAGCAGACGCGCCGGGTCTACACGGAGTGGATGTAGCTGTGGGTTTGGCCCGGATGTTGCTCCGGGTGTCCCTATGGGCGGCCCGACACAATCGGGTGGAGAGGTCCACTGGTCAAAGCCCGTCCGTGGGAAGTCAAAGGGCTAGATCTCGTGGTCAACTGCCCCAGGGTTAGGCGGGACGGGGGCCCTGTGGGGTAGCAATGCCACCGGAGCGTCGCACCGGCCCCTCATACATGCAAGGTGTTGTGGTGGCATTTCCGAAGAGGCGGCACGCGTCTCCGGGGTTCGGCCCCCTCACGGACGGCGCCGCCGCCGGCACCTAGAGGGGGGAAACGGACGCGTCGGGTCTACACGGAGGGGATCTTGCTGTGGGTCTGGCCCGGATGTTGCTCCAAAGTGTTCCTATGGGCTGACCTAACACAACCGGGTGGAGAGGCCCATGGTCAAATCCCGTCCGTGCAAAGTCAAAGGGCTAGATCCGGTGGTCAAACGCTACAGGGTTAGGCGGGACGGGGGCCCTGGGGGTAGCAATGCCACCGGAGCGTCGCATCGGGCCCTCATACATGCGGGGTGGTGTGGTGGCATGTCCGAAGAGGCGGCACGCGTCTCCGGGGTGTGGCCCCCTCACGGACGGCGATGACACGGTAGTAGACGTTCTGCGGAAACGATGCGGCGTGAATATTATTAAATACTCGGAGCGTGATAAAATCATGAGTTTTTTACATGACGTGGGCACATGTGCTATAGGACCGATGGTAATTTTTCGTGATGGAGAAGTATCTGAACACTTCCCTCTACGCGGATTGCTCTTGGCGTCTACGACTGTGGCGGCGGCCTCCGGGGCTAACATACCGTCAAATCTTGCGTGGCGGCTTCTCACAAGTCCGGAAGTGTTGTGGCGGTTGCAAATGCCCGCACGCGTCTCGGTGTGCCCCCTCACGGACGGCGGCGCCGGCACCGGAGGGGAGAAGCAGACTCGTCGGGTCTACACGGAGTGGATGTAGCTGTTGGTTTGGCCCGGATGTTGCTCCAGGGTGTCCCTATGGGCGAGCCCGACAACCGGGTGGAGAGGTCCACTAGTCAAAGCCCGTCATTGGGAAGTCAAAGGGCTAGATCTCATGGTCAACCGCTCGAGGTTAGGCGGGGCCAGGGGGCCACAGGGGTAACAATGCCACCGAGCGTCGCACCGCCCCTCATACATGCAGGGTGGTGTGGTGGCATGTCCGAAGAGGCGGCACGCGTCTCGGGTTCGCCCCTCACGGACGGCGCCGCCACGGCACCTGGAGGGGGGAAACGGACGCGTCGGGTCTACACGGAGGGGATCTTGCTGTGGGTCTGGCCCGGATGTTGCTCCAAAGTGTTCCTATGGGATGACCTAACACAACCGGATGGAGAGGCCCACTGGTCAAATCCAGTCCGTGCAAAGTCAAAGGGCTAGATCCGGTGGTCAAACGCTACAGGGTTAGGCGGGACGGGGGCCCTGGGGGGTAGCAATGCCACCGGAGTGTCGCATCGGGCCCTCATACATGCGGGGTGGTGTGGTGGCATGTCCGAAGAGGCGGCACGCGTCTCCGGGGTGTGCCCCCCCTCACGGACGGCGATGACACGGTAGTAGACGTTCTGCGGAAACGATGCGGCGTGAATATTATTAAATACTCGGAGCGCGATAAAATCATGAGTTTTTTACATGACGTGGGCACATGTGCTATAGGACCGATGGTAATTTTTCATAATTTTTCGTGATGGAGAAGTATCTGAACACTTACCTCTACGCGGATTGCTCTTCGCGCGTCTACGACTGTGGCCGGCGGCCTCCGGGGGCTAGCATACCGTCAAATCTTGCGTAGGAGGCCTCTCACAAGTCTGGAAGTGTTGTGGCGGTTGCAAATGCCCCAAGACGCGTCTCCGGGGTGCCCCCCTCACGGACGGCGCCCGCCGCACCGGAGGGGGAAACGGACGTCCGGGTCTACACGGATTGGATGTAGCTGTGGGTTTGGCCCGGATGTTGCTCCGGGTGTCCCTATGGGCCGAATCGGCACAACCGCGTGGAGAGGTCCACTGGTCAAAGCCCGTCCGTGGGAAGTCAAAGGGCTAGATCTCGTGGTCAACCGCTCCAAGGTTAGGCGGGACGGGGGCCCTAGGGGGTAGCAATGCCACCGGAGCGTCGCACCGACCCCTCATACATGCAGGATGGTGTGGTGGCATGTCCGAAGATGCCGCACGCGTCTCCGGGGTTCGGACGGCGCCGCCGCCGGCACCTGGAGGGGGGAAACGGATGCGTCGGGTCTACACGGAGGGGATCTTGCTGTGCGTCTGGCATGTATGTTGCTCCAAAGTGTTCCTATGGGCTGACCTAACACAACCGGGTGGAGAGGCCCACTGGTCAAATCCCGTCCGTGCAAAGTCAAAGGGCTAGATCCGGTGGTCAAACGCTTCTGAGGTTAGGCGGACCGGGGCCTGGGGGTAACAATGCCACCGGAGCATCGCGATCGGGCCCTCATACATGCGGGGTGGTGTGGTGGCATGTCCGAAGAGGCGGCACGCGTCTCGGGTGTAGCCCCCCCTCACGGGCCGGCGATGACCCACGGTAGTAGACGTTCTGCGGAAACGATGCGGCGTGAATATTATTAAATACTCGAAGCGCGATAAAATCATGAGTTTTTTACATGACGTGGGCACATGTGCTATAGGACCGATGGTAATGTTTCATAAATTTTCGTGATGTAGAAGTATCTGAACACTTACCTCTACGTGGATTGCTCTTCGCGCATCTACGACTATGGCCGGCGGCCTCCGGGGGCTAGCATACCATCAAATCTTGCGTAGGCGGCCTCTCACAAGTCTGGAAGTGTTGTGGCGGTTGCAAATGCCCGGCACGCGTCTCCGGGGTGTGCCCCCCCCTCACGGACGGCGCCGCCGCCGGCACCTGGAGGGGGGAAACGGACGCGTCGGGTCAACACGGAGTGGATGTAGCTGTGGGTTTGGCCCGGATGTTGCTCCCGGGTGTCCCTATGAGCCGAACTGACACAACCGAGTGGAGAGGTCCACTAGTCTAAGCCCGTCCGTGCAAAGTCAAAGGGCTAGATCGCGTGGTCAACCGCTCCAGGGTTAGGCGGGACGGGGGCTCTGGGGTAGCAATGCCACGGGCGTCGCAGACCGCCCCTCATACATGCAGGGTGGTGTGGTGGCATGTCCGAAGAGGCGGCACGCTGCGTCTTGAGGTTCGCCCCCTCACGGAAGGCGCCGCCACGCCGCACCGGAGTGGGGAAACGGACGCGTCGGGTCTACGGAGGGATCTTCTTGTGGTCGGGCCCGGATGTTGCTCCAATGTGTTCCTATGGGCTGACCTAACCCAACCGGGTGGAGAGGCCCAGTGGTCAAATCCCGTCAGTGCAAAGTCAAAGGGCTCGATCCGATGGTCAAACGCTACAGGGTTAGGCGGGACGGGGGCCCTGGGGGGTAGCAATGCCACCGAGCGTCGCATCGGGCCCTCATACATGCGGGGTGGTGTGGTGGCATGTCCGAAGAGGCGGCACGCGTCTCCGGGGTGTGGCCCCCCTCACGGACGGCGATGACACGGTAGTAGACGTTCCGCGGAAACGATGCGGCGTGAATATTACTAAATACTCGGAGCGCTATAAAATCATGTGTTTTTACATGACGTGGGCACATGTGCTATAGGACCGATGGTAATTTTTCATAATTTTTCGTGATGGAGAAGTATTCAACACTTCCCTCACGCGGATTGCTCTTCGCGTCCTACGACTGGCCGGCGGCCTCCGGGGCTAGCATACCGTCAAATCTTGCGAGGCGGCCTCTCACAAGTCCGGAAGTGTTGTGGCGGTTGCAAATGCCGACGCAGCGTCTCGGTGTGCCCCCTCACGGACGCTTCCGCCGCCGCACTGGAGGGGAAGCGGACGCGTCGGGTCTACACGGAGTGGATGTAGTCAGGCCCGGCGTCTGCTTCTCCAGTGCCGGTGGCGCCGTCTGTGTGAGGGGGCACACCGGAGACGTGTGCCGCTTCTTCGACATGCCAAGACACCACCTCGCATGTATGTGGGCCCGGCGACGGCCTTTCGGGTGGCATTGCTACCCCCACGGCCCCGTCCGCCCTAACCTTGTAGCGTTTGACCACGGGATCTAGCCCTTTGACTTTGCACGGACGGTTTTTGACCAGTGGAACTATCCACCCGGTCGTGTTAGGTCAGCCCATACGAACACTTTAGAGCAACATACGGGCCAAACCCACAGTAAGATCCCCTCCGTGTAGACCCGACGCGTCCGTTTCCCCCCTTCAGGTGCCGGCGGCGGCGCCGTCCGTGTGAGGGGGCACACCCCGGAGACGCGTGCCGCCTCTAATTTGGACATGGCACCACACCACCCCGCATGTATGTGGGTCTTGCAGACGCCAGTGGTATTGTTATCCCCACGGCCTCCGGCCCCGCCTCTTCAGACATGGCACCACACCGCCCCGCATGTATGAGGGCCCGGTTAGACGGGAGGGTGTACCTGGGGGGGGGGGGGCAATCGATATACCATCTGGGTATGTTTTTTTTGTTAGATAAGGCACATTTATGTTGTGAAAAAAACAGGGAAAAGTAAATAAAAAAAAAAAATAGAGATATGCCGACGGCAAGGCCATCGGCATACTCGCCTGCGACCCACGGATCGATGACGTGCCTAAGGGCGCGGATCAATGACGTGGCAACATCCATGGGCCAGACCTATGCCGACGGCCAGGCCGTCGGCATAGATTTGCCACCCCACGGATCGATGACGTGGCGTCTATGCCGACGGCCGCCGTTAGCCCGTCGGCGTAGGTTGACGCCGTCAAAATGCCATCCCCGTCCGGGTAGCCGGGCCCACGAGCTATGCCGACGGCCTCCGCTATGCCGACGGCCACCGTAGGCATATTTCTATCGACGCCGACGGCTAAGATTTGCCGACGGGGGCCGTCGGCATAGATTGATATCTGTGACGGCTTTTATATGCCGACGGCCTGGGCTGGCCCTTCGGGATAGGCCTATCTATGCCGACGGGGGCCGTCGGCATAGGTTCGGCCGTCGGCATCGCCAGTTATTCTGGTAGTGATGGTCTACGGCCCGCAACAGAACACCGATAAAATCACATTTTTGCAAGAGCTCCGCGACATCCGCACAGGTTGCACCGAACCTTGGATGGTCTGTGGCGATTTCAATCTCATATATCACGATGAAGACAAGAACAACGCCACCTAAACCACCGCATGATGGGTCGCTTTCGGCGCGTCCTTGACGACCTTGCGCTCGAAGAGGTTTACCTCAATGGGCTGGGAGGAGCTTCATGAGGAGTACCATCCTCGATGCCTTGCCACCATCGTGTTTGACCACAACCCTCTGCTGCTTGACTGCTAACCGATGCCACCAACCCACCGGCGGTTCCACTTCGAGGAATTCTTGATCCTGTTGGACGGCTTCCAGGACATTTTCACGGTGGCTTGGCACTGTCCTCGACGCCGACCCCTTCCGGCGGCTCATGCTCCGTATGCAGGCCACCACACGCAAACTAACAAGCTGGAGGTTAAGGACGGTTGGCAATGTATGACTCAAGCTCGCGATATCCAGAGAACTACTTCTCCGGGTCGACACCGTACATGAGCAACGAGACCTGTCCCCACACAAAGACTGGCTGTGCCGACAGATCAAGGCATCATATCTCGGCCTCGCTTCCCTTGAGCGCACCATCGTCCGGCAACGCGCCCGCCTCGCATCCCTCAAGGACGGCGATTTAAACACGTCGTTCTTTCATTGACAGTGCACGTATCAGCACCAAAAGAACATGATCCACAGCCTCCTAGTCGACAAGGAGGTGATCAATGACCCCTCGGTCCTTGGACATGGCAGTCGCGGCCTACGCGCATTTCAACACACTCCTGGGCTTAGAGGCGCCCCGACCCGCGCCCTTGACCTCTCGGAGCTCATCACTCCTGTCAACTCGGAGGACCTGGATGCCCCTTTCGACGCCGAGGAAATTTGGCAGGCGGTTAAACGGCTCCCCGCACACAAAGCCCTGGCTCTGACGGCTTCACTGTCGTGTTCTTGCGCGCGTGCTGGCCTATCATCCGGCAGGACTTCGTCGACGTATTCCGCCAGCTCTACAAGCTGCGAAGCCGCGGTTTCAGCTGCCTTAACCAGGTGCTACTCACCTTGCTCCTCAAGTGCGCAGACGCCTACGCCCTTGGCGACTTCAGGCCCATAAACCTCATCCACTTGGTTGCCAAGATCTTCGCCAAGGTTCTGTTGCTTTGCCTTGCACCCAAGTTCAACTCCCTTATCAGCGCGAGCAAGAATGCCTTCATCCCAGGACGCAGCCTACACGACAATTGTATCCTCGTGCGCCAGTCTGCTCGCCTGCTACATTAGCTTGGCGCCCACGCGTGCTCCTAAAGCTGGACCTGGCACACGTCGTTGACTCGATCAGATGGCCATTCCTGTTCGACGTCCTTCGCCAATACGGCTTTGGCACGAGGTTCCTAGATTGGTTGGCCATCTTATCCTCCTCGGCAAGCACCAGGGTGCTCATCAACGGAGAACCATGCCTAGCAATTTGGCATAGGTGTGGGTTTCGCCAGGGCGATCCGCTATCCCCCCTACTCTTCGTGGTCGCGGTCGACATGCTAGGCTGTCTTTTCCACCGCACCACCGAGCTGGGCGTTCTACAACGACTGCACCCCCGGCGCCCGATGCCATCGGTCTACCTTTACGTGGACGACATGATCCTCTTCTATCACCCCATTTCGAGTGATATCTTCGCCGTCAAGAGCATCTTGCAGCTATTTGGGCACGCCTCCGGCCTCTAGGTCAACTTCTCGAAGAGCACGACCACCTTGATTCGCAGCAATGCGGATGAGGCCGCGCCCATTGTCGACTTGCTGGGCTGCTCCATTGTTGAGCTGCCTATTACCTACCTGGGCATCCCTCTGACGCTGCGCCGGCCATCCGCTGCCCAGCTACAACCCGTCATCGACAAAACTGCCTGCATGCTCCCTTGCTGGAAGGCGCACCTCATGAACAAGGTTGGCCGCCTCGCGTTTGTGGAACCCGTCCTCAGTGCGATCCCGATCCATCGGCTGCTAGCACTGGCACCCCCCAAGAAGACCATCAAGGCGATCGAGAAGATCCAGTGAGGCTTCCTTTGGGCCGAGCGTGCGGGGAGGCAAACGGCGGGCACTGCAACGTCAACTGGCAACGGGTTGCTCGTCCGATCTCCCTTGGTGGCCTTGGCGTCGGCGACCTCGTGCACACCAGCCTCGTGGTGTGCATCCGGTGGCTCTGGTTCAGCCGCACGAACACCACTAGAGCATGTGTGGCCTCGACCTACAAGCGCATTCTTCTTCGCCTCCACCACCATGCAGCTTGGGAATGGCACGGAGGCCCTTTTTTGGGAGGACCGTTGGATTGCTGGACGTTCCATCCGCGAGATCGCTCCGCTTCTGTACACGTGCATCCCCAAGTGCCGTCACAAGATCAGGACATTCGCGGAGGGCTTGGAGGCCAACCGCTGGGCGCAGGACATCCAGGGCAGTGTGGGCATCCACGAGATTGGGCAATACCACCAACTTTGGCACATGATCAACGGCATGACCCTCTCTGCGAGCCAGATCGCCTCACCTGGAGATGGACTGCAAACGGCGCCTACACCACCACCTTCACTGCTGGATGAAACTGGGCGTCGCTGCGCGTCCGCTTCTTACAGGGGCTCGCCCAACTCGACGGATGCTGGACCGCAGACCGCCCTATTCGCCGTGGGCTACAACACCCCGTGCGATGCCCTCTTTGCAACCAAGCTCCTGAGACCATGCACGACCTTATCGTCGCCTGCCCCTTCGCCCGGCAGATCTGGCATATGAAGTGCTACGCTGGCTACGGATCCCATGCACCTTGCCAGACAACGAGCCCTCGCTGCTGGACTGGTGGCAATCGACACGGTAATCCGCCCCAATGCCCTTGCGCAAGGGCCTTGGCTCCATGACCCTCCAAATCCCCTCGATGATTTGGAAACACCGCAATGACTGCGTTTTCAATGTAGCATGCCCATCGGTGAACACCCTGCTTACGAAGATTAAGGAAGAGGCCGCCCTTTGGGCAAGCGCTAGTACTCTAGGGCTTAGAGCCATCACCCCCCAAACGTGGGATGTCCATTGATTCAGAAATTGTAACCGCCTCCTAGGAGGAGTGTAACCACAAGTCCACAACTCTCTCTTTTCAATGCAATGAAATGCAAGCTCTCTTGTGTTTTCTCGAGAAAAAGGTTTATAGTTTCATTTTTGACAAAACAAGGAATAAATTGAAAAATACTACTCCCTCCATTCCATAATAAGTGTCGTGCTTTTAGTTAGAGTTCGAACTAAAACCATGACACTTACTCCCTCCGTTTCTAAATATAAGTCTTTCTAGAGATTCCAATATGGACTACATACGGAGCAAAATGAGTGAATCTACACTCCAAACTACGTCTATATGCATCCATATGTAGTCTAAATTGAAATCTCTAGAAAGACTTATATTTATGAATGAATGGAGTATTTTAGAACGGAGGGAGTAGTACATAGTTTTTTTTTACCTCGAGTGCCTGGACCAGGCTTTCCTAACACCATTGGTAAACCACTTTCTAGATTCAGCTTGGATCACATCCATTACATCTTGTCCATTGAGGCTAAAGTACCTAAAGCAAGTCCACTTAAGAACTTTTGGGTTGAGCACCTAGGCTTCATCGAGGTGGTTCAACAAGCTTGGAGTCTCGCATGCGAAAGCCAAAAACAGACACGGTTCTAGACTCAAATACCTTTTTGTTCTTATCAATTTGGGTTGCTCACAACGTATGCCGCGTGGTTCTTCTGAACTCAAATACACAGTTTTTTTGTCGCCTTTCATTGCTGGTTATGAATTAGCCAATCTTCTCCAATGCATAATCAACTCAACGTTGTTGCACCCACGGGCTTCTCTTCTAGCTTCCCATCATGCAAGTTTCTTCCCAATCATTGCTTTTTTTCTCAAAGGGCTACTGGAAATGTTTGTCCGAGGGTGAATTACCACAAGTCCTGTATTCTGCCAGTCAGCGTTGACAATGACAGCATCTAGTCACTTGCTGGGCAATTTGGTCGTAAGGCGGGATCCTTTGCCTTCCCTATCTTGGGCCCCCCATGCGCCTGTCTCACTCTCACATTCTGTGTCTTCAAACCATTGATGAGCCGCATTGGGTGCTGCCTTTCTTGATGCTCCAGCTTCCTCTATCAAGGAGGCAAATTCAGGTTGTTAAGTCTGCCTTAAGTGCCCTTTCCACCTACTTCATGGGTTTACTCCATCTTGGAGTAAAAGAAAATACCCATCGAGCTCACCACCATTCTCTGGGGCAAATCCAAAACCATGGGCCGCTGAAAATCTCTTGCGGCTTGGACAATGGTTTGCAGACCAAAGGATAAAGATGGTCTGGGTATTATTTACCTGACCATCTTTGAACCCACCTCCTAGGAGGATTGTAATTACAAACTCTCGCTTTTTAATGGAATGAAACGCATGTCCCCTGCGTTTTCTCGAAAAAAAAATTTATTTACCTGACAGTTCAAATGAAGCTTTCATGCTCAATCTTCTTCACAAGCTGAACAAAAACAAAGAAGACGGCCCATCGGTTAACTCGATATCCGGTAAAACAAAGAAGTTGAAGCTGTGCCCCTATAATTTACTATCCTATTGATGTTGTCCACTAACTGAGATGTTTCAACTTGAGCTTTTTTGTCCAGTTTTCGTAGTGGCGAAGCTAATGTTTTCACGTTGAGCGATGTAACTTAGGGGGTGTTTGTTTCCAGGGACTTTTTTATGTAGGGATTAGAAAAAGTCCCTCTTAGAGACTTTTTTTACCAAACAGGAGGGACTTTTTAGGGACTAAACTAGGCATTTGGGACTAAAGAGGTAATTACAGTGGTGGTGTCACAACTTGGCGTGGATGGTCACTTTGGTGCCACAAGTTGTGGTGTACATCAAAGTGGTGATATAACTTGGCTCTAGCGTGCACATACGATGCTTTTCTCGTTTTGATACGGATTAAGTGCTGACTAAGCAAGCCAGCTGGGCGGGGGTCCCGCTGTCAGTGACCAGAGGGCTCGGGAGCTGGCTTGTGGCCGGAGATTTTTTAAGAAAACCCCTTAGATTTACTATTTTTTTGCAAATAGGCCCCCGCCTTGGCTGTACAGTGCTGCCCTTTCGTTTTTGCCAATCGATCCCAAATTTGGCATCCAAATCCCTAACCCTCGTTCCCAATTTTCAGAGCACGGCGGCGGCGGTCTCATGTCTTGAGCACGGCGGCTAAGGTGTTGAACGACGGCGATACATTGACTTTAGGTTAGCTCATGTAATCCAGTTTTATGTAGAACATTCTGTGTACTGAAAGTTCTAAAGAGAATGTATTGAAATTGGTACTAAGAAGTGTGGCTTCATGTCAAATTATTATTTAACTAAGTCTTGCATTTGACACTGCTGGTTGTTCTAAAGAGAGTGTGAAGCTGAATGTTTAATTTAGTAAATGAAACAACACTCAGCATTATATAAGTATACTTGCTAAACAAAGTAAGTGGTACATCTGATCATTGAGATGGACAGGAAACCGACAGTAACATGAACGGAATATAATTCAAGATATGTCAAAAAATTAGATAACTGACAGACATGCGGTAACTGAATTAAAATCACAAAAACATTCAGTTTCAGAGAAACCATTCATTTCACAGTCAGCTAAACTTTAAAATCATATAACAGAGTCATAAATGAACTTGACCAAAAGGGAAATATGCATTGTAGCATCACTAAAGCAGAAGGTAAATTTAGTTCTAACATTCCAGAGAACAAAAGTTGGAGCATTTCTTCCAGTTCATTGATGAACTAGTATACTTTCTAGCTTGGTCTACAAGGTCTGGAAATCATCAAGCCACTCCTCAGTTGGTGCATTTTGTGTCACTGGGACCTCCTCTGCTTGCACATAAGATCTGGGTTCATCTGGTGGAAACATGATGTTCCATAGTCCAGCTCCTGGTCCTGTCCTTCCTCCAGTGTGACCTCTCCCAGTCTCTCTCCCAGTCCCTCTCCCAGCTCCTCTCCCAGTCCCTGCTCCTCTCCCAGTCCCTTTCCCAGTGCCTCTTCCAAGTCCTCTCCCAGCTGCACTCCCAGTCCCTCTCCCAGCTCCTCTGCCTACTCCAGTTGCTTTCCTTTTTCTCCCTCTTGCATTTTCAATTGCCTGGTAGCTAGCTTCAGGGACATCTTCAGGTATATCTTCTGTCACTCCTCTTCTTCTAACCCTGCCTGCTGCCATAGCAGTTGTAACCCTGGGAGGGGGTATGTTATCTCTTGCATTTGCAATAAAAGTTGATTCTGGAAGAGGTCCATGATCCATAGCTGGCACATATGCTTTCCTCTCCTAAGTATGAACAAATTTTCAGAGATAGTTTCACAAGCAGACTTGAAATTCAGAAGAAAAATATAGTTTTGCACATAACAAAGGACTTACCATTTGCTGCATGAGAAACACCATTGACCCTGGTGTTTGAGTTGGGTCCATGTGTGGGTGCACTGTGTGTGGCATTATGTTTTGAAAATAGGGTAAATAAATTGTCAACTCTATCTGTCAGTGTGTAAAATTCAGAAAACATTCTAGTAAATTTAATATTTTTTCATCTTACAGAAATGACAGAAGGATCATCATATTCCTCTTCACCATCATCATCTACATCAGTATGAACAGGCTGAGGTGCATCTCTGTTGTTCTCCTCCCACTTGTTGTGCCCTTTCTTGTTGTGATGTGCTCTTCCACACAGAGAGCAGTGCATGGACACACCATGCTTTGTCAATTTCTTCCCTCCATCTTTCATGATCTTCTCCTTTGGATCTTTTTTTCTGTTTCTCCTTGGTCTGCCCATCACCTTAGTGTACACTGGTGGATAGACATCAACACAATTCATCTTTCTCCAATGCTCCCTGTCTCTAACTGGCTTTATGTTGTACCCATAAGCTTTCTTGTAAGTTTGTACAGAATAGCACTCGTGCACTAGACTTGCAGGATCTATTCTCTCCTCTCTAGCACATGCTATTGCATGGTGGCATGGAATTCCTGACAAGTCCCATCTTCCACAGTCACAAGTTTCCATGTTCAGATCCACTATGTAGGAATGGTTCAGTGAGACCACTTTGAAAACCTTCTGACCAGCTCCAAATACCATGCAGTGAGCAGCCCAATCAGTAAATTTGTCTAGTTTTTTCTTAATCTTGGGGCACAGTCTACCACTCCATTTCCTATCCACTGCCACTTCCTTCTGCTTGTTGTATATCCTTGCTGTTATCTTGTTGTTTATGTTCTCCACCATGGATAAAATTGGCAATTCTCTTTCTGGCAAAATCCAACTGTCAGAAGAACAAACATACCTGTTAGTGCAGCAATACAACAAGACAAACTAAAAGAGCCATATTGCAATGTTAAAGTTGAAGCATATTAGTACATAACATGCCTACCTATTAAATACTTCAGACATGTTATTCAGCAGGATGTCACACTTCGGAAAAGGATTAAAAAAGGCTTTAATCCATGACCTTGGAGGCCATTTCTCCACCCATTTATATGCACCCACACTGTCTGCCAGCATCTTATCCATAGCTTTGACATATGTTGGATTGTTTGTTGCTCTTGCAATTGCCCATAGATTGTTCTTCAATTGTTCCCCCTTGTGAAGCTTGTGGAAATTTTGGTACATATGTCTCACACAAAATCTGTGTTCAGCATATGGCCAAACCTTTGAAACTGCTGCTATGAGACCCTGCAAATCACATAAATAGTGCCCTTCACATAAATATATGGTCTAAACACTTCAGAGTAGGTATAACTATATGAATTAGATGAATGAGCAGAATGTCACATACCTTTTGCTTATCACTCATGATTGTGTATGGAGAGGTGTTAAAAATGTTAAGATCATCTTTCAGACTTGACAGAAACCACTCCCAGCTGCTAGTAGACTCCACTTCGACAACCCCAAATGCTAGGGGGTAGATGCAGTCATTAGGGTCAATACCCACTGCTGTCAGCAAATTTCCTTTGTACCTGGTCTTAATGTGACATCCATCTATAAAAATGATGGGCCTACCTCCCAATAGCCAGCCTCTCTTGCATGCATCCAATGACCAATATAGCGTAGAGAAGTGTTCTTTTGTCTGCTTAAGCTTTTCATCAAATATCTCCTTTGTGCATAGATAGAACTTGCTGCCAGGGTTTGTGTTCCTCAACTCCTCTCCATAATCCCACAAGTGTTTGTACTGGTCATCATCGTCACCTCTGATCTGCTTCACTGATTCTCTTCTAGCTCTACCCAATTTGGTCCTAGTTGGTATGAGATTGTATTCTTGCTGAACCTTCTCCTCAAACTTTTTCAAAGGCATCTTCTCATTGTCTTTGAACTCATCTCTGAATTTTTTGGTTAAAAATGGAGCAGTTAGACATTTAAGTTTCCATGTCTTAGGGCAAGTGTGCTCATCACAGTACTTCTTTACAATAAAGCTGTCTTTCCTGCTGTCCTTCACTGCTTTCAGATACCATGGGCAACCATCAGTGCATATAACTTCAACTGTCTTTGATGTGTTTCTTGTCTTTTTAATTGAAACTCTGTTCCTAATGCTATAAGAAGTTATAGCATGTCTTAGCTCTTGCACACTACCAAACACCATGCCTAACCTAAATACAGGAGCATTCAAATCAGTCTGTGGATTGAAACCTTTGAAGTGGTACTTCAACTTTTCCCTCTCTTCTTTGGATAACATGATGTGGGGGTCATCTAGAGCATCTTCTGCTAACTCTGTTTCATAGTCACATGTTGTAACCTTTTCTCTATGATCATCCACTTCTTTGTCAACATGATCTTCAAATAGATCATCATCTCCATCCTCTACATCAAAGTCACTGTCAAAGAAATCCTCATCAGTTTCTGAATCTGAACCAGCTGCTGCATCTTCTTCCTCAAATTCCTCATCAGCACATCCTGAACTTGATCCTTCAGAAAACAATCTCCTGGCCCTAGTTTTCCTCCCCTTACTTGGTTCGGTGACAACTGTAGGTGAGCTAACATTTTCTTTGCCCTTGTTTTCTTTCCTTGGAGTTATGATCTTTGGCAATTCAGGAACACCTTCACCTAGTACATCATCTCTCAGCAAACTATTCAGTGTCTCTCCATGATCTATGATCAACAACAAATTCTTGTGTTGTGTGCTAGCTGCTATCATTGCAAGGCTGTCAGCATCACATTTCATTTCTTTCATTCCTTCACTAAGTGTCCTTCCAGGCTGGCACCAGAACACATTGTGCTGATGTCCAATAGCTTTCTCATAACCTAGCTGTTTCAGAAAATCTTCAATCCACAATATAGACCATGTGTCACTATCACAATTGTCAAACCAATCCACTGCATAATCCATGTAGGTATTGTTACTGCCAGTTCCACAGAAAAACCCCTTGTGGTGAATCTCAACTGTGAATAGTCCATCAAAATCACCTGCAATATGTAGTGCAATAATATTCAGATAACAAGACAAATACATATTCAGTGAATAGTGAACCAGCTATTAGAGCTAACATTCAGTTCAAGAAAACAATGCAAACACATAGTTTCAGTCAGCATTACCAAACAATCTTATATAGTCATGTTAAGGCCTAACTTGGCCTACATGTTCACCTATTTTGGAAGACAATAGCCACCAAAATTAGTGCACACTGCCTAAAAACAGCAGATAAATACATACATGTCCCAACTTTTAATTAACAGTTGCACTGCAGATCTTCAGAAAACAGATGTCAACAAATTCAATAACAACTGTTCACATCTTCAGTTAACTGTTCACATCTTCAGTTACAAAAGCAGGGGCCTACTAAAACCCTAGAGACAACCGAATGCGCAGGGGGATTTGAACATCATCCGCAGACTAAATTCCATCCATGAGCAAAATCATCAAGAAAACCTAGATTTTTTGTGGCCGATCAAACTAACAAAAACCCTATGAAAAACAAGGACGACAAGGGATTGTGCAGGGGGAAAACGAGGTCTTGCTCACCGTACACAGGAGCTGCCTCGCCGGGAGCGCGGCGACGGGGCTCCGTCGTTGTCGACGCCGCCGATCCACGTCGTCCTCCAGATCAACGCCGCCTCTGCCTTCTAACGCCTGAGAGGAGAGACATACGAGGAGAGCTCGAGCGAAGGGAGTCGAAGCGGCAGGGTCTCCGCACTCTTTTTGCGATACACGAGGTCATATAGGCAAAAACGAAAGGGCAGCACTGTACAGCCAAGGCGGCGGCCTATTTGCGAAAAAATAGTAAATCTAAGGGTTTTTTTGAAAAATCTCCGGCCACAAGCCCGCTCCGAGCCCTCACAGTCATCGACAGCGGGACCCCGCCAGCGTGGCTTGCTTAGTCAGCACTCAATCCAGATCAAACGAGAAAAGCACCGTATGTGCACGCTAGAGCCAAGTTATATCACCACTTTGATGTACACCACAACTTGTGGCACCAAAGTGACCATCCACGCCAAGTTGTGACACCACCACTGTAATTACCTCGGGACTAAATGAAGAAGACTCTTAATGAGAGTCTTTTTCGGGACTTTTTGGGACTTCTCCAACAATGCCCCTCCATGCATCCATTGGCCCGCCACCCCATGGTGTTGTTTGATTGTTATTTTTTTATATACTAGGGGCAACATGATCATTTAATAACCTCTAGGAAGGGACTAGGGACTTTTTAGTCTCTGGAAACAAACAGGGAGAAACAGGGAGGGACTTTTTAGGGATTAGGGACTTTTTAGTTGGGACTAGAAAAAGTCATAGGACTTATGAACCAAACAGGGCCTTAGTTTTTCTTCTGGATGAATAGTACAAACTGGTTTGTCTGATGACATTGATTGCTTTGCAGGTATCTTGATTTACATTCTGTTGGGTGGTGGCTGAGACGCAGAAATCGCTTGTTTGGTGCAGGTTATTCCAATTTGTGTGCTCATAGAAATTGACCTTTTGTGTACCATGGACCAGTGAACTGTGAAGTGGACTTTGTAGGAATTTTTGTGTACACAATTATCCCGTTGCATGACGACTGTGGTTTGCTTTCAATTAATTAAAATATTTTTCTGAACGTAATTAATTACTCCTTCAATTCTAAAATAAGTGACTCAACTTTGTGGTTTGTTTGCTTTATGCTTGCACGTCGAGGCCGGTACGTGCAACTGTCAACTCATCTTCCTTGCGTTTTGTGTGCGTGTTCAGTCCCTGATCACTATTTTAGTTGTATCAAAGCAGGGGGATTCCAACATCAAATTTCCGCTGATGTCCCGTTGTGTATGTGTTGAACGTATATAGTTCTGGCTGTCACACGTTGTCTTGTAACTGGCTGACTGTTGCTACTTGATGGCGACTCGATAAGGGTGGGGATAGGGTAGTTTTTTTTTTTTTTTTTTTTTTTTGCTTCTGGAACTTATTCCTTTTTCGTCTTCATTTGAGATGTTGTGACTGAATGATTCAATGATGTGTGTCTTTTGTTTATGTACAGTAAATGAATCTTTTAGTTGTGTCGCAGTTGAGTCAGAGATGATGTGGCATTATCTAGCCGGTGACACTAACATTGTGACGGACGAATAGGTTGCAACATACTCCCTCCGTATTAAAATATAAGACGTTTTTTGATACAGGGAGTATTAGACTGTCACAACATTTGCACAACTTTGCTTCAAAACTATCATCAAAATTATAGTTGTTTGTCGCTGGTGCGTGGTTAGGACAGCGTGGCTTGTTGCATCCTTGATGGAACTGCTGGACCATGACGTCGTGAGCGATGATGATGGTGCCTCGTAGTATCTGCCTTTGGTTTTTCTTCTTTGAATGTGTGGAGTTTGTGATGATCTGCCCGTGCCGGTTTGTGGTGCCCCCTGTCTAGCTCGGATAGTGTGGTTATTGGGTTGTAGGTTTGGTTTTTGCTTGGCTTCTCCCAAAGATTTTGCCCCATTTCGAAAAAACTAAATCTTTTTTTTTTTTGAAAAAATAGGAATGAACATCTATCTGGCACTGTTGAATCTTTTCTATTTTTGTTGGTTCCTGTTGTTCTGTGGATATGTAAAGCTGTCTGTAAATCTGCACCTTTTTACGCACATAGTTCCGTAGTTAATACATTTGAATCTGCGTATACTGTTGAGTTAGAAAAAAATCTGTGTGATTTAAAAAAAACATCCTTTTCTTTTAGACAGAAAAAAAAACACATCTGCATATATGTTTTACGTGAGGTGGGCTTTCTTTTACTTTAGCTCGCGTGGGCTCTCCTGAAAAGAAAGGAGTTTTGGGCTTCAATCTCAGCTATTTTTTTTAAAATAATACATTTTTTTATTAATTTGCACAAATATTACGCGTAAAAAAATATTTTCAAAAATAATACACCGTCGGCCCGCAGGTGGCCGACAGGCTCTAGTCGGCCCACAGCAGGCCGACTGGGTTCCTATTGGCTTGCAGCAGGCCGATTGGGCTGTCGGCCACCATTTCAAGTGCCGATTGGGCTGTCGGCCACCATTAGTTCGATCGGCCTGCTGTGGGCGGCGAGGACTAATTGGCCTGCTGTAGGCCGACTGGTGCATGTGATTTTTTTTTTGCCCGTACGATTTTTTCTTTCAAAACTATGACATATTTTCCCGCCAACTCGTTCCCGCCACCCGTTCTCATCCACCCGTTTCCCGCCATATGTTCCCGCCAACTCTTTCCCGCCACTCGTTTCCCGCCATATGTTCCCGCCAACTCTTTCCCGCCACTCGTTTCCCGCCATATGTTCCCGCCACTCGTTTCCCGCCATATGTTGTCGTTCTTTCCGTCATTTTCTCCTCTCTACCTATAAAACCCCCCTTCAGACGGAGGTGGATAAGCATTCGATCAAGTTTAGTTGAGATGTCCCATTATCCTTTCGATCGTAGTTTTCACCCTGGGATGAGCAGGACTCTTCTGAGCCTAGCTACCGATTTCAAGATGGACAATAGGATAGTTCCATGGGACGAACTCACCGGTAGTGACACCATAATGAATGAGTTGGCTCACCAATTACTTAGGTGCAGGTGGCCTGAAAGGACCTATGAAGAGGTACGTAAAGAACTTCTTAGGTTGCATGAAAGGTGGGAGAAGGTAGTAGTGCCGAAGAGTGAAACTTTCAGAAGGATTGCAGCAAATAATCCATGTTTATGGACTGAGGAGAGCGAGGACGAAGATGATATCTTCATGTCGCCGCTTCCGGGTTCTCGCATACTCGAAGGGCAAGAGTTCTTCATCATCGAAGGGCAAGGTTTCTGCATCGTCGAAGGGCGAGGTTTCTGCATCGTCGAAGGGCAAGAGTTCTTCATCGTTGAAGGGCAAGAGTTCTTCATCGTCGAAGGGCAAGAGTTCTGCATCCATCGAGGATGACGATGATGACTTCATGTAATTTTTATGCTGTATTTTGCGAGTTCAGTCGTAGTACCGTTTAATTTAGATTAAGTTCTATCTAGTTGTTTGTAATGTCTTGTTGTATGAGCATTATGTTCTATCAAAATATGATCTTGTAGTTCAAATAACATAGTACTAAAATAGAGTAGGCATATGTCTCACACATAAGTACATAGTCATTTGTCTCATACATAGAATAGACATAAGTCTCACACACAAATAGATGGTAATGTCTCTCTTGATAGATGGAAGCGTCGGATTTACGCCCGCCTGGCAGGAGGCGGATCTCGAAGCGGCGACCATCCCCACCTGCCGGGTGCCCTAATGTGACGAGGAGGAATCTCAGACTCTTCCTGGTCATCTTGTGTATCCTGTGTGGGGCCTGGTGGAGGAGTCGAAAACATGTTCATCCACTTTGGGTGTGCGCGACATCCGAGCCTGTATGTTCTCCTCGGGATGTTGATCACTCCCCACGTATCATGTGATGCCGACATAGACGCCTGATATCCGTAGGCTCCTACGCGATGAAATGTTTCATCATGAAGAATGAGGTCGCGTCAATTAATATAAAAAACAATAAATATGAAGACGCATACCTGCTGGCTGTGACGGCTGCTCGACTCAAACACGAAGCCGGGCGAGGGACCGTGCTGCTGTGGCTGTGGAGAAAACATGAAGCTCGACGAGGGACCGTGCTGTTGTGGCTGTGGAGCAAATCTGAAGCTTCGACGTGGGACCATACTGTTGTGGTTGCTGCCACGTTGAACTGCCAGGTTGGTCAGGACAGGGTGGCCTGGTTGATGTCGGTGCTAGACGTGCACGTGGTTGATGTCGGTGCGTGGAGTGACGCGGCTGCTGCTGCTGATGATGAACAACGTCGGTTCTCCGGGTGCACGTGATAGCCTCGTACACAGTCCGTATCTTGTTCTGAATTCGTTCCAAGAAGGGTTGTAGCACTGGACGGTGCTGAAGGAGAGGTCCAGATGACAGTGATCGTCCAAAGGTGATCACGTCGTTGTAGAGGTCGTGTGTCAAGGTAGCCTGCAAATTTCCATGACAATGAATAATGTTTGTCTCTTGCACGTCAAAGTATATGACAACATTACTTAAAGAAAATATATCTTACCGCGTACTGCCTAGAGCCCAAAGTGTCATAGCTCGGGTACATATCCCACGGAGTAGGATCCGGTATCTCCTCTGGGTGGGAGTGCTCAACGATGCGTAACCGTGTTCCGGTCATGTAGCGCCGCAAATAGAGATTGAATGCATTGAGATCAAAATTTTCATTCACGTGCCATAGATGCATACACCAAAAGAGAAGAAGAGCCGATGCAGCACCCTCACAGTTGGGAACTCTGGCATGAACATGTCTTGGATATCGATATAGGTGCCTGGATTCCGCTGCTGCAGGGTGTGGAGGAGCTGGACAACAGAGTCATATGCATCAAAATAAGAACCAAATCTCCTCTCAAGCGCCGCATGCTTAGCCCTCCAAGCCTTGCCATAAGAAATTCTGTACTTGAACCTGGCGAAGACTTTTGTCTGGACTGCCTTCACTTCCATAGCTTTGCCCTGCACTATCTCATCGTAAAACAACCGAGCAATAAGCATGGATAAAAGGTTGGCATGATCTTGAGGGATGCAGGGAATAAGACAAGTGTGATTAACTAAGTCACTTATCACCCAACTTGTGCCATACTTAGGGAGAAAGCCGTGCACCCTCGCGGGACAATCTGCGTTCTTGCATACCATTGTCAGGAATTTCTTACTGGACACCTGAGCTGTGAAAACCCTTTGCGTGGACATTGCCCAATTAATTATTGCATCCTTCAGGGCTTGTTTGGTCGGATACATAGCACCCGTCGCAATATTGTTCTGGTGATATTGCCAGGCTGAATCATGTCCATCATTTACGGTCATTGCAGATGAGAAGTCATGATTCCACGATGCAGGATTCGGGACCTCCACTACATTTTCTTCTTCATCTGACTCGTCAGAATCATCGGCATGACCCCTTTCAACATCGGTGTCTTCTTCTTCCATCATGTCCTGCATGTGCCCATCTACCTCGTCAGCGCCCACCTCGCCATTGTAATCACCATCGGCATTTCCTCCTTCTACCGACTACTCTGTCCTTGTTCGTAACCATCACCATTTCCTCCTTCTACCTGATTGCTCTGTCCTTTTTCGTAACCATCATCTCCAGCATTTCACATAGATAACTGCCTCCCTCCACTGCTCTGCCCAGGATCTTAACCACCCTTGCCTTCATGTGCACTGACCTCCTTCACAACGGGAAGCACTAAAGCAATAGGATTGCATCCCCTTCGTTCACAACCTTGTAACCACCGCACCCAATCGGAGTCTTGCTCTATCAGCCTCAAATAAAAGTAAATTATTGTACTTGACCGTGTCCATAATGCATGAACACCGACGGTGTGTGTTTCGATATCAAGACCTAAACTTGCCGCAATCCATTCTTTCAACTGACTAACTGACCATGTTTGAGGTGCGCTCATTGGCACCTCTATGTGAGTAAATTCACTCAGATCTGCTCCCATCTCAGTTGTTTGGACAGTACCAGGACCGTAGTAAAATCTAAACTTCACTACATCAGACATCTCGGCTCACCTATTTTTTTCAACAACGAAATAAAATTCACTAACAAATATTAGACATGTATATATATATATATTACAGAATATTTAGGGCGCAACTAATACAATTCACACACCTATAAGTATATTACAAATATTTGCCGGAGCAACTACAAATATTTACAGATTTTAATATTTGACTGCCTACAACTACAACTATATTACGGATTTTACCGGAGCTACTCCAAATATATTACGGATTTTACCGAGCTACTCCAAATACTGACACTAATAAATACGGATTTTACCAGAGCTACTCCAAATACTGACAGTCCTAAATACTTCACATGCACATATAGTACGGAATATCACCGAGCAACTACACATTTTTACACAAATAATTAGTTGACATCTAAATATATTTAAGTATACTACGGGCAAATAACAATAATCGCACACCTAATTTATTTCACATCGAAACATATTAACAAATACTACCGGAGCACCTACGAAAAATAAAATGTTTGCTGAAATATACCCTTGAAGCGTGCGAATGAAGAACGATGAACGGCGGCCAACGAACTGCCGGTGCTCCGCCTCCAACGACGAACGACGAACGACGAGCTTCACCTCCACCACAATGCCCCAACTTCACCACCACCACCTCCACCAAAATGCTCACCACAACCACCACGAGCTACCCCATCAGTAGATCGACACCTCTTTTGGCTGCCCTAACTAAGTTGAATCCATTCACGGTGCCAAAACCGCAAAATACTGGCTCATTTGGGTGTAGAAATTGGTGCCTTTTTTTTACAGAGAGAGGAGAAAGTAAGAAAGAAGAAGAACAGAAGAAGAGCAGCAGCAGCGAGAGGATAAGGGCGAAGGGCCACGCAGGGAGCCGGGCCAGCCACAGGTGGGGCCGCACCTGTCGGCCAGCAGCAAGCCGATCGGCCAGCGGCACGCTGCCAGGGGTGCGCCCGCCCCGACAGCTCCCACTCCCCCCCTCGCGACGTGGCCTGCCCCACGCGCGGCCGACACGTGCCAAGCAGGCCAGCTGTCGGCTTGCTAGCGCCCGACTGCAGCCGCTCGGCTTCCTCAAGGGCCGACTAGAGCCTGTCGGCCACCTGCGGCCGACGGTGTATTAGTTTTGAAAATAATTTTTTTCACGTAATATTTGTGCAAATTAATAAAAAAATGTATTATTTTAAAAAAATTAGCTCAATCTCACTGCCAGCGTGACTCTTTTTAGGGTGGGCTCTCTCTTCCCTCACTCCACATCGTGGGATTCGACTCCACTTTCCCCATGAGCTGTGACCTGGGCGAGATGAGTAGCCGCCGGCCACCGTCGCCGGCGGCAGCCCCGCCGCTGGAGGACGACAATCTCCTCTCCGAGATCCTCCTCCGCCTCCCGCCAGATCCGTCCTCCCTCCCTCGCGCCTCCCTCGTCTCCAAGCGCTGGCGCAGCCTCATCTCCGACCCCGGCTTCTCCCGCCGCTTCCGCCTCCACCACCGCCGCAACCCTCCTCTCCTCGGGTTTTTCCTCCATCTCGACTTCATACCAACCATGGAGCGCCTCAATTGTGTCTCGGATGGCCGCTTCTGCTTGCCGGACGACGAGGACGAGTTCCACGGTCACATCCTAACCCTCGGATGCCGCCATGGTCTCGTACTCATGTTCCAGGTGAAGCGGCTCCAGGTCCTCGTGTGGGACCCCGTCACCGGCGACCTGCACCGCATTGCCGCTCCCCCGGGGTTCAATGCGAAGAAGATGCCATTTAATGGGCGGTGCTTCGCGCTGCCGGAGACATCCAGCACTTCCAGGTGGTCTTGGTAGACACAGAGACAAATGAACAACGACATACACAGGCAATCGCCCGCGTTTACTCCTCGGAGATTGGCGAATGGGGCGATCTCATGTCAACACCGCTTCCACCCAAGGCTTTCAGTTCTGTGTTCCAAGCCCCCCCTATGATCAATTCGTTATTTCCTGGTGTCCTAGTTGGGCATTCCCTTTACTGGTTGCTTACTGATAGTCTACGCATCCTCGAGTTTGATTTGGATAGGCAGAGATTGAGTGTGATGCATGTGCCACTAGACATCTATGCCAGGGGCGATGGCCACTTCTCGGTTATGCGGGCGGAGGGTGGTGGCCTTGGTTTCATTTACCTGTCATGCTCATGCCTGAGCGCCCAATTATGGAAGAGAGTGACCGATTGTGATGGTGCTGCTTCATGGGTGCTGGGAAAAACTATTGAACTGGACAAGCTACTTTCCATGAATTCAAAGGAGAAGAGACATTCTCCTCTGATACTAGGATTTGCTGAGGACAATAATGTGGTGCTCCTGTGGACAATTATGGGCTTATTCACGATCCAGCTTGAATCATTGCAGGTCAAGAAACTTGGCGTGACTAACAAAATAGCTCAGTATTATCCACTCGAGAGTGTCTATGCTGCAGGTGCAGGTAATAGCATGCCTTTACACTATGGATATAACAAAGCACATATATCTTTTGTTTATTGGTTGATGTGATGCCATGCCATTCACATTGTGTGAAAATGAAAAAAATCATGTAGTTCATATCACTTGTTTGTTTTGCTGCTGGTTGATCTCTTCAGCATATAGCAAAGTTGTTCGCTACTGTGTTCTTTTCTGATGTTTATGTGGTGGCGTTCTGTGTTGTTATGCTGTTTGAGTGAGAGGTGGCAAACTCTTTATCTGACACAAAGATTTGGACTTGAGGAAGATTGGCATTTCTTTGAATAGTCAGTAATTCAATTAAGTTCCATTGTTGCATTTCTATTGGCATATTCAAGTATTGTATAATAGTAGTATTAATGCATTAGTGCATAGCTAAAGTGCAGATGTTGTTTCTCAAGATGTGACCATAGTGGTTGGAAACTGAAGTCAACTACATGGACAAAATCTAGCTTGAACCAAGTGGAATGTCAAATAGGTAGCTCAATTGGCACAGAAACTTAAAGCTGGTTATAGTTCTAACATTCAATATTGTGATCTAAACTTAAATATATAATAATGATTTGGCTCGATATTTACCAAGCAGTTGTTTATTTTTATCACTTTCAGAAGGGTCATGCTGCAAGTGGCGAGTTCATTTGTGCGAGAGTAAAATAATAAATGGATTTTATTAAAACTTTTCTTGCTAGATTTATTTAAAATATGAATAGTCATGATCACCTTTTTTGCTAAAATTTGTTAGTATTGGATATATTATATTTTATCTGATATATGGAATGGATCAAGCTTAAGAATAATTTTGGTTAACTAGTGTTTTGAGAATATTCTCTCTATTCAATAGTAGATTCTTTTTTGTTTAATCCACTCCTGTTGTTGTGTCGGATCCCCTTGTATCTATTTGACTTTTGACAATTTGTTGGTATGTCGTTGGTTCCTTACCTTTGCTTGTAGGCATGGCCATTCGTCATGGAAACGGTGGAACCGGGCAGATTGATGTGCTATAGTGATGTATTGATTGAGCAGGTAAGCCCATCTTTAAGTAACAGCACAATGATTTTTTCCCTGTCCTTTGTTTCGTGGATACTTTTCTGTTCTGTTTTTACTAGTTGCCACATCACACTTGATATGTGGCTATGTATCTATAGAGTTCTTCAATATTTTCTTAGCTTTATGTTTATTTCACTTTAACTCACATGTGCATTCAGACATTAGCAGCCTATAGAGTTTCTGTAAGGCGCTCCCAGATATTTATGGACCATCGATTCTACATGATTCAAGAGTCCACATTCATCTTGCCTTGCAGGAGGTAGTAGTTCATCCGTTACCATCAAGGAGCTAGTAATAAATAGGGAAACGGACAATGCCGTGGTATATTTCATTAAAGCATGATCTATCTAATATTAATATGATACTGTTCTTGTGAAGGAAATAGATGATAGTAATCTTGCTATATCTAATAAATTTCAGTATCTACAATTTATTTTTGAATATACTCGCTTAAATTTGAGATTTGAAACATAAAAGTGGAGTCTTAGTACATTTTGAGTACCTTATGCTAAAAAAAGGGCAGCCCGGTGCATGTAGCTCCCGCTTGCGCAGGGTCCGGGGAAGGGTCCGACCACTTTGGGTCTATTGTACGCATCCTTTCCCTACATTTCTGTAAGAGGTTGTTTCCAGGACTTCAACCCGTGACCTCATGGTCACAAGGCAGCAGCTTTACCACTGCGCCAAGGCTCCCCTTCATGAAGTTTTTTTTTTTTGAAAAAACAGTAATTAAATTCAAACTACTAGAATGCAGGGGTTTTCACCGGGGGTGCCTGGTCGGCAGTCTGCCCTAAGACCATTGTTAAACCCATAGCTTTAAATAGCGCGCTAAGCATCTTAGCGGCGGACCTCTTTCAAATGCTATAGCGTGCTATAGCGGAGCTATAGCGCGCTATTTAAAATGTTTGTTCATTTGTTTGGACCAAAATCTTTTAGCGCAAGACCTTTTATAAATGCTATAGCGTGCTATTTAAAACAGTGGTTAAACCTCTTCTAGATTCGCCTCGGGTACATACATTATGTTCCATCCATTCAGAACAAAGTATCTAAAGCAAATCTTCCGCTTTGAGAACCTTTGGGTTGAGTACCCAGGTTTTGTAGAGGTGTTTCAACAAGCTTGGAGGCTTCCTTGGCTAAACAGAGACATCAGTGGCACATCTCATCTAAACTCAAAAACACTAGAAGACCTTTGAAATCAGGAGCAGAAATCTTTCCCGCCTCTCATGGATGGAATTTAAGAACTAAGACCTATATCTGTTGCAGAAAGGAACATCAGGGGAATTATTGAACATCGCATTAACAACTCCTCTACTAACAGCATGTTACTATATGGGTCTGCTTCGGAGATGGGAACTTAATTTTTTTTCATGCGGTGGCCTAAAATGCCCCTCATTCCATCTCTTGCTGATTGACCGGGTTCCTCCATCAATGATTGTGAAGCCAAAGCTGGTATAATCTGGAGAACATATAATAGCAGAGTGCCTATCTCGGCCATCCCCATGCGTTCTTTGATCTTTCTGAGCTTCTGTAAAAGTTCCTGGCTACCTCTTGAGCCCCTTCTCTAGATAGGAGATTGATATGGAAAAAGATTTTTACAACCTGTGTGATGATTTTCAGGATTCCGCCATCCTACTACACTTGAACCTTTAGGCTTCGCTTGGTTGGTTCATTTCCACAGGGAACCAACTCAGGGACCGGGTTGATCCCCTAGTGTCACCCAACCGCCACCGGTCCGTTCCCCGCCAATCCCCACCAACCCCCACCAACCTCTGCATCTTAAACTCTGTTCTGTTGCTACACCGGGAATCAAATAGGTACATACAACATAAGCAAATAGATACATGTGAAGATCATCAAGCCCAAGCTAGAGACCGGCCATGGACTAAATGTAATCACAACAGCTACGAGTTGCAGGACAAAAACAAAATTACAATACATTTGTAATTTTCAAGATCACAACTACTGGAAATACAATATTATCACAACTAGAAAACATTTGAATGCATTTCTCCTTTTCTCCACTTGACTTTGGGAGTTTTTCGCCTCTTATAATGAAGTGGAAAATAGATCCTCAAGGCAAGTAATGCTTGCAAATCCATGGAAATGTTCAAGTGGAGAAAAGTCAGCCTAGTACCTAGTAAGGCAAGTCAGGAGTAGAACAGATTTATGACTCACAACCACTAACCATGATGGTGATGAATCGGCGTTGGATCTGGCCGCTTGATGTATTTTCGGCCGTTGGATCCAGAGGTGGGAGGAGCTGGGCCGCCGGATCGGGGAGGGGTAACTGTAGGAATGAATAGTTACCTCCTGCTGTAAAAATCCTATGCATCGCCTGTAATTCACGTGCCCCATCGGTCGGAAGCCATTCTTGCTAGGGCGATGATGATTGCCGTGGCTGAAATAAGTGTGCCTTTGAGCAATCGAGGCACCTGTGGGTATCAAGTTGGATCCTCCCTCATGTCTCTAGAGTCCTTTTTGATCTTGTGATACCTGTTGTTCTGTCCTTGGATGGTCATTCTTGTTGAGTGATAACCAGGACAGCTCAACCGTATAAACAGATTGATCTGGTGATAAGAGATCACGGGGTAGGTAATATGATTGAGGAAAGGCGAATCTGAGCCCACTATGCAATGAACCCTGAACCCTTTTTATTTGATTTAAAGGTGTTGCTTATTTATGCTCCGGTGTTTATAGTCGTCTTATGTATAGAGCTCTTCTCTCTTATATCTTTATTTCATATAAGTTGTTCTTGATCTTTTATTGTTTGTTGTTGGTCCTTAACTTAATCTGGTTAAGAGTAAGAGTAAGTTCCATATAAGTTGTTCTTGATCTTTTATTGTTATATCTATTTAATATTTTATTGTTTGTTTTTGGTTCTTGATCTTTTATTTTTTTGCTGGTCCCTTTTATTATCCTTGTGTGACACGTCTCTATAACCCGCTGAAAAGGTCTAGACTGGTTCATTTGCTTGCCTAATTAGAAATAACTCTCCATTTTGATTTCATCAATTTTTTGGACAATATGGCCCTTACTGTTGTTGCATGGCAGGGTTGTCTTAACAAAATGTTCTATCTATAGTTCATTCGGTGTCGTGGAATAACATGATAATGTCCAAAAGAAGGATGTCAAAGTAGCGCAACCAACGATTTTTTTTCAAAGACTTCTAATTTTATCCTGAAACTATTAAGGCTGAGAAAATATGATTCACAATATCTAAAAACTTTTTATGCTATGGTTACTCTAATTAGTAATAAGAAAATACTTACTAAGTTCTATATATATGCATGTTCTGTAAATATATTGCTTAGGCTACTTGTGTTGGAGAATTATTAGATCCTTTTCTGCATTAATACTGGCATCCACTCTTTCTTCTTTGTATATTCAAATTGTAGATAAAATACATAAGTGGCATGCGCTTTGGTCCTTGTTTTCTCTTTATGTCGTACCATCTATGATGATATCTTCTAGCTCTGTAATTTTCACACAGAGGGAGGGAGAGGGAGGGAGAAAGTACATTTAGTTGTTTCAATTTTAAACTACACTTGAGCCCATGTTCCTAATAGCCTCAAATTGACGTCTTTCCGTTGTTGCTGCATTCCCTTTTTTGTATATTACATGTTCTTTTTGTATCTCATTCTGCATGTAACATAAGTAAATAATACATTGAGATGAAAGGTTATATCTGATATCATTGAGAGGAGCAGGCCAACATCCCTATCTCCCTCTTCAACTCCCACCCAACACAATTGTGGTGAGCCTAACTTGCTACTAACTTTACCATTACTTGCTTGGGCACATCGTTGGGACCGGCACCCTCGCGCCAAGGCGCGTTGCCGATCTAGATGGCGGTGGCTGGTCTGCAGGCTTTTATTGTTGGGAACAGGAACTGGACTGTTCTTGTGTATGTTTCGCGTTTGTGGCAGCATCGTGGAACAAATAATAACGGTCCTATCAAACACACTGACGTGGTTCTTTTGGATGCCCAGGTATATAGTTTCTCTAGCTCAGTGCCCTGTGTTGTTTGTAGTTTTCTTCTGCCTTTTATGCTTGGTAATTGATGCATGTTGTGTATTTGTTGAATCTGTAACCTACAGTGTCGGTGTAAAAAAAGTGCCAGCAAGTGGTCTACATAAGTCTGGACTGCGTAAACCTTTGTTTTCCGATGGGTATGCTCAGGTATTTCCTTTCATTTGCTTGGTGAAGATTCATCCACACCTATTCTCAAGATTGTTTGGTGGTCGGTTGACGATGTATATCTGTTTATACCTGCTAGGGACTCGCAAAAGTTGATGGCAGCTCCATTGGTCCCGGTGATGAACTTGCTGCTACCTCCAGGTTTGATGCAGGTTTTTGACAGTATATGCATCATCTCTTACTTCTTTCACATAATTTTCATTTGTTATTGAAGCAAATCAACTGAAGACCTGGCGGCAGATGAAACCGAGCCCTCTGTGGCTATATAAAAGGGCCAAGCTTTAGATCAAACGCCCTTAGGTAGCCTATAGTTTTGGTGTGTCTGCTAAGTACCTTTTCAATCATCAACTGCCTCGTGTGCTGTACATGGTTTGGCTCTTACTTGAACATGTGTTTTTACAGGGCATGGCGTGTTGGTTATGTGTTCTCTCGCAGTGATGGTCTGGCGAGTAGGCGTCTCGACGTGGGATAGATGGTGAAGCTTCTCTCTAGGGTCTAGGTATATCGTCTCTTTTGTCGTGCCGTGTTGTCTATGATATGATGTTCTGTTATTGCCATCCATGGAAAAATTTAATGTGGTGCTTGTGAAACACCCATCGCTGTTGGTTCTAGGATCAGTATTGGCCTTCGTTTATTTAGCTCTTGGTTGCTGGCAAATGTAATTGGATACTTGACTATCTTATTTAATATGCCCGCTATGGATGTTGTTTCGTGTCTCGCTTGCATTTTACATGTACACGTACACTATGCCTATCGATGATATGACCTATGTTGTGATCTATGTGTGCTCTATATCTGGGTTATAGAGGTTGTCCAGTGCGGACTAATCATGCTGCTTGAAATGGTGGCGAAGCATTAGTGGGTCTTTTAAACGGTATAGTTTTTCTTGATGCACAGGGCTGCTTACATAATAAATGTGTTTCATTTGTTTCCTTGGCAATTGTGCCTGGGACCTGAACTGTCTTTTGATATGCTACTTATCGCTTTGGTAGCATGGTATATGCACATGTTCCTCTTGTGATGCATACCCTGTGTAAATGACTTTCCTTTCTACATATTTTAACAGATGAAGCGTTCTGTCATGGTTAGGCCGAAGGCCATGCTTAGCGCAGTTCTTGCTGAAGCTGGTTTTCCTGAGGTGAAATACAAGACCTACACAACCTATTGTGGCAGTGTGGTGGTTGCTGCTTACTTCTGGCCATCAGTCATATTCGTCTGCAGCGGCAGAACATATATGAGGATTAATGGCGACCCAGCTGTGGATGCCGGCGAGGCCATGCAAATGCTGCTATTCGGTGCTTGGAGCATCTTCAAGCCACTATGGATGTTGAGTTCGATTGCCCTTAGATGCAGAAGATTAAGACCGAGATAAAAATTGTCGAGCAGTTTAGACGAGAAGGACAAGAAGATCAAGAAACTGAAGACTAAGGTGGAAAGAAGGAATCTGAAGGTCAGGGGGCTTAGCAGGGGCTGGGGTCATTGGCAGAAAAATATACCCACAATATATGCTTATATTTTTTTTTTGAGAATCATATATGCTTATATTGTCTGAAGTTGTGTACAACTGAATCTTATTGGCAGGCCCACCGACCTTTAACCAAGCCCGGCCCATCTACACGAGAAGTGCAACAGGCGGGGGTATGAACCAATGAACCCTATTTTATGGTCTCCGTTTTCAGTTTCCACGGCGCGGCGACTCGAACCAACGCTCACTGTTTGTATGCTTTAAAAAGGCTAAGGCATGAATCACAAATGCATTGTTTATCCAGCTATCATGGTATGCCGCGTATCTCACAGGTTTTATCTGCGTCAGGATCATATGGAGTAGCGCCTGTGAAGATTATCAACCAGGCAGATGAGTAAAGGAACTTGTTAGTGTGAATTGATGCCTATAAATAATGTGTCGTGGCACCTACAGAATTAAAAAACAAGGTAGTTGACTGAAGCCGCTTATTAGTATGCTTAGTAGATATGGCTCTGTCATTGTTTCTCCTCTATGTTCATGCCTTTATTACTTCTTGCCTTGTATTCACGCTTGTGATGTCGAACTTCATGTCAAGTAGCTGCTATTTTAGTGTCAAACTTCATGACAAGCCATAATCTTTTGTGGTATTATAAACGATCTGAGATCAATTCTGCTTTCTAATCTCTTACCATCTTTGGGCATCAATATATGTTGCTCCTACCGTAGTTAATTGTTTTTCCTTAGCTTTGTTGTTATTCTATTTAAATGCATATGCTAAATCTGGGCTACCACTAACTTACCATTACGTGTTTGACCAAACGTTGGGACCGGTACCCCGCGCCAAGGCGCGATCCCGATCTAGTACATCACTATAGCACATCCATATGACCAGCTCCATCATTTCCACGACCAACGGCCATGCCTACAAGCAAAGTGAAGGAACCAGAGACATCCCAACAAATAGTCAAAAGTCAAATAGATACGAGGGGATCTGATACATCATCAGGAGTACATTAAACAAAAAACAATCTACTGTTAAATGAAGAGAATATTATCAAAACAGTAGTTATCTAAAATTATTCCTAAGCTCGATCCATTCCATATATCAGATAAAAAATAATATATCCAATACTAACAAATTCTAGTCAAAAAGTGATCATGATTTTTCATATTTAAAATAAATTTAGCCAGAAACGTTACATAAAGTCCATTTATTTTTACTCTAGCACAAATGAACTCGCCACTTGCAGCAAGACCCTTCTGAAAGTTATGAAAATAAACAACTATTTGGTAAATACCAAACCAAATCGTTATTGATTGAAGAAATAAAACTAGCTTTAAGCTTCGGAATGTGCCAACTGAGCTACATATTTGACATCCCATTTGGTTCAAGCTAGTTTTTCTCCATGTAGGTGACTTCATTTTCCAACCACCACGGCCTCATCTTGAGAACACCACCATAACTATGCATTAATGCACTAATACTGCTATTATACTCCCTCCGTCCCAAAATAAGTGTCTCAACTTTGTACTAACTTTCGTACAAAGTTAGTACAAAGTTCACTGGTGGAAAAAAGGCCTTTGGTCGCGGTTCGCAACTGCCATTAGTCGCGGTTGGGCCACCGCGACCAGATAAGCGACTAAAGCCCCCACCTTTAGTCGCGGCTGCTTAAGAACCGCGACTAACGGCCGCCCACGTGGGCGCAAGCGGCCGTCGGGGCGGAGGACCTTTAGTCGCGGTTCTTCTGGCCAACCGCGACTAAAGGCCGCCACAGGTTTAGGGTTTTAGCCCCCCCCCCCTAAACCTGTTTTCTGTTTAATTTGTATTGTTTTATTTCTTTTGTGCTTTATTTTAATTTTGAAGGAGTTTCATATATTCTACGATACTACATACATGCATATGAATGTACAATTTCAAATAAATTTGAAATTAGAACCAAAAAGAATTCAAGAGGAATATACAATATATATTCAATATCATCGGATGACCATATACAATTTTGAACAAGTTTCCATACATGATTTAATGCATATAAAGTTCTACGTCCTCGTAATAGTGTTCTCCTTTAGGATGGAGGACTTCCCTGCTGAACCATCCAGCTAGTTCTTCTTGAAGTGGTCGGAAGCGAGCTTACGGACTAAGCATCATCCGGAGGCTATTCCTCACGAGCATTGGTATCACTCGGAACCCGCTCAGAGGTGTATCTCGGATCATCTCCTGAACATAGTATCCACATAGATTGGTCTCCGGTGGCTGAATATCCCCAGCATTCTTAGCCTTTGACCTTTTGAATTCTAGCTCTTTTTGAATTCACCGACCTTTGTATCTACGAACCGTCTCCAAACCCTACGAGGCAAAAGAAAATTAAATGAACAAGAGAGTTATTAGTTACTTGATATTAGGAAATGAGCGAAATAGGCCGATCGATATAAAGCGCAAATGAATGAAAATAATTACTTCTGCAGCATTCTTCTCATGTCGCCCCAAAGCTTTGGATCCATATTCAGAGAGTCGTGGACGAGACATTCTGAGGTGTTAACTTTAATTACTAGCATAATCCAGTGGAACCTGCGGACACGATACATGCACAGTACGTCATGCATAACTCATCGATTAGCCGGCCACATACCATGCATGGAGTAAACAAAAGAGAATGTGCTCAAGACAGAAACACTCACCCAAAATGGTAAGGAAATAGAATATCACTTTTGAGTTCCTGCTTTGTAAGAAACTGTCACAGGTCTGCCTCCACGTCGGCAGGGTAATGCTCCAACACATGTCCATTAACGATGTGTGGGTCAATGAATCCAACATCATGGATGTTCCTTACTCTGCATTCCTTAATCTTCATTCTGCATGTATAATAGCGGACACAACAATATAGTTAGGACATATATATAGTGCAGGCAATATGAACGAGATGGGGTAGAAATTAATAAATCACTTACGTAACGTAGCAACCGATGATAGATTTGTCGAGCTCGCGCAGATTGAAAAGCTGGAACAATTCACTCAGTTCAATTTGTACATAGTAATGTTTGAAGTGATGCTCATGTCTAACTTCCGCATAAATATATTCTTTGGCGTTTTTATTTTTATGTAACCCTTGTACCATTTCAGCAGATCTTTCATTTGTGGAGGTAGATCCTTTTCCTGCAAGGCTCGACGAGAGGCCCATTCTTGACATATGTAATTACTACCTCCTTCACGGCGCCTCATCAAGGCCTAACAGTTCACGAAGAGTAATACCTAAGTTGGCCGCTTGTTCTCGCACTTTCGTTACAGTCAATCCATGTCTGTCGTAGCAGCTTGTATGATCTCGGGGCATCCGGATGAAGGCTTCCACTATAAGCGGGCAATCGATTGTTTACTTTGTTCCCCGAGCTGGGCAACTTGTTTCCGCTTATTTTACTTTCGGCCTTCTCCCGCTCTTTGTTCTCGTTGAACATGAGTGCCTGCCTGCGAAGTTCACGTGCATAGTCGTTAGGCAGATTCTTGGCGGCTTGGGACGGTGTGCTCAAAATGACTTAGCCCACTTCTTTTGCTCATCGTAATATCTTGGCTTGGGCTCGGGCTCTCTTTTCTTCTTGCAGTCCGCCTTCCATTTCTCCAAATGAGCAGCAGCGGCAGCGTCGACTTCCTCGGCACTACGTTCCCAAGGCCTTGTGGGGAGAGGCTTGATGATGGCTCCGGTACCTTTGTGGTCTTAGGTACATAAGGGTCCGGGTTAATAATCCAGGACTGCTTCGCTTCTTTGTCGGAGGTGGATTGGGCGGCGTCGATCACCCACGGACGAGGATCGGGGCGGCGGCTGATCACCCGCCGGACGTTGTGGACTGGGGGGCGGCGTCGGCTGACGTGACGGAGGTGTAGGTGAACCGCCACCACCACCACCACCACCACCACCACCACCGCCACCGCCACCACCACCACCGTAGGGGGGTGGACTTGTTGTCCTTGGCGCCTCGCCTGGAAACTTGATAAACTTCTTTTGCCATAGAATGAAATGGCGCTTGACATCTCCAAGTCTTTTCTCCCCTTGGTGTAGCAATGTCAATCTCTGTGTCCTCAAACCCTTGGACTATGTCCTCCACTGTGACACGAGCATAGCCATCTTGAATGGGGTTGTTGTGGTGGAGTGCTCCAGTAAACATGGTAAAGCACTGCCGATGGCTACCTTCATGGACATGTTCACGATAGGATAATACAGATGACATTCTTTCATCTCCTTTATATCGTCCACGGGTAGCGAGGAGGCTCCGGTGCAGTAATTTCGACCAGAGGCTCCGGTGCAGTAATTTCGACCACCGGAGGCTCCGGTGCAGTAATTTCGATCGTCGGTGCATCTGCACCAGCCGGTGGGGCCTCCGTGGAAGCCACGCTGCTTCTCCGCTGCTGGCTTCCGAGATCCGCCGGATGATCTTCATGCTGCACCGAGCTGCATCTCTTTCGCTACTAGTACACTCATGGTTTTCTTCATCACATCCATTTCCGATGCCAACCGCGCCACAACATCTGATTCCCGATCCATCTTTCTCTTACGGCTTCTTTAACCGTACGGGTCATCGTTCTGGGGGAACCCTATTTTCCACGGAATGTGCCCCATGCCTCGTACACGTCCTCCGTGTTCAGGATTCCCGAGGGCTTTTGTCGGTAGCGTCGTTCTCTCTGTTGAACTTGATCTTCCCTGTTGAGCATCCTTCATTGCGTCAATAAGGGCTTGGGTGGGTTTAATCAATTTGCCCGGTAAACACACTCCCCTGTCTCCGGTTCAGCGTTCCCCATGCCCGTACCACCAGCTTTTGGCCCTTGGGTCCCATCCTCCTGCACTGGACGGATTCCTCGCGCCCTCAGCTCGTTCTCCATCTTCTCCAACCTAGGCACCCAAATGCGATACCCTCCTGGCCCCATAACATGATTGTACTCCTTCTTAGCCGCATTTTCCTTATTTTTTTCGATATTTGAATGAACTGCTCCGATTTCTTTTGCTTCACAAATTCTGGCCAATCATGTTTCAGTTTCTCATATTGTCCTTTGAAATCCGGAGTCTTGTTCTGCTTGACAAAGTCATGGGCTAGATTTTGCTTGAATTTCCGGAATCGTCGGCCATCTTATGAAGAGCGAACTGTTTGACTAGCCTCCTCCTCTCCTTGTTTTCCTCAATCTTGTTACCCTCCTCATCGAATTTGTTGTATTCGGAGGTAGAGCGAAATGTTCCATAAGCTTCTTGAAGCAATCTTTTTTGTTCTCTTATCGACAAAAGTGAAACCATCAATTCGTGCCTTCTTTGGCTCATTCCACTCTCGACGGTGATCGAGACGTTGTCTCTAACAATGGCTCCGCATTGGCTGACAAACTTGGTGGCGTTCTTGCGGGGCTTCAGCGGCCTGCCGGTTGCCTTTGTCGACAACCTCGATGGTGCATGTTTCTCCTTGTTTCATCGTCTTGGTTGCGCCACGCTTTGACGGCGTACTCGATTGTTTTGACGATCCGCCGAGGGCTAAAATAAGAAAGAGAGTCGCGCGTTAGTACACGCATATTTATTCAAATCAGTTAGTTTGTATCACGGAGGCTCAATGTATATATATACCTCGGCGGAGGTGGTTGCTACTTCCATTTGAAGATCGTCGTTTATCGACGTTTAAAAGGCATAATCTTGCAGACGGCGCCCTTCATCTTCACCGTCAAGGTTCAGATAAGAAGAGATATCATCTTCTTCTTCTCCGGTCGGCACATATTGAATATCGCCGTTTATGATGCCGAACATATGTGCTTCACCGTCCGGATCATAGTTGTCCATAATCGGGTCAGCTCTATCGTCGCCATTATGTCAGTCCTGAAAACATGTAGTAAAAACAAATTAATTAAGTGAAGAAGGGGGGCGGTGGCGGTGGCGGTGGCGAAGGGCGGTGGCAAAAGGAGGCGAGGAAGGGGTGGGAGAGGGTGTCGCGGTAGAGCGCGAGGCAGGCGGCAGGCAGCGGCGTCACGGAGAGGGAGGCGAGGACAACACACACGGAGAGGGAGGCGAGGACAACAGACAACCACGTCTTCACGAATGTCATTTTGTGAAGAAACTTTGCAAGCAATAAAACATTTGTCAATGTTTGGTAAAAAAAAAATACAGGTAGCGTCTGTTGCTCCTAATGATTGGAAACGGTTTCCAATTGCCAACGAGGATTTAGATCGACTACTACTACTAGTTGCATTGCTCCCCATCGGGACGATGTTGCTCCTAATCCCTCCTTTGGAATCTATAGTACTAGTGCATACTAGCTGGCCGTTGACCGTTGTTGCTCATCGTTTTCTCAAAGTCCACTGATTTTGCTCGGGCCAGTTCAAGATTTTGCTTTGGTCCATCGATTTTGGATCAACGCCGGGATGGCATGCATGGGCGCTTCGGCGATGATCTGAAGTAGACTTGCACAGAACAGCGTGATGTACATGGATGTGTCAAGACGATGCGGCTCGGCGATGTCAAGGTCTGTCAGCGAGTCTGTTTGACTGGTCAAACTAGCACATGGGTCGGTTGTCATTGACTAACACCAATTAACAGTTTAATTAGTTAATAAGTTAATTAGGTTAATTAACAGGATTAATTAAGTTAATTAATTAATTAATTACTTTTAATTATTATCATTTTTAATTTTTATTTATACATATTTCTTTTTGTTCTTTTTTTAACAGGGGGGGCCCCACTGGTAAGTGGCCTAGGAGGCCACGTGGGTTAACGAGCGCAAGGGCGTTGCGAGCATGGGCGCCGGGCGAGGCCAGCCAAGCCCGCGACAAGGCGATCGGGCGCGGCTGGGCGCCAAGCGGCGCATCGGGGAGGTGTGGCGGCGCATGGCCATGGGGTTGCTCGTCGAGGTTCAGCCTGAGCGAGCCAGCCCGGCCTTGAACGGGCGAGGCCCGACGAAGCGGCGGTGACGGCGAGCGGCGATGGGGAAGCGGCATCGGCCTCGGGCGCCGTAGTGTCGAGGAGAGGCGGAGAGGCGACGGTGACGAGGCCGGGCGTCGAGGGCGTGAGCTGCAGCGGTGGCGGCACCGGAACGGGCGCCCGGCGACGGAGCGCCAAGGAGGTCATGCCCTCGTTCCAAAGACGGATCGAGGAGGTGTCGGGCGCTGCGGGAGGGGACGGAGAGGCGAGGTGAGGCAGTCCAGCGAGCAGCGGTCCGGGCGCATACCGGGCGGCGTCGAGGGCGAGGGCGACGGCGGGCGGCGTCGAGGGCGCTGGCAGAGAAATAACAGGCGGGAATCGGAGAAGACGAGAATTCCGCCAGATGAGTAGCCCCCCCTTTAGTCACGATTGGCATGACGAGACCCGCGACTAAAGGTACCCTTTAGTCGTGGGTCGCCTGCCCAACCGCGACTAAAGGGTTTTTATGGAGTTTTGCGTTCCGCCCCCAACCTTTAGTCGCGGTTGGCACGAGACCATGACTAAAGGTACCCTTTAGTCATGGTCGCCTGCCCAACCGCGACTAAAGGCCTTGTGCTGCAGCGCCCAAAAGTTTAGTCCCACCTCGCTAGTTGAGAGAGCTCGAGAGTGGTTTATAAGCACTGCCGCGCCCACCCTCTCGAGCTCCTCTCAACTGCAGCTTCGGCCTAATCATCACTAGCTATGTGCACTGGGCCTACTTGGCCTCCTGCGGCCTGAATCCTGCCCCATGTAGGGTTTAGAGTCGTATTCATGCCGTGGTGGTCCAGTATGCGGCACTATTTTTATAAAGTATTTTTGTTTTGTTTTCTGCATTATTATTTATTTTTTGTTGTTTTTTGCTTTATTTTTTAATTCTTTTTGCTTTTAGTTTTAGAAAAATTATAAACTTTCTGTTAGTGCCATTAGTTTTCAAATTTGAAAACACTTTTTTTTGTTTTCTTTGTTGCTTTATTTATTTTATTTTGTTTCTACTTACAACAAAATACTTATTGTTGCTATTTTAGTCATGGTCGCTTTGCCCAACCGCGACTAAAAGGCCCTTATGAGTTTAGGGTTTTAGCCCCCCAAACCTGTTTTCTGTTTAATTTGTATTGTTTTCTTTTTAATTTGTATTGTTTTCTGTTTAATTTGTATTGTTTTATTTCTTTTGTGCTTTATTTTAATACAGGGCGTCGTGCGCTACCCACGCGTCCTGTCTAACCTTTAGTCCCGGTTGCACCAACCAGCCGGGACTAAAGGTTAGATGACCAGCTCTGGATTCCTCTTCTTCCCGCCATTTCTTCCCTGTCTTCCGCCTCTTTCTTCCCGCCACTTTCTTCCCGCCTCCTGTCTTCCCGCTCCCATTTTTCCGCCATTTCTCGCTACATATATGTAGCCCGGCTTGGCCAGCATTATCACATCTCTACAATCTCTCATCACTCTCTCATGGCTTCCACCGCACCCACTCTAACCTACCAGCAGGTGGAGGAGCTTTGCGCCTCGAACTACCCTTGTCCACCGGGCTACCGCGTCCCCACCGGCTGGAGCCTAAGCGCCGGCGGCGTGCCGGGCGGCCATCACGAACCACTACTACCTCGACCTCACGCCGGAGCAGCGGATGAATCCCCGCTGGCATCCCGATAACCAGCATACTTGGGACGCCTTCTTCATCAATCGGCGTGAGAGGGCGCCGCCAGTATGAGGAGGACGGTGCGCCTCACAGGAACTTCCACGAGGCCGGCCGTCGGCTATCTTGGTATGGCGGACTCTGCAGAGCGTCATGGACTACATCACGGCCGGCGATATCCCCGCTGCGCTACCCTCGATTCGAAACCCACGGCGCCGCCCGGCGGCAGCGGCGGCGGCAGCGGCGACGGCAGCGTGACGGCACGGCGGCGGCAACTTAGAAGCGGCGACTACCAGTACAACGACGACGGCGGCTATGAAGACTACTTAGTATGCATATTATACGCCTAGGCAGGAGTATGACTAAATCACTCCAAATTTCATGTATCATCGGTGGTATCTCGAATCATTCAAAATGGACACCAAACATCACGGGTAATATAATTCACATGATCCATTCAACAAAGTTTGGTACAATAAATTATTACACATCATTTTTCTTCCCTTGTGTCCCTGCTTGCTTACGATTGTGCCGTATCCATGGAGCATCCTCATCATTTAACTTAATGCTTGGGTCGGTGTTCACTTTGAAGGGCGGAATTTCAGCAAACATATTATAATCTTCGACATATACATCTTGTCCTCCACTCCCACGATGTTTCTTTTTCCTGAAAGAACAATGTGGCGCTTTGGACCATCGCATGATGTACTGATCGTTTTCTTATCTTTCCGTTTCCTCGGTTTGCTACTCATGTCCTTCACATAGAATACCTGAGCGACATCTTTCGCTAGGACGAATGGTTCGTCAAGGTAACCAAGATTGTTGAAATCCACCATTGTCATTCCGTATTGCTGGTCCACCTTTACCCCACCTCCTGTTAGCTTGAACCATTTGCACGGAACAAAGGGACCTTAAAGGAGGGTCCATAGTCAAGTTCCCATATCTCCTCTATGTAACCATAATATGTGACCTCTTGCCCATTCTCGGTTGCTGCATCAAAGCGGACACCACTGTTTTGGTTGGTGCTCTTTTTATCTTGGGCGATCGTGTAAAATGTATTCCCATTTATCTCGTACCCTTGGAAAGTCGTTATAGTCGAAGATGGTGTCTTGGCCAACATGTACAGCTGATCTACAACATCATTGTCATTCATTAAATGTTTTCTCAACCAACTGCCGAAAGTCTCCATGTGGGCCTTCCTAATCCAGGATTCAGGCTTCCCGGGTTGTCGAACGTAAAATATTCTTGTGTTTCTCAAAATGCAAGCCACCAAGCTGGAATTGGTCAAGATAAAGTGTGGTGTGCTTGATCGAGAGAATGGCCGTCCATACATATCGTTGATTTCATTCCGATCGTGCCTTTTCCACTTAGTCTCCCCTCGTGCGCGATCGAGGAAGACCAATCGGCTTAAGGTCAGGAACAAAGTCAACACAAAACTCAATTACCTCCTCATTTCCATAGCCCTTGGCGATGCTTCCTTCGGCCTAGCACGATTCTGAACATATTTCTTTAATACTCCCATGAACCTCTCGAAGGGGAACATATTGTGTAGAAATACAGGACCGAGAACGAAAATCTCTTCGACTAGGTGAACCAGGAGGTGCGTCATAATATTGAAGAAGGATGGCGGGAACACCAACTCGAAACAGACAAGACATTGGATCACATCGTTCTGTAACCGTGGTAGAACTTGGATTGATTACCTTCGAGAGATTGCATTGAGGAATGCACATAGCTTCACAATGGCTACTCGAACATTTTCCGGCAGGAGCCCCTCAAAGCAATCGGAAGCAATTGCGTCATAATCACGTGGCGGTCGTGAGACTTCAGGTTTTGGAACTTTTTCTCCGCCATGTTTATTATTCCCTTTATATTGGGCGAGAATCCAGGCGGGACCTTCATACTGCTCATGCATTCAAAAAGATGACCTTCTCTTCTTTGGTCGGGGCGTAGGCGGCACGACCTTGAAACCATTCGGATGCCGGTCATCGAGGTCTTTCAAACGTTGCTGGTCCTGCCGTGCTTCCTTTGTATCATTTGTCTTCCCATACGCCCAAGAAGCTTAGGAGGTTCACGCAAATATTCTTCGTAGCGTGCATCACGTCGATTGCGCAGAGCGGACATCTAGGACTTTCCAATATTCTAGCTCCCGAATATAGATTTCTTCTTCCACATGGCTGCGTGCCCGTCGGCTCCCTTCGGAACTGATTGTCCGCGGGACCCTTTCCAAAGATGACTTTCAAATCCTTGACCATATCAAATACCTCGGCACCGGTCGTTCCATGAGCTTCGGCCGGTGATCTGCCTTGCCGTTGTAATGCTTGCCTTTCTTTCTTCTTGGATGAATTTTGGAAGAAATCGGCGATGCCCAAGGTACACGTTCTTCTTACAATTTGGCAAATGTACACTTTCAGTCTCATGTAAGCAGTGCGTGCATGCATTGTATCCCTTATTTGACAGTCCCGAAAGGTTACTAAGAGCAGGCCAATCGTTGATGGTTACGAAAAGCAACGCTCGTGGGTCAAATTCCTCTTGTTTGTGCTCATCCCACACACGGACACCACCCCACAGCTGTAAAAGTTCATCAACTAATGGCCTTAGGTACACATCGATGTCGTTGCCGGGTTGCTTCGGACCTTGGATGAGCACCGGCATCATAATGAACTTCCGCTTCATGCACAACCAAGGAGGAAGGTTGTAGATGCATAGAGTCACGGGCAGGTGCTATGGCTGGAGCTCTGCTCGCCAAAAGGATTCATGCCATCCGTGCTTAGAGCAAATCTTATGTTCCTTGCGTCGGCTGCAAAATCTTTGAACCATCTGTCGATCTTTCTCCATTGCGTTCCATCTGCGGTGTGTCTCAACTCCCGTCCGACTTACGGTCCTCTTTGTGCCATCGCAACAACTTGGCATGCTCTTTGTTCTGAGCAGACGTTTCAACCGTGGTATTATAGGAGCATACCACATCACCTTGGCGGGAACCCTCTTCACGGGTTTCGGCCCTCAACATCGTCACCAGGTCATCGCCTCGATCTTATAACGCAATGCAAGTGCATACCGGGCATTCATTCAAATTCTCGTATTCACGCGGTAGAGGATGCAATCGTTGATGCATGCATGTATCTTGAGAACCTCTAAACCTAGAGGGCAGACAACCTTCTTTGCTTCGTGCGTCTTTGGCGGGCAACTTCGTTATCCTTTGGAAACATATTCTTCAACATTTTCAGCAAGTTTTCAAATGCCGAGTCAGCTACACCTGCCTCTGCCTTCCATTTCAGCAAATCCGATGTGCAGCCCAGCTTTTTCAGACCATCATCGCATCCGGGGGTACAACGCCTTTCTGTGATCCTCTAACATGCGATCCAAATTCTCCCTCTCCTTTTCAGTTTACGCGGCGTCTCCGTGCATCAGCAATGGTCCGACCAAGATCATCAACGGGATCATCACGTGCCTCTTCTTCACCTTCCCTTCACCTTCACATCCTCCATGAAAGTATCACGAAATGAGCAAGATAGCTTTCATCGATGAAATCATCCTTCTTCATCTTCTTCCATTATAACCCCTCTTTCTCCATGCTTGGTCCAACAATTATAGCTTGGCATGAAACCGTGCGAAGCAGATGCATGTGAACATCTCTTGAGGAAGAGTAACCCTCCGATTCTTACAGATAACACATGGACAGATAACAAAACCCCCCGCTTGTTCGCATTAGCCACTACGAGGAAATCTTTCAAACCCGTAGTGAACTTCGCCGGAGAGTCGGTTACCGTACATCCATTGCCGATTCATCTTCATTATTATAATATAAAATATATAATTAACCATCATGCATTTGTTAAACTAACTAGCTACAAACAATATAAATTAAACAATGAACTACACACATGCATATTTTATCAATGACACATGAAAGGTTCATCAAGTTGCTAACATGATCGAGGAGTGTGGCTCCAACACTTCATGTCATGTTTGTTTCATGCTCTTGGGGCATTTCATCAAACACCTTATGTGCATAAGAGGAACCAAAAGCAAACCTACACCCACTTGTGAAGAGAATGGCTCCAAATGGCTAAGTGTTGGCTGCTGGATGGGTATATATAGGGGAGGGGCTTTAGTTGCGGTTGGCACAGCAAACCGTGACTAAAGGTGCCGAAGGCCTTTAGTCGCGGTTGTCCCGGCAAACCGCGACTAAAGACCCTCACGTCGCCACTGGCCACCGAGCGCCCTGGGCCCAGGCCTTTGGTCGCGGTTCACCTCCAGAACCGCGACTAAAGGTCCCATTAGTCGCGGTTCCTACAGCTTCGCGACTTATGGGGCTGGACGGAAGCCTGTTTTTCCACCAGTGGTTGTACTAAGGTTAAGACACTTATTTTGGAATAGAGGGAGTACAATTCTTAAATATGTCAATATGCATGCAACAATAATTTTTTTATTGAATTATTATACAAAGAAATGCCAATCTTCCTCACATTCCAATCTTTGTGCCAGATAGAGTTTGCCACCTCTCACTCGAACAGCATAATTACACAGAATGCCACCAAAAATCAATCAGAAAAGAACACACTACAAAACAACTTCGCTCTGTGTTGAAGAGATCAACCAACACTAAAAGAAACAGGTGATATGAACTACTTAATCTTTTTAGCTTCACACAAAACGATTTGAACAGCATTGCGACAACCAATTAACAAAAGATATATGTGCTTTGTTATACCCATAGTGTAAAGGCATGCTATTACCTGCAGCAAAGACACTTTCAAGTGGATAATAGCGAGACAAGTAGTCAATTTCACAAGGTTTCTTGAACTGCAATGACTCAAGCTGGATCGTGAACAGACCCATGTCTGTCAACAGGAACACCACATTATTGTCCTCAGCAAACCCTTGTACCATCGGATACCCTATATCCTTTGAATTCATGGAAAACAACTTGTCCAGTTCAATAGTTTTTCCCAGAACCCATGTAGCAACACCATCACAATTGGTTTTTCTCCTCCATAATTGGGCACTCAAACCTGAAAGATAAATGAAACCAAGGCCTCCACCCTCCGCCCGCATAACCGTGAAGTGGTAATTGTCGATGCCCACTGGCACATGTATCACACTTAAGCTCTGTCTATCCAAATCAAACTCGAGGATACCAGCCAGACTTTCAAAAAGCAACCAGTAAAGGGAATGTCCCACTTGGACACCAGGAGGTCCCGTGAAATCAATGCAGGGAGGTCGATCTGAAACCGGAGATGCCTTAGGTGGAATCAGTGTTGAGATTAGATCTCCCACCCGTCAGTCTCCGACGAGTAAACACGGGCGATCGCTCATGTATGTTGTTGGTTGTTTGTCTCTGTGCATACGAAGACCACCTGGAAGTGTTGGATGTCTCCGGTAGCACGAAGCACCGCCCCGTTAGTTGGGGTCTCCAGTGGATCGAATCCCGGGGGAGCGGCAATGTGGTGCAATTCGCCAGTGACAGGGTCCCACACCAGGACCTTGAGCGGCCTCGACTGGAAGATGAGTACAAGGCCATGGTGGCATCCGAGTAAGAAGTGGTTGTCGACTTGCAAGCAGATGCAGACATCCGGAATACGATTGGGACGATCCATTGTAGATTTAAAACATAATTCCTCGAAGAATCCAAGGAGAGGAGGCTTGTGGCGGTGGTGGAGGCGGAAGCGGCGGAGAAGCCTGGGTCAGATATGAGGCAGCGCCAGCGCTTGGAGACAACGGAGGCGCGAGGGAGGGAGGACGGCTCCGGGGGGAGGCGGAGGAGGATCTCGGAGAGGAGGTTCTCGTCCTCCAGCGGTGGGGCCGCCGCCGGCGAGCATGAGCATGGGAGGAGGCGGCTACTCATCTTGCCCTCGTCACAACTCATGGGAAAGTGTGGTAGAGTCGAACGGGAAAAACTGGCTAATCTATCAGCATCGCCATTAGCGGCTCTGCCTTTGAAAATAAAAGTACAATTTAAAGAAGAAGATCTCTTTCTAATCTCACTAATAATAGCCCCATAACCTCCTTGATTAGCTATTTCAATGTCATTAATCACCTGCTTGGAATCCGAGGCAATAATAGCGTTCTGAATCAATTCCTCAGCCACGATGTGTAGTTTTTTTCTTGTGAAGTAGTGTACCAACCAAAGTGGAGTCACGCTGGCAGTGAGATTGAAGCCCAAACCGCCTCCCTTCTTTTCGGGAGAGCCCACGAAAACTAGAGTAAAAGGAAGCCCATAGCACATAAACAGGACATGCAGATTGTTCTTCTTCTTATTCTCTGAAGCTATGCAGATTCAAATGTATCAACTACTGTACGGAATCCATAAAAGAACTACTGTACAGAATACACGTAAAAGGTGTACAAAGTTACCGCTCCCCTCAAAATGTACACAAAACCAACAAATAATACAAGAGTTAATGGTGGTGGCCCCATTCATTCGTATCTCAAAAATAGTTATTTTCTTCTAAATAAACGAGGCAAAAGCTGACGACGGGCATCGAAGGAAATAAGTGCAATCTATCACCGCATGGACAATGCCGCGACATCTTCTGACTCCACTGTGACCAACATAGCTTTTTATAATGTTTTGCGAGAATCTCGTATGGATGTTACCAAGGTTTTCAAACTATGTAAAGTTCATTTTCTAAATCAATCACTCTACACATGCAGCTCTGCAAGGACTTGGATGAGCAGTATGTTAATGCCAACCTAGATGATAATGACTTCCTGTGTCAAGCATCATCACCATGGTATTTGAATCTTCTTTAAGGATCTGTGCTTTGCGGTTTCTTAAGGGCAACTATTATCTAACCCTAGGTTCTTTATGATCTTATATATCTCGGCTAAGGCAGTCAACATTACTTTTTGGCAGATTGCCACAACGCCGTGGTGCCACCGAGGGAACCAACAACAGTAGATGATGTGGTTGCAGCACAAGGTGGCGCTAACAACAACGACGATAGAGGATCCGGCGGGCCAAGGCTGCAGTGAGAAGGGCGAGACAGCTAAGTTGATGACAGCAACTGGGCCACAACAATTTCCATGAAATTATTTCCCTTCGTGCTTGTGGTGGCAAAGAATACCATTAGATAATTCAGAGACGTGAATAAGCTGGATGGCAATGACAAAAGTCAAATGTGAGCATTATCAACCCACGAAAATAGCGAATTGAAGAAGAAGAAAAAGAAGAGTGGTTTAATAGAGAAGAAAATATGATAATCGTAAAGGTATATGTTAGTTGCCATTATTATTGGACCACTAGAATATGTATTTATCTATTGCAACGCATGAGCAATTAGCTAGTTTTGAAAAAAAAAAGATGTTTGCACCCCTTCTAAGAGCGCCTGCAACGCAAGATACCTGATATAGCCGTTGGCTGATAAAAAAAAATAGGATCAAAGAATTAAAACCCCTCCTAAGCGCTCTCCAATGGTAAGCGCTAATGCCAGACACGAAGTACAGAACAGAAATAAAGGCAACGACTCTTTTCATAGCTGGTGCGGCAGGTGAAAAAAGCGAAGCACCCGCTACAGTTGGCGTTGATGCCACGCCGGGAATAGATCAACTAACTGCCGATCTACGTGGAAATATATCCTAGTGTCCTCACCTAGATTTCTTTTAACTATGATGATTTTTATAGCTAGCAAATTCGGAAACTATACGCCCTAATGCATAAAAATCGAAAATATGACCCCGTCGGACTTCTGTTGGCCGAAGAAGGACTTTTCAGCCTACCGTTGGCCGAAGTGGGCTCTTCAGCCTCCTGCTGGCCAAAGAGTGCCCATCTGGGCCGAAGATAGTATCTTCGGCTTATCTTCGGCTTCCCGTTGGCCGAAGAGTGTCAGGGGCACAAAACACAATTAAGATGACCTTAAATGAAAAATTATTAACATGAAAAATCTTCGTCTCGTCAAAACGGTTGATTTTGATATAAAATTCGTATGCAACCTGTAGAGCCAAAACAAGGTCAGCGGCAGAAACTGCAAAGTTACTTCGGACAGACCGAATGGATGTCAGAAAATTTATCACGGGACACCCAGTGCACTCGGTGAGACCGCGTGGAATATAGAAGAGTACACAAGTTTGGACACGTTCACTCGGTGAGACCAAACCAAACCACTCGGAGGCTCCGAATGGATCCAAAAAATTGCCAAAGATTCATGTAAGAGTTAAAGTTAGGATTTTTGATCCGAAAAATTGTTCATCTGCACCGGGAAGACTACTTGCGTACCACGCTTCCGGCCGGGTCTTCTTCGACGTGAGCTACGGTGCATCACCCCCAACGTTGAGGGTACACGGTGACGTTTTTGTGTGCATCACCCCCGGTGTCGAGGGTACACGGTGACGGGCCTGAGAGGTGACCATTGCCTCTACTTTGCATGGTGGATGATGCCACCGCCCGAAGTTTTGGTCTCAGTTCCCGCCATCACAACAGAGACATTTCTTCAATGCTGGCATGTGTCTTCCCGGTGCAGACGAGGCCCACATCGATTTATGAGGCGGCTGGACTTCCCGTACAATAAAAGGACTAAAAATTCTATCAAAAAATCTTTGGCAATTTTTCGAAGCCCCCGAGTCGTTTGGTTCGGTCTCACCGAGTGAACGTGACCAAACTTGTGTATTCTTTTGTATTCCACACGGTCTCACCGAGTGCATCGGGTGTCCCGTGACAAATTTTTTGACATCCATTCGGTCTGTCCGAAGTAACTCTGTAGCTTCTGCCCCTGACCTTGTTTTGGCTCTACAGGTTGCATACGATGTCGGATGAAGATGATTTTTATATCAAAACCAACCGTTTCGACGAGACGAAGATTTTTCATGTTGATAACTTTTTAATTTGAGTCCATCCTAATTATGTTTTGTGCCCCCGACATTTTTCAACCAACGGGAGGCCGAAGAGTGCTCTTCAGCCAAAGGAAAGGCGAAGATACTATCTTTGGCCCAGCTGGGCACTGTTCGGCCGGCAGGAGGCTGAAGAGCCCACATCGGCCAACGGTAGGCTGCAAAGTCCCTCTTCGACCAATAAAAGGCCAACGGGGTCAATGTTTCGATTTTTATGTACTAAGGCGTATAGTTTCCGAATTTGCTATAAAAATCATCATAGTTTCAAAAATAATTCCCTCGCCTAGCGCCTGGCGTTGGGGATGGCCTAAGATGCTCCTAGACCGTCTTTCAAAAGCAAACTAGCATATCATTAAATAGATCAACTAGCAAGATCAACCGACAAACGGGCTTGCATTAACGTGCGACAATAAAGGAGATGAACCACAACGTACTGATTCATCGAACACCTTCATGCCGGTTGACAAGTTGTTAACATAAATTGGATAATAGAATGGAGATAGCAAATCATGCGATTTATTCCAACATAGTCAACTTCGCAGTTCACCGGTGCATGCTAGATAGAGGGTCAATTTCGAGGTTGAGTGTACGAAGAAATGGAACCCAAGTAGCCATCTCACCATCTCAGCCACCAGAACATAACTCTAGATACCTGCAGAGCAATCTCAGCCATCTCACCATCTCAGCCACCAGAACACAACTCTAGATACCTGCAGAGCAATCAATGTCATCAGTCAAACAAATTTGTACTATTCTTTAGGGGAAAAATTAGGTGTAATATTCTTTAATGTCATGGACATATGAGCCCTCATGGAGAATAAAACAGATGCATCTAGTTTGTAGCTTATAGGTATTACTTTTATAAACGTGCGAGTTAGATAGTCAGTCGCAAATCAAAATTAATGAAATTCATGCAGTACAAGCCTCAAAAAAGAGATAATGCATCATCTAACTTATTAGTACTCCCTCCGTTAATATTATTGTACAGTTTTTGGTGTACTGTTTTTCACCAATTAATGAACTGCTATGATGGTAGGCAGTCCTGTCATGCAACTTCATGATTTTACCCCTAGGCTGGCCATCCTACAACTGACCATGTTATTTTCTAAGGTTCGTGCAGTTCACAACTTTCTACTTCAATTAGGAGAGTGGAAAGTACTCCATGAGTAACCAAAAGAAGTCAGAAAAGAAATGGAAAGAGAAGCCAGACAAGCAACCAATGTAAGCAGATGTAAACAAAAGAAGAGCGATCCTGCATTAATGATGGTATCATGATTGTGCGTGGATGGTATCATGATGAACAAATATAATGATTCGTTTTAGGACCTTGAGCTAGTGATTTTTCGTGCAGTACTCTTTTTTTCTGCGAGTTTGTTCTCACCCAGTGTCCCTTGAATGGTGTGTTTAAGCTTGTATCAGTTGCGACCTTTGCTGATTCATCATTTACACAATTGCTACTCCAGCATTAGCAAGCAATTTTTTTTCAGCTAGCTGATAAGGGGTCCTGATGAATGTTGTGGCCAGGAATCCAAATCGCTGAGGAGGCTCGGTGAAAGCTTCGTCTCTTATTTCTGGACTTTAAATACCCACATGAGACGGCTATAAACACTGGAGCATAAATAAGCAACACCTTTAAATACAAATAAAAAGAGTTCAGGGTTCAATGCATAGTGGGCTCAGATTCGCCTTTCCTCGATCATATAGCCTACCCCCGTCATCTCTTATCACCAGATCAATATGTTTATATAGTTGAGCTGCCCTGGTTATCACTCAACAAGAATGACCATCCAAGGACAGAACAACAGGTATCACAAGATCAAAAAGGACTCTAGAGACACGAGGGAGGATCCAACTTGATACCCACAAGTGCCTCAATTGCTCAAAGGCACACTTATTTCAGCCACGGCCAATCATCATCGTGGTAGCAAGAATGGCTTCTGACCGATGGGGCACGTGAATTACAGGCGGTGGCACGAGACATTTCACCGTTGAGTAACTATTCATTGATACAGGAGCTCGGGTTCGATCTGATGGCCAACGTCCTCCAGCGCCTCAATCCAACGGCCGGAAACGCATCAAGGAAACGCAATGGACGGCCAGATCTTCCTAATCGCTGCGAGAGCTCGGTTATCCCCGCGGTTCTTGTTTCTGGATGGTTATTAGTATCACTCATCAAAAATGACCGTGCAAGGACAGAGCCACTAAAATAGAATGTGATCAAAATGGGTCAAAGAAACAAGGAGGGGCGGTCCAACCTAATACCCACATGTGCCTCGATTGCTCGAGAGCATGCCTATATCAGCCATAACTGATCATCATAGCCCTGGCCATGTCCCATACAGTAGCCAAAGCAGAGGAGCAGGAGGAAGATGGAGCTCACCGAGGGAGGTTGTAGCCGAGGCAGTACTCAGTGGGCGCTGGGGTTGCGCCTGAACGCCGTCCAGCCGGCGAGGAACCACTTCCTACACCGCACATCCACGCCGCCGCATCGGAGTTGTGCCTTGCACCGTCCCACCGACGAGGACGAACGCCACGGGCACCGAAGCGGCCAAGGAGGCGAGGAAGTGATGTACATCCAGGAGCACCACCAGGGGCAGAGATGACCGGGGCACCAATTTTGATGTTTCCAGTTCTGATGTCATGCAAATGAAAAGGTGAGATTGAATGAGAATAAGTCAAACATTCAGTCGAAGACAACAGTGTTTGCTACATACTGTATAATTGACTACCTAGCTAATGATGATTGCCTATCTTCAGGCTTTGCCTTTTACCTTGAGCTCACACCAAGATTACCTGCAAAAACAGTAGATATGCATTTCAGTGCTAAGGCAAAGACAAAAAATGAAAGAAGAAGAAGAAGAGAAAGAAAAGGAGATAGCTACAATCCAAGGAAGGAATGCCTAACACCGCACCCAAAGCGAAATAAGAGGTAGAAAAGACGACAAAATCCGAGCTAAAACAATCCAGATCAGACCCACGGTGCACTCCCACACACCAACCATTCACTCTTTTCTTTTGTAAGCCACGCAAAATCCTGTTATAAAGGCGAACAAGTTATAGAAACAAACCTATAGTTAAATTCAATGGCTAAAACCTATAGTTAAATTCAATGGCTAAAACCTATAGCCAAAAAGGAAATAATCCGCAATGCAAAGCTAATATCATTTATCTATTGCCAATCACCCAATCCATTTAAAAACATTAAATTGCATATGATTTATAATCCGAACATAAACAGTTTCTGGTCATATGGATGATCTTTTGAACTGAACTGAACTTCCAAAGCTATGCCAACGATTAAACATGACATCAGTGTAAAATATGGTAAAGGTGTGGTTTATTTGGGTCAAAAAAGGCAAACTAAAAATCTAGGAAGAGGTAACTAAGGATACATATTTTGTCTCCTAACACTAAAAATTGAGGAATGTAGAGAACTTCACTTATCACTGATGCAAAAGTCAAGTAGGATTACAATCTAGAAGTAGTGGCACCAAATTGAAAAGCCATTCATACCGGGCATAGGTGAGTTCAGGGCACTTGGCCACAGTCGGCATAACATTTTCCTCGGCGCAAGCATACTATTCTCCTGGTGTAGTAGCTACATGAAGTGAAACTCTCCTGGCAAAACAAAGTAAAATCTTATGACCAAATGTAATGGAAGATATAAAGATTCATTGCAAGACTGGTCAGCCTTTTTAGATACTAAACAAATTTGATAGCATGTCAGGCCACTATAAGACAATAAATAGTACCCTTTTCATTCACATCCATATCGTTCTTTGGGTTTCACTGCAGCAAGATTTATCAAAAAATCAGTGATAGAAAGGAACTGACGTTGTGGTGCATCATGCATCATAATGGCTACCAGAAGCATGGCAATGCATTGCCAAGACTTACATAGAACTCAATTCATGGAAAGGGCATACAAGCTCAATATGTCAATACTGTAAATCATGGAAGTCATAACAAATTATAACACTAAAACAATCTGTAATTACACATCACGATGGTATAGTTGCTATTGCAAAAGTCGAGATAATCACTACACAGAGCCTAATTGAAACTGAAAATAACTGGAGAAGTTAGTAAATAAAACAACACTGCCCAAAAGTACCTTAACTTCTAAAAGATCCCAATATTTGGAACCTAGCCAAACTCTTCTCTCTCTCCCATCAAGTCCAAGCAAGGCAGCACAAAAGGCCACAGAAAAACAGAACCATGTTCTGATAATTAAATGTGAGCCTTGGCGCGCCCTAGTCAGGCCAGTGGATGGTTGGGACGATAAAATTGCATGTATGAACAAACATTAAATACTGAAGATGATAAAAACAGGGAAAGCGAGAACAAACAGAGAATGCATTTTCGTCATTTCCTAAAACAACCAATCTAAATGAAATATTAAGCAAATCTCTGGAATGAAATTTCAAACCAAGATGTCCTGATATAACAGAAGGTCAAACATAGGCCTATATGAAATAGTAACTACATGCAAATATCAAATAGACAATATATGATTTAGAGATGCATCAGTTAATAAGCAGTATTATAGATTTTTCCTAAATACTTATCTAGCAAGTGTGCATCTATAGTTGGCAACATGGTTCGGAGATGCATCAGTTAAAACCTTTTGGGCTTCTATAGATAAATTTACAAAAATTCTACTATGTTCCTATCTACAGATAAGGTTCTAGGATGTGAATGCACATTTGCTAAAACTCTTTGAATAAATGCCAACCATGTTGCAGTTCATGTGTAAACCTAACTATTCGTTATATGCATGCACAGTTGCTAAACATTGCAGCAAATCGTATTTTATGAATCATAAAATGAGGGTGTGGAGCTAATGAAATTTCAATGATAACTCCAACAACACATCAACAGAAAGTTTATTGGGCTAAATAAATGAAATAGTTGCAGTTTGTACCTATTCCAAAACCAAGTCATGTACCAACTCCAGAGGACCACAACCAATGTCTGCTTCAAGTTCCTTTAACCCTTCCTTCCTTAGCTAGAGCACAAGGAAGAACACAAAATCAGATCGTGAGAACTACGAAAATGTAAGTCATTGATCCTAAGCACTCACCAAAGCTAGCAAGATCCTCCCATGGCAACCAATCTGGCCCTCCACAGTAGAACCTCACCTCTGGCATCGTCCACTTCTCGTATGCGCGCCTCGTTACACCTGTGCGACGTTGGGCTAGCTGTAGCTGGTGACCTGCAACGCAAGAGGAGCAACGGTCAGAGCTCCGACCATGGCCACCACGTGACGTAGAGGGGCATCATTGATCTCACTCACGTGTTGGACACCATATCCGGCGCCGCCATGAGCCGCTTGACGCCGAGGGAGAGAGGGGCCGAGCACCTGCGGGAGTGGCAGCCTCCGCTCCTCCTAGCGATGGGGACGCTCGAGCTCGACGGGCGAGTGGCACAATATGTACATCCATTTGAGCATACAAAATTAATTCCATGAATGTAGAAGTCAAAAGAAATAAAAATAAAAATATAAGGAAAACAAACATACAACTACAAAGATGAGCAGAGCTAGATCAAGGAAAAGTAACACAAGCCTAAATCAGTATATTGCTAAATTAAGTTTAACAGAAACAACAGTACCACTATAGCAATATTTTGGACCAGATTAAACTAAAGTCCATATAGTTTATTACCCAAAACTTCCTGGCAACACATCTATAATCCTAGCCACTAATAATTCAATCGGCCATGTCAATTCAGAGCAAAGAACACAGGCATCAACCATCCATGTGCAAAAAAAAAAATCCCACCCCTAGTAGGACCTACACAAGAAACAAAAAGAAACACCTATAACCCACAAAAGAACAAACAAGGAAAGGAGCCCACAAAAATCCAACCAGGGGATAATACCTTTTGCCTCTACCAGAAAAGAAGACAACAAAGAGATACATCCATTGGCTAAACTACACACCAATCGAATCTAGCGCAAGAGGAGCTTACCCATCTTCTTGTTCTTCCCGCGCTTCTCCGGACGAACGGTGGCGGCTCGGGTTGGAGCAGAGCTTTGGGGCAGGGGAAGGCGGATAGCCAAGGAGGAGAACGAGCACCGCTGCCGTGGCGGATGGAGAGGCGACCGTCGGTGAGGAGGACGCGCGCCGGAGCCGTGGCGGATGAAGAGGTGACCTCCGATGAGGCTTGTGGCGCCCATCGTCCCCGAGGAGGTTGACCCACGGCGCCCACGCCTCCGGCAACCGCGGCGCGAATCCGCGGAGGCGCGCACACAACCGGCGACGCCCTCTGGCGGCGATGCGCGTGGCGGCCGTGGACGGGGAGGATGGCCAGCGAGGAGTGGCGGCTAGGGTTCAATCGAGGCGGGCGAGTGGGCGCTGGGAGAAGACGTGGTGCGGGTCGTGGGGAGGAGAGGAGGCAGCGGCGACGGCGAGAAAGGGAGCAGGGCGGCTAGGGTTTCACCAGGCGGGGGTGGGGGAGGCGGCAGGCATCGGCCACAGCGAAGCGGGCGGGCGGGGTGGGCCAGCAGGGCATGATCATCGGCCACGGCCACGGCGAGTGGGAAGGGTGGGGCAGCAGGGCGCGGTCGCCGGCCACGGCCACAGCGGCAGACGGTCGGGCCAGGCGGGCGAGGCAGACGGGCGAGCAATGCAATGGCGGCGGCTGGGAAGGGAAGAGAAGAGGCGGCTAGGGTTCTACGGGAGGAGCTGGCGTTTATACCCAATAGTGAAATGACTAAAATGCCCTCGGAGGGGCGCTGGAATTACGCGCGGTGGCACGAGATCTTTTACAACGGGAGGTAACTATTCATTCCTACAGTTACCCCTCTCCGATCCGACGGCCCATATCCTCTCACCTTTGGATCCAATGGCCGAAAATACATCAAGCGGCTAGATCCAACGGCCAGGAATCCAAATCGCTGAGAGCGCCCGGGAGTGACTGGATCTCTTATTTCTCGATTGATTGAGCAGGTAAGTCCATCTTTTCTATTCTATTTTTACTGGCTGCCACATCACACTTGATATGTGGCTATGGATCTGTAGAGTGCTTCAATACTTTCTTAGCATATGTTTCTCTTTAATCACTGATATGCTCATATTGGTGACGTTATTGTTGCTGTACTTCAACTCACATGTATATTCAGACATTAGCAGCCTATAGAGTTTTTTTTAAGGCACTCCTAGATAGTTATGGACCATTGATTCTACACGATTCAAGAGTCCACATTCATGTTGCCTTGTAGGAGGTAGTAGTTCATCCATTACCATTAAGGGGCTAGTAATAAATAAGGAAATAGACAATACCATGGTGTATTTAGTTGAAAGACCTATCTAATAAATAGGACACTGTTCTTGTGAAAGAAGTAGACGATAGCAATCTTGTTATATCAAATGAATTTGATTATCTCTATAATTTACTTTCGGAAATACTCATTTAATATTGAGATTTATAACATACTAAAAAGGAAGTCCTAGTACATTCTGACTTTCTGAGTACCTTATGCTACATGAAGGTTTTATGTTTTCATGTTTCGCGAAACAATAATTAAATTTGAACAACTAGTACGCAGGGGTTTTCACCTTGGCTGCCTGATCTACAGTCTTCCCTAAGACCATTGTTCAACCTCTTTTACGATTCACCTCGGATACATACATTATGTTCTGCCCGTTCAGAACAAAATCTCTAAAGCAAATCTTCCGCTTTGAGAACTTCGGTTGAGTGCCCATGCTTCATAGAGGCGTTTCAACAAGCTTGAGGCTCCCTTGGCAAAACTGAGACGTCAGCGGCACATCTCATCTAAACTCAAAAACACTAGAAGAGCCTTTAAAACCAGGAGCAGAAATGTTTCCCGCATCTTGTTGATGGTTGCAAATTGGAACTTGGTATGTCAAGCTTCCATATGGGATTTAAGAAAAAAGGCCTATATCTGCTGCAGAAAGGAACTTCAGGCAAATCATTAAACACCATACTGACACCTCCATTTCTAGCACGTTACTAGAAAAATAGATGCACTGCCAAATTGGTCTGCTTCGAAGATGAAAACTTGAAATTCTTTCGTGCGGTGGGACAATAATGCCCCTCATTCCATCTCTTGCTGACTGACAGGGTTCATCAATCAACGATTGTGAAACCAAAGCAGATATAATCTGGAGAACATCCAAAGCAGAGTGCCTATCTTTGATCTTTCTGAGCTTCTTCAACAGGTTAAGGATCTTGGTTACCTCTCGAGCCCCTTCTCTAGATAGTAGATTGATAATGTGGTCAAGCTTCCCTGGACTGTTCCCCAGGCCCCGACTGCTTTAGTGGGTTGTTCATTGAGAGATGCTAGTTAATTATTAAAAAGGATTTTAGAACCTTCGTAATGATTTTCAGGATTCTGCATTCTTGAAACCATGCCAAGAGATATCACACTTAACCTTTAGGCTTCGTTTTGTTAATAGAGATTCGTTCCGCACATTGAAACCACCCCAAAAAACCCTCACCGTCCCCTTCCCCACCAACCCCTGCACCTTGAACTTTCTTTGGTTACCACACAGGGAATCAAACAGATACATGCAAAATACAAACAAATAGATACATGTGAATACTATTAGGCCGGCCCCAAGCTAGAGACCAGCCATGGAATTCACTTAATGTAATCAAAGCTACAAACTGCAAGACCAAAAGAAAATTATATTTGTATCTTTCAACACTACAGCTACTAGATATACAACATTACCACAATTCTAAAACATTTGAATGTATTTCTCCCTTTCTCCACTTGACTTTGGGAGTTTTTTGCCTCTCATAATGAAGTGGAAAACAGATCCTCAAGCCACGTAATGCTTGCAAAACCATGGAAATATTCACAAGTCAGCCTAGTACCTAGTAAGACAAGTCAGGAATAGAACAGGTTTATGACTCACAACCAGTACTAACCATGATGGCGATGAATCGGCAGTGACATTCATCAGGACCCTAGTGAAAGTGATGAATCAACAAAGGTCACAACTGATACAAGCTTTTAACACACCATTCAATGGACACTAGGTAAGAACAAACTCACAAAAAAAGAGTACTCCAAGAAAAATCACTAGTTCAAAGTCCTAAAATGGTATAGAGATAACTTGAGTTGAAATTAAATTGAAGATCTGGTCTTGTAGTGTTTTAAAAAATTAAGATCTGGCCATGAGCTGCACTTGAATTACACTGACAACAAACACAATAGGAAAGCCCAACCTTTAGGGGGATAAATGCAGCTTCTCTCTTTCTTATGTTTCCATCTGCTTTTTTTTAACCGGGCTAATCCCCTTTCCATTATAGAAATAACGGAAATACAGCCATATCCGAGTTCAAACGAAAAAGGTTAAGGGAAAAAGCGAGTTCAAGCACTCCGGGGAAACCCGCTGTGGACGTTCGCAATCGAAACGCCCACTACGAGGCAAAAACCCTGGAGCACTATCACCGCGCAACAAAGTATCAAAGGTTCAGCAAACACCGCAGCCTACGCAGAGGCGATACAGCAAGAGCATAGAGCTAACATAAACTGCTATTCCCTTGTTGAAGGCATCGCTGTTGAGAAGTTCCAGGCCACTAACTGCTACCTCCGGGAGAAACCCTAGATCAGTAGATCGGATGACGGCGGCATTATTGTGTCGTTTCCCTCTTGTGACGTCATTCTTGGAGGTGTACACAGGCTTGAGGGACCAGTGAACGGAATATTTGGTGGAGCGGTGCTTCCTCCTACACATTAATGGTGGCGTATCTCGGCGCGTGGCGCAGTGGAGACTCGGCGCCCGATGTGTGGCAAGAGACTCGCGCAGGAGGGTGACGTTATCAGGCGTCGTGGTGGCGTCGATGGTAGAGAGGCCGGGGAAGGTGGTGCAGCAGTTCAGCACTGAAGATGGATTGGTGGCAGGTGGCTGCGTCGGCCTCATACCCCGCAGGCGTCCTGGTTGAGGAGTGCGCCGGACTGGTAGGTGCCCATACCTGGCAGGTTTCCTGGTTGGGACCTCAGGTCTTAGATGTTTAGGTTTGGCTGCGATGTCTGTTTGGTATTAGGCCCAGACTATCAGCGCCCCTTCATCAATTGGATAGGAGTAGCGACAGTTGTTGCTTAGACGGTGGCTTTAGTCTTACTGTTGTATGACTTTGTAAGGTCTTGTGAGAATAATTAATAAAGTGGCCGTATGCATCGCCCAGATGCAGAGGCTGGGGTCCTCCTCCTTTTCTAAAAAAACATAAACTGCTATAAGTTCTACATGGATCCACCAGACAGCACGACCGAACAGCTTCAAAAGGGGGAGCTTTCACAGTGCCAGAATCACCCCAGGTCGGTGCCCGCGTACGCAGTCGCACAGATCATCATCATCTCCTTAGTGTTCTTCTTCAGAAGCGCCGCGCCATGCTCCAGCTCCGTTCGTTCCTTGCCCTTCAGTAGACCTGCCCAATAGGATAAATGTACACAAGCAGTGAAGACAATCTCAAAAGGAGATGACAATTTCTTAAATTCAAATGTGGCCTGATTTCTGCGATTCCAGATGGCCCAGCAAATGGCCGCTAGGCCCATAGTGAAATATCGTTCCCCGTGGGGAAGAAAAGCATAACACCAGGAGTAAACCTGACAAAGATTGTTAGGACATAAATCAGTTTCTTTTCTGACTTCTTTTGGCCACTTTCATTGTGAACTGCACAAATCTTAGAAAAGAACATGAAATGAGCTATATGGTCAGTTATAGGATGGTCAGCCTAGGGGTGAAATCATGAAGTTGCATAACAGGAACCATCGCAGCAGTTCATGAATTGGTGAATAACAGTATACCAAAAACTGTACAACAGTAATTCTCAAAACAAAAAACTGTACAACAGTATTACTAGGAACCAATTTTTTTGAATTCATGCTAGGCTATTCAGATGGATTTGTGACCTTTCGGAAGTAGAGGGATTACAATGGAATAGGCCGGGGTTACACCCTGACTGGCTTTAACCGAGCACTCCTATAGAGCTCACTGGGATTAAACCCCGGTCAGGGCAGAACCACGGGTTTCAGCTGCGATCCCAGCCAGGGAGGGGATAACTGAGCACAGCCTTAGGAATTCGCAAACCCCTATCACTTCAAATGGAGATGGAACTTGCCATTGTTGACTCTTTAGTCAAACATACATATTAGAATGTGATCTGCTAACTGCTATACATGGCACTTGGCAGTCATCAGTGCAGCGAATCGTGACACATCAACGAGTAATTACATCCAAATAAATTATTTCCTTCTGAGTAAAGTCGGTAAAACTTGCTATAAGAGTGTAAGTGGAACTATTATATAGTGAAATGTACCATGGATCAGTTAACCCTTCTGTCCTAACAGGTTGGGGGGTAACCTGAAAAGCTCTAGCCTCTAATATGGATTGCCTGATTCAAACCTTATATCGCGATGGTTTCTGCATAGTCTAAATTTCTTCAATTTTGGTCATTAGATATTTAATATTTTATAATTCTATATAAGAACATGATAAAAAAATGGGGAAAGTAGTGGATGAACCCCAGCTCGGTGCACCCACGCTACACCCACACAAGAAAACATAGCAAAACATTTCAAAAATATTTGAAACTTTGTCGGAATGACTATGAACAGATGTTAGAAGTGCTTGCAAAGTTTTGTGGTAAATGACATCCGAGGAGCATTGTAAATTTTTTTTTACATTTTTTTCTCAAACAGTACACATACATTTAGAGTAATTTTGTTTTTTTTATACAGAGCTCCTCGAAATGGCATTTGATCACCAAACTTTGCAAGCACTTCTAGCCTTTGTTCAGTCATTCCCACAAAGTTTTAGATTTTTTTTCAAAATATTTTGCTATGTTTTCTTACGCGGGTGTAGCGTGGATGCACCGAGCTGGGGTGTAGGAAAATCACTCTAAAAAATTACATGAGTAGTGGTCATAAACTTGATGTACAATTGTTTTTGATGCTGCGCAAGGTAAAATAGACATGTATCTTGGAGACAATGGAGAATGAAGTATTAATTAACTAGATGATGTATGATCCGTTGCTGAGGCTTGTACTGCATGAATTTTATTAATTTCGATCTGCTACCAGCTATCTGTAACTCATACATTTGCAAAAAGTACACCTATTAGCTACAAACCAGATGCATCTGTTTTATTCTCCATGAGCCTTCATATGTCCATGACATCAGATAATATCTTAAATGATTTGATAAACTTAGCAGTTCAGCATTTCCCTCTAACGGAGCTACTTGATTCGGATAATTTGAATCACTGATCCTTTAGCTTCTGCTGAGATCAGATGTTGCCAAAACTTAAGAATATGTCAACAATAGAAGTTGAAGGTGTACCACTAAAAATTAATGGGCCTATTAGTTTTGTCCAATAGCTGAGGTTGATCAACTTCTGAGCTTTTGGTCCAGTTTCCACAATGATGAAGCTAATGTTAACTGTTTGAGCCATGCAAAAACAGTGTGATATACCTAGTTTTTTTCTGAAAGAATAGTCACTAGTAGATAAATCACCATTAGTCCCGGTCGGTAAGGGCCTTTTGTCCCGGTTCCTGAACCGGGACTAAAGGGTCGTTACTAATGCCCTGGCTCTTTAGTCCCTGTTCAGTCCAGAACCGGGACAGATGGGCCTCCACGTGGCCGGTGCGCCGAGCCCACGCAGGAGGGCCTTTGGTCCCGGTTGGTGGCACCAACCGGGACCAATAGGCATCCACGCGTCAGCATTTCAGGGGCTGTGGTTTTTGTATTTTTTTTAAAAGGAGGGGGGTTGGGGTTTTTGGGGGGTTAATTTAGGTGTTTCATATATTGTGTTAGCTAGCTAATTAATAGAGAGAAGTGTCATCTCTTATGTCTGTGCTTGGTCGACGCTACATACTATACATAGAGAGGCCCTTGACACGCTAGCTAGTAAGAAAATGAAGGAAACCATTAAGTACAGAAGTTCGTCATGCATACCGAGAGAAGTGATCGATCGACCTCTCCTTCTCCGAGAGATTGGTCGAACAACAAGTTTTCGTATTATCTATCCGACGCTACTGGCTACATACATATACAATATGTAAGATCTCTTACAATCCCTAGCATTTGAAATCAACTTCCACATGGTATTCTCCGGCTTTATTGATGACGTGGTCAAAAAGAATGCCGCCAATTCCTCTTGAATTGCTTTCATGCGATCTTGTGGTAGGAGTTCATTCCGCATCTGCCACGTCTAATTTGAAGAAGGGGTTAATACATATATATGAATGAAACTCAACAGAAATGATGGTGTAATAAAATGAAATTGTGAATATTATTGCTTACGCACTTCATATTGTCTTTTAGAGTAGCCCCGCTTATTTTTCAAAGTCGCGTTGTAGATGAACTCACACACGTAGTATCCACATTAATTATTCCCTTGTTCCTGCCACAAGCACTTTACGAGAAATAGAGGTCAATCAAACTGATAATGAAGCATTATAAATGGCATTGATGAAAGTATAGCTATAGAATCAACGGGAGATGCACGCAACTAGCTAGCTAGTAGTACTTACTTTCGGGTATGTATATCACAGCTCCTTCGGCAGTCCCGGAGCTTCTGCGGTGAACTGTTTCCAAACCCTGCAAGACAAAGAAAATAATTATTGTTATTTGAGATATCAGGAAATGAACAAAAAGTTGCCGATATGGTGCGATAATGATCGATTGAACTTACTTGTTGAGCAATTTAGTCATGTCCGCATAGGTTTCGGGATCTTTTCGTCTCGAGTCTAAGACGGTTACTAGTCCCGGCTCAAGCTTAATCTCCAAAAGAACATAGTGGAAGCTGCGCATGCATGCATAACTCATCAATTACATTACTATAACCTCGCTCGAGTAATAAGGGAAACCGAATATGCACACGACAGTAACACTCACTTGAAGTTGTAAGGAAAGAGTATGGTATCTTTGTTTTGATTTTTGATCAACGTTTATAGCAAGTTGGCCTCGGCCTCTTCGGCGTGTTTTTTAACCTGAATTTCTATGATATTTGTGTTAATGAACCCAATATCATACATTTCTTGTTTTCTGCACTCGACAATCTTCAATCTGCATAATATAGTGAGGATAATTAATTATAAATACATGCAATGAAAGAGCTGAGCTATATAAAGAGACTTAATGACAGAAATAGTACTTACAGACAGTAGCAAAAGACCGTTAATTTATCGAGGGTCTTTTGATTGAAGAACTCGAAGAACTCCTCAAATGGAACATGCAACAGATCAGTTCCAACGAGGTCATGCTCCTCTTTAATTCTCAGATATAAAGTATTCGTCCCCCCAGACTCTCTGCAGGTTTTCATGTACCAATTACGGAATCTTCGCATCATCGTTGTTAGAGATTTTTCATCTTTGACGAGAGGCTTCCCCTACTCGTATATGTGTTTGACCACCTCCATGAAATCAAAATCTACATCGTCAGGCAGGTAATCTCCAAGATTGCTATAACTGGGCACCGTCCCCGGAGCATTAGCGACGATGTCGCTAGACACATTGAGCGGGGGGCACGATTGGTTCGCTTGTTCGCCGAGCTGGGCAATTTTTTCCCAGCTGCTCGTCGTTCTTTTAACCTTTGATCACTGACAGTAGTTCCCGACCGCGACGCTTCTTGATATGCCTTTTGAGTAATGCGCTCATAGTTGGTTTTCGGTGGAGACTTTGGTGGTTTCCTCAGGGCATCGATAGTGCGCTTTGCTTTCACCGGATCTACCTTCTCCTCCGGAGGTGGATGTCTCTTTTCTTTCAAACCTTCAAAGAAGTCCTTCACTTCGGTCCGCACGGTCTTCGCGTTTTCCTCCTCGGTCCTCTCGTACGGTAACTTCTCTAGAGGCTTGAGAGGTGGACTGTATCTGTATTGCCTCCCGCCTCTGGCTGTATTGCTAGACGCCGGAGCAGACGGAGCGGCTGCGGCTGTCTTCTTTCGTGCTTGCTTACGAGGTGAAGGAGAAGGACTACGACGCGCCGGAGCAGCCGGGGCGGCGGCGGGTCTCTTCCTCCCTTGCTGGCGAGGCGGAGAAGGAGGAGGTTACTGGCTGCTCGGGCGCGCCGGCGCAGGCGGAGAAGGAGGCGGAGTGCCGCCACGCGCCGGAGAAGGAGGCCGAGTGCCCTGATCGTCACTCGTCGGAGGAGGAGGCGGAGTGCCCTAACTCGCCAGATGAGGAGGAGGAGGCGGTGGAGGAGCCGGAGTGCCCTGACTCGCCAGAGGAGGAGGAGGCGGAGGCGTCCAGTTCGGAAGGTTGATGAGCTCCTTCCGCCATAGGCATGGAGTCTTCAGAGCAGAACCCAGCCTAGTCTCCCCTTCACCGGTAGGGTGGTCAAGCTGGAGGTCCTCAAATCCCTCCGTTATTTCATCCACCATCACCCTAGCATATCCTTCTAGAATCGGCCGGCGGTGAAAAGTTGGGCCGGGTTCAGTAGGAAACAGAGCCAACAGCTGCCTCGACCTTTAAATTTATCCATTGCGTCGTAATGTGGCAATTTTGACACTCCATGATAGCATCCACGGGATAGCTGGAAGGAGCCGTCAAGACATGCTCCGGCTGAAGCAGCTCGGTGAATCCACGCTGCTTCTCCGCTGAGATGGCGGGGTAGCTTCGGGGGAAACTTCGGCAGTTTGTTTGCTGCGATTTGCTTCTCGTTCCTCTATCGCTTGTACCCTTGCGTGCAGCGCCTGCAGTTGGGGCTACTGCACTTTTTTCCTTCTCTCCTGGCATTTGTAACCGCCTGCGTCCGGAAAACCAGCATTCCATGGAGCGAACTGGCGTGCCTCGTGTCCGTCCGTGGTGCTCGTGGATTCCCGAGGGCCAATGTGAGCTCGTCGTTCTCTCTGTCATGAACGAACCTCCCATGCTGCGCTGCAACGATATAGTGCTGAAGCCTCTTGACTGGTATTTCCAATTGCTCGTCCGTCCAAATGCACTTCCCTGATATAGGGTCCAAGGTTCTGCCAGCCCCGAAGAACCAAGTCCGGTGATACGTCCATTTTGCATCATGCTTTTATATTGATATTTATCGCATTATGGGCTATTATTTCACATTATGTCACAATACTTATGGCTATGGTTTCTTATTTTACAAGGTTTGCATGAAGAGGGAGAATGCCGGCAGCTGGAATTCTGGGCTGGAAAAGGAGCAAATATTGAAGGCCTATTCTACGCAGCTCCAAAAGTCCTGAAACTCCACGGAATACCTTAAAATAAATAAAGAAAACTCATCGCCAAAGATGAAGGCCAGGGGGCCCACACCCTGCTCATGAGGGTGGGGGGCGCGCCCCCTCCCCCTGGGCGCGCCCCCCTACGCCGTGGGCCCCCTGGTGGCTCTCCGACGTCCATCTTCTCCTATATGAAGTCTTCCGATGGGAAAAATCAGAAGCAACCTTTCGGAACGAGACTCCGCCGCCACGAGGCGGAACCTTGGCGGAACCAATCTAGGGCTCCGGCGGAGCTGTTCTGCCGGGGACACTTCCCTCCGGGAGGGGGAAATCATCGTCATCATCATCACCAACGCTCCTCTCATTGTGAGAGGGAAATCTCCATCAACATCTTCACCAGCACCATCTGATCTCCAAACCCTAGTTCATCTTTTGTATCCAATTCTTGTCTCCAAGTCCAGGATTGGTGCTAGTAGGTTGCTAGTAGTGTTGATTACTCCATGTAGTTGATGCTAGTTGGTTTATTTGGTGGAAGATCATATGTTCAGATCCTTTATGCATATTATTACCCCTCTGATTATGAACATGAATATGCTTTGTGAGTAGTTAGGTTTGTTCCTGAGGACAAGGGAGAAGTCTTGCTATTAGTAGTCATGTGAATTTGGTATCCGTTTGATATTTTCATGAGATGTATGTTGTCTAACCTCTAGTGGTGTTATGTGAACGTCGACTACATAACACTTCACCACTATTTGGGCCTAGAGGAAGGCATTGGGAAGTAATAAGTAGATGATGGGTTGTTAGAGTGACAGAAGCTTAAACCCTAGTTTATGCGTTGCTTCGTAAGGGGCTGATTTGGATCCATATGTTTCATGCTATGGTTAGGTTCACCTTAATACTTTTGTTGTAGTTGCGGATGCTTGCAATAGAGGTTAATCATAAATGGGATGCTTGTTCAAGTAAGAACAGCACCCAAGCACCGGTCCACCCACATATCAAATTATCAAAGTACCGAACGCGAATCATATGAGCGTGATGAAAACTAGCTTGACGATATTCCCTTGTGTCCTCGGGAGCGCTTTTCCTATTATAAGAGTTTGTCCAGGCTTGTCCTTTGCTACAAAAAGGATTGGGCCACCTTGCTGAACTTTATTTACTCATGTTACTTGTTGCTCGTTACAATTTACCTTATCACAAAACTATCTGTTACCACTTATTTCAGTACTTGCAGAGAATACCTTGCTGAAAACCGCTTATCATTTCATACGCTCCTCGTTGGGTTCGACACTCTTACTTATCGAAAGGACTATGATAGATCCCCTATAGTTGTGGGTCATCAAGACTCTTTTCCGCGCCGTTTCCGGGAGTGTAAGCGCCTTTGGTAGGTGGAATTTGGTAAGGAAAAATTTATATAGTGTGCTGAAATTTTCTGTCACTTGTTACTATGGAAAGTAATTCTATGAGGGGCTTGTTCGGGGTATCTTCACCCCTTTTAGTAGAGCAAAGAGTTGCTCCTCAACCTACTGAACCTATTGAAAATGAAACTCCTTTTGAATTTCCTTCGGGTATCATGGAAAAACTGCTGGCTAATACTTTTACAGGAGATGGAACAAAGCATCCTGACGAGCATCTACGCTATGTGTATGATATTTGTGGACTATTTAAGCTTGCAGGTATACCCGATGATGTTGTTAATAATAAGGCTTTCACTTTATCATTGGAGGGAGACACATTGACATGTTATAGGCTATGTGATGATACGAGATCATGGAACTATAAAAGAGTGAAATTGGAATTTCATCAAAAGTATTACCCTATGCATCTTGTTCATCGTGATCGCAATTATATATATAATTTTTTGCCTCGCGAAGGAGAAAGCATCGCTCAAGCTTGGGGGAGGCTTAAATGAATGTTATATTCATGCCCCAATCATGACCTCTCAAGAGAAACAATTCTTCAGAATTTTTATGCTCGGCTTTCTGATAACAATCTCACCATGCTTGATACTTCTTGTGGTGGCTCTTTTATGATGAAGACTATTGAATTCAGATGGAACTTATTGGATAGAATTAAACTCAACTCTGAAGATTGGGTCCTCGACGAAGGTAAGGAGTCAGGTATGACACCTAAGTTTGATTGTGTTAAATCTTTTATGGATACCGATATTTTCCGTAAGTTTAGCACTAAATATGGACTTGACTACTGAGATAGTAGCTTCTTTACGTGAATCTTTTGCTACTTATGTTGATCTCCCTAAGGAGAAGTGGTTTAATATCATCCTCCCATAGAAGTAAAAGTAGTTGCACCTATTAAAGTTGAAGAAAAGACTGTCACTTATAATGATCCTATTGTTCCTACCTCTTATGTTGAGAAACCACCTTTCCCTGTTAGAGTAAAAGATCATGCTTAATCTTCAACTGTTGTTCGTAAAAGCGATATTAGAACTTATACACCTCCTGAGCAAGTCAAAGTAGAACCTAATATTGCTATTGTTAAAGATCTCTTGTCTGATAATATTGATGGGCATGTCATTCAATTCTCTGGTGAAACTGCTAGAATTGCTAAACCTTGTGATAGAGATAAACATAGACCTGTGGTAGGCGTGCCCGTTATTTCTGTTAAAATAGGAGATCATTGTTATCATGGCTTATGTGATATGGGTGCTAGTGCTAGCGTTATACCTATTACCTTGTATGAAGAAATTAAGCATTAAATTGCACCCGCTGAGATAGAAGATATTGATTTTACAATTAAACTTGCCAATAGAGATACTATTTCACCCGTGGGAATTGTTAGAGATGTTGAAGTCTTGTGTGGGAAAACTAAATATCCTGCTGATTTTCTTGTTCTTGGATCTCCACAAGATAGCTTTTGTCCCATTATATTTGGTAGACCCTTCTTGAATACTATTAATGCTAAGATAGACTGCGAAAAGAATGTTGTTACTATTGGCTTGGATGATATGGTTCATGAGTTTAATTTCTCTAAATTTAGTAAACAACATCGTGAAGAAGAATTGCCTAATAAGGATGAAATTAATTGTCTTGCTTCTATTGCCGTACCTCCTAGTGATCCTTTGGAACACTATTTGCTAGACCATGAAAATGATATGTTTATGAATGAAAGAAGGGAAATAGATGAAGTATTCTTTAAACAAGAACCTATTTTGAAACACAATTTTCCTGTTGAAATCCTAGGGGATCCTCCTCCACCCAAGGGTGATCCCGTATTTGAGCTTAAACCGTTGCCTGATAATCTTAAGTATGCTTATCTTGATGAAAAGGAAATATATCCTGTTATTATTAGTGCTAACCTTTCAGAGCATGAAGAAGAAAGATTATTGAAAACTCTGAAGAAGCACCGTGCCGCTATTGGATATACTCTTGATGATCTTAAGGGCACTAGTCCCACTCTATGTCAGCATAAAATAAATTTGGAAGCGGATGCCAAACCAGTTTGTGATCCTCAACGACGTTTGAATCCTAAAATGAAAGAAGTGGTAAGAAAGGAAATACTCAAGCTTCTGGAGGCAGGTATAATTTATCCCGTTGCTGATAGTCAGTGGGTAAGTCCTGTCCATTGTGTCCCTAAGAAGGGAGGTATTACTGTTGTCCCTAATGATAAAGATGAATTGATTCATAAAGAATTATCACAGGTTATAGGATGGTAATTGATTTCCGCAAATTAAATAAAGCTACAAAGAAAGATCATTACCCCTTACCTTTTATTGATCAAATGCTAGAAAGATTATGCAAACATACACATTATTGCTTTCTAGATGGTTATTCTGGTTTCTCTCAAATACCTGTGTCGGCTAAAGATCAATCAAAGACTACTTTTACATGCCCTTTTGGTACTTTTGCTTATAGACCTATGCCTTTTGGTTTAGTAATGCACCTGCTACCTTTCAAAGATGTATGATGGCTATATTCTCTGACTTTTGTGAAAAGATTTGTGAGGTTTTTCATGGACGACTTTTCCGTCTATGGTTCCTCTTTTGATGATTGCTTGAGCAATCTTGATCGAGTTTTGCAGAGATGTGAAGAATCTAATCTTGTCTTGAATTGGGAAAAGTGCCACTTTATGGTTAATGAAGGTATTGTCTTGGGACACAAAGTTTCTGAAAGAGGTATTGAAGTTGATAAAGCCAAGGTTGATGCTATTGAAAAGATGCCATGTCCCAAGGAAATCAAAGGTATAAGAAGTTTCCTTGGTCACACCGGGTTCTATAGGAGGTTCATTAAGGACTTCTCAAATTTCTCGGCCTCTGACTAATTTGTTACAAAAAGATGTACCATTTGTCTTTGATGATGATTGTGTAGAAGCATTTGAAATACTTAAGAAAGCATTAGTCTCCGCACCTATTGTTCAGCCACCTGATTGGAATTTACCCTTTGAAATTATGTGTGATGCTAGTGATTATGTTGTAGGTGATGTTCTAGGTCAAAGAGTTAATAAGAAATTAAATGTTATCCATTATGCTAGTAAGACTCTAGACAATGCTCAAAGAAACTATGCTACTACTGAAAAGGAATTTTTAGCAGTCGTATTTGCTTGTGATAAATTCAGACCCTATATTGTTAATTCTAAAGTAACTATTCACACTTATCATGCTGCTATTAAATATCTTATGGAAAAGAAAGATGCTAAACCTAGACTTATTAGATGGGTTCTCTTGCTGCAAGAATTTGATTTGCATATTGTTGATAGAAAAGGAGCTGAGAACCCCGTTGCGGACAACTTATCTAGGTTAGAGAATGTTCTTGATGACCCACTACCTATTGATGATAGCTTTCCTGATGAACAATTAAATGTCGTAAGCACTTCTCGTAGCACTCCATGGTATGCTGATCATGCTAATTATATTGTTGCTAAATTTATACCACCTAGCTTCACATACCAACAAAAGAAAAAGTTCTTTTATGATTTGCGACATTACTTTTGGGATGACCCACGTCTTTATAAAGAAGGAGTAGATGGTGTTATTAGACGTTGTGTGCTGAGCATGAACAGGAGCAGATCCTACATAAGTGTCACTCCGAAGCTTATGGAGGACACCATTTGGAGATAGAACTGCACATAAGGTATTGCAATCTGGTTTTTATTGGCCAACTCTCTTCAAGGATGCCCGTAAGTTTGTTTTATCTTGTGATGAATATCAAAGAATTGGTAATATTAGTAGACGTCAAGAAATGCCCATGAATTATTCACTTGTTATTGAACCATTTGATGTTTGGGGCTTTGATTATATGGGGCCTTTTCCTGCCTCTAATGGATACACTCATATTTTAGTTGTTGTTGATTACGTTACTAAGTGGGTAGAAGCTATTCCAACTAGTAGTGCTGATCATAACACTTCTATTAAAATGCTTAAGGAAGTTATTTTTCCGAGGTTTGGAGTCCCTAGATATTTAATGACTGATGGTGGTTTACACTTTATTCATGGTGCTTTCCGTAAAATGCTTGCTAAATATGATGTTAATCATAGAATTGCATCTCCATATCACCCTTGATCTAGTGGTCAAGTAGAATTGAGTAATAGAGAGCTCAAATTAATTTTGCAAAAGACTGTTAATAGGTCTAGAAAGAATTGGTCCAAGAAACTTGATGATGCATTATGGGCCTATAGAACTGCATATAAGAATCCTATGGCTATGTCTCCGTATAAAATGGTTTATGGAAAAGCATGTCACTTACCTCTCGAACTAGAACATAAGGCATATTGGGCTATTAAAGAGCTCAACTATGATTTCAAACTTGCCGGTGAGAAGAGGTTATTTGATATTAGCTCACTTGATGAATGGAGAACCCAAGCCTATGAAAATGCCAAGTTATTTAAAGAAAAAGTTCAAAGATGGCATGACAAAAAGATACAAAAGCGTGAGTTTAAGGTAGGTGATTATGTATTGCTATACAACTCTCGTTTAAGATTTTTCCAGGAAAACTTCTCTCTAAATGGGAAGGCCCCTACGTTATCGAGGAGGTCTACCATTCTGGTGCCATAAAAATCAACAACTTCGAAGGCACAAATCGGAAGGTGGTAAACGGTCAAAGGATCAAACACTATATCTCAGGTAATCCTATAAATGTTGAAACTAATATTATTGAAACCGTAACCCTGGAGGAATATATAAGGGACACTTTCCAGAACGTTCCAGACTCCGAAAAGGAATAGGTATGTGTTACGGTAAGTAAACCAACTCCAAAACAAATTCTAAGGCAATATTTCTCCGTTTTGGAATATTTAGAAAAATAGAAAAATAAGTAGCAGTCCGGGGAGGACATGAGGCCTCCACGAGGGTGGAGGGCGCGCCCTACCCCCTGGGCGCGCCCCCCCTACCTCATGAGCACCTCGTGTGCCCTCCGGACTCCGTTTTTTTTTGCACGATACGTATTTCGGTCGGTAAAAATTCATTATATATTCTCCCAAAGGTTTTGACTTCCGTATCACGCAAATATCCTCTGTTTCATTTCGAGCTATTTCCGCTGCAGATTTGAGGATTCCGGAGACTCGATCATCCTTCTATGAGGGTGAGCCTATGCCATGGAAGGTGGGCGACAAGCTTGCATCATCAACAAAACCTCCACCACCAACAACAAAGAAGGAGGCATAATCACATGGGTATGGGCACTCCCCTTGGCAACTGCCAAGCTTGGGGGAGGTGCCCCGGTATCGTATCACCATCACAACTCCTATCTTTACCGTTTTTCTTAGTTCGATCCTATTAGTAGTATCTTAATTTAGTAGAATAAAGTCATGGCATGATCTAGTTTTGAAGTTTTGCTTTATGATCCCTCTTTGCAATCGAGTCCGTGCGCTTGCGCTATATATAATAAAGATTAGTGTTGAGTCAAGGGCTTGATTACTTTGCCATGATCTTGAGTGATTAGAAGAAGAAGAATAAAAAGAAACAAAGATTTCATATTGATCTTATTGAAAGTAATGGCTTCACTTAGAAAAAGTATGATGATTAAAAGTTGTTGGGAGTTGGCAAATATAGTTTTGGTCATCGTTGCAATTAATAGGAAGTAATAAGGAGAGAGAGGTTTCACATATAGATATATTATCATTGACATGTTTTATGATTGGGAACACTCATTAAAATATGACATGCTAAAGAGTTGATGTTGGACAAGGAAGACAACATAATGAGTTATGTTTTCTTATATCTGAGATAAAGTATGTTGTCATGGTTCCTCTAACATGTTGAGCTTGCCTTTCCCTCTCATGCTAGCCAAATTCTCAGCACCAAGTAGAGATACTACTTGTGCTTCCAAATACCTTTAAACCAGTTTAGCCATGAGAGTCCATCATATCTACCTATGGATTGAGTAAGATCCTTCAAGTAAGTTGTCATCGGTGCAAGCAATAAAAATTGCTCTCTAAATATGCATGACTTATTAGTGCAGAGAAATAAGCTTTGTACGAACTTGTTGTGGACGCAATAAAAGCGACGGACTGCATAATAAAGGTTCACATACAAGGGGCAATATGAAGTGATGTTCTTTTGCATTAAGATTTTGTGCATCCAACCATAAAAGCGCATGGCAACCTCTGCTTCCCTCTGCGAAGGGCCTATCTTTTATTATTTTCCTCTACCTTATGCAAGAGTCACGGTGATCTTCACCTTTCCCTTTTTATTTTTATCCTTTGGCAAGCTCAGCATGTTGGAAAAGACATGATATATATATCTAATTGGATGTAGGGGAGCATGAATTATTATTGTTGACATTACCCTTGAGGTAAAAGTTTGTGGGGCAAAACTATAAGCCCCTATCTTTCTCTGTGTCCGATTAAAACTCCGTAACCACAAGTATTGCGTGAGTGTTAGCAATTATGAAGGACTAAGTGATAGTTGAATATGTGGACTTGCTTTTCAGCTCTGACATAGACTCTTTCTGATGTTATGATAAATTACAATTGCTTCAATGACTGAGGTCATAAATTGTTGATGCTCAATAAGGTTTCTGATTCATACTTTGGCTTTGTGAAAAGATCATCACTTGAACATAAGTAATCATATGACAAATCTATGTATGTTGATGTTATGAGAATAATCATGATGCCTTCATGTCCGTATTTTATTTTTATCGACGCCTCTACATCTAAACATGAGGACATATTTATTGTTATCGGCTTTTCGCTTGAGGACAAGCGAGGTCTAAGCTTGGGGGAGTTGATACGTCCATTTTGCATCATGCTTTTATATTGATATTTATCGCATTATGGGCTATTATTTCACGTTATGTCACAATACTTATGGCTATTCTCTCTTATTTTACAAGGTTTACATGAAGAGGGAGAATGCAGCTGGAATTCAGAAATTTGGAAAAGGAGCAAGTATTGAAGGCCTACTCTGCGCAACTCCAAAAGTCATGAAACTCCACGGAATACCTTAAAATAAATAAAGAAAAATCATCGCCGAAGATGAAGGCCAGGGGGCCCACACCCTGTTCACGAGGGTGGGGGGCGCGCCCCCTCCCCCTGGGCGCGCCCCCCTACGTCGTGGGCCCCCTGGTGGCTCTCCAACATCCATCTTCTCCTATATGAAGTCTTCCGATGGGAAAAAATCAGAAGCAACCTTTCGGGACGAGACTCTGCCGCCACGAGGCGGAACCTTGACGGAACCAATCTAGGGCTCCAGCAGAGCTGTTCTGCCTGGGACATTTCCCTCCGGGAGGGGGAAATCATCATCATCATCATCACCAACGCTCCTCTCATTGTGAGAGGGCAATCTCCATCAACATCTTCACCAGCACCATCTCATCTCCAAACCCTAGTTCATCTTTTGTATCCAATTATTGTCTCCAAGTCCGGGATTGGTGCTAGTAGGTTGCTAGTAGTGTTGATTACTCCTTGTAGTTGATGCTAGTTGGTTTATTTGGTGGAACATCATATGTTCAGATCCTTTATGCATATTATTACCCTCTGATTATGAACATGAATATGCTTTGTGAGTAGTTACGTTTGTTCACGAGGACAAGGGAGAAGTCTTGCTGTTAGTAGTCATGTGAATTTGGTATTAGTTCGATATTTTGATGAGATGTATGTTGTCTAACCTCTAGTGGTGTTATGTGAACGTCGACTACATAACACTTCACCATTATTTGGGCCTAGAGGAAGGCATTGGGAAGTAATACGTAGATGATGGGTTGTTAGAGTGACAGAAGCTTAAACCCTAGTTTATGCGTTGCTTCGTAAGGGGCTGATTTGGATCCATATGTTTGATGCTATGGTTAGGTTCACCTTAATACTTTTGTTGTAGTTGCGGATGCTTGCAATAGAGGTTAATCATAAGTGGGATGCTTGTTCAAGTAAGAACAACACCCAAGCACCGGTCCACCCACATATCAAATTATCAAAGTACCGAACGTGAATCATATGAGCGTGATGAACACTAGCTTGACGATATTCCCATGTGTCCTCGGGAGCACTTTTCCTATTATAAGAGTTTGTCCAGGCTTGTCCTTTGCTACAAAAAGGATTGGGCCACCTTGCTGCACTTTATTTACTCTTGTTACTTGTTGCTCGTTACAATTTACCTTATCACAAAACTATCTGTTACCACTTATTTCAGTACTTGCAGAGAATACCTTGCTGAAAACCGCTTATCATTTCCTATACGCTCCTTGTTGGGTTCGACACTCTTACTTATCGAAAGGACTACGATAGATCCCCTATACTTGTGGGTCATCATCCGAACGGTCTGGCCAGTTCATTGTCTCCGGTTCGATCCCTTTATCAACCAGATCATTCTCAGCCTTGGCCCACTTAGGCCGGGCTTTGAGGTAGCCACCGACCCTCGCATGCGATGGTGAAGCTTCTTCTTCGCAACATTTTTCTTGTTTGTCGCCGACATCTTCTTACTCTTTTCCGTTGTCTTGTGGGCCACAAATGCAGGCCAGTGATCTCTGATCTTCTCATATTTTCCCTTGAATTCTGGTGTCTCTTTTTTGTCGACAAAGCTATTTAGGTCTTTCTTCCACCTCCTGAATAGGTCTGCCATCTTCTTAAGAGCAAAAGACTTGATTAATTGCTCTTTAACTGGCTTCTCCGGATCATCCTCTGGTGATAGGGTGAAATTTGACTTCAGCTCAGTCCAAAGATCATTTTTCGCATATCATTGACATAAGACACCTCGTGGTCTTCGTTCTTAGGCTTATACCATTGGTGGATGCTGATCGGGATCTTGTCCCTAACCGTAACCCCAAGACCGAGCAACAAATGCGTTCTTTGTCCGGATGGGTTCAATCGGTTGGTCGTCGCGCGCGATTGCTATGATCTCAAACCTTTCATTCGAGCTCAACTTTTTCTTCGGGCCTCGTCTCTTTACCGAAGTTGTGCTTGATCCGGAGGGCTAGAAAAAAGAACAAAGACGAGAGTTAATTAATATGTGTACATACCAAAATAATGAATGCATCAATTAGCTAGTCAGCACAGGCTTAACTAATATATACCTGGCCGGACTCGGTTCGGTCACCGGAGCCGTCATCACGGTCTCCTTCTTGCACCGTCATTGGGTCACCGGAGCCGTCCTCACGGTCTCCTTCTTGCACCGGCATTGGGTCACCGGAGCCATCATAATCATAGCCAGCTGCTTCTTCACCCTCTCCTTCTAGACCATCGGTGTCATTGAGAAACAACGAGCGGGCGACATCACTTCCTTGTGCGATTATGTCCCCCAACAACGCTTCTTGTGCTTCCTCTCGGGGGGTGTCCATAGTTTCTACAAATATTTACAACATGGCAATTATTATTCAAACATGACAGATGTATATATTAGCTAGTGGCAAACATAGAACTAGCTAGCTAATCACACTAAGGAATCATATTAATTAGTGGCCTCGACGCTGCTTCTCTAGGGTTTGGGGTGGCCTCGACAACGCTTCAAGGGGGTAATATCGACAACGACGAGATACATACACGGGAAAATAATGTTATCGGGGAGGGGGTATATCGACCCCCCCCCCCACGTGTTGAAGTTATCGGGAGGGGGTATATCGACCCCCCCCCCCACGTGTTGAAGTTATCGGGAGGGGTTTATATCGACAATGGCGACATACGTACATGGGAAAATAATATTATCGAGGAGGGGGTATATCGACCCCTGATGTCCACTACACAACCTTCTTCTTGTAGACGTTGATGGGCCTGCAAGTGCACATGTTTGTAGGACAGTAGCAAATTTCCATCAAGTGGATGACCTAAGGTTTATCAATCCGTGGGAGGCGTAGGATGAAGATGGTCTCTCTCAAACAACCCTGCAACCAAATAACAAAGAGTCTCTTGTGTCCCCAACACACCCAATACAATGGTAAATTGTATAGGTGCACTAGTTCGGCGAAGAGATGGTGATACAAGTGCAATAGGGATGGTAGATAAAGGTTTTTGTAATCTGAAAATATAAAAACAGCAAGGTAACTAATGATAAAAGTGAGCGTAAACGGTATTGCAATGCTAGGAAACAAGGCCTAGGGTTCACACTTTCACTAGTGCAAGTTCTCTCAACAATAATAACATAATTGGATCATATAACTATCCCTCAACATGCAACAAAGAGTCACTCCAAAGCCACTAATAGCGGAGAACAAACGTAGAGATTATGGTAGGGTACGAAACCACCTCAAAGCTATTCTTCGGATCAATCTATAAAAGAGTTCGTACTAGAATAACACCTTAAGACACAAATCAACCAAAACCCTAATGTCACCTAGATACTCCATTGTCACCTCAAGTATCCGTGGGCATGATTATACGATATGCATCACACAATCTCAGATTCATCCAACCAACACAAAGTACTTCAAAGAGTGCCCCAAAGTTTCTACCGGAGAGTTAAGAACGTGTGCCAACCCCTATGCATAGGTTCATGGGCGGAACCCGCAAGTTGGTCACCAAAACATACATCAAGAGGCACATGATATCCCATTGTCACCACAGATAAACACGGCAAGACATACATCAAGTGTTCTCATAAAAGACTCAATCCGATAAGATAACTTCAAAGGGGAAACTCAATTCATCACAAGAGAGTAGAGGGGGAGAAACATCATAAGATCCAACTACAATAGCAAATCTCGGGATACATCAAGATCATGCCATAGAGGGAACACAAGATAGAACACGAGAAAGAGAGAGAGATCAAACACATAGCTACTGGTACATACCCTCAGCCCCGAGGGTGAACTACTCCCTCCTCGTCATGGATAGCGCCGGGATGATGAAGATGGACACCGGTGATGGGTTCCCCCTACGGCAGGGTGCCGGAACGGGCTCCCAAGAGGTTTTTGGTGGCTACAGAGGCTTGCAGCGGCGGAACTCCCGATCTATTCTGTTCCCCGAAGTTTTTAGGGTATATGGGATTATATAGGTGAAAGAAGTACGTCAGGGGAGCTTCGGGGGCCCCACGAGGCAGGGGGCGCGCCCTGGGTGGGTAGGCGCACCCCCCACCCTCGTGGCCAGCTCCCGTATCTTTTGACGTAGAGTCCAAGTCTATCCGGTGGATTTCCTTCCAAAAATAACTTCTCCAGTTGATTTCGTTCCGTTTTGACTCCGTTTGATATTACTTTTCTTCGAAATACTGAAATAGGCAAAAAACAGCAAATCTGGGCTGGGCCTCCGGTTAATAGGTTAGTCCCAAAAATAATATAAAAGTGGATAATAAAGCCCAATATTGCCCAAAACAGTAGATAATATAGCATGGAGCAATCAAAAATTATAGATGCGTTGGAGACGTATCAAGCATCCCCAAGCTTAATTCCTTTCGTCCTCGAGTAGGTAAATGATAAAAAAGAATTTTTGATGCGGAGTGCTACTTGGCATAATTTCAATGTAAATCTTCTTAATTGTGGTATGGATATTCAGATCCATAAGATTCGAGACAAAAGTTCATATTGACATAAAAATAATAATACTTCAAGCATACTAACAAGGCAATTATGTCTTCTCAAAATAACATGGCCAAAGAAAGTTATCCCTACAAAATCATATAGTCTGGCTATGCTCCATCTTCCCCACACAAAATATTTAAATCATGCATAGCCCCGATGACAAGCCAAGCAATTGTTTCATACTTTTGACATTCTCTAAACTTTTTTCAATCTTCACGCAATACATGAGCGTGAACCATGGACATAGCACTATAGGTGGAATAGAATGGTGATTGTGGAGAAGACAAAAAGAGGGGAAGATAGTCTCACATCAACTAGGCGTATCAAAGGGCTATGGAGATGCCCATCAATAGATATCAATGTGAGTGAGTAGGGATTGCCATGGAACAGATGCACTAGAGCTATAAGTATGTGAAAGCTCAATAAAATAAACTAAGTGGGTGTGCATCCAACTCGCTTGCTCACGAAGACCTAGGGAATTTTGAGGAAGCCCATCATTGGAGTATACAAGCCAAGTTCTATAATGAAAATTCCCACTAGTATATGAAAGTGATATCATAGGAGACTCTCTATCATCAAGATCATGGTGCTACTTTGAAGCACAAGTGTGGTAAGAGGATAGTAGCATTGTCCCTTCTCTCTTTTTCTCTCATTTTTTTATTTTTTTTATTTGGGCCTTTTCACCCCTTTTTTATGGCCTCTTTTTTTCTCTTTTTTTTATTTTTCGTCCGGAGTCTCATCCCGACTTGTGGGGGAATCATAGTCTCCATCATCCTTTCCTCACTGGGACAATGCTCTAATAATTATGATCATCACACTTTTATTTACTTACAACTCAAGAATTACAACTCGAAAGTTAGAACAAAATATGACTATATGAATGCCTCCGGCGGTGTACCGGGATGTGCAATGAATCAAGAGTGACATGTATGAAAGAATTACGAACGGTGGCTTTGCCACAAATACAATGCCAACTACATGATCATGCAAAGCAATATTACAATGATGGAGCGTGTCATAATAAGCGGAACGCGGAAAGTTGCATGGCAATATATATCGGAATGGCTATGGAAATGCCATGATAGGTAGGTATGGTGGCTGTTTTGAGGAAGGTATATGGTGGGTGTATGATACCGTGAAAAGTGCACGGTATTATATAGGCTAGCAATGGGTGGAGGGTGAGAGTGCGTATAATCCATGGACTCAACATTAGTCCTAAAGAACTCATATACTTATTGCAAAAATCTACAAGTTATCAAAGCAAAGTATTACGCGCATGCTCCTAGGGTGATAGATTGGTAGGAAAAGACCATCGCTCGTCCCCGACCGCCACTCATAAGGAGGACAATCAATAAATAGATCAAGCTCCGACTTCATCACATAACGGTTCACCATACGTGCATGCTACGGGAATCACAAACTTTAACACAAGTATTTCTCAAATTCACAACTACTCAACTAGCATGACTCTAATATCACCATCTCCATATCTCAAAAAATCATCAAGCATCAAACTTCTCTTAGTATTCAACACACTCATAAGAATTCATACAAATCTTGTATGCTTAGCATATTAGGATTATTTAAGCAAATTACCATGCTATTTAAGACTCTCAAAATAATCTAAGTGAAGCATGAGAGATCAATAGTTTCTATAAAACAAATCCACCACCGTGCTCTAAAAGATATATGTGAAGCACTAGAGCAAATGACAAACTACTCCGAAAGATATAAGTGAAGATCAATGAGTAGTCGGACAATTATGCAACTATGTGAAGACTCTCCCATTTAATAATTTCAGATCTTGGTATTTTATTTAAACAGCAAGAAAAGCTAAATAAAACTACATTGCAAGGATAGCACAACTCATGTGAAGAAGCAAAAACTTAGGTTCAACCGATACTAGCCGATAGTTGTTGGAGAAGAAAGGTGGGATGCCTACCGGGCATCCCAAGCTTAGATGCTTGAGACTTCTTGAAATATTATCTTGGGGTGCCTTGGGCATCCCCAATCTTGAGCTTTTGTGTCTCCTTAATTCCTCTCATATCACGGTTTTTCCTAAATCTCGAAAGCTTCATCCACACCAAACTCAACAAGAACTCGTGAGATAGGTTAGCATAAACCAATGCAAAAACCTTATCATACTATATTGTAGTAAATCACTAAAATTTTTATTCAACATTGCATACTAAATTCCTCTGCATATTTCATACTCCTGTCATCAAATAGAATCTTTAAACAAGCAAACATATGCAAACAATGCAAACATAACAGCAATCTGCCAAAACTGTACAGTCTGTAAAGAATGCAAGATTAATCATACTTCCCTAACTCCAAAAATTATGAAAGAAAATTCCCACTGTAGTAAATTTATCATAGCTTATTATGCAAAAGGTTTCATCATTTTATCACATTCTGACTTTTCTAGGGAATTTTTGCAACAGCGGTAAACTTTCTGTTTTGAAACAGCAACATGTATACTTGCAAAAAAAGCATGGTAAAGGCTATCCTTGACATTTTTATTGAAACTAGAGATGCAAAACATTAATATAAATAACAGCAAGCAAAACAAAAGAATATAAAATGATGCTCCAAGCAAAACACATATCATGTGGTGAATAAAAATATAGCTCCAAGTAAAGTTACCGATGAACGAAGACGAAAGAGGGGATGCCTTCCGGGGCATCCCCAATCTTAGGCTCTTAGTTTTCCTTGAATATTACCTTGGGGTGCCTTTGTCATCCCCAAGCTTAGGATCTTGCCACTCCTTATTCCATAGTCCATCGAATCTTTACCCAAAACTTGAAAACTTCACAACACAAAACTTAACAGAAAACTCGTGAGCTCCGTTAGCGAAAGAAAACAAAACACCACTTCAAGGTACTGTAATGAACTCATTATTTATTTATTTTGGTGTTAAACCTACTGTATTCCAACTTCTCTATGGTTTATAAACTATTTTACTAGCCATAGATTCATCAAAATAAGCAAACAACACACGAAAAACAGAATCTGTCAAAAACAGAACAGTCTGTAGTAATCTGTAACTAACGCAAACTTTTGGAACTCCAAAATTCTAAAATAAATTGCTGGACCTGAGGAATTTTACTAGTAATCATCTGCAACAGAAATCAACTAAATAGCACTCTCCAGTAAAAAGTTTTAGCTAATCTCGTGAGCGCTAAAGTTTCTGTTTTTTACAGCATGATCATAAAGACTTCACCCAAGTCTTTCCAAAGGTTCTACTTGGCACAAACACTAATTAAAACATAAAACCACACCTAAACAGAAGCTAGATGGATTATTTATTACTAAACAGAACCAAAAAGAAATAAACTAAAATAAAATTGGGTTGCCTCCCAACAAGCACTATTGTATAACGCCCTAGCTAGGCATGATGATTTCAATGATGCTCGCATAAAAGATAAGAATTGAAACATCTAACATATAAAGCCTCAAGAAGTGCTAGGCATAACCGATGCCTCGAGAGCACGGCACCACACGAGGCGAAAAAGACCGCCGCACCGCGCCCGCGCGTGAGGGGCGCAGCGCACCACGCGAGCGCAAAAACACCGCACCGCACGAGGGACGAAAACGGCATCGAACCCTAGCCCCAATCCACAGCCCCACGCCCCTCGCTCCTTCCTCCCTCACCCGCCGTCGCTCCCACCCACCTCCACCACTTCCTTCTTCTGCGCCCGAGGAGCCCCTTGCCGCCCTGCTACTCCTCCACCGGCTCGCCTCTTCCTCCTCCCCACCTTCCCCTCGCTCGCGTGCAGGCCATCGTGGCCACGCGCTTCGCGGGCGAACCCGACCGGCTCGTCGCTGTTGGCTTGAGCTGCTGGGAAGAGGGAGGAGTCCCGAGACAGGGTGAAGGCGCAGGCCGTGCTCGGTGAGGCGCGCCGCCACGCCATGGGACGCTGGACCTCGGGAGCCCCATTCCAGGCCAGCGCCCAAATTCTTGGGCAGGGAGGATAGATCGACGATGGCGCATCACATAAGGGAATGGGAGATCGAGGAGAAGGGAGACGAGGGTGGGTGGTGGCTTGCAGACATGGGGCGATCACGTCCAATGATGGTGGTGTTCATTGGATCTGGTGCCCCTCTCCTTTGGCGACCTCCTCCTCAAGTGTTTGGTGAAATGCGGTGAGGAGGATGCACACGCAGCCAATGGATGGGATGGTGCTCTCTTGGGCAGGTATCATCTTTGTGTTGTCTCTCCATCTCTCAACTTCCTTGCCTCTCCACCCTCGCTTAGCCTCATTGGGTGTGCCTTTCGTTTCAGTGTAGGACATCCGATTGGTTGGAGTGGGGGCTGCATTCTGTGAGCTAACCGCTCCGTCAGAACAAGCAACCATCTGCGGCCTTGCAAGGGTCGACACCACCATTGCCGCCTAATCTGTCCTTTCCAGATGCCATGGTCTCCTCTCCTCTACAGAGACCTCCTCATCTGCTGCCAATGGCTGTGAGTTCACGGCTGCTCCGGAGCTCCAACGAGCCGAGGTCATCTTTGAACCACATTTGTTTAAGGGAAAGATAGATACAAGAAGAAATTAGTCTGTATGTGCCCTTATTTATTTTGATTTTTACCACTCCTTGATCAACTCATGCTCACATATCAACGATTCCCCGGACTCCCTGTTTCTAGATTGCTAGACATGTTAGTTGGTTTTGTTCTTTCTTATCCTAGGATGGCATTTTTGTTTAAGGGGAATTAATTCTTTTTTTAATAGTACATCTTCCCCTTTTACCAATAATCTGATTTTTATATATCGATTTATGGGTTTCTCCTAGTTGTGTGCAAATTCGACAAAGAAGAGAAAAGGAAGAATATTGAGGAAGAGTTTTGGTGAAGAAGAACAAGGTGAAATCTCTCTCTCTCTTCCCCCTCCCTCTCATGTACAGCCATGGTTGTTTGCACTGCTTGTTTCTTCTTATGGTGCATCTATGATCTTCCTAGCTTGTTTTCATTTCTAAATTACCACACACGCGAGCACCACCACAGCCTAGCCAGGTTTGGTTCAGAAGATTTCTTTGTTACCTGTCTTGTCGATTGTTTTCTAAAGAAAGAAAAACAGGTTTTCCTCAATAAGGAAAATAAATAAATGAATGATACTACCGAAAGTACTGACTAGCTAGCTTCTATTCTTGTCCTAAAATTTGGTTACATTGGTCAACATAACATGCATGGAAGAACAATGTCACTCCTCCATTATCTAAAACCACATGTGCGTGTGCATGCAGAGTAGCAATGGATTGTACAGAAAATAGCATACTAAATTTTCTTGATGAGCTGATCATGGACCTCGTCAAATTTGACAATGCTATCGACACTCTTTGCGAATGTAGCGACCCGACCTCGGGACGGTCAAGCACGTGTATTCTTGTGCCATCCTCGGATCAAGATATCTGGCACACACAGTACATCAATGGATATATCAAAGTGCAATCACATGTATAAATAATGTAAAACTGATATTCTGGGCTGGCAGCTGGAATTCTGGGCTGGAAAAGGAGCAAGTATTGAAGGCCTACTCTGCGCAACTCCAAAAGTCATGAAACTCCACGGAATACCTTAAAATAAATAAAGAAAAATCATCGCCGAAGATGAAGGCCAGGGGGGCCACACCCTGTTCACGAGGGTGGGCGCGCCCCTCCCCTGGCGCGCGCCCCCCTACGTCGTGGGCCCCCTGGTGGCTCTCCAACATCCATCTTCTCCTATATGAAGTCTTCCGATGGGAAAAAAATCAGAAGCAACCTTTCGGGACGAGACTCCGCCGCCACGAGGCGGAACCTTGACGGAACCAATCTAGGGCTCCAGCAGAGCTGTTCTGCCTGGGACATTTCCCTCCGGGAGGGGGAAATCATCATCATCATCATCACCAACGCTCCTCTCATTGTGAGAGGGCAATCTCCATCAACATCTTCACCGCACCATCTCATATCCAAACCCTAGTTCATCTTTTGTATCCAATTATTGTCTCCAAGTCCGGGATTGGTGCTAGTAGGTTGCTAGTAGTGTTGATTACTCCTTGTAGTTGATGCTAGTTGGTTTATTTGGTGGAAGATCATATGTTCAGATCCTTTATGCATATTATTACCCCTCTGATTATGAACATGAATATGCTTTGTGAGTAGTTACGTTTGTTCACGAGGACAAGGGAGAAGTCTTGCTGTTAGTAGTCATGTGAATTTGGTATTAGTTCGATATTTTGATGAGATGTATGTTGTCTAACCTCTAGTGGTGTTATGTGAACGTCGACTACATAACACTTCACCATTATTTGGGCCTAGACGAAGGCATTGGGAAATGTCGTAGATGATGGGTTGTTAGAGTGATGTAAGCTTAAACCCTAGTTTATGCGTTGCTTCGTAAAGGGGCTGATTTGGATCCATATGTTTGATGCTATGGTTAGGTTCACCTTAATACTTTTGTTGTAGTTGCGGATGCTTGCAATAGAGGTTAATCATAAGTGGGATGCTTGTTCAAGTAAGAACAACACCCAAGCACCGGTCCACCCACATATCAAATTATCAAAGTACCGAACGCGAATCATATGAGCGTGATGAACACTAGCTTGACGATATTCCCATGTGTCCTCGGGAGCACTTTTCCTATTATAAGATTTTGCAGGCTTGTCCTTTGCTACAAAAAGGATTGGGCCACCTTGCTGCACTTTATTTACTCTTGTTACTTGTTGCTCGTTACAATTTACCTTATCACAAAACTATATGTTACCACTTATTTCAGTACTTGCAGAGAATACCTTGCTGAAAACCGCTTATCATTTCCTTCTGCTCCTTGTTGGGTTCGACACTCTTACTTATCGAAAGGACTACGATAGATCCCCTATACTTGTGGGTCATCATCCGGGAACGGTCTGGCCAGTTCATTGTCTCTGGTTCGATCCCTTTATCAACCAGATCATTCTCAGCCTTGGCCCACTTAGGCCGGGCTTTGAGGTAGCCACCTGACCCCGTGCGATGGTGAAGCTTCTTCTTCGCAACATTTTGCTTGTTTGTCGCCGACATCTTCTTACTCTTTTCCGTTGTCTTGTGGGCCACAAATGCAGGCCAGTGATCTCTGATCTTCTCATATTTTCCCTTGAATTCTGGTGTCTCTTTTTTGTCGACAAAGCTATTCAGGTCTTTCTTCCACCTCCTGAATAGGTCTGCCATCTTCTTAAGAGCAAAAGACTTGATTAATTGCTCTTTAACTGGCTTCTCCGGATCATCCTCTGGTGATAGGGTGAAATTTGACTTCAGCTCAGTCCAAAGATCATTTTACGCATATCATTGACATAAGACACCTCGGGGTCTTCGTTCTTAGGCTTATACCATTGGTGGATGCTGATCGGGATCTTGTCCCTAACCGTAACCCCGCAGACCGAAAGCAACAAATGCGTTCTTTGTCCGGATGGGTTCAATCGGTTGGTCGTCGCTGATTGCTATGATCTCAAACCTTTCATTCGAGCTCAACTTTTTCTTGGGCCTCGTCTCTTTACGAAGTTGTGCTTGATCCGGAGGGCTAGAAAAAGAACAAAGGCGAGAGTTAATTAATATGTGTACATACCAAAATAATGAATGCATCAATTAGCTAGTCAGCACAGGCTTAACTAATATATACCTGGCCGGACTCGGTTCGGTCACCGGAGCCGTCATCACGGTCTCCTTCTAGCACCGTCATTGGGTCACCGGAGCCATCCTCACGGTCTCCTTCTTGCACCGGCATTGGGTCACCGGAGCCATCATAATCATAGCCAGCTGCTTCTTCACCCTCTCCTTCCAGACCATCGGTGTCGTTGAGAAACAACGAGCAGACGACATCACTTCCTTGTGCGATTATGTCCCCCAACAACGCTTCTTGTGCTTCCTCTCGGGGGGTGTCCATAGTTTCTACAAATATTTACAACATGGCAATTATTATTCAAACATGACAGATGTATATATTAGCGAGTGGCAAACATAGAACTAGCTAGCTAATCACACTAAGGAATCATATTAATTAGTGGCCTCGATTTGCTTCTCTAGGGTTTGGGGTGGCCTCGACAACGCTTCAAGGGGGTAATATCGACAACGACGAGATACATACGGGAAAATAATGTTATCGGGGAGGGTATATCGAATTTCCCCACGTGTTGAAGTTATCGGGAGGGGTATATCGACCCCCACGTGTTGAAGTTATCGGGAGGGGTTTATATCGACAATGGCGACATACGTACATGGGAAAATAATATTATCGAGGAGGGGGTATATCGACCCCTGATGTCTACTACACAACCTTCTTCTTGTAGACGTTGATGGGCCTGCAAGTGCACATGTTTGTAGGACAGTAGCAAATTTCCATCAAGTGGATGACCTAAGGTTTATCAATCCGTGGGGCGTGGGATGAAGATGGTCTCTCTCAAACAACCCTGCAACCAAATAACAAAGAGTCTCTTGTGTCCCCAACACACCCAATACAATGGTAAATTGTATAGGTGCACTAGTTCAATGAAGAGATGGTGATACAAGTGCAATAGGGATGGTAGATAAAGGTTTTTGTAATCTGAAAATATAAAAACAGCAAGGTAACTAATGATAAAAGTGAGCGTAAACGGTATTGCAATGCTAGGAAACAAGGCCTAGGGTTCACACTTTCACTAGTGCAAGTTCTCTCAACAATAATAACATAATTGGATCATATAACTATCCCTCAACATGCAACAAAGAGTCACTCCAAAGCCACTAATAGCGGAGAACAAACGTAGAGATTATGGTAGGGTACGAAACCACCTCAAAGCTATTCTTCGGATCAATCTATAAAAGAGTTCGTACTAGAATAACACCTTAAGACACAAATCAACCAAAACCCTAATGTCACCTAGATACTCCATTGTCACCTCAAGTATCCGTGGGCATGATTATACGATATGCATCACACAATCTCAGATTCATCCAACCAACACAAAGTACTTCAAAGAGTGCCCCAAAGTTTCTACCGGAGAGTTAAGAACGTGTGCCAACCCCTATGCATAGGTTCATGGGCGGAACCATAAGTTGGTCACCAAAACATACATCAAGAGGCACATGATATCCCATTGTCACCACAGATAAACACGGCAAGACATACATCAAGTGTTCTCATAAAAGACTCAATCCGATAAGATAACTTCAAAGGGGAAACTCAATTCATCACAAGAGAGTAGAGGGGGAGAAACATCATAAGATCCAACTACAATAGCAAATCTCGGGATACATCAAGATCATGCCATAGAGGGAACACAAGATAGAACACGAGAAAGAGAGAGAGATCAAACACATAGCTACTGGTACATACCCTCAGCCCCGAGGGTGAACTACTCCCTCCTCGTCATGGATAGCGCCGGGATGAAGATGGACACGGTGATGGGTTCCCCTACGGCAGGTGCCGAACAGGCTCCCAAGAGGTTTTGGTGGCTACTGAGAGGCTTGCAGCGGCGGAACTCCCGATCTATTCTGTTCTCAAGTTTTAGGGTCTATGGGATTATATAGGTGAAAGAAGTACGTCAGGGGAGCTTCGGGGGCCCCACGAGGCAGGGGGCGCGCCCTGGGTGGGTAGGCGCACCCCCCACCCTCGTGGCCAGCTCCCGTATCTTTTGACGTAGAGTCCAAGTCTATCCGGTGGCTTTCCTTCCAAAAATAACTTCTCCAGTTGATTTCGTTCCGTTTTGACTCCGTTTGATATTACTTTTCTTCGAAATACTGAAATAGGCAGAAAACAGCAAATCTGGGCTGGGCCTCCGGTTAATAGGTTAGTCCCAAAAGTAATATAAAAGTGGAAAATAAAGCCCAGTATTGCCCACAACAGGAGATAATATAGCATGGAGCAATCAAAATTATAGATGCGTTGGAGACGTATCAAGCATCCCCAAGCTTAATTCCTGCTCGTCCTCGAGTAGGTAAATGATAAAAAAGAATTTTTGATGCGGAGTGCTACTTGGCATAATTTCAATGTAAATCTTCTTAATTGTGGTATGGATATTCAGATCCATAAGATTCGAGACAAAAGTTCATATTGACATAAAAATAATAATACTTCAAGCATACTAACAAGGCAATTATGTCTTCTCAAAATAACATGGCCAAAGAAAGTTATCCCTACAAAATCATATAGTCTGGCTATGCTCCATCTTCCCCACACAAAATATTTAAATCATGCATAGCCCCGATGACAAGCCAAGCAATTGTTTCATACTTTTGACATTCTCTAAACTTTTTCAATCTTCACGCAATACATGAGCGTGAGCCATGGACATAGCACTATAGGTGGAATAGAATGGTGATTGTGGAGAAGACAAAAAGAGGGGAAGATAGTCTCACATCAACTAGGCGTATCAAAGGGCTATGGAGATGCCCATCAATAGATATCAATGTGAGTGAGTAGGGATTTCCATGGAACAGATGCAATAGAGCTATAAGTATGTGAAAGCTCAATAAAATAAACTAAGTGGGTGTGCATCCAACTCGCTTGCTCACGAAGACCTAGGGAATTTTGAGGAAGCCCATCATTGGAATATACAAGCCAAGTTCTATAATGAAAATTCCCACTAGTATATGAAAGTGATATCATAGGAGACTCTCTATCATCAAGATCATGGTGCTACTTTGAAGCACAAGTGTGGTAAGAGGATAGTAGCATTGTCCCTTCTCTCTTTTTCTCTCATTTTTTTACTTTTTTTATTTGGGCCTTTTCACCCCTTTTTTATGGCCTCTTTTTTTCTCTTTTTTTTATTTTTTAGGAGTCTCATCCCGACTTGTGGGGGAATCATAGTCTCCATCATCCTTTCCTCACTGGGACAATGCTCTAATAATTATGATCATCACACTTTTATTTACTTACAACTCAAGAATTACAACTCGAAAGTTAGAACAAAATATGACTATATGAATGCCTCCGGCGGTGTACCGGGATGTGCAATGAATCAAGAGTGACATGTATGAAAGAATTACGAACGGTGGCTTTGCCACAAATACAATGCCAACTACATGATCATGCAAAGCAATATTACAATGATGGAGCGTGTCATAATAAACGGAACGGCGGAAAGTTGCATGGCAATATATATCGGAATGGCTATGGAAATGCCATGATAGGTAGGTATGGTGGCTGTTTTGAGGAAGGTATATGGTGGGTGTATGATACCGGCGAAAAGTGCACGGTATTAGAGAGGCTAGCAATGGGTGGAGGGTGAGAGTGCGTATAATCCATGGACTCAACATTAGTCCTAAAGAACTCATATACTTATTGCAAAAATCTACAAGTTATCAAAGCAAAGTATTACACGCATGCTCCTAGGGTGATAGATTGGTAGGAAAAGACCATCGCTCGTCCCCGACCGCCACTCATAAGGAGGACAATCAATAAATAGATCAAGCTCCGACTTCATCACATAACAGTTCACCATACGTGCATGCTACGGGAATCACAAACTTTAACACAAGTATTTCTCAAATTCACAACTACTCAACTAGCATGACTCTAATATCACCATCTCCATATCTCAAAAAATCATCAAGCATCAAACTTCTCTTAGTATTCAACACACTCATAAGAATTCATACAAATCTTGTATGCTTAGCATATTAGGATTATTTAAGCAAATTACCATGCTATTTAAGACTCTCAAAATAATCTAAGTGAAGCATGAGAGATCAATAGTTTCTATAAAACAAATCCACCACCGTGCTCTAAAAGATATAAGTGAAGCACTAGAGCAAATGACAAACTACTCCGAAAGATATAAGTGAAGATCAATGAGTAGTCGGATAATTATGCAACTATGTGAAGACTCTCCCATTTAATAATTTCAGATCTTGGTATTTTATTTAAACAGCAAGAAAAGCTAAATAAAACTACATTGCAAGGATAGCACAACTCATGTGAAGAAGCAAAAACTTAGGTTCAACCGATACTAGCCGATAGTTGTTGGGGAAGAAAGGTGGGATGCCTACCGGGCATCCCAAGCTTAGATGCTTGAGACTTCTTGAAATATTATCTTGGGGTGCCTTGGGCATCCCCAATCTTGAGCTTTTGTGTCTCCTTAATTCCTCTCATATCACGGTTTTTCCTAAATCTCGAAAGCTTCATCCACACCAAACTCAACAAGAACTCGTGAGATAGGTTAGCATAAACCAATGCGAAAACCTTATCATACTATATTGTAGTAAATCACTAAAATTATTATTCAACATTGCATACTAAATTCCTCTGCATATTTAATACTCCTGTCATCAAATAGAATCTTTAAACAAGCAAACATATGCAAACAATGCAAACATAACAGCAATCTGCCAAAACAGTACAGTCTGTAAAGAATGCAAGATTCATCATACTTCCCTAACTCCAAAAATTATGAAAGAAAATTCCCACTGTAGTAAATTTATCATAGCTTATTATGCAAAAGGTTTCATCATTTTATCACATTCTGACTTTTCTAGGGAATTTTTGCAACAGCGGTAAACTTTCTGTTTTGAAACAGCAACATGTATACTTGCAAAAAAAGCATGGTAAAGGCTATCCTTGACATTTTTATTGAAACTAGAGATGCAAAACATTAATATAAATAACAGCAAGCAAAACAAAATAATATAAAATGATGCTCCAAGCAAAACACATATCATGTGGTGAATAAAAATATAGCTCCAAGTAAAGTTACCGATGAACGAAGACGAAAGAGGGGATGCCTTCCGGGGCATCCCCAATCTTAAACTCTTAGTTTTCCTTGAATATTACCTTGGGGTGCCTTTGTCATCCCCAAGCTTAGGATCTTGCCACTCCTTATTCCATAGTCCATCAAATCTTTACCCAAAACTTGAAAACTTCACAACACAAAACTTAACAGAAAACTCGTGAGCTCCGTTAGCGAAAGAAAACAAAACACCACTTCAAGGTACTGTAATGAACTCATTATTTATTTATTTATTTTGGTGTTAAACCTACTGTATTCCAACTTCTCTATGGTTTATAAACTATTTTACTAGCCATAGATTCATCAAAATAAGCAAACAACACACGAAAAACAGAATCTGTCAAAAACAGAACAGTCTGTAGTAATCTGTAACTAACGCAAACTTTTGGAACTCCAAAAATTCTAAAATAAATTGCTGGACCTGAGGAATTTTACTAGTAATCATCTGCAACAGAAATCAACTAAATAGCACTCTCCAGTAAAAAGTTTTAGCTAATCTCGTGAGCGCTAAAGTTTCTGTTTTTTACAGCATGATCATAAAGACTTCACCCAAGTCTTTCCAAAGGTTCTACTTGGCACAAACACTAATTAAAACATAAAACCACACCTAAACAGAAGCTAGATGGATTATTTATTACTAAACAGAACCAAAAAGAAATAAACTAAAATAAAATTGGGTTGCCTCCCAACAAGCACTATTGTATAACGCCCCTAGCTAGGCATGATGATTTCAATGATGCTCGCATAAAAGATAAGAATTGAAACATCTAACATATAAAGCCTCAAGAAGTGCTAGGCATAACCGATGCCTCGAGAGCACGGCACCACACGAGGCGAAAAGATCACAGACTGCATCCAGCGTGAGGGGCGCAGCGCACCACGCGAGCGCAAAAACACCGCACCGCACGAGGGACGAAAACGGCATCGAACCCTAGCCCCAATCCACAGCCCCACGCCCCTCGCTCCTTCCTCCCTCACCCGCCGTCGCTCCCTCCCACCTCCTCCTCTTCCTTCTTCTGCGCCCTAGGAGCCCCGCCGCCGCCTGCTACTCCTCCACCGCCTCGCCTCTTCCTCCTCCCCACCTTCCCATCGCTCGCGTGCAGGCCATCGTGGCCACGCGCTTCGCGGGCGAACCCGACCGGCTCGTCGCTGTTGGCTTGAGCTGCTGGGAAGAGGGAGGAGTCCCGAGACAGGGTGAAGGCGCAGGCCGTGCCTGGTGAGGCGGCGCCGCCGGCCATGGGACGCTGGACCTCGGGGAGCCCCATTCCAGGCCCGCGCCCAAATTCTTGGGCAGGGGAGGATAGATCGACGATGGCGCATCACATAAGGGAATGGGAGATCGAGGAGAAGGGAGACGAGGGTGGGTGGTGGCTTGCAGCATGGGGCAGTCACGTCCAATGATGGTGGTGTTCATTGGATCTGGTGCCCCCTCTCCTTTGGCGACCTCCTCCTCAAGTGTTTCAGGTGAAATGCGGTGAGGAGCAGTGCACACGCAGCCAATGGATGGGATGGTGCTCTACTGGGCAGGTATCATCTTTTGTGTTGTCTCTCCATCTCTCAACTTCCTTGCCTCTCCACCCTCGCTTAGCCTCATTGGGTGTGCCTTTCGTTTCAGTGTAGGACATCCAGTGGTTGGAGTGGGGGCTCTGTTCTGCGAGCTAATCGTTCCGTCAGGAACAAGCAACCATCTGCGGCCTTGCAAGGGTCGACACCACCATTGCCGCCTAATCTGTCCTTTCCAGATGCCATGGTCTCCTCTCCTCTACAGAGACCTCCTCATCTGCTGCCAATGGCTGTGAGTTCACGGCTGCTCCGGAGCTCCAACGAGCCAAGGTCATCTTTGAACCGCATTTGTTTAAGGGAAAGATAGATACAAGAAGAAATTAGTCTGTACATGCCCTTATTTATTTTGATTTTTACCACTCCTTGATCAACTCATGCTCACATATCAACGATTCCCCGGACTCCCTGTTTCTAGATTGCTAGACATGTTAGTTGGTTTTGTTCTTTCTTATCCAAGGATGGCATTTTTGTTTAAGGGGAATTAATTCTTTTTTTAATAGTACATCTTCCCCTTTTACCAATAATCTGATTTTTATATATTGATTTATGGGTTTCTCCTAGTTGTGTGCAAATTCGACAAAGAAGAGAAAAGGAAGAATATTGAGGAAGAGTTTTGGTGAAGAAGAACAAGGTGAAATCTCTCTCTCTCTTCCCCCTCCCTCTCATGTACAGCCATGGTTGTTTGCACTTTGCTTGTTTCTTCTTATGGTGCATCTATGATCTTCCTAGCTTGTTTTCATTTCTAAATTACCACACACGCGAGCACCACCACAGCCTAGCCAGGTTTGGTTCAGAAGATTTCTTTGTTCCCTGTCTTGTCGACTGTTTTCTAAAGAAAGAAAAACAGGTTTTCCTCAACACGGAAAATAAATAAATGAATGATACTACCGAAAGTACTGACTAGCTAGCTTCTATTCTTGTCCTAAAATTTGGTTCTGTTGGTCAACATAACATGCATGGAAGAACAATGTCACTCCTCCATTATCTAAAACCACATGTGCGTGTGCATGCAGAGTAGCAATGGATTGTACAGAAAATAGCATACTAAATTTTCTTGATGAGCTGATCATGGACCTCGTCAAATTTGACAATGCTATCGACACTCTTTGCGAATGTAGCGACCCGACCTCAGACGGTCAAGCCACTGATGGAGAAGGCCTCAACAGATTTTACTCCAATGCTTGCTATTCATGTGGAGAAGAAGGACATTTTTCACAGTATTGCACCAAGGAAAGAAAAGAGTATCCGGGATACTTCCCGACGGAAGCAATAGAGTTTGATCCACAGGGAATAGAAGCTCTGATCATTACAGAGAAATCTAGGAAGAGAAAAAGAAGGCAACCCGAGAACAACGCAATTTTTGCAGAGAAGGACTTGAGTCATATCACTTGTTACAGGTGCAAGGATTTAGGTCATTTCACTAGTAAATGCCCAAAAAGAAGCCAAGAATCCAAGGAGCCGCATAATCACAAAGAAGCCCCAAGACATGTCGGAAGTCATTTGTTTTCGCTGCAAGGAGGCAGGACATTATGCTATTAAATGTCCCGACAAGATGAAAACTGGAGTTGAGTAGTTGGAATTTTGATATGGATAATAAGAGTAGTAGAAAGCAATTTCATTTTCATGAGCTCAATGAGTTGAGTTATGTAATAGATTACTCTGAGATTGTAATAGTTCATGACTCAATAAAGTTGTAATGTCACATGCTGAAAAGACTTTAAGGAATTGTCATATTCTATCTTGGAAATTAATATTCTTGATGAACATGGAAGAAGGTGAGTTGTGATGCATAAACAGGAGATTGGAAATTGAGTTTGAAGTTTTGTTTGGATGATATGAATGTGTGCCCCAGGAGATAAGTACCATACTCTGAGCATCATTTCAGTTTCACAAACTGCAGATGACGACACTTTACGAGTCTTTCCTTAAGGGTCCTGAAACGATCATGACACTGACAAGCGATCATGATTACCCGAAGATCCTGAAGGACATGATGAAGCATATTCACCTTGAAGGAGATGCAGTCTACAAAGGCTACCCTTTCATGCAAAAGGGAGTGGAACTTTGGTATGTGGAGGTACACCTCCACCGTTCGAAAGGAGTTTGCCCAAAGATGATGGGGCAGTACTTTTTCATCTCACGTGTGCCACAAGCAACTTTCTTCGATGCCGTTCGTGAAGCAGCCATGGAAGCCATACGCGGATCGGAGAAATACTTGAAGCAAGACTCCGTTATACTCAGGAATACCTACGCGAAATGCGATGCAGAGATGATGGTAATGAAGCTCAAGACCACCATGATGAAACAGAAGATTGAAGATTTCAAGGCTCATGTCGCACACTTCGATTGGGACTAAAGAATCCTCGAGGAGGATAAATAAATAAGTTGGAAGTAATGCTGACCATACCAAATCATGTGGGTGGCAGCATTTGTAACAAAGTACTTTTGGAATTTGAATTCTGAAAATGATTAAGGATGTAATGAAAGGTTGATATGAAAATAATGAGATTTTATGGATAAACTTGTGCATTCTTTGGTCATAGTACTCTGTAAAGCCACAAGATCAATGGAGAAAAAATATGTTATTCACGACGGTCCATAGAAGGGAGCTGGACAAAATAAGTTGGAGTTTTGTTCTTGATATGATGGTATGAAGTAACAGAGTACTATTGGATTTAAAGGAGGTGTAACATGAGAGTTACTCCAAGGATGAGTTAAAGCTGCACCGGTGTTGAAGTGGGCCCATAACCCACAGGCCCAGGATTTTGAGAAGGAACCGTTGTAACATTGATAAAGGAATAAATCTGGAAGAATCGGTGATCCAATCAGCATAAGTTTCAGAGGAGGTTACGCCAAAAACACGAGAGTGGTGAAGTAACGATAGATGTTTTGTTTGGCTTATGGAAACCATGGATTTACTCGAAACCAGTTCGAGAACAAGAGAAATTCTGCAATGCTTGTGAGTATGCCCAAGTGTTAGAATACGTGATTCGATATTTACATATGTGGTAATGATTCAAATGCGGGATGGATTGGCCCCATACCGGAGACTTCTATCATGAACTATCATATGTTGATGGAAAATCGAGAGCCTTGAAAACCTTAGAAGAGTGTCGATGCGATAAGCCATAAAACCATAAAATGGTAGGACGATGGAACCCCATTACAGGCAACCGTTGCCAAACGTAGGTTATACGGTGAAGTTCAACCCGAACCGTTCTGCAGGAGAAACCATTAATGGTAGACCACCATGAGTGTTTTGATAGTTGTCTAGAATGGACACAGACCGATCAGCTAAGAAGATCCGGTCTCAGACGAACTTCAACTTTGACGAACCGACCCAAGATTACGAGGAAAACTACGTGCTTCGATGTAAGAGCTTTAATGAAGGAGCTATTGTAAGATATGTGAAGAGGCATACATTGTCAGCCTCCAGAGGAAGTATCTGAGTTTATTGGAACTGTAACCTTGCATTTTAAGTGTGGTAGCACCCTGACCTTCGACCAAAACAATTGCTAGAAGACCCCAACCCTAACCTTTTCTTGCTAGCCTCTTGAATCTCGAGGGGCGAGATTCATTCTAAGTGTGGTAGGTTTGTAACATCCCAAATTTTGGAATGTTAATATAATTAATTGAATTGTTTGTTTGTTTGCTTGAGTGAATTAAACTTGAGTGCAATTTGAACCTTTTCAAAAACTTTTGAATGAGAGGGAATAAAATGACTTTCCCTTCTCCGGTAAATTCAATTCATCCTATTAGAATCAATGAGAGAAGATGACATGACTTCTTCAACTATAAAGAATTTGAACGGAGTTTTGCAATTTAATTCTTTCAAATATTTGCACTTGCTTCTCTATTTTTCTTCCCGAGAAATACCCGAAAAATAAATTCTTGCAAGCAAGAAAGAGCGAGGAAAATGACCCTCCAAAATCAGGGAATTTTTTGAAAATATTTGAGCCAAGAAAAACCAAAGTTTTTATTTAAAAAATTATTTGCAAAAAGAAATAAAGCCTTTAGGGATTTTCTGAAAAACATTTTTTTTTTAAGTTTTTATTTTGGCCGTGGAATAATGCTCATCATCTACATTTTATTTTTCTGATAATTTTAGTATATAAAAACTCTTTATTCAATTGATTTGATTTCCTTTTATTGTTTTAGTTTCCTAATTTTAAAAATAGGAATGGAATCGTTTTATTAGGAAAAACCTGCTGGCCCATTAAGCACTTTCCTATTCTAGCCCAACAAGAGATCATCTCCTTCCTCTGTTTCCTCTCACGTTACAGAAGCTTTCCATATCCATGGAGACAGGAAACTCCACCTTCCCGATCTCCCTCGTCTTTCCATCCCAGCGCCTCCCGAGACCGCCTATAAAACCCCCTCCCTCTCCTCGTTCCATTTTTTCCATCACCACGCCCCCTCCCTGCCCGTAGCCACCTCGCCACCGTCCTCCTTTTCCTGCCTAGAAACGCTCACTAGGAGCTCTCCTGGAACCTCCCCATCGCCCAGCGCCACCTCCCAAGCGCCGACCCCTCCTCCGCCACCCCACCCTACTTGGCGACCTCGCCCCCTCGCCGAGCAGCCCTCCACATCGCCGTCTCCTTCCTGCCATCTCTGCCTCACGTACAGGTAACTCCCTTGTTGTTTTTTTTTTCGTTTTCAGATTTATTTCCGTAACAGATTTAGTTCCGTTCTTGTTTAGCTTATAACTTTTGATCTAGAAGTCCAATGATGCTGATTCGTTTTGCGTTAGATCACAATTTTCTTGTAGTTTCCAAAAATATATAATTTGTCTATGTTTGGATTTATAAAAATTGAGTTAGATCATATTTGAATTAAAGCTTGTTTTGCTTATTCCGGGAGTTTAAAAATAGATTTTTATTTGATTCTTTTTCTACTGATCACTAGTGATCATATTTACCAGTGGTAAAAAGTTCAAAATTGTTTGAGTATTTTAGCTTATTGTTTCATGTAAAACAAATTCTGTTTTAGTTCTATTCGAATAATAGCTACTTCTTTTCTATAGTTGTTTTTAAATTATTTTATTTTATATTTCAGAAAGTTTATGTTTGGTTTCTATTAGTTAAACAGTAGGTGTTCAACAAGTTTTTATATTTATTTTTATTTTGATATCGTGAAATCAATTCAAGTTCGCTAATAACTTGCAATGGATTTCTCTACTGTTTTAACTCCCAATTGAAAATACTTTCAAAATAGCTTTCTGAAAAAAAATACTTTATATTTTTGTCTTAACTAAATTTATATTTTATTCTCTGTTATTTTAGTGTTTTATTTTCCGTTAGACAAAACTATTTTTGTGAATGTTGTAGAAGAAGACTCCTAGTTTTATTTGAAGTTCCTTCGGATTCTTATTCGCTCTCTCTTTTGTTTTGATTGTTAGTGTGAGTGCTTATGTGAATGATATGTTTGTTATATAGATTTCATCAGAGAGTGACGAGTAGTCTATCAAGTTATTTCTTGAGAACGATAATTCTTCTTCATCAACATCACCAGGCAAGTTCACTTTTATCATTGCTTTCATACCTATGTTTTTATTGCATTTAGTGGCATCCTTGCAACCACCCCTCAGTAGTGTTATTGAATCCTTGTAGTTGAGTAGTATGCATGAGGTAGGAACCCATCACCCTGTTACCAAGCCCGGGGCGTTATTTATTTTAATGCTACGCTATAGTAGACGGGGTTTGGTATGAGTGCTCAGGAGTGGTGTGAGAATGAAGGATCTACGTCAATGACGACAACACCATGATGAAAGCTGCAAGGACTGCATCTTCAAGGCCTCAAGACTTCAAGACTCGAGACAAGAATTCAATACACACTACTTTGGGTGAAGGACGGTTGTGGGCACCTGGAGAAACCAGTGGTTGGCGGGATGCATGGAGAAGCGCCATGACATCTTGCGGAAAGCTTCACCTGCACTCCAAAGAGACGGAAGAATACTTCATGCCCGGAAGCTTACGTGTGAAACCGGAAGTCATTATGGTCTCTGGATTGGTTGAACTTAGTTGTGACTCTGGCTGGTACTGTACTAGCATTTGTAGAACTACGGTAGGATGGGTTGAGTACGGACGGTGGTCGAGGAACTCTTTGGAAGACCATGTTTGGTCATCTTGTTCTCAAACACCCTGAAGTGCGAGAATGTAAAGAGAGGGATCGAATCTTGCGGGTAAAGTGTACAAACCTCTGCAGAGGGTTATAACCTAATCGATTAGCCGTGTCCCCGGTTACGGACAATTTGAGCCTCTGGACTTGGATCTATCTCGCAACTCTCAACACCGGATTGATAACTTAATTGTGGGCAACTTATGATGATTTTGGGCTATGAGACATTGGTTGGCGGAACCATGTCATGACAGGAAACTCCATAGTACAGACTTCATTCTATTCTTTTGATGTAGGTAAAATAAAATCAGCTTTTATGCAAACAAAACTCAGATACTGTGCCACAAAGCGAAATTGCATATAGTATAGTTTTACCATCTGTTTTCTCATGTTGTGATCTTGCGGTACATTCAATGTCTTGACCTACGGCAGCTGCAACGTCTCATGGTGCAGATATTTCCTCGACGAGTAAGAGTTACGATACAGGGTTACGGTCTACACTCAACCTGCCGATGGCGTTGATGGGACTCCACACCCGGTTGATTGTTTCCGCTGAGTATTATGAGGTATATATCAGTTTTACATTATTTATACATGTGATTGCACTTTGATATATACATTGATGTACTGTAGGTGCCAAAGATACTGATCCGAGGATGGAACAAGAATACGGAGGCTTGACTGCGAGGTCGGGTCGCTCTGAAATGGTATCGAGCACATGTTGACTGTAGGACGTGACCCTAGAAATCGGAAAGCCCTAGGACAGGATATCTCTAAAACTTTATTTTCAAAAAGACTATTACTTCTCATCTCTTTCTCGATTTTATCGAGTAGACACTCTCACCTCAAAATAGTTAGGATATACCCCTTTTCCCTTTTGACCACATGAAGGATCAACTGAAGCCACTCCAAGAAAGATATCGGAGGACTGATGACCTCTTCCAAGTAAAGAGGATTTCACCATGTATTAGAAGCTACAACAGTTGAAGACTCAAGATTTGAAGTTCCTAAAGAAATATTTGACCTTTAGAAGACCAAACCCTGTTACACACTTACGTTAGATGCGACGATGTGTGAGCTGTCATTTGTTTGATGTTTTCCGACAGCCACAAAGTAAAACTTGTTTCATCAAAAAACTATTGTTTGTATTGTGTGTATATCCCTCCCCACCTCTCTCTCATCTCACCTTAAAACCCTTGAACCCCATAGATGATGAATGAAGTTGGACTGATATTCTCTGGACCGAAGACTTCGGTAGGAGGCGGAGCTATGGATGCGAGAACATGGAGAATCACTTCGGGAACAATTTGGTTTCAAGGAAGTATGAGGTCCAATACGCTCTTGATTACTTTGAAGGAAGTGCTGCAACATGGTGTGAGACGCATCAAGCTATCTGAGGATGGAATGGAGCAAAGACTTGGGAAGAATTCAAGAAGACTCGACAAGATCTCGTCTTATCCGGAAGCACCATGATACACCAAGAAATAAACCTTGTGCCTGCAAGATTTGCGGAGAAATAGGACACACCCAGGAGGAACACAAGGATGGATGCCCTCATTGTGAGGAGAAACACCTAGCTGAGGAATGCCCAACTAGTCAGGTGACTTGTTTCTTGTGTGAAGGAACCACCCACTACCCGACTCAGTGTCACATTTACCCCATGGTGCAACAAACTATTCAGGAGAAGGAAGAAGGAATGAAAGAAGCCCTCCAAGAAGTTATGAAAGAACCAGTGATGAAGGAATGTGTTGAAGACCTTGATGGAGAAGGCCTCAACAGATTTTACTCCAATGCTTGCTATTCATATGGAGAAGAAGGACATTTTTCACAGTATTGCACCAAGGAAAGAAAAGAGTATCCGGGATACTTCCCGACGGAAGCAATAGAGTTTGATCCACAGGGAATAGAAGCTCTGATCATTACAGAGAAATCCAGGAAGAGAAAAAGAAGGCAACCCCAGAACAACACAATTTTTGCAGAGAAGGACTTGAGTCATATCACTTGTTACAGGTGCAAGGATTTAGGTCATTTCACTAGTAAATGCCCAAAAAAGAAGCCAAGAATCCAAGGAGCCCGCATAATCACAAAGAAGCCCCAAGACATGTCGGAAGTCATTTGTTTTCGCTGCAAGGAGGCAGGACATTATGCTATTAAATGTCCCGACAAGATGAAAACTGGAGTTGAGTAGTTGGAATTTTGATATGGATAATAAGAGTAGTAGAAAGCAATTTCATTTTCATGAGCTCAATGAGTTGAGTTATGTAATAGATTACTTGAGATTGTAATAGTTCATGACTCAATAAAGTTGTAATGTCACATGCTGAAAAGACTTTAAGGAATTGTCATATTCTATCTTGGAAATTAATATTCTTGATGAACATGGAAGAAGGTGAGTTGTGATGCATAAACAGGAGATTGGAAATTGAGTTTGAAGTTTTGTTTGGATGATATGAATGTGTGCCCCAGGAGATAAGTACCTTACTCTGAGCATCATTTCAGTTTCACAAACTGCAGATGATGACACTTTACGAGTCTTTCCTTAAGGGTCCTGAAACGATCATGACCCTGACAAGCGATCATGATTACCCGAAGATCCTGAAGGACATGATGAAGCATATTCACCTTGAAGGAGATGCAGTCTACAAAGGCTACCCTTTCATGCACAAGGGAGTGGAACTTTGGTATGTGGAGGTACACCTCCACCGTTCGAAAGGAGTTTGCCCAAAGATGATGGGGCAGTACTTTTTCATCTCACGTGTGCCACAAGCAACTTTCTTCGATGCTGTTCGTGAAGCAGCCATGGAAGCCATACGCCAGATCGGAGAAATACTTGAAGCAAGACTCCGTTATACTCAGGAATACCTACGCGAAGTGCGTGCAGAGATGATGGTAATGAAGCTCAAGACCACCATGATGAAACAGAAGATTGAAGATTTCAAGGCTCATGTCGCACACTTCCAGTGGAACTGAAGAATCCTCGAGGAGGATAAATAAATAAGTTGGAAGTAATGCCTGACCATACCAAATCATGTGGGTGGCAGCATTTGTAACAAAGTACTTTTGGAATTTGAATTTACGAAAATGATTAAGGATGTAATGAAAGGTTGATATGAAAATAATGAGATTTTATGGATAAACTTGTGCATTCTTTGGTCATAGTACTCTGTAAAAGCCACAAGATCAATGGAGAAAAAATATGTTATTCACGACGGTCCATAGAAGGGAGCTGGACAAAATAAGTTGGAGTTTTGTTCTTGATATGATGGTATGAAGTAACAGAGTACTATTGGATTTAAAGGAGGTGTAACATGAGAGTTACTCCAAGGATGAGTTAAAGCTGCACCAGTGTTGAAGTGGGCCATAACCCACAGGCCCAGGATTTTGAGAAGGAACCGTTGTAACATTGATAAAGGAATAAATCTGGAAGAATCAGTGATCCAATCAGCATAAGTTTTCGTAGGAGGTTACGCCAAAAACCTGAGAGTGGTGAAGTAACGATAGATGTTTTGTTTGGCTTGCGGAAACCATGGATTTACTCGAAACCAGTTCGAGAACAAGAGAAAAATTTTTGCAATGCTTGTGAGTATGCCCAAGTGTTAGAATACGTGATTCGATATTTACATATGTGGTAATGATTCAAGTACGGGATGGATTGGCCCCCATACCGGAGACTTCTATCATGAACTATCATATGTTGATGGAAAATCTGAGAGCCTTGAAAACCTTAGAAGAGTGTCGACACGATAAGCCATAAAACCATAAAATGGTAGGACGATGGAACCCCATTACAGGCAACCGTTGCCAAACGTAGGTTATACGGTGACGTTCAACCCAGAACCGTTTCTGCAGGAGAAACCATTAATGGTAGACCACCATGAGTGTTTCGATAGTTGTCTAGAATGGACACAGACCGGTCAGCTAAGAAGATCCAGTCTCGGACGAACTTCAACTTTGACGAACCGACCCAAGATTCTGAGGAAAACTCTATGCTTCTGACAAAAGAGCTTTAATGAAGGAGCTATTGTAAGATATGTGAAGAGGCATGCATTGTCAGCCTCCAGAGGAAGTATCTGAGTTTATTGGAACTGTAAGCTTGCATTTTAAGTGTGGTAGCACCCCTGACCTTTCTCGACCAAAACAATTGCTAGAAGACCCCAACCCTAACCTTTTCTTGCTAGCCTCTTCGAATCTCGAGGACGAGATTCATTCTAAGTGTGGTAGGTTTGTAACATCCCAAATTTTGGAATGTTAATATAATTAATTGAATTGTTTGTTTGTTTGCTTGAGTGAATTAAACTTGAGTGAAATTTGAACCTTTTCAAAAACTTTTGAAGAGAGGGAATAAAATGACTTTCCCCTTCTCCGGTAAATTCAATTCATCCTATTAGAATCAATGAGAGAAGATGACATGACTTCTCCAACTATAAAGAATTTGAACGGAGTTTTGCAATTTAATTCTTTCAAATATTTTCACTTGCTTCTCTATTTTTCTTCCCCGAGAAATACCACGAAAAATAAATTCTTGCAAGCAAGAAAGAGCGGAGGAAAATGACCCTCCAAAATCAGGGGCATTTTTTGAAAATATTTGAGCCAAGAAAAACCAAAGTTTTTATTTAAAAATTATTTGCAAAAAAGAAATAAAGCCTTTAGGGATTTTCTGAAAAACATTTTTTTAGGTTTCTATTTTGGCCGTGGAATAATGCTCATCATCTACATTTTATTTTTCTGATAATTTTAGTATATAAAAAGTCTTTATTCCGAATTGATTTGATTTCCTTTTATTGTTTTAGTTTCCTAATTTTAAAAATAGGAATGGAATCGTTTTATTAGGAAAAACCTGCTGGCCCATTAAGCTCTTTCCTATTCTAGCCCAACAAGAGATCATCTCCTTCCTCTGTTTCCTCTCACGTTCTGAAGCTTTCCATATCCATGGAGACAGGAAACTCCACCTTCCCGATCTCCTCGTCTTTCCATCCCAGCGCCTCCCGAGACCGCCTATAAAACCCCCTCCTCTCCTCGTTCCATTTTTCCTATCACCACGCCTCCCCTCCTGCCCGTAGCCACCTCGCCACCGTCCTCCTTTTCCTGCCTAGAACGCTCACCAGAGCTCTCCTGGAACCTCCCCATCGCCCAGCGCCACCTCCCCAAGCGCGACCCCTCCTCCGCCACCCCACCTCGCGGCGACCTCGCCGAGCAGCCCTCCACATCGCCGTCTCCTTCCTGCCATCTCTGCCTCACGTCTGAGTAACTCCCTTGTTGATTTTTTTTCGTTTTCAGATTTAGTTCCGTTCTTGTTTAGCTTATAACTTTTGATCTAGAAGTCCAATGATGCTGATTCTTTTTGCGTTAGATCAAAATTTTCTTGTAGTTTCCAAAAATATATAATTTGTCTATGTTTGGATTTATAAAAATTGAGTTAGATCAGATTTGAATTAAAGCTTGTTTTGCTTATTCCGGGAGTTTAAAAATAGATTTTTATTTGATTATTTTTCTACTGATCACTAGTGATCATATTTACCAGTGGTAAAAAGTTCAAAATTGTTTGAGTATTTTAGCTTATTGTTTCATGTAAAACAAATTCTGTTTTAGTTCTATTAGAATAATAGCTACTTCTTTTCTATAGTTGTTTTTAAATTATTTTATTTTATATTTCAGAAAGTTTATGTTTGGTTTCTATTAGTTAAACAGTAGGTGTTCAACAAGTTTTTATATTTATTTTTATTTTGTTATCGTGAAATCAATTCAAGTTCGCTAATAACTTGCAATGGATTTCTCTACTGTTTTAACTCCCAATTGAAAATACTTTCAAAATAGCTTTATGAAAAAAAATACTTTATATTTTTGTCTTAACTAAATTTATATTTTATCCTCTGTTATTTTAGTGTTTTATTTTCCGTTAGACAAAACTATTTTTGTGAATGTTGTAGAAGAAGACTCCTAGTTTTATTTGAAGTTCCTTCGGATTCTTATTCGCTCTCTCTTTTGTTTTGATTGTTAGTGTGAGTGCTTATGTGAATGATATGTTTGTTATATAGATTTCATCAGAGAGTGACGAGTAGTCTATCAAGTTATTTCTTGAGAACGATAATTCTTCTTCGTCAACATCACCGAGCAAGTTCACTTTTATCATTGCTTTCATACCTATGTTTTTATTGCATTTAGTGGCATCCTTGCAACCACCCCTCAGTAGTGTTATTGAATCCTTGTAGTTGAGTAGTATGCATGAGGTAGGAACCCATCACCCTGTTACCAAGCCCGAGACGTTATTTATTTTAATGCTACGCTATAGTAGACGGGGTTTGGTATGAGTGCTCAGGAGTGGTGTGAGAATGAAGGATCTACGTCAATGACGACAACACCATGATGAAAGCTGCAAGGACTGCATCTTCAAGGCCTCAAGACTTCAAGACTCGAGACAAGAATTCAATACACACTACTGGGTGAAGGACGGTTGACGGGCACCCTGGAGAAACCAGTGGTTGGCCGGGATGCATGGAGAAGCGCCATGACATCTTGCGGAAAGCTTCACCCAGACTCCAAGAGACGGAAGAATACTTCATGCCCGGAAGCTTACCTGTGCAACCGCAAGTCATTATGGGCTCTGGCTTGGTTGACCTTAGTTGTGACTCTGGCTGGGACGGTACGAGCAGATGTAGAAATGCGGTAGGATGGGTTGAGTGCGGACAGTGGTCGAGAGGAACTCTTTGGAAGACCATGTTTCGGTCATCTTGTTCTCAAACACCACGAAGTGCGAGAATGTAAAGAGAGGGATCGAATCGTGCGGGTAAAGTGTACAAACCTCTGCAGAGGGTTATAACCTAATCGATTAGCCGTGTCCCCGGTTACGGACAATTTGAGCCTCTGGACTTGGATCTATCTCGGAACTCTCAACACCGGATTGATAACTTAATTGTGGGCAACTTATGATGATTTTGGGCTATGAGACATCGGTTGGCGGAACCATGTCATGACAGGAAACTCCATAGTACAGACTTCATTCTATTCTTTTGATGTAGGTAAAATAAAATCAGCTTTTATGCAAACAAAACTCAGATCTGAGCCACAAAGCCATACTGCATATAGTATAGTTTTACCATTTGTTTTCTCATGTTGTGATCTTGCCGGTACATTCAATGTACTGACCTACACGGCTGCAACGTATCATGTTGCAGATACTTTCCTCGACAGTAAGAGTTACGATCTGAGGTTACGGTCTACCCTCAACCTGCCGATGGCGTTGATGGGACTACACACACGTTTGATTGTTTCCGCTGAGTATTATGATGTATATATCAGTTTTACATTATTTATACATGTGATTGCACTTTGATATATACATTGATGTACTGTGTGCCAAAGATACTGATCCGAGGATGGCACAAGAATACGAGGCCTGAATTGCCCGAGGTCGGGTCGCTACAGCGAAGCTGTATATATAATATCTTACACACTCATATTCATTCGATATATGCGCTTGTATATGTTATACCCTTTTTAGACGAAGTATATGATACTGCTTACCAAACATAGCTGTTTTGTTACACTTTGTCAGGGAATAGAAATGAAAAATTATAATTTAATTACTCTGGCATCTACAGTGGAAGGATCGGTTTTTATGGCATGGACTACAAAGGAGAGAAGTGAACCATGTGAAAGTAGTACAACATTGTTGTTAGTTCGCGCAGTCGAGGTCTGCTCGGGAAGACACAGTTCGACCGAACAGCTGTTGTGTTTTCCCAGTTGTTTGCAAATCCGACGAAAAGGAGCAAAGAAAGAATATTGAGGAATATTTAGGTAAAGAAGAACAAGGTGAACCCTATGTCTCTCTTCCCCCCCTCTCTCTCTCTCTTGAACACCCATGGTTATTCGCAGTGCTTGTTTGGAATTCTTATGGTGCATCTATGATCTTCCTAGCTTGTTTTCTTTTTCGGGTTAAACTCCAATCAAGCATTATGACGTATTAGTCATAATTTTATTATTTTCCCCTCGACTACTTTATTTTGCCAAGATGAATTAATGTGTAGGTTTTCCACCACAAGTTCGTTGCAATGCCTTATTTTGTATTTAGTTCAGTTCAACTCTGGAGAATAGCGGTTTGATTTTTACCCCTTGACAACTTACATTGGTACTGTATACAGGTTTGTGTATGATCTTAGTTCCTACAAACTGGAAGGCGAAGATAGATTAGTTTACCATTTTTTACCATCTTCAATCATAACCATATTTTCCGTCATGAAAACACTCTTAACTCTGAATTTGCAACTGTTCAGTGCATTTATGTTGCTTCCTGCAAGGTCAATGATATGGTGCCAGTTGGAATTCATATTCAAGCTAATACAATGACTAAATTTGGCGAGGTTGGCACCTTACTGCTACTCTGTTGATTCCTCTCTCTTATAATTATGTCGATATGTCGTTTCTTGAGAAAATATGCTTTTGTACCTAATCATGATATGCTGGAGGGTGACTGATTTTGACAACTGAGTGTGTCTTAGTCGCAGTAGGGTAAGGACATCCATAATTTTGATCGTGGTACCGTAGTTTCCAACTAAGCTGTCATTTGCCGATTCTATAGCAATGATTTCATATGCCTTACTAAATATGCTCTTGTTTTCTGAAGCAGCGAGTGCTTGATCATGATCTACGGGAGGGTAACGGTTATTATAATAATTGAGTGTACCCAATGGAGGCAGCATTACATGATTAATCGGAGGGTAAGGGCGTCCATAGTTTTCATTGAACTACTGCAGTTTCCAACTGAATTTTCATATGCAGATTTCGAAGAACAGAGTTCCAGGTTCTAACCATGTCGGTTCCATTTGTTGTATTCTGAGAATAAATCTTGTTCTATATCCCTGCATTGTTATCCACCGGACTCTAAAACAAAAATCAATGTTTGCACATCTAGACAAGGTAAACTTATGATGAGTGGACTCCACAATATAAATTGACATTCTATGTCAGTGTAAGTGAGTCTATACTCACCGAGGAACAATTTGATCTGATAACTATGAAATGTTCTTTGTCGGTTTTGGTTCTATAAGATCAAGATCTATAATTATATTCACTTTACATGTTAACATGCTGTAAATAAATTGTTATCTACTCCCTCCGTTCCAAATTACTCGTCGTGGTTTTAGTTCAAATTTGAACTAAAACCACGATGAGTAATTTGGAACAGAGGGAGTAATAGTCAGCAATCTGTGGGAGCTTTTCCTCATAGTAGGGTGTGTTGTTGATGTTTTCTTGATCTACCAGTGAACTTGTATCATGTGGCTAATATGTATATACAACGAGGCTTTGTTTACGTTCGCCCTTTTTGTTCTGTGCGTGCTTGGTGAATTGCTTCCTCGGTGTGTGGCAGAAAATAGAAAGTCGAGTTTGATTTCTGTTGTGGCATTGCAATAGATGACCAACCTTTTATGTTATGTGCTTTAGCTTCTTTTCAAATTTTAGAGTGACAACAGTTTGACAAAGGGTGAAATTTTTGGTAGGGCCTAGGTGGAAAGTATTTGATTAGTTTTTTTAGAGACTGAACTATATTCTTAGTTCTGTTTTGTGCTAATGAACTACTTTTTAATCACTTTCTTTTGAACGTATAAAATAAACTACATTGTAATGTATCATGTTGTATTCCATGAAAAGGTGTTGAAAAGGACGCAATCCATCAAATATATGTAGTATGATATAGGATCCTCGCTTTATTGTATCCATATGTTGTAAGGAGATTATCTTGTCCATTCATTATTCTTATTATTTGTCCTTTTCACATTAATCGTGAGTAGACTTGGGCCATTGCATTTGATGTTGATCTTATTTGCATATTAGTCCAAGAACAACAATTGCTCTTTGTTGTGGCATTGCTGGAGAAATACAAATGTATATACCCGTTTCCCACTGTCCAGTCGAGGAGATCCCTGAGGCATTTGATTCTTGTGGGATTCCCACACATCTTACAGGATCATCAACAAGTGGCTGGGCCTCTACATTACTCAGAAAAGCTTCCGACAGTTTCCGATTCAAAAGAAAACAAATAAGAAAGGATGCATTGATTATTTTGGGTTGATCTTATTTGAATTTCCAGTGAAATTCAAACTTGAGACCTTACTCGAGTATTTAGTTCCAATGGAATTAAATGAATTTCCCAAAATGCCTCTTTGGGTATTAGTTGCATTTTTATTTGGATCCTTGAACATTCAAACAGTTTCTGATTCAAAAGATAACAACAGGGAGAATATAAAATGATTAAGCAACACCCAAATAGTGGTCGCAGCAGATCTCTCTCTCTCTCTCTCTCTCTCTCTCTCTCTCTCTCTCTCTCATTCTCTTTCCAGTTTGGTTGACCATTCTTTTTGTTCTTAGGTCTTTGATCTGCTTTCTTCTTCAACGAAGCAGACCACGATCTCCTACACATTCTGCCTTGCTCCCCGGGGCAACCTTCTCTGTTTCAAATCCACTCTTTTCGTTCTGGTTTTAACTATGCTTATGATTACCTGTCTTGCCGAAATTCACTTGCCATACGCAAGTCTTCTGGTGTGTGCCGACGGAAATTTTATTTGCGCAATCAGATTAGAGTAGATAATTTCCTAACCTTGATTCCTTATTGATTGCTTACTAAAATATATGTACAGTTATTTCATTCCATGTTTACAATCCACAAAGTTAATTCTTGCGATTTACTTATGCTATCAAAATCTGTTTGATTTCCTATACCCGTAGGTACCTTTGTATACCTGAATCCATGTGATTTCATGTCTCTATGGTTATATTGATTATCTTGTAATCTCATGTCGTCAGTTTTCTCAGGGGTTATTAGATTCTTAACGGTCATGCATGCTATGCAAAATGCGTAAGCTGGGGATGGCATGACAGTGCATGGTGATGCTGTCGGTCGAGAAGTACCATGCCGGTGAGTAATTCCTCTAGGCCGCTTCTTCGATTTGCTCTTGTTGAATGGCAAGTTTATGCTGGACTAGGATCGGATTCATGGCGTTTGGTGCATCCGCACTAAACTTCTTGCTGGATTTGGTAGGGAGAGATATACTTTGGTTTCTAAGTAAACCTGAACAATGATGTAGCTTACCAGATTTTTCTACACCCCAATCATACAAATATTTTGTGATGCCTATGCCTCTGTTCTTATCTTCTGGAATAATTTAAGATCAACACGGTGATTTGAAAATGCAAACAAGCACAACAGGATGTTCCATGTCCATTGGTATATTTATTTCTCTATTTTAGATTCCCCTAAATGAAAGTTGCAATGACGCCTGATTATTGTATATGCTAATATGGTGGGCTTGTTAGGTTCAATTTGTGTTGGCATTCGGTTCTTTGTAACAGTTCTGCTGAACGCTAATAGAATTAGCTTATTTAATTTCTTCCATTTGTTGTGCCTGCCACTGATATTCTCTACGGTTCCCTTGGTTGCAGCTCTTGCCTTCCCTGCCAATGCTTCCTCGTACCATGCTAGCCATGTGTGCCCTCACTTTTATTCATCAATTCGTGCGCAAGTATGGATCGGTGATGTCGATGCCCATAGAGCCATTACCTCATGCATGATGTGTGTTTTGTGTGTGCCAGTTTGCCGGTTAGTGAGTGATAATATTCTGATGAATGTTTCATCAGTGTAGCAAGTGATCAGCAATAGACAACTCTTACTTTTGGATTGAAGTGCAGATCTTGCTAATGAGTTAACTATTGACTCATTTATGTATTCTTATGCCCCAATGCTTCATTAAGTATTCTTATTTCTACAACATAAAATTATTTCTTACCATCTTCGATTGTTTCCTCTGTTTTTATAGTTCTTCAGAGAACACCACATGTCACATGAATTCTAGACTACTTGTCTACAGTTAACTGGTTAGAATCAGTTTCCTGAGTTTGCTTGCTTAGCATGTAATATTTCACACTCACTAATTGTATTATTTCACGGTTGGAAATTGTTAGAACCAGGTCTTGAGTTTGCTTGCTTAATCGTGTCCCTATGTAATTGCTCACCAAGCTCGCCAATGTGAGTTTGTCCCACATAATGGAGTTTCTATGAATTTTTGTAGTCCAGAAATTCTTGGAAATTCTCTTGTTGTTGTTATAATGTGGGTGTGTTCGGCTTCCTTCTTCATTAAAGGTGAGTCCTTTCTTTCAGGTTGGCCAACATGATGTTGTTTCTGCTACAAAATAATTCGTTATGCAATTATGGTTAGGTTGTCCTTTTTCCTTCATAACACGTTTAATGGGTAGCTGTTATGCTCACTTTCCTCAAAGCAAGGTTGTGTAGCCGTGCTATTTTGTGCTTTAAGAAGTAAGCAGACACCAAATCAGTAATCATGTGCTCTTGCTTTGTTGGCCCAAAGTCACTATTTTTTGTGTTATCTTTACTCTTTAGCCATTCCAAAACATTTATCTGATTTTGCAGTATTGCAGACCATAGAATTACAAGTTGGCCATATTTTTGAATGTGTGAACCTCACATATATGTCGTGCGAATGCAGTTTGACAAGAGTCGTAAAACCAATGGATAAGAGACTGTTTGATGGTGAAAGAATTTATGCTCGTGGTGACTACCTCAAGTGTGCCAGAGTAAGAATTTGTCACAATTTAGTTTAGGAAGACTATATTATAGTTCTGCAATATTACATGCTTATTACATGAAGAGGGCCCATTTGGCAACACTTAAATCATTTTATGGCGCCTTTGTTTCTGATCTACAAAAAAACAACTTCTACCGAGGCTTGTTATTTATAATTCATTCTTTTCCCTGCTTGCTTATTGTAACACAAGCCACCATGACTCTAATATCAATCATAGACACCTGTTCGATATACTCCCTATGTCGTGCAACAAGCCAAAAGTAATCCATTGGAATTTATAGATGCTTACAAAATATGCAGCCCTATTGGTAACAAAGGAAAAAACAATTTTCAGATGCCCCTGTTTTCTCCATCGAGATTAACCTTCATAAAAATCACATTCTTATTTTCCTTCGCAAAACATTTTGTCGCCCTTCTATCTACCAAATACAACCAATCATATAGCTCCTTGAATATGCTATACATTTTTTATGCCAACAGAAAAAATGTGTACTACTAAATCTCTCTGCAACGCCTGCATAGAAATAATTTTTTTTCATTAACAAACATAATAATGTGGTTCTGCCCCGCAAAAATAATGATAATAATGTGGTTCTGGCTTTTGTAGCCGCAAAAAAAACGCTCTCCATCAACTAAACAAGTTTCTGTAAAATAGACCAGCCTGCTTAATACAGTGGCTTTCGAAAATTTTCACGGCCCATCACCAGCCCATAGAAATCTTCGCCTGGCCCTTTTTAGAAGGAGACCGCAGCTCCCATTAAACTCATCCGCCTCAGATTCCTTATCCAGATCCACCGCCGAACCACCTCCCCCATCCGCATCGACAGCGACCGACCTGGCATCAACCGGCTGCTGGAGCCATGGCCAAGAAGTCGCTCCGAAGTAGCACCGCTGTCCTCGTCACGGTGTGCTACCGTCGTATTCGCTCACGGCACGCATGGCTCAAGGACTCACCAACGAACAAGCCACCTCTTCCCTTCTGCATACGCGTTCCAACCGCCAGATTTACAAGGTAGGATCCAACAACTACATTAGATTCGTACAGACTAGCCAAGATTTCTCTTACATAATCGATAAAGAGGCAAATCAATTTATCTAAAAATTATATTGTTATTTTTATGAGAGATAACCTAACACTTACAATATCATCTCAAAATTTCCAAATAGATCATGTACATCTTCCATCAAGCACTATTTTTAGATGCTATGCTGGAAGACACTGTAACTCCAAAAATCTGTATTTTACGCCCAGCCTACAGGAGATGTTGTTATAGAAGTGACTGAGTTTTCTCGATCTTCGCAACGCTTGCCGAGAGCACCTTGTCAAGAGATTTGGTTTTTCAGACTCATCTTGCTACTTTTTCCGGTTTATTAACATATGAAATCACCATAATTTTTGCCATGTCTCTGGTTTTTAATATGATGCTCACAAGCACTATCCCATCCTAATTATTCCCATACAGTTTATTGTTTCGCTCAAGATCGTCTTTGAGAACTGGCCAATCTTCAAGTCAATGAAGAGCACTCACATGGCCAAGAGCCATGAGATCTTCATCCGTCAGACCTTGAAAATGAGGCGAGAGAGATCTGCCCTCTGCTGGGTTCAATGGGATGTCGTCGATTTCACCCACTGGCATTGAGCGATATGCTTCCCCTCCCACATAAAGAAATCAGATTTTTGAGGGCTAGGATTATTTATTAAATGTAATGACCGCCTTTTACTACTAATGGCCTTTTAAGTCTATGCGCATCACTGCTAATCATCACAACTAATACCACGGTCTAATATATCAGCTTAATTATTCTATTACTTCTTTCCAGATGGCTGCTGTAAAACAAGAGGAGATAGACACAGCAAATGATGCCAGCGGTGGCCAAATTACACATGGTAATTCTGAAAAACATATTTATAATTGTATATAAATTGCAAAGAATGTTTCTTCTTCTTCACTGATGCATGCTGTTTAAATTTTTTTTTGTATCACTTACACATGCAAGTTGATCAAGTATGTAATAAAACAAACTTCTTTCAGGGTCCAATAGATCTTCTTTTTGCTATTCATTAATTGTGTGATTTATTTGTTGTTACATGTGCAAGCACTGCTTACTACTTCTAGCTTACCATATACGATGGATACCATTTTCTGCCTTTCACTAATACACACAAGCTAATTAGCCCCTCTGTTTGTTTATGTTACCCTCTATCTGCTGTTGCAACCTTTTACAATGATTGCCTTACCTATTCAACATAGACGAACCACTATGTCGGAAGCACAATAAGCGACACGAGTATATTCATCGCCCACGCAAAGCAAGCTCAATCCAAAAGTTCAAAGGCAAGAAAATCCATCTAAAACCTGGAAAGTCCATTCTCCGTGGTAAGAACTACATTACTCTTCCCATTCCATCAGCTCTCGCAACAGCTACTGAAAAGTATAATTTTGTGCAATTTAACATAGGTGAGCCTTGCAAGCACTACTTAGATGAGTTTAGTCGCCATGTTGTGTGGGGAAACACAGTTAGGCTCTACAACCATAATGTTCGTAACCTTTGTGAAAGATCATCCGCAGCACCACCACGCCTAATAATACTATGTGTGCCACATGATAGAAACATTTGCAACACAAGGCAAAAGAATGGCAATCCTTCGCAATTATTCTGTTCTGTTTCATATAATAGCATGGTATAAAATGATATAGTGACTAACCTTTACTACTGTTTTCAGTACTTTAATTTCCACTTTTCTACGGGTTCCCTTTTCCCACACATGGATGCTGACCACTGTGAACTTCCAATCACAACTGGAGACGGAACAACCACTGTCACGGCCCGCTTTATCAAGGGAGTTGACAAAAGGGCCACCATCACTAAGGGCTGAAGCGACTTCTTCCGTTGGACCGACATGAACGAAGGGCAAGCATATGCTTTCGGCTTCAAATGCACTTCCAAGGGATTGCGCCTGATTGTCTACTCAATATAAGCAAGCTGGAGGAGCCCCTTACTATATAACATAGTATTAGTATAAATGCCTACAAAGACATCTATGTGTATCCTCCTTTTCGATCTTATGTAATCCCCTAAGACAGTGTTGTGCATTTAGCTATCAATTATCCGCTACTTAGACTGCTCTATCGCATGCTTTTGAAACAACCATGATAAAGGAAATATATGCTCCTTCAAGTGCATATCCAAAGGCCTCTGCATTATTATTTATCCAATCTAAAAAGATCACAAGGGTCCTTTCCTACATGACTTGGTGTATCATTTCCAATATTATGTACTTACTGCATATAGTATATGAGCTATTATTTTTGAATAACAATATGTTAATGCACACTCTTACACCAATTGGCTTACATTCGGCCTTTGCGCCATGGGCGCAACGGTTCATCTAGTAAAGAGATCATCATGAAGAATATGACTAGCACATTTAAGTCTAACCCACTTCCTATGCATAGGGATTTTGTGAGCAAACAACTTATGTGGACAATAACCAACTAGCATAACTTCAAAACTTTAAGCACATAGAGAGGAAACTTGATATTATTGCAATTCTTACAAGCATATGTTCCTCCCTCATAATAATTTTCAGTAGCATCATGAATGAATTCAATAATATAACCAGCACCTAAAGCATTCTTTTCATGATCTACTTGCATAAAAAATTTACTACTCTCCACATAAGCAAAATTCTTCTCATTCGGGATAGTGGGAGCAAACTCAATAAAATAACTATCATGTGATTGAAAATTAAGATCAAGATGACAAGTTTCATGGTTATCATTATTCTTTAAAGCATACGTGTCATCACAATAATCATCATAGATAGGAGGCATGCTTTCATCATAGTAAATTTGCTCATCAAAGCTTGGGGGACAAAAAATATCATCTTCATTAAACATAGCTTCCCCAAGATTGTGGCTTTGCATATCATTAGCATCATGGGTATTCAAAGAATTCATACTAACAACATTGCAATCATGCTCATCATTCACATATTTTATGCCAAGCATTCTATGTAATTATTCTTCTAGCACTTGAGCACAATTTTCCTTTCCATCATACTCACGAAAGATATTAAAAAGATGAAGCGTATGAGACAAACTCAATTCCATTTTTTGTAGTTTTCTTTTATAAACTAAACTAGTGACAAAACAAGAAACAAAAAGATTTGATTGCAAGATCTAAAGATATACCTTCAAGCACTCACCTCCCCGGTAACGGCGCCAAAAAAGAGCTTAGTTGACGGGGTGTGAGTGCCGCTTACCTAGCCTTCCGACAGCGGCGCGAGAAAAGAGCTTGATGTCTACTACACAACCTTCTTCTTGTAGGCGTTGTTGGGCCTGCAAGTGCACACATGTTTGTAGGACAGTAGCAAATTTCCTGAAGTGGATGACCTAAGGTTTATCAATCCGTGGGAGGCGTGGGATGAAGATGGTCTCTCTCAAACAACCCTGCAACCAAATAACAAAGAGTTTCTTGTGTCCCCAACACACCCAATACAATGGTAAATTGTATAGGTGCACTAGTTCGGCGAAGAGATGGTGATACAAGTGCAATAGGGATGGTAGATAAAGGTTTTTGTAATCTGAAAATATAAAAATAGCAAGGTAACTAATGATAAAAGTGAGCGTAAACGTTATTGCAATGATAGGAAACAAGGCCTAGGGTTCATACTTTCACTAGTGCAAGTTCTCTCAACAATAATAACATAATTGGATCATATAACTATCCCTCAACATGCAACAAAGAGTCACTCCAAAGCCACTAATAGCGGAGAACAAACGTAGAGATTATGGTAGAATACGAAACCACCTCAAAGCTATTCTTTCGGATCAATCTATAAAAGAGTTCGTACTAGAATAACACCTTAAGACACAAATCAACCAAAACCCTAATGTCACCTAGACACTCCATTGTCACCTCAAGTATCCGTAGGCATGATTATACGATATGCATCACACAATCTCAGATTCATCCAACCAACACAAAGTACTTCAAAGAGTGCCCCAAAGTTTCTATCGGAGAGTCAAGAACGTGTGCCAACCCCTATGCATAGGTTCATGGGCGGAACCCGCAAGTTGGTCACCAAAACATACATCAAGAGGCACATGATATCCCATTGTCACCACAGATAAACACGGCAAGACATACATCAAGTGTTCTCATAAAAGACTCAATCCGATAAGATAACTTCAAAGGGGAAACTCAATTCATCACAAGAGAGTAGAGGGGGAGAAACATCATAAGATCCAACTACAATAGCAAAGCTCGGGATACATCAAGATCGTGCCATAGAGGGAACACGAGAAAAAACACGTGAGAGAGAGAGATCAAACACATAGCTACTGGCACATACCCTCAGCCCCGAGGGTCAACTACTCCCTCCTCGTCATGGATAGCGCCGGGGTGATGAAGATGGCCACCGACGATGGGTTCCCCCTCCGGTAGGGTGCCAGAACGGGCTCCCGAGAGGTTTTTGGTGGCTACAGAGGCTTGCGGCAGCGGAACTCCCGATCTATTCTGTTCCCCGAAGTTTTTAGGGTATATGGGATTATATAGGTGAAATAAGTACGTCAGGGGAGCTTCGGGGGGCCCACGAGGCAGGGGGGCGCGCCCTAGGGGGGTAGGCGCGCCCCCACCCTCGTGGCCAACTCTCGTATCTTCTGACGTAGAGTCCAAGTCTATCTGATGGCTTTCCTTCCAACACTACTACAAAAAGGGCTATAGATGGAATGGCTACTAATGGCGCACCTGTGATGTGGTGCGCCATTACTATATTCTAATGGCGCACCATGTCTTGGTGCGCCATTAGTAATATATTACTAATGGCGCACCTGGTGTGTGGTGCGCCATTAGTAGTTTTGAAAAAAAACATAAAAAAAAAATTGTTGCTAATGGCGCACCAATGCATAGTGCGCCATTACTAATTGACATAGTAATGGCGCACCACATCCGTCGTGCGCCATTAGTAGTTTTGAAAAAAAAAGTAAAAAAAAAATATAAAAATTTTTGTTACTAATGGCGCACCATGTCTCGGTGCGCCATTACTAGTTTTAATCACGTTAAACATTTTCAAAATCCTCAAAAACCTAACAGAAAAAAGATACGGGGCTTTTAAGATCTGGAGAGGCAGAAAAATCCAAAAAAAATCAAACTCACTAATGGCGCACCTGCCCATGGTGCGCCATTAGTATCTTCCCGCCTTCAAAATTTAAAATAAGTCAAAAAAATAAAAAAAAGTTACTAATGGCGCACCTGCCCATGGTGCGCCATTAGTATCTTCCCGCCTTCAAAATCCTCAAAATAAGTCAAAAAATAAAAAAAAAAGTAATTAATGGCGTACCGGCCCATGATGCGCCATTAGTATCCTCCCGCCTTCAAAATTTAAAATAAGTCAAAAAAATAAAAAAAAGTTACTAATGGCCTTTTGACCGGCCCATGAGTGCGCCATTAGTATGTAAATATATGGCTGCGCGCACCTCCTCCACTCCACCTCTCCTCCACTCCATCTCCTCCTCTCCTCTCCTCCACTCCATCTCCTCCTCTCCTCTCCTCCACTCCTTCTACACCTCTCCTTTCCTCCACTCCTTCTACACCTCTCCCGCGACCTCCTTCTCCTCTCCGGCGACCTCCTCCTCCTCTCCGGCGACCTCCTCCTCCTCCTCTCCGGGAACCTCCTCCTCCCTCCTCTCCTCCCCTTCCCTCCCCTCACGGTTTCTCCTCCCTCCTCTCCGGTGAGCTTCTCCTCCCTCCTCTCCTCCCATTCCCTCATGGTTTCTCCTTCCTCCTCTTCGATGCTTGGTGAACTCCTCTCGGCGACCTCCTCCTCCTCTCCGTGATGTAGGCGGCGCCTCTCCGGTGACCTCCTCCTCCTCCTCTCCGCCAAAAGAACACGGCAAAAGAACAAAATTTGAAATAATATCATGCCAAAAACGAGCAAAAAAACTAGCAAAAATGGCAAAAAATCACGATCCAGATCCAAATTCAAAATTCAAAAATAGCAATGGCGCACGGTGGGGGTTAGACAGTGCGCCACTACTATTTTCCCGCCTTCAAAATTCAAAAATACTAATGGCGCACCGTTGCCTATACTAATGGCGCACCAGTGGCCTATACTAATGGCGCACTGTGGCCTATACTAATGGCGCACCAGTGGTGCTCCATTAGTATACCAGATACTAATGGCGCATCAGTGGTGCGCCATTAGTAAAAATTACTAATGGCGTGCTAGTAATGGCGCACCAGTGATGCGCCATTAGTAGGCAAAACTGGTGCGCCATTAGTAGGCCTTTTTCTAGTAGTGCAAAAATAACTTCTCGAGTTGATTTCGTTCCGTTTTGACTCCGTTTGATATTCCTTTTCTTCGAAATACTGAAATAGGCAAAAAACAGCAAATCTGGGTTGGGCCTCCGATTAATAGGTTAGTCCCAAAAATAATATAAAAGTGGATAATAAAGCCCAATAGTGCCCAAAACAGTAGATAATATAGCATGGAGCAATCAAAAGTTATAGATGCGTTCGAGACGTATCAACCCCCCCCCCCCCACATGTTGAAGTTATCGGGAGGGGGTATATCGACCCCCCCCCCCACGTGTTGAAGTTATCGGGAGGGGGTATATCGACCCCCCCTCGTGTTGAAGTTATCGGGAGGGGGTATATATTTCCCCCACGTGTTGAAGTTATCGGGAGTTTATATCGACACGACATACGTACATGGGAAAATAATATTATCGGGGAGGGGGTATATCGACCCCCCCCCCCCTCGTGTTGAAGTTATCGGGAGGGGTATGTCGACGACGACAGACCCGATAAAATATAAGAAAACAAAGAAGAAATAAAAAGAGGAGAAGAAAAAAGGAATAGAGGAGAAGATCAAAGAAAAAAAGAAGAAAAAAAAGAGGAGAAGAAGAAAGGAATAGAGGAGAAGAAGAAAAAATTTCTCCTCTTCTTCCTCTCCTCTTCTTCTTTCTTTCCTATTCTTATTTTCTTCTTTCCTATCCTTCTTTTTCTTCTTCTTCCCTTCCTAGCTAGATATATAAAACTTTTCTAAAATTGTAACTTTTGCATATATAAAACTTTTCCATGGATCATCATTTCTCATATATATCGAATATATATCCATTGTCATATATAAAAACTTTCTATATATGAACAAAAACTTTCTATGAACAAAAAACATTTTGGACATATATATTTAATTAGCATATTCTAGCCACATACACATATACATCACATACACATATACATTATAGCCACATACACATATACATCACATACACATATACATTATAGCCACATACACATATACATCACATATGAACAAAAAAATTAAACTAATAAAAATAAAAAAACATATAGCCACATATGTGCAAAAACATATAGCCACATACATACACATATACATTATATATATATGAACAAAAAATTAAACTAATAAAAAACAGAGCCGGGCGGCGGCTCAGCAGGGCAGGCGAGGCGCCCGGCTGGGTGGGACGGGGCAGGGGCAGAGGCGACGAGGAGCGGGCGACGACGGGCGAGCACGTGCGTGGCGAGGCTCGGCGAGCAGGGGAGCTCAAGCGACGGTGGGCGGCGAGGCGCGGGCCGTGGGCGGGACGGGGCAGGGGCAGGGCGACGGCGACGAGGAGCGGGCGGCGACGGCGAGCACGGGGGAGGGGTGACGGTGACGAGGAGCGGGCGGCGACGGCGAGCACGGGCAGCCTGGCGGCGTCGAGGAGGTCGTCGGCGTCGTCGGGGGCAACTGGCAAGGGAAATCTGAAAATTTCCCAAGTGTTGCTTATATAGCAAAGGCTTTGGTCCCGGTTCGTGGCACAAACCGGGACCAATGCTGCCACGAACCGGTATCAATGCACCCCTTTAGTCCCGGTTGGTGCCACCAACCGGGACCAAAGACCTTGTGCTGGAACTGGCGCGGTGCGGCGGGATGTTTAGTCCCACCTCGCTAGCCGAGAGGGCTCGACAGTTGTTTATAAGCGCTGCTGCGCTGACCACTTCGAGCTCTCAAATGCAGGCTTACGAGCCTAAAGTCACTAATCTGCCTGTGGGCCTACTGGGCCTCATGCGGGCCTGAATCCTGGCCCATGGTAGGGTTTCTAGTCGTATTCAGGTCGTGGGGGCCCAGTAGGAGGCACTTTTTTGTTTTCTTTACTTATTGCTGCTATTCTTCTTTTCCAGTTTTTTTGTTTTGTTTTCTGCATTATTTGTTTTCTTTTTTTTTTGCTTTTTTTTTTAATTCTTTTTGCTTTTAGTTTTAGAAAAATTATAAACTTTCTGTTAGTGCCATTAGTTTTCAAATTTGAAAACACTTTTTTTGTTTTTTTGTTTTCTTTCTTGCTTTATTTATTTTATTTTGTTTCTACTTACAACAAAATACTTATTGTTGCTATTTTTATATTTTTACTATTTTTTGTTTTGTTTTCTACATTATTTATTTTCTTTTGTTTTTTGCTTTATTTTTTAATTCTTTTTTGCTTTTAGTTTTAGAAAAATTATAAACTTTCTGTTAGTGCCATTAGTTTTTAAATTTGAAAACACTTTTTTGTTTTTCTGTTTTCTTTGTTGCTTTATTTATTTTATTTTGTTTCTACTTACAACAAAATACTTATTGTTGCTATTTTTATTTTGTTTCCAGTTTTTTGTTTTGTTTTCTACATTATTTATTTTCTTTTGTTTTTTTCTTTATTTTTTAATTCTTTTTGCTTTTAGGTCAGCAAAATTATAAACTTTCTGTTAGTGTCATTAGTTTTAGAAAACTTATAAACTTTCTGTTAGTGCCATTAGTTTTCAAATTTGAATAGTTAAAATTTGAATTCTTTGAAATTTGTGTGAATCACAAGTTTGTGATTAACTTTACTAAAAAATGAACATAGATGCGCCTATAGAGAAAATTCAACCTAAATTCATAATAAATTTCTATGAATTTCAAAGAAATTCACTATGAATTTAGGTCAAATTCCCTGTATAGGGGCATCTATTTTCACTTTGAGAGGAGCTCAACAAGGCAGAGAGGGACGGGCTTATAAATCGGTGTGAGCGCCCTTCGGTTGGCGAGGTGGGACTAAACTCTGAGCGCAACGAGGACCAACCCTTTAGTCCCGGTTTGTGGCACAAACCGGGACAAATGGTCATGGGCCAGGGGCAAGGCGCATTGGTCCCGGTTCGTGCGTGGAACTGGGACCAATGGCCCACGTGGCTGCCCTCTTGAGAGTGTTCTTGGTGAGAACATAGTTGACAAGGAGCGAACCGGGATTAATGGTATTACGAGGGCCGAACCATAAGACATTAAAGCATTTCAAATGAACTCTGAAAAAGTTGAAAGTTGGCATGGTATCATAATTTCACCCACATAGCATGTGCATGTACAAAACAGACAATGGTATCATACTCGTCTGTTATAAACTTGGCATGGTAACATCATAATAGTTGCGGGAGAAAGTCTTTACTTTTTCTTCGCTTGTGTCATTTGCTTATTGCGCTGTAACCATGGATAATCTTCATCGTTTATCAGGATGCTTGGGTTAGCCTTGACTTTGAAGGGAGGAATTTCATGAAACTTTTCATAATCTTCAGACATGTCTGTCTTGCCCTCCACTCCCACGATGTCCATTTTTCCTGAAAGAACTATGTGGCGCTTTGGCTCATCGTATGATGTATTCGCTTCCTTATCTTTTTTTTTTTCTCGATGCAGTAGACATGTCCTTCACATAGATAACCTGTGCCACATCATTGGCTAGGACGAACGGTTCGTCAGTGTACCCAAGATTTTTCAGATCCACTGTTGTCATTCCGTACTGTGGGTCTACCTGTACCCCGCCTCCTAACAGATTGACCCATTTGCACTTAAACAAAGGGACCTTAAAATCATGTCCGTAGTCAAATTCCCATATGTCCACTATGTAACCATAATATGTGTCATTTCCCCTATCGGTTGTTGCATCAAAGCGGACACCGCTGTTTTGGTTGGTGCTCTTTTGATCTTGCTCAATCGTGTAAAATGTATTCCCATTTATCTCGTATCCTTTGTAAATCAATACAGTCAAAGATGGTCCCCTGGACGACAAGTACAACTCATCACGAACAGTTTTGTCACCTCTGAGACGTGTTTCCAACCAACTGCTGAAAATCCTGATATGTTCACATGTAATCTAGTCGTCGCACTACTCCGGGTGTTTGGAGCGTAGACTGTTCTTGTGTTCATCGACATACGGGATCACCAAGGTAGAGTTCTGTAGAACTGTGTAGTGTGCTTGAGACCAAGAATATCCGTCCCTGCATATTATTGAGTCCCTTCCAAGCGTGCCTTTTCGGTCAGTCTCCCCTCATACCGCGATTTAGAGAGACCTATCTTCTTAAGGCCAGGAATGAAGTCAACACAAAACCCGATGACATCCTCTGTTTGATGGCCCATTGAGATGCTTCCTTCTGGCCTAGCGCGGTTACAGACATATTTCTTTAGGAATCCCATGAACCTCTCAAAGGGGAACATATTGTGTAGAAATACGGCCCCAGAAGGACAATCTTGTTGACTAGATGAACTAGGACGTGCGTAATGATATTGGAGAAGGATGGTGGGAACACCAACTCGAAACTGACAAGACATTGCGCCACATCACTCCTTAGCCTTGGTACGATTTCTGGATCGATCACCTTCTGAGAGATTGCATCGAGGAATGCACATAGCTTCACAATGGCTAATCCGACGTTTTTCGGTAGAAGCCCCCTCAATGCAACCGGAAGCAGTTGCATCATAATCACGTGGCAGTCATGAGACTTTAGGTTCTGGAACATTTTCTCTGGCATATTTATTATTCCCTTTATATTCGACGAGAAGCTAGTCGGGACCTTCATACTGAGCAGGCATTCAAAGAAGATTTCTTTCTCTTCTTTCGTAAGAGCCGCACTGGCAGGACCTTCATCTTGCCGGAGGCATGCCGTCTTTTTTCTTGCAAACGTTGCAGGTCCTCCCGTGCCTTAGGTGTATCTTTTGTCTTTCCATACACGCCCAAGAAGCCTAGCAGGTTCACGCAAAGGTTCTTCGTCACGTGCATCACGTCGATTGAAGAGCGGACCTCTAGGTCTTTCCAGTAGGGTAGATCCCAAAATATAGATTTCTTCTTCCACATGGGTGCGTGTCCCTCAGCGTCATTCGGAACAGCTAGTGCGTCGGGACCCTTTTCAAATATTACGTGTAAATCATTGACCATAGCAAGTACGTGATCACCGGTACGCATGGCGGGCTTCTTTCGGTGATCTGCCTCGCCTTTGAAATGCTTGCCTTTCTTTCGACATTGATGGTTGGTCGGAAGAAATCGGCGATGGCCTGTACACATTCTTCCTGCATTTGTCCAGGTATATACTTTCAGTGTCATCTAAATAGTGTGTGCATGCATGGTATCCCTTGTTTGTCTGTCCTGAAAGGTTACTGAGAGCGGGCCAATCGTTGATGGTCACGAACAGCAACGCCTTTATGTTAAATTCCTCCTGTCCGTGCTCATCCCACGTACGTACACCGTTTCTATTCCACAGCTGTAAAAGTTCTTCAACTATTGGCCTTAGGTACACATCAATGTCGTTGTCGGGTTGCTTAGGGCCTTGGATGAGGCGGCATCATAATGAACTTCCGCTTCATGCACATCCAAGGAGGAAGGTTATACATACATAGAGTCACGGGCCAGGTGCTGTGATTGCTGCTCTGCTCCCGAAAGGATTAATGCCATCCGGCTTAAAGCAAACCATACGTTCCTTGGGTCCTTTGCAAACTCATCCCAGTACTTTCTCTCGATTTTTCTCCACTGCGACCGGTCAACGGGTGCTCTCAACTTCCCGTCTTTCTTACGGTCCTCACTGTGCCATCGCATCAACTTGGCATGCTCTCCGTTTCTGAACAGACGTTTCAACCGTGGTATTATAGGAGCATACCACATCACCTTTGCAGGAACCCTCTTCACAGGGGGCTCGCCGTCAACATCACCGAGGTCATCTCGTCGATCTTATACCGCAATGCACCGCATACCGGCATGCGTTTAGATCCTTGTATGCACCATGTAGAGGATGCGATCATTAGGGCATGCATGTATCTTACGCACCTCCAATCCTAGATGGCATACAACCTTCTTTGATGCATTATGTCTTGTCGGGCAATTCATTATCCTTTGGAAGCTTCTTCTTCAATATTTTAGTAGCTTCTCAAATCCTTTGTCGGGAACAACATTCTCTCGCCTTCCATCGCAGCAATTCGACGGCACCGAGATTTGTGTTGCCATCTTCGCAATTGGGGTACAACCCTTTTTTGTGATCCTCTAACATGCGATCGAACTTCAGCTTCTCCTTTTAACTTTCGCATTGCGTCCTTGCATCGACAATGACCCAGCGGAGATCATCATCATCGGGCACATCGTCTGGTTCCTCTTGATCTTCAACGGCTTCACCCAAGGCAAAGATCATTGGGCACATCGTCTGGTTCCTCTTGATCTTCACCAGCTCCTCCCGTTGCAGCATCACCGTATTCAGGGGGCACATAGTTGTCATCGTACTCTTCTTCTTCGCCGTCTTCCATCATAACCCCTATTTCTCCGTGCCTCGTCCAAACATTATAGTGTGGCATAAAATCCTTGTAAAGCAGGTGGGTGTGAAGGATTTTCTGGTTAGAGTAAGACATCGTATTCCCACATTTAATGCATGGACAACACATAAAACCATTCTGCTTGTTTTCCTCAGCCGCTTTGAGAAACTCATGCACGCCCTTAATGTACTCGTAGGTGTGTCTGTCACCGTACATCCATTGCCGATTCATCTGCGTGCATTATATATAATTAAGTGTGTCAAAAACCATTACAGAACATCATGAATAGATAAATAAGTGACCAAATTAATAGAAGTTAATCATCACATTAAAACCAAAATACATACATAGTTCCTCTCTAACAACATATAGCTCTCCACAACATCTAATTAATTAAACCATACATTAAAACTATGTAAAACATTTCAATGCGAAAACAAATGCGATCATAATCGCAACCAAGGTAACAATTGATCCAACGGCATAATGATACCAAGGCTCGGTATGAATGGCATATTTTCTAATCTTTCTAATCTTCAAGCGCATTGCATCCATCTTGATATTGTGATCATCGACGACATCCGCAACATGCAACTCCAATATCATCTTCTCCTCCTCAATTTTTTTTATTTTTTCCTTCAAAAAATTGTTTTCTTCTTCAACTAAATTTAACCTCTCGACAATAGGGTCCGTTGGAATTTCCGGTTCACATACCTCCTAGATAAATAAAATCTATGTCACGTTGGTCGGCATAATTTTCATAAACAATAAATGAACCAATAGTTATAAAGATAATATATACCACATCTGAATCATAGACAAGACGAGGGCCGACGGGGGCGGATACCAAAACCATCGCACTATATAAGATGCAATAATAAAAGTAAGAAAATAATACAAGTATCTATCTAAACATACAAGTAAGAATATTTTTCCTTTCAGAAAAAAGATACGAACAAGAGGCTCACCACGGTGGTGCCGGGCGATGAGATCGGCTGGTGATCGACGGCGGTGAAGACGGGACGGGCGTGACGGACCGCTAAACCTAGACAAATATTAAGGAAAATGGAGCTTGGAGGTCGAGCTTGGAGGAGAAAGCTTAAGTAGTGTGGCTCGGGCATTCCATCGAACACCTTGTGTGCATAGGAGGTGAGCTAGAGCACCACCAAGCCCTCTCCCCTCGACCGGAAAAACAGAGCAGTGTGCTCTGCTCTTCTGTGAGGGTATATAGGCACCTCATTGGTCAGCTTGGTGGCATGAACCCGGGACTAAAGGGCAGCCTTTGGTCGGTTCAAGCCACCAACTGAACCAATGGTGGTGGGCCAGGAGAGGCCCATTGGTCCCGGTTCATCCCACCAACCGGGACCAAAGGTCCGCATTTAACCGGGGCCAATGGCCCACGTGGCCCAGCCGGCCCCCGGGGCTCACGAACCAGGTCCAATGCCCCCATGGGTCCCGGTTCTGGACAGAACCAGGACTAATGGGCTGACCTGGCCTGGACCTTTGCCCCCTTTTCTACTAGTGAGTACACATTTGTGTGACCGATGACATTCATTGCACTGCAGGTTTCTAGAGTTACATTTTGGTGGCTGAGATGTTGGAATGGATTCTTGGGTTCCATTTTCGTATACTCCAGGCGGCCGGAAATTGAGCCTCTATGTAGCATGCACGATGGTGGACTGTGAAGTGGACTATGTTGGAATTAATCGCATAATTTGCTATCTAGTTTGTGTACACAACTTATCAGCCGCTGTGAAGGCGTCCAATAAATCAGTACGTACGTTGTGGTTCATTTGCTGTATTGCACATTAATGCAAGCTCATATGTTGGTTGATCTTGCTTGCATTTTGAATGTGTGCTCATTTTATCGCTGCTTTCCGTTTGGATATCAAGTGCCATGTTGTATTAAATTATGAACCGTATATCTCATATATCTTTTTAAGGAAAAGACATCATGACTAGCTTTATTGATCACAAATCAAAAATACATCGTCCACGAGCTTATTAACGTAAAAGTTAGGTGGCTCATCAATACAACTAAATGAAGTCTTATTACGATAACAATAATTAGCTAGCACATGCGCAGCTTTATTAGCCGAATGCAAACAATGTTTAAAAGTGACCTTCCCTATTGAAGAAGCAGTATCCACACACTAAGTGAATGCTGCAGTTGCCACATCCCACCATTGTGACTACCCAGTATTAAATTCTAGTATGATTTGGGAATCAGACTCGGCTTCCACTCGGTTGAATCCTGAAAGTTTGCAAAGTTCAATCCATCGCTCATTGCTATCACCTCAGAGATAATAGCATCAGCCGAATGGTGCAAAATTCCACTACGATTTGGGGATCAGACTCGGTCTCCACTTGGTTGAATCCCAGAAAGTTTGCAAAGTTTAATCATCCATCGCACATTGCCATCGCCTCAGAGATAATAGCATCAGCCACACGGTGGATGTAGTTATGAAAAAAGCTGCAGTGGGACTTGCCCCGGAGGAAGCCAAGGTGCACTTTGGTCCAAATATCACCAGCCGAGATGTACTAATAGGCTATATTGAGGATAACCCCTCCCTGAAACGATTGCATTGCTGGTACGTGTGAGAGGAACAAGTAGGGATGGTAGCTGGAACGCATTACTTTTCTGTATATATATATATATATATATATATATATATATATATATATATATATATATATATATATATATATATATATATATATATATATATATATATATATATATATATATATATATATATATATATATATATATATATATATATATATATATCTTTCCTAATAATAAAGCACGGAGCGCTTACGTCGTCGTCGCTAGCGATTTTGCATAAAAGTCCTTGAGTTTATTCAATTCAACCCGCAGTCCCTGTTTAAGTGGATCCGAGAAAGCGCTTTAATTTTGCACAAAGGACCCTATGTTTTGGTATATTCAAACGCAGATCCTTTTTACATGGGCGGGCGATTGGAGCTTGCAGGCGGATCAGCACGGGCGGGGATTGAGGCGGATCGCGCCTGGCGAGGCTTGGAGGCGGATCCGGAGGTGGCGGCGGCAGAGGCGAGAAGGCCGGAGCGCGGCTTCCCGGGCGGATCCATGGCAGAGAAGAGACTGGGTGGTGAGGTTGAGAAGAAGGGAGAAAAGTGGGGCGGTGCGGCGACCCACGCAGGAGCTCGCCGGAGCCGGGTGACGATGGACGGGCCCGGGAGACAGAAGGATCCGGCGCGGCGGCGCGCACTCCTTATAGTTGGAGGCGGGCCTTCATGGCGCTGGCGCCCTCCCATGATAGCTCAGAGCGTGGTCGATCCGCCCTCCTCCCTACCCCGCCACATCCGCACGGGAAGACGAACGCGAACCAGCGTCCCCAAACACCACAGGCTCAGCCGCGTCGCAACCGGCCGACGAACGTGAAGCAGGGATGGCCGGCCAGATCTGGCGACCGAACGCCACTGTGCACCGGACCCGCAGCCCCGTCACCCCCAGCCACCCACCGGAGAGGGGCTCCGCCACGAAGGGGACGCCGCCCCGCCCCCGCGCCTGACGAGCATGCAGCAGCAAACACGTTGACGCTGCCAGATCCGGTCACAGGCGCGCGAGGGGACGGACGGGGCCTCCGGACGCTGCTCAACTAGCGGCGAGCCTGTCGACGGGATGGCTTTCCCGGGCGCGCGTAGATGTGGAGCCCGCCATGGCCGCTGGCGGTGGTGGAACAGTGGTGCGGGGATCCCCGACGGCGAGCCACGCGTGGGGTAGCGAGCCGCCCGATATGTGGCCCTGGCATTGGAGGGAACGACGGCGCCGACAATCTGGAACGACGGCGCCGACAATCTGGAACGACGCTTCGCGGACACCGGCTCACAGCGTGGCCGTCAAATCGGCCGGCAGTGCGGCTCTTGAAGGAAGCACCAGATCTTTGGGGATGAGAGATGGATCGAGAGTGATAGAAAGGATGCATGCCCGATGGATAAGCTTCAGACGGTGGAGGCGAATGGATAAGCCTAAAGCGGTGGATACGTGCCGGCCGCTCGACCCAACAATTTATCAGTCGGTTCATTTTTTTTAAGAACAAGCACAGTTTGCATATCCGAGCGGGCAGTCCTATAATAATATATCTATATCTGCAACAAATCCATACAAGCCATGCAACAACATAACATGTAGATTAACATCACAAACAAGTTCATTGGACAGACAAATTTAGATAGATTCAGGCATAGATAGTTCATCCGACAAACTAATCGTACCCAAAATAGACAAAGCTCACCGTATTAAACTTAGCTACTAATAAAAAAGACGATGCAGAGGGCAAGACACCACTTCTTGGCGCGGGCCCTTGCCGATCTCCTCCATGTATGCGTCCGCGGCGGGGGGACAGCCGCCATCGTCGCCATCCGAGCTGCCGGTGCCACTCTACGATGCGGAGATGTATCCCGTTAGACGGCGGATGGCGCGACTCTGCTGCCGGGCATGGCGTGTTGCCTTTGCCTTGGCGCTCTCCTTCTCCCTCACGAGGAGCTCTGAAACCTCGAGCGTGGTGGAGCGCCTTCGTGTTTTTCTGCCGATGATGCCTTGCTTCGGTCTCCGATGTGGTGAGCGAGCATCGCATCACCTCGCGGAGGCGCCTCGCCGGATCCACCGACACGGGCGTTGGCTGGCGGAAGCCACTGAGCTTGAGCTTCCATCCCGTATCCAGCCCCGTCGCTCGATGGCGATGCGGAGTGCCAGCTCCTCATCGTCGGGCGCATCGCTGTCGGAGTGCTCCTGCTTCACGAGGTCGTCCCGGTCGATGGGATTGGACTCGTTGCGGACTTCGTCGCGGAGTTGGCCATTGCGGAGGTGGCGGAGGAGGTAGAAAGATTCGATTAAGAGAAGCGGAGAAGGCGAGAGGGGCGGAGGCGGGCAAGTGGACTAAGAGCGAATAGGGCTCGTCCTAGAGTGTAGGGTTTTGTGGGGACGATGGCGTGCCCAGCGCCTCCGTGTCCTATATCCACCCGGATATGGACCGGATATGAAAGTGTCGATCGGTCCAACGTTTGGGCGGATATGGATTTGTACACCGAGTATGCAAACACGCATCAGAGAGCATAGTGGTGTGTAAGAAAATGATGCACAATGGCACATGAAGCAGGTTTTTAGGCTAACCACACGCTTTATTAATTGCTCAATAATGTTGTCGCGAATACACGTTTTTTGGCACATGAAGCAGGTCGTGTCCATTTTCTCGCCCGGTGCAACGCACGGGCATTTGTACTAGTAGTACTAATAAAGCACGGACTGTTTCTGGTCGTCCGTCACACCATTTTACAAATAAACTCCTTAGTTTTCTGTAAATCAACCCGCAGTACACGTTTAAGTTACAACCGAACCGGTTTTTTTTTCATTTTCTCAGAAACCCCCTGACGTTTTAGACAATCAACCCGCTGTCCATATTTAAGTCAGCCGAAACGTTTTTTTTAGTTTTAACAGAAAACCCCTTGACGTTTCGGTTAATCAATCTACAGTTTATGTAAAATAAGATTATTCATATCTTTTAAACCGTAACTTAGATTTTAACATGTTATATATGAAATTTGATTAGAAAAATATGTAGAATCTAAATATGAAGTTATTTTTATCTGTTAAATATTTCTAAAATATATTTTTTGGTTCAAACTTAATATAAAGTGTAAGGTCTGTTTTTTTGTACCGTCGGTGATTCGGATTGCAAATAAACATCTACTAAAACCAGAGTGAGAGAAAAAAACATCAAGAACCATGCATACACAACTATGAAAAACCTTGCGGGAAAAAAACAACATACTTTTTATCTTATTCCAAGCGAGTGTGCGCACGTGCGCGCGCGTAAAAGAGAGAGACGTTAAGACTAACCACATTCAAACATGTTTTCATTGTGTGAGCACAGAGGTCACTGTCGGCAACACAAATGTGATGCCATGTGAAACTAAAAGACGTGGGCCTATTAATGTCTTGAGTCATGGTTATTGGATTAAGAGTGTGTGTTATTTTCTTTCCCGTTGCAGTGCACGGGCCTTTTTTTTCAAGTGAGTGTGTGAGTATAGAGGAAATAAAAATGTGATGCCATGTGAAACTAAAAGACACAGGCCTATTAAGGTCTTGAGTCATGGTTATTGGGTTAAGAACGTGTGTTATTTTCTTTCCCGTTGCAACGCACGGTTTTTTTGCTAGTAATAATAAAGCACGGATTGACTCCGTGGGTTCACCGTCACAATATGCTTCTTCCCGTGATTTTACGCTTTCAGTTTGAATTTAAAACATATTCGAGGTGGTACTAAATTTCTGTCTCAGTAATTCAATTATGCGTCTTCCGTGCCTGGGCAGTCTTCCGCGCTTGGGCTTCAGCCCATCTGGCATGCATCTCCCGCGTCTGGGCCAGATGCAGCTGTGGCGACATGCGTGGGGTGTTCAGACGGTCAACGCCGAACCAGATCTAACATCAAGGCCGCAAAGAAATTGGGCGATGGCGGCGAAGCTTCTCTGCCATGGCGGCTCGACTGGGTTCCTGCGCTGGAAGGGGAGAGAGAGAGAGATGAGAGAGGAGATAGACGGGAGAAGATAAGAAGGGAGAGGAAGGAGGAAAGGAAGGGAGAAGGCAGGGAAGAGGGCGGTGGCCGCGAAGCTATACTGTCATGGCGGCTCAGCTAAGTTCCTGCGTGGAGGGAGGAGAGAGACGGGAGAAGAAGAGGACCAAGGGGAGGGAGGAAGGGAGTGGAGAAGGCATAGAAGAGGGTGGCAGCGCGAGGTTATCGGCGGCAGTTGGGCTCGCCGGCCGGAGGCGAGAGGAAGGCGGCAGAGATGGTATCCCGAGGAAGAGCTCGGCCTCTCCTCGTTCACTCGGGCACAGCGGCGGCTGCTGGCTGTAGCAGGCACAGGCTCCCTTTTTTTAGAAGAAACATTTTTCTATTTCACTTTTGTTTAGGGGAAAGCATTCTTTATTTGACGGGCACGGGATGCCATGTCCTATGATTCAGCCCATCCAGTTTACTATTCTCTTTATTGGGCCAGCTTTTGGTACTAAAAAAATTTCTTTATTGATTAATAGTATCATCTATTCCTAAATGGAAAATTGTGTGGACTGATGATCCACCAGACTGTATTTTGCATATCGCTGCCTCGGGGATGTCCGAGTTTTTTTCATAAATAGATAAGTAAGTTATCCTAGAAAAAATGAAGTCTACTTATCCTTTTATATTTCATTAATAGATGGAAAGGTGTGTCAGGTGATTTGTTAACAATTTAGGTTTATGTTGCAATTAATTATGTTTCTTTTTTAGTATACTACTCCAAAATTTAAGGTTAATGCAGAATTCTTTTTATTCCATTGATAGATGGAAAGGTGTATCAGGTTATTTCTTAACACTTTAGGCTTCACTATTAATTATGTTTCCTTTTTTAATATTTTTTCCAAATTTTAATGTTGATGTTGTAATTTTCTTTACTGAATTGTCTAAATATTGATTGTGAGAGAATTTTTATGGCATAGTAACCCACGGGAATCAGGGAGTAGATTGCCGAGGGCGGTCCTCACGTCTAGCTTGATGAGATTAATTTTTTTATGTTTTGTATGAACATTCCCTTGCACTGGTGTGGTTCCGGCAGTGTCGTTCATGAGCTTGTCGCCTTGGTATCGACCATGTCCGAGTACATTGTGATCAGGTGATGAACGGCCGACGTGAGTTCGGGTGTTATGTCAAAATAGAAGGCACATGCATGTGTGTGTATGTGTGTGAGAGAGAAAAGGGGTCCTGAGACATCACAGAAGCAGGACAAGTGATATTTCTTTTCTCCCGTTGTAACGCACGGGCATTTTTGCTAGTAATTCTAAATTGCATATGCATATGTTGACCTATCGTGCATCGCGGGATAGAAGGCTGGTCGGCAGAGGCTTGACGATGATAGGGTGACTCACGTCTTTTTCACGGAAGGAATTCAAGCACGGGCTGTTAGAATTCTATCGGATATTATTATACAAGGTATGTTACAGTTGGACTTGGTTTTGAACTGTGTGTAGACAAGGTAGAAGTTGTGTCCTAATAGGACACTTGTATCCTAGGATATATCGGGGGTAGAAATACGATGTAACCTATGCCAATATAATATACGAACGCGTGTGGGAGCGGCGGCGTGTGTAGCCGAGGCGGCAGTGCGGTATTGTGACGGTGTCATGGGGAGAAGCGGCCGTAGTCAGGCCCCGGGGACGTAGCCATGATGGTGAACCTCGTTAATAAATCTCGGTGTCCTGCTTGTGTGATTGCTTGGTTCTCGATAGATCGACAATAACTTCGAATTTATTTTAATAAGTGGTATCATAAGCAAGGTTTCGAAGAGGTGCTGGATCGATTTAGAGGAAGCGGAGAATCAGTGGAATTTATCGCGGCGTAAGGTATGTCTCGGTAATCGACTGAGAGCAGACGAGACGTATAAGGCACGATGACTTTTTTTTTTTGAAAGAAAGGCACGATGACTGAGGCGGATCAATTTTGCGGTGGAAGTCTGTCCGCGTGGTGAAGCAATCAACGGAACTAGCAGCCGGTGGCATCAGCAGTGCGCATGTACGCCGACGGCCACGCGCTCGGCAGCAGGCGTACAGATGGGATAGTCGTGTTTCGACGAGATCGGATCGGTGGACGCAGATGGCAACTCGCGACGCTACGGAATCCAGCATTAACACGGAGGCCAGCCCAAGACGCTGGGCCTGTCGATCAGACCACGAGTGGCTCAGGAAGGGCCCAGGCGTCAGGAGGCCGTGTGTGTGCGCTGGACGTCGGATCGTGGTCGCAAGGGGTGGCACAGAGTCTCGCGTACGGCGGGCAGCAAGCGCGTTCGGCCCAGGTGGGTGGCAGCAGTGCAGGCCAAAAGGCCCCAACTGCGCGAGGCCTAGGAGATCGGCTGGTGTGGCCCAAGGCGTGGGATGGCTGTTGAGTTGTTACTTGCAGTTTCGTACAGAACCGACGGAAGCCAGGGCAGCCAAGGATTTGTTGAGAGAAAAAAAAAAGGAAGCTACGTAACAGATTGATGCTAACCATCAGAAGAAAGAGATAGGAAAGACCAATGGTTCTACAGCCTACAGGAGCACGTGGTGACTTTGGAGATTTTGTTTGATCTTCATTGGTAGGTGCAACGGGATGGCTTACATGGCAGAGTTTGGTTTTATTTCTTTGTACACGGGTTGTGTACGGGGATGGTGGCATGATGGACTGTTGTGCGCGTGGCAAGATCGGCGACGTATATGGCTCGGAGGAGTCTGGAGCGCGTCGTGATACGGATCGTGCATACACAGGGCGTCAAGTTATGCACGGAGATGTGCGGGGCGGACACGACGCAGAGTGGAGCATGGTTGCAGTCGGATAAGTTCGGCTGGGTCGGACTAGACAGTCTGATGGATCGACGTGGACGTTGATCAAAGCAGAAGACGGTGGTGATTTCAGCGACGACGACATAGGAGGCTAGGAGCGCGATGCTGATGGTGGCCGACTTCTAGGGCGTGGAAACACGTGGTGCAGGCCTGAGGGACTTGTGCGGCTTCGACAGACTATTGCGTGGGGTTTATTCAAGACGGTGCACATGAAAGTTTAGAGTCGACAGGGCGCGGGAGGGGTGGCATGTACAACCACCATGGAGTCATGTTGAAGGTGGAGTTGGAGTCTGATGGACGACTTCACTCTATGCTGATGAAGGGGCTACGGCGTAAATGCATGGAGAGTCGAAGCCTATTTCTGCGGGATAGCGAGAGACACGTGGATCGGACTGGGGCCCAATGGTCTGATGGAGGCGTGATACTCGGCATCGGTCGGTGACGATCGGTGGTTCTCTGCAGTGGGGGTTGAGTGGTGTTGGTTCGCGACCTTGGGAGACTCGACTAGGACAGCAGAGGCTCGGCGCGGTGATAGCTGCGAGGCGTCCGGTAAACACGAGACACAGGGACATACCAAGGCACTAATGGTGAGACATGTGGTCAGACAATGTGTGAAGGGGTGCTGAAGCAGTGTTGACGAGTACCGGGTTCAAGTTGGTGACTGGGTCTATCGGTGCTAGTTGATGGACAGGAGTTGACCATGAAGAATCTGAGAAAGTGGCGGAAAGTATGAAATTATCAAAAGCTGGGATTACATGGCCGTATATTCTGTTGTGTTCAGTGCACATGGCAAAGTGCGGATGACAAGGTAGAAGGAGGCGGAGTGCTATAGCGGTGGGACATGTTAGAGACTATCCGGAAGAAGGGTGACACAAGTGCAAATTTGACTTAGGGTGACACAGGGCGACGGTGAAATTCTTTCAACTTTCAGAGAGACAGTCAAGAAAGAGCGGTGACATTGAGTTCAGGTAACTCTTATATGTGGCATCCAATATGTGAGTTGTTTATTTTCACACAGACAGTGGGCGGTGTGTGATGGTGTTGAACAGATTCTCCGGAAGTTGGGAGCACAAGTTAGAGTAACGAGGAACTTAATTTTGCTCGAGTGTTGATTGTGAAGAAGGCGAGAAGGGACTACAGTTGCAGGTGGAGTCACATGGAGTCTGGGAGTAGCAGTGGTGCTCATGGCGTATCTCAAGTCCAATGTACATGGAGGTTCGACATATGGATGAATTCAAGGTGGTGAAGAATATTCGTCAAGGTGGAGTTTGTTAGAATTGTGTCGAATATTATTGTACAAGGTAGGTTATAGTTGGGCTTGGTTTTGGACTGTGTGTAGACAGGGTAGGAGTTGTGTCCTAATAGGACACTTGTATCCTAGGCCTCTCATATATATCGGGGATAGACACACTATGAACCTATGCCAATATAATAGCACAGGCATGCGTGGGAGCCGGCGGCGTGTGCCGGCGCCCGGGCGGCCGGGGTACGGTATTGTGACGGTGTCATGAGGATGAGCGCCCGTAGTCAGGCCCCGAAGACGTAGCCATGATGGTGAACCTCATTAATAAATCTCGGTGTCGTGCTTGTGTGATTGCTTGGCCCTCAGTAGATCGATGATAACCTCGAATTTATTCTAACACGGGCCGTATGATTCATGTTTTATTTTTCCTTGCTGGAAGATTGACTCAAAGAAGGGAGGTGTCGGGCACAGGAGAGTTGATATTAGAAAAAGGGATGGGATGAAAATGTGTAACCAATGCAAAATTGTCGAATCAATGATTGTTGATTGATATTGACTCAGATAAGAAAGGGGTGAATTGAGTTAGATTGCTTGGCGTATGAATCGACCTCCTACGGTCCTACCCATCGTATGTGATTGCTATTGAGTCGATTGAATTGCGTTATTAGACTAGAAAATAGACCAGCAATAAAACTCGTGGGAGGTGGGAGTTGAAAAAAATCAGTGGGAAGGATGAATTGATCGTGTAGTGAGCGATCGTACGAAGAAGGAACCTAGACCAATTCCTCTTTAATATCAGAGATTTCCTTTCTATTTTTTAACATAGTACAGACGTAGACTTTATATACGGACATACACTATCCATAAACGCACCATGAAAACCCTACCCTACAAGCATTTTTAAGAGATTGAGCCGGTACGTCATTTTGAGATTGACGAATTCGACGCAGATGCCTTCATAGTTGACGGAAAACATCTCCTCTTATTAAACACACATCGCCATAAGATCTGAAATAAATTTAGAAAAATACGAGCATCAATGTCAAATTTGAGACTTATGATGGACAGCAAATATCATTATCCTCCTAATACGTCCAACCACAGATTAATTATTGCATTGGAGAAAAAATGGGATAAGGAAGCGATTAGGCGAACATATGAAGAGGCGTGGGGTTATACTGCCGCGGAGCCACATTTAGGAGTGACCGTGCAACCGCTCAAAAAAAAAGGAGTGACCGTGCAGCATGCTCGATGCAGATCAATATGTTGTGGGCCTCATGGCCTATGTTGTACTAGTGCTAAAGGTTTTCTTTTGGGAGCAACAAGTTAACGAGCGCTCCTTCGGGAGCCTCGCAACAATCAGCGTTATTTGGCGTGCTCTCAGCCATTCGTCATGTGTGGCTTTTGAATGCTTCCTTTAGATTTTGTTTTTTTTTATTTTTTCGCACGCGTTTTCGGCTTTTTAAACGGGTTTTTTCGACGTTTTGGTTTTTTCCCGGTCTTCCTTAGCTTTTTAATAAAAAACAATTTTGAAAAAAAAATTACGCGAAAAAACGCGTTTTTTCCTTTCACAAAAAGTCATGATTTTTCTTCCGCGAGAGGCACGGTTGTGCTTTAACGAAAGTCACGGCCGTGCCTTTTGGAAACAAAAAAACGCGTTTTTTATTTTTTTTTCTTTTGCGAAAAATCACGGTTTTTTTCCGCGGGAGGCACAGTTGTGCTTTCGCGAGAGTCACGGCCGTGCCTCTCGGAAAGGGAAAAAAAATACGTGTTTTCTGTTATTTTTTTCCTTTCGCGAGAGTCACTGTTTTGCTTTCGCCAGAGGCACAGTTGTGCTTTCGCGAGAGTCACGGGCGTGCCTTTTTTGAAAAGGGAAAAAAATGTGTTTTCTGTTTTTTTCCTTCCACGATAGTCACGGTTTTGCTTCAACGAGAGGCACGGTTGTGATTTCGCGAGAGGCACGGGCGTGCCTCTTTCAGAAAGGGAAAAAACCGTGCTTCCGGTGTGGTTTTTTCGTCTGGTTTTTTTTTAAAAAAAAAGTTCGCCAAAACCTATTAACATGGAATCTAGTTTTGAAGATCTCGACGCGAGGAATCCAATGGTGAAAACGGTTTGAGATTTGGACGTACGGTTTAAGAGATAAACATTTTGAATAAATAAATTTACGAAAAAAAGAAAACTCCCAGGTTGCGACAAGTGGCGCGCTGCATGTACGCCATTTGTCATGACCTGGAAAGGTGAAGCATTCTTTGCAACGAGTATACTCCTTAATTAATGATTTCGTTTCCTTTTTCTTTCTGGAGACTTTACGATTGTAGTTGGGCTGGCACTTTAAGCTTGTTCAACTACGTGGTAGCTGGGCTGGGGTCAATCAATTTTTATGATCGGTGTCAGAGACAATTTTTTTGTCACGGACACTGGTTGAAATTCTGAAACGCATGGCTGTCATTTGACAGAGGTCCGTACAGAAGTACAATCACCAACCAACCAACAAAGTCCGTGAACCAACCAAGTCTCCAACGAGCCAACCAGGAACTAGCTTGTAGTTATTCGTCGTGGCATAAGCACATCGCAGCACGAAACATAATCTTAGTCCTAATCCCAGCACATCGCAGAAGGTCATCCTTATGCTGAGCGCAGTGCAATCCACACACCAATCCGGCCGACGGCCAGATTTTTTTTGAATATGTCATTGAGTTTATTGAAGACTTGAGCAAAACTAAGATTAATTGGAGAAGTATATGGTCTTTGGGGTTCCCTTTATTGGAACTATGTTTTTTTTATTTTTGTTCGAATTGGTCGGGTGCTCTTTCACCTTGGAAAATTATAGTTCCCCCATGAGGAATTAGCAGCGCCAATGCACGATATAAAAACTACTATTGATTTAGCTTTACTCATGTCAGCGACATATTTTTATGCTGGTCTTAGTAAAAAAACGATTGAGCTATTTAGAGAAATATATTAAACCAACTCCAATCCTTCTACCAATTAACATCCTAGAAGATTTCACAAAACCATTATCGCTTAGCTTTTGACTTTTTGGGAATATATTTGCATACGATTAGTCGTTGTTGTTCTTGTTTTTCTAGTCCCTTTTAGCTCGATGAAGATTGTTGAGGGTTCTAATCAGAGTTGAGGGCCGAAGTGTTGGAAATATGCCCTAGAGGCAATAATAAAATCATTGTTATTATATTTCCTTGTTCATGATCATTGTCTTTTATTCATGCTATAACTGTATTATCCGGAAATCGTAATACACGTGTGAATACATAGACCACAATATGTCCCTAGTGAGCCTCTAGTTGACTAGCTCGTTGGTCGACAGATAGTCATGGTTTCACGACTATGGACATCGGATGTCATTGACAAGCGGGATCACGTCATTAGGAGAATGGCGTGATGGACAAGACCCAATCCTAAGCATAGCACAAAGATCGTGTAGTTCGTTTTGCTAGAGCTTTTTCAATGTCAAGTATCTCTTCCTTAGGCGGTGAGATCGTGTAACTCCGGATACCGTAGGAATGCTTTGGGTGTACCAAGCGTCACAACGTAATCGGGTGACTATAAAGGTGCATTACGGTATCTCCGAAAATGTACATTGGGTTGACACGGATCGAGGCGAGGATTTGTCACTCCATTATGACGGAGAGGTATCACTGGGCCCACTCGGTAATGCATCATCATAATGAGCTCAAAGTGATCAAGTTTCCGGTCACGGGATCATGCATTACGATGCGAGTAAAGTGACTTGCCGGTAACGAGACTAAGCGAGGTATTGGGATACCGACGATCGAGTCTCGGGAAAGTAACATACCGTCTCGACAAAGGGAATAGCATACGGGTTGCTTGAACCCTCGACATCGTGGGTTCATCCGATGACAACATCGAGGCGTGTGGGAACCAACATGGGTATCCAGATCCCGCTGTTGGTTATTGACCGGAGAGCGTCTCGGTCATGTCTTCATGTCTCCCGAACCCGTAGGGTCTACACACTTAAGGTTCGGTGACGCTAGGGTTAATAGGAAGACTTGTATGTGATTACCGAATGTTGTTCGGAGTCCCAGATGAGATCCCGGACGTCACGAGGAGTTCCGGAATGGTCCGGTGGTAAAGATTTATATATGGGAAGTCGTCAAACGGACACCGGAAGAGTTTCGGGTCATATCGGTATTATGGAGGGTCCACCGGAAAGGTTCCGGAGGACCACGGAGGGGCCACCCCTTTGGGGGGCACTTGGGCTGCGTGGGAGGCAGCCAGCCCCTAGTGGGCTGGGTGCACCTCCCTTGGCCCATGCGCCTAGGGTTGAGGGGAACCCTAAGGGGGCGCCCCTTGCTTGGGGGCAAGCCCCTCCCTTGGCCGCCCCCACTAGATGCATCTAGGGGCGGCCCCTCCTCCCTTCCCTATAAATAGAGGGGTGAGGGAGGGCTGCAAACACCATTGAAGGCGCAGCCCCTCCCTCCCAACACCTCTCCTCCTCCGCATAAGCTTGGCGAAGCCTGCTTGGAGAACAACCACTCCATCCGCATCACGCCCGTCGTGCTGCCATTGGAGTTGTCTTCCTCAACCTCTCCTTCCTCCTTGCTGGATCAAGGCGAAGGAGACGCCGTAAATCCCGTCACGTGTGTTGAACGCGGAGGTGCTGTCCGTTCAGCACTTGGTCATCGGTGATCGGAATCACGTTGGGAACGTCTTCATCATCACCACTCCCTCGAACGCTTCCGCACTTTCGATCTACAAGTGGTATGTAGATGCAAACTCTCTCTCTTGACTCGTTGCTTAGATGAACTCATAGATAGATCTTGGTGAAACCGTAGGAAAATTTTAATTTTCTGCAACGTTCCCCAACAGTGGTATCAGAGCTAGGTCTATGCGTAGTTCTTTATTGCACGAGTTAGTTGGAGCGGATTCGATGAAAAGGGTCCTTATGAAGGGTAAATAGAAGTTGACAAGATCACGTTGTGGTTATTCGTAGGTAAGAAAACGTTCTTGCTAGAACCCAATTGCAGCCACGTAAAAGATGCAACAACAATTAGAGGACGTCTAACTTGTTTTTGCAGCAATTGTCATGTGATGTGATATGGCCAAGTTGTGATGAATGATGAATGACACATTGTGATGTATGAGATCATGTTCTTGTAATAGGAATCACGACTTGCATGTCGATGAGTATGACAACCGGCAGGAGCCATAGGAGTTGTCTTTATTTTGTATGACCTGCGTGTCATTTAAGAACGCCATGTAACTTACTTTACTTTATTGCTAAACGCGTTAGCCATAGAAGTAGAAGTAGTCGTTGGCGTGACAACTTCATGGAGGCACAATGATGGAAATCATGATGATGGAGATCATGGTGTCATGCCGGTGACAAGATGATCATGGAGCCTCGAAGATGGAGATCAATGGAGCTTTATGATATTGGCCATATCATGTCACTACTATATAATTGCATGTGATGTTTATTATGTTTATACATCTTGTTTACTTAGAATGACGGTAGTAAATAAGATGATCCCTTACAACAATATCAAGAAGTGTTCCCCCCTAAATGTGCACCGTTGCTAAAGTTCGTCGTTTCTAAGCACCACGTGATGATCGGGTGTGATGGATTCTTACGTTCACATACAACGGGTGTAAGACAGATTTACACACGCAAAACACTTAGGGTTAACTTGACGAGCCTAGCATGTACAGACATGGCCTCGGAACACGAAGACCGAAAGGTCGAACATGAGTCGTATGGAAGATACGATCAACATGAGAATGTTCACCGACGATGATTAGTCCGTCTCACGTGATGATCGGACACGGCCTAGTCGACTCGGATCGTGTAACACTTAGATGACTAGAGGGATGTCTAATCTGAGTGGGAGTTCATTGAAATAATTTGATTAGATGAACTTAATTATCATGAACTTAGTCTAAAACTTTTGCATAATATGTCTTGTAGATCAAATGGCCAACGCTCATGTCAACTTGAACTTCAACGCGTTCCTAGAGAAAACCAAGCTGAAAGATGACGGCAGCAACTATACGGACTGGGTCCTAACACGAGGATCATCCTCATAGCTGCCAGGAAACAATATGTCCTAGAAGGACCGCTAGGTGACGCTCCCGTCCCAGAGAACCAAGACATTATGAATGCTTGGCAAACTCGCGCTGATGATTACTCCCTCGTTCAGTGCGGCATGCGATGTGAACTATTGCTGTTAAATCACATGGCGATGTGAACTAGATTATTGACTCTAGTGCAAGTGGGAGACTGAAGGAAATATGCCCTAGAGGCAATAATAAAGTTATTATTTATTTCCTTACATCATGATAAATGTTTATTATTCATTCTAGAATTGTATTAACCGGAAACATAATACATGTGTGAATATATAGACAAACAGAGTGTCACTAGTATGCCTCTACTTGACTAGCTCGTTAATCGAAGATGGTTATGTTTCCTAACCATAGACATGAGTTGTCATTTGATTAACGGGATCACATCATTAGGAGAATGATCTGATTGACATGACCCATTCCGTTAGCCTAGCACTTGATCGTTTAGTATGTTGCTATTGCTTTCTTCATGACTTATACATGTTCCTGTAACTATGAGATTATGCAACTCCGTTTACGGAGGAACACTTTGGGTGCTACCAAACGTCACAACGTAACTGGGTGATTATAAAGGAGTACTACAGGTGTTTCCAAAGGTACATGTTGGGTTGGCGTATTTCGAGATTAGGTTTTCTCACTCCGATTGTCGGGGAGGTATCTCTGGGCCCTCTCGGTAATGCACATCATTATAAGCCTTGCAAGCAATGTGACCAATGAGTTGGTTACGGGATGATGCATTCTGAGCGAGTAAAGAGACTTGCGGTGACGAGATTGAACTAGGTATTGGATACCGACGATCGAATCTCGGGCAAGTAACATACCGATGACAAAGGGAACAAAGTATGTTGTTATGCGGTTTGACCGATAAAGATCTTCGTAGAATATGTAGGAGCCAATATGGGCATCCAGGTTCCGCTATTGGTTATTGACCGAGAATAGTTCTAGGTCATGTCTACATAGTTCTCGAACCCGTAGGGTCCATGCAACAAGGTTTCGATGAGCGGTTATATTATGAGTTTATGAGTTTTGATGTACCGAAGGAGTTCGAATCCCGGATGAGATCGGGGACATTACGAGTAGTCTCGAAATGGTCTAAATGTAAAGATCGCTATTTTGGAAGACTTTATTCGGAGTTCGGAAAGGTTGCGAATGATTCGGGTATTTTTCGGATTACCGGTGAGTTACGGTAATTCGCCGGGGAGAAGTATTGGGCCTAAGTGGGCCCTGCGGGAAAGAGCGAGGGGCTGCCTAGGGCAGGCCGCGCGCCCCCCCATGGCCTAGTCCGAATTGGACTAGGGGGAGGGGCCGCACCCCCTCCTTCCTTCCCTTCTCTCTTCCCCTTCCTTGTCTCCTACTCCTAATACATGGAAGGACTCCTAGTTGGACTAGGAAAGAGGGAATCCTACTCCCGGTGGGAGTAGGACTCCCCATGGCGCGCCCCTCCTAGGGCCGGCCTCCTCCTCCCTCCCTCCTTTATATATAGGTGTCTCCAAAGATACTTGTTGGGTTGGCGTATTTCGAGATTAGGTTTTGTCACTCCGATTGTCGGAGAGGTATCTCTGGGCCTTCTCGGTAATACACATCACATAAGCCTTGCAAGCATTACAACTAATGAGTTAGTTGTGAGATGATGTATTACGGAACGAGTAAAGAGACTTACCGAATGAGATTGAACTAGGTATTGGATATCGACGATCGAATCTCGGGTAAGTAACATACCGATGACAAAGGGAACAACGTATGTTGTTATGCGGTCTGACCGATAAAGATCTTCGTAGAATATGTAGGAACCAATATGGGCATCCAGGTCCGCTATTGGTTATTGACGGAGATGTGTCTCGGTCATGTCTACATTGTTCTCGAACCGTAGGGTCCATGCACGCTTAAGGTTTCGATGACGGTTATATTATGAGTTTGTGTATTTTGATGTACGAAGGTTGTTGAGTCCCGGATATGATCACGGACATGACGAGGAGTCTCGAAATGGTCGAGACATAAAGATTAATATATTGGACGGATATATTTGGACACTTTGGAAAGGTTAGGAGAAGTTTGGAGCTCCGGGAGGTTACCGGAACCCCGGGAGGTATATGGGCCTTATTGGGCCCATGTAGGAGGAAGGAGAAGGAACAAGGGAGGCGCGCCCAAGCCCAATCCGAATTGGGGAGGGGGGCCGCCCCCCCCCCTTTCCTTTCTCCTTCCCCCTCTTCCTATTCCTACTACTAGTACTACTTCCTAATACTAGTACTCCTTCCTTCCCCCTCCAAATAAGATAAGGAAAAGAGAGGGAAACCTACTTGGAGTAGGTTTCCCCCTCCCTATGGCGCACCCCCCTTGAGGCCGGCCACCTCCTCCCTCCCTCCATTATATACGGGGGTAGGGGGGCACCCTAGAATACACAAGTTGATCCTTGAGATCGTTCCTTAGCCGTGTGCGGTGCCCCCTTCCACCATATTCCACATCGGTCATATCATAGCAGTGCTTAGGCGAAGCCCTGTGTCGGTAGAACATCAAGATCGTCACCACGCCGTCGTGCTGACGGAACTCCCTCTCCCCGGAGCTTTGCTGGATCGGAGCCCGAGGAGCGTCATCGAGTTGAACGTGTGCCAAGAACTCGGAGGCGCCGGATTAACGGCGCTGGGATCGGCTGGATCGCGAGGAGAACGTACGACTACTTCCTCTACGTTGTGATCGACTCGGAGGCGCCGGAGTAACGGCGCTGGGATCGGCTGGATCGCGAGGAGAACGTACGACTACTTCCTCTACGTTGTGATCGCTTCCGCTTTGGTCTCACGAGTGCGTGAGACAATACTCTCCCCTCTCGTTGCTATGCCATCTCCATGGTCCTGTGTGTGCGTAGGAAAAATTTTGAAATTACTGCGTTCCCCAACAGTGGCATCCGAGCCACGTTTTATGCGTTGATGTCATATGCACGAGTAGAACACAAGTGAGTTGTGGGCGATACAAGTCATACTGCCTACCAGCATGTCATACTTTGGTTCAGCGGTATTGTGAGATGAAGCGGCCTGGACCGACATTACGCGTACGCTTACGCGAGACTGGTTTCACCGTTACGAGCACTCGTGCTTAAAGGTGGCTGGCGGGTGTCTGTCTCTCTCTCACTTTAGTTGAACCGAGTAGCATACGCCCGGTCCTTGAGAAGGTTAAACGGAGTCTATTTGTGAAATATCGTTGTGGTTTTGATGCGTAGGTAAGAACGGTTCTTGCTCAGCCCGTAGCAGCCACGTAAAACTTGCAATAACAAAGTAGAGGACGTCTAACTTGTTTTTGCAGGGCATGTTGTGATGTGATATGGTCAAGGCGTGATGCTATATTTTATTGTATGAGATGATCATGTTTTGTAACCGAGTTATCGGCAATTGGCGTGGAGCCATATGGTTGTCGCTTTATTGTATGAAATGCAAGCGCCATGTAATTGCTTTACTTTATCACTAAGCGGTAGCGATAGTCGTAGAAGCAACAGTTGGCGAGGCGACAACGATGCTACGATGGAGATCAAGGTGTCGCGCCCGGTGGCGATGGTGATCACGACGGTTAGCCGGAGATGGAGATCACAAGCACAAGATGATGATGGCCATATCATATCACTTATATTGATTGCATGTGATGTTTATCCTTTATGCATCTTATCTTGCTTTGATTGACGGTAGCATTATAAGATGATCTCTCACTAAAATTATCAAGAAGTGTTCTCCCTGAGTATGCACCGTTGCCAAAGTTCGTAGTACCCAGACACCACGTGATGATCGGGTGTGATAAGTTCTACGTCCATCTACAACGGGTGCAAAACAGTTGCACACGCGGAATACTCAGGTCAAACTTGACGAGCCTAGCATATAACAGATATGGCCTCGGAACACGGAGACCGAAAGGTCGAGCGTGAATCATATAGTAGATATGATCAACATAGTGATCTTCACCATTGAAACTACTCCATCTCACGTGATGATCGGTTATGGTTAGTTGATTTGGATCACGTGATCACTTAGATGACTAGAGAGATGTCTGTCTAAGTGGGAGTTCTTAAGTAATATGATTAATTGAACTTAAATTTATCATGAACTTAGTCCTGGTAGTATTTTGCAAATTATGTTGTAGATCAATAGCTCGCGTTGTTGCTTCCCTATGTTTTTATATGTGTTCCTAGAGAAACTTGTATTGAAAAATGTTAGTAGCAATGATGCGGATTGGATCCGTGATCTGAGGTTTATCCTCATTGCTGCACAGAAGAATTATCTCCTTAATGCACCGCTAGGTGACAGACCTATTGCAGGAGCAAATGCGAGGCGTTATGAGCGTTTGGCTAGCTCAATATGATGACTACTTAATAGTTTAGTGCACCATACTTAACGGCTTAGAATCGGGACTTCAAAGGCGTTTTGAGCGTCATGGACCATATGAGATGTACCAGGAATTGAAGTTAATATTTCAAGCAAATACCCGAGTTGAGAGATATGAAGTCTCCAACAAGTTCTATAGCTAAAAGATGGAAGAGAATCGCTCAACTAGTGAGCATGTTCTCAGATTGTCTGGGTACTTCAATCGCTTGAATCAAGTGGGAGTTAATCTTCCGGATAAGATAGTGATTGACAGAATTCTCTAGTCACCATCACTAAGTTAGTAGAACTTCGTGATGAACTATAGTATGCAAGGGATGACGAAAACGATTCCCGAGCTCTTCGTGATGTTGAAATCGACGAAGGTAGAAATCAAGAAAGAGCATCAAGTGTTGATGATTGACAAGACCACTATTTTCAAGAAAAGGGCAAAGCGAAGAAGGGGAACTTCAAGAAGAGCGGCAAGCAAGTTGTTGCTCGAGTGAAGAAGCCCATGTCTGGACCTAAGCCTGAGACTAAGTGCTTTTTCTGCAATGGAACTGGTCACTAGAAGCGGAACTACCCCAAGTATTTGGCGGATAAGAAGGATGGCAAAGTGAACAAAGGTATATTTGATATACTGATTATTGATGTGTATTTTACTAGTGTTCATAGCAACCCTCGGTATTTGATCTTGGTTCAGTTGCTAAGAGTAGTAACTTGAAACGGGAGTTGCAGAATGAACAGAAACTAGTTGAAGGGGAAGTGACGATGAGTGTTGGAAGTAGTTCCAAGATTGATATGATCATCATCGCACACTCCCTATACTTTTGGGATTAGTGTGGAACCTAAATAAATGTTATTTGGTGTTAAGCATAAATATGATTTGATCATGTTTATTGCAATCGGTTATTCATTTAAGTAAGAGAATAAATTGTTGTTACATTTACATGAATAAAACCTTATATGGTTACACACCCAATGAAAATGGTTCATTGGATCTCGATCATAGTGATACACATATTCATAATATTGAAACCAAAAGATGCAAAGTTAATAATGATAGTGCAACTTATTTGTGGCACTGCCGTTTAGGTCATATTGGTGTAAAGCGCATGAAGAAAAATCCATGCTTGATGGACTTTTGGAATCACTTGATTATGAATCATTTGATGCTTGCGAACCGTGCCTTTTGGGCAAGATGACTAAAACTCCGTTCTCGGAACAATGGAACAAGCTCTTGACTTATTGGAAATAATACATACCGATGTATGCGATTCAATGAGTGTTGATGCTCGTGGCAAGTATCATTATTTTCTGACCTTCACAGATGATTTGAGCAGATATGCGTATATCTTCTTGATGAAACATAAGTCTGAAATAATTGAAAAGTTCAAAGAATTTCAGAGTGAAGTAGAAAATCATCGTAACAAGAAAATAAAGTTTCTGCGATCTGATCGTGGAGATGAATATTTGAGTTGCGAGTTTGGTCTTCAATTAAAACAAAGTGGAATAGTTTCACTACTCACGCCACCTGGAACACTACAGCATAATGGTGTGTCCGAACGTTGTAACCGCACTTTATTGGATATGGTGCGATCTATGATGTCTCTTACCGATTTACCAATATCGTTTTGGGGTTATGCATTAGAGACAACTGCATTCACATTTAATAGGACACCATCTAAATCCGTTGAGATGACACCGTATGAACTATGGTTTAACAGTAAACCTAAGCTGTCGTTTCTTAAAAGTTTGGAGTTGTGATGCTTATGTGAAAAAAGTTTTCACCTGATAAGCTCGAACCCAAATCGGAGAAGTGCGTCTTCATAGAATACCCAAAGGTAACTATTGGGTACACCTTCTATCACAGATCCGAAGGCAAGTTTTTCGTTGCTAAGATGGATCCTTTCTAGAGAAGAAGTTTCTCTCGAAAGAAGTGAGTGGGAGGAAAGTAGAACTTGATGAGGTAATTGTACCTTCTCCCTTATTTGAAAGTAGTTCATCACATGAATCAGTTCCAGTGATTCCCACACCAATTAGTGAGGAAGTTAATGATGATGATCATGAAACTTCAGATCAAGTTGCTACCAAACCTCGTAGGTCTTCCAGAGTAAGATCCGCACCAGAGTGGTACGGTAATCCTATTCTAGAAGTCATGTTACTAGACCATGATGAACCTATGAACTATAAGGAAGCGATGATGAGCCCAGATTCCATGAAATGGCTTGAGGCCATGAAATCTGAGATAGGATCCATGTATGAGAACAAAGTATGGACTTTGATTGACTTGCTCGATGATCAGCAAGCCATGTTAAATAAATGGATCTTCAAGAGGAAGACGGACAATCGATAGTAGTGTTACTATCTACAAAGCTCGACTTGTCGCAGAAAGGTTTTCGACAAGTTCAAGGTGTTGACTACAATGAGATTTTCTCAACTGTAGCGATGCTTAAGTCTGTCCGAATCATGTTAGCAATTGCCACAATTTATGAAATTTGGCAAATGGATGTAAAAACTGCATTCCTGAATGGGTTTCTGGAGGAAGAGTTGTATATGATGCAACGGAAGGTTTTATCGATCCAAAGGGAGCTAACAAAGTGTGCAAGCTCCAGCGATCCATCTATGGACTGGTGCAAGCATCTCGGAGTTGGAATATACGCTTTGATAAGTTGATCAAAGCATATAGTTTATACAGACTTATAGTGAAGCCTGTATTTACTAGAAAGTGAGTGGGAGCACTACAGCATTTCTGATAAATATATGTGAATGACATATTGTAGATCGGAAATAATGTAGAATTATTCTGCAAAGCATAAAGGAGTGTTTGAAAGGAGTTTTTCAAACAAAGACCTCGGTGAAGCTGCTTACATATTGAGCATCAAGATCTATAGAGATAGATCAAGACGCTTGATAAGTTTTTTCAATGAGTACATACCTTGACAAGATTTTGAAGTAGTTCAAAATGGAACAGTCAAAGAAAGAGTTCTTGCCTGTGTTACAAGGTGTCAAATTGAGTAAGACTCAAAACCCGACCACGGCAGAAGATAGAAAGAGAATGAAAGTCATTCCCTATGCCTTGGCCATAGGTTCTATAAAGTATGCCATGCTGTGTACCAGATCTATTGTATACCCTACACTGAGTTTGGCAAGGGAGTACAATAGTGATCTAGGAGTAGATCATTGAACAACGGTCAAAATTATCCTTAGTGGAATAAGGATATGTTTCTCTATTATGGAAGTGACAAAAGGTTGGTCGTATATGGTTACGTCGATGCTAGTTTTGACACCGATCTGTATGACTCTAAGTCTCGATCTAGATACATATTGGAAGTGGGAGCAATTAGCTAGAGTAGCTCCGTGCAGAGCATTGTAGACATAGAAAATTGCAAAATACATAACGGATCTGAATGTGACAGACCCGTTGACTAAAATATCTCACAAGCAAAACATGATCACACCTTAGTACTCTTTGGGTGTTAATCACATAGCGATGTGAACTAGATTACTGACTCTAGTAAACCCTTTGGGTGTTGATCACATATCGATGTGAACTATGGGTGTTAATCACATGGTGATGTGAACTATTGCTGTTAAATCACATGGCGATGTGAACTAGATTATTGACTCTAGTGCAAGTGGGAGACTGAAGGAAATATGCCCTAGAGGCAATAATAAAGTTATTATTTATTTCCTTACATCATGATAAATGTTTATTATTCATGCTAGAATTGTATTAACCGGAAACATAATACATGTGTGAATATATAGACAAGCAGAGTGTCACTAGTATGCCTCTACTTGACTAGCTCGTTAATCGAAGATGGTTATGTTTCCTAACCATAGACATGAGTTGTCATTTGATTAACGGGATCACATCATTAGGAGAATGATCTGATTGACATGACCCATTCCGTTAGCCTAGCACTTGATCGTTTAGTATGTTGCTATTGCTTTCTTCATGACTTATACATGTTCGTGTAACTATGAGATTATGCAACTCCGTTTACGGAGGAACACTTTGGGTGCTACCAAGCGTCACAACGTAACTGGGTGATTATAAAGGAGTACTACAGGTGTTTCCAAAGGTACATGTTGGGTTGGCGTATTTCGAGATTAGGTTTTGTCACTCCGATTGTCGGAGAGGTATCTCTGGGCCCTCTCGGTAATGCACATCATTATAAGCCTTGCAAGCAATGTGACCAATGAGTTGGTTACGGGATGATGCATTACTGAGCGAGTAAAGAGACTTGCCGGTGGCGATATTGAACTAGGTATTGGATACCGACGATCGAATCTCGGGCAAGTAACATACCGATGACAAAGGGAACAAAGTATGTTGTTATGCGGTTTGACCGATAAAGATCTTCGTAGAATATGTAGGAGCCAATATGGGCATCCAGGTTCCGCTATTGGTTATTGACCGAGAATAGTTCTAGGTCATGTCTACATAGTTCTCGAACCCGTAGGGTCCGCACGCTTAAGGTTTCGATGACAGTTATATTATGAGTTTATGAGTTTTGATGTACCGAAGGAGTTCGGAATCCCGGATGAGATCGGGGACATGACGAGGAGTCTCGAAATGGTCGAGACGTAAAGATCGATATATTGGACGACTATATTCGGAGTTCGGAAAGGTTCCAAATGATTCGGGTATTTTTCGGAGTACCGGAGAGTTACGGGAATTCGCCAGGGAGAAGTATTGGGCCTTATTGGGCCCTGCGGGAAAGAGAGAGGGGCTGCCTAGGGCAGGCCGCGCGCCCCCCATGGCCTAGTCCGGGTGGACTAGGGGAGGCCGCACCCCTCCTTCCTTCCCTTCTCTCTTCCCCTTCCTTGTCTCCTACTCCTAATACATGGCAGGACTCCTAGTTGGACTAGGAAAGGGGGAATCCTACTCCGGTGGGAGTAGGACTCCCCATGGCGCGCCTCCTAGGGCCGGCCTCCTCCTCCCTCCCTCCTTTATATCTCGGGGCAGGGGCACCCCATGGACACACAAGTTGATCTACGGATCGTTCCTTAGCCGTGTGCGGTGCCCCCTTCCACCATATTCCACTTCGGTCATATCGTCGCGGAGCTTAGGCGAAGCCCTGCGCCGGAGAAGTCATATCGTCGCGGAGCTTAGGCGAAGCCCTTCGTCGGTGGAGCATCATCATCGTCACCACGCCGTCGTCTTGTGAAACTCATCCCGACACTTTGCCGGATCGGAGTCCGGGATCGCCATCGAGCTGAACGTGTGCAGAACTCGGAGGTGCCGTCGTTCGGTACTTGGATCGGTCGGATCGTGAAGGCGACGACTACATCAACAGCGTTGTTATAACGCTTCCACGGTCTCACGAGTGCGTGGACATACACTCTCCCCTCTCGTTGCTATGCATCACCATGATCCTTGCGTGTGCGTAGGAAATTTTTTGAAATTACTACGTTCCCCAACAAATATTAACCTCCCTGATGAGGCGGTCATTGATAGAATTCTCCAGTCGCTCCCACCAAGCTACAAGAGCTTTGTGATGAACTACAACATGCAGGGGATGGTAAAGACCATTCCTGAAGTGTTCTCTATGCTGAAGTGAGCCGAGGTTGAAATCAAGAAAGAACATCAAGTGTTGATGGTCAATAAGACCACTAAGTTCAAGAAGGGCAAGGGTAAGAAGAACTTCAAGAAGGACGGCAAGGAGGTTGCCGCGCCCGGTAAGCAAGTTGCCGGGAAGAAGTCAAAGAATGGACCCAAACCCGAAACTGAGTGCTTTTATTGCAAGGGGAGGGGTCACTGGAAGCGGAACTGCCCCAAATACTTAGCGGATAAGAAGGCCGGCAACACCAAAGGTATATTTGATATACATGTAATTGATGTGTACCTTACCAGTACTCGTAGTAACTCCTGGGTATTTGATACGGTGCCGTTGCTCATATTTGTAACTCACAGCAGGAGTTGCGGAATAAGCGGAGGCTGGCGAAGGGCGAGGTGACGATGCGTCGGGAATGGTTCGAGTCGATGTGATCGCCGTCGGCACGCTACCTCTTCATTTACCTACGGGATTAGTTTTGAACCTTAATAATTGTTATTTGGTGCCAAGTTTGAGCATGAACATTGTATCTGGATCTCGTTTAATGCGAGATGGCTACTCATTTAAATCCGAGAATAATGGTTGTTCTATTTATATGAGAGACATGTTTCATGGTCATGCTCCGATGGTCAATGGTTTATTCCTAATGAATCTCGAGCGTAATGTTACACATATTCATAGCGTGAATACCAAAAGATGTAAAGTTGATAACGATAGTCCCACATACTTGTGGCACTGCCGCCTTGGTCACATTGGTGTCAAGCGCATGAAGAAGCTCCATGCTGATGGACTTTTGGAGTCTCTAGATTATGAATCATTTGACACATGCGAACCATGCCTTATGGGCAAGATGACCAAGACTCCGTTTCTCCGGAACAATGGAGCGAGCAACCAACTTATTGGAAATCATACATACCGATGTGTGCGGTCCAATGAGTGTTGAGGCTCATGGAGGATATCGTTATGTTCTCACTCTCACAGATGACTTGAGTAGATATGGGTATGTCTACTTGATGAAACACAAGTCTGAGACCTTTGAAAAGTTCAAGGAATTTCAGAATGAAGTAGAGAATCAACGTGACCGAAAGATAAAATTCTTACGATCAGATCATGGAGGAGAATATTTAAGTCACGAATTTGGTACACACTTAAGAAAATATGGAATCGTTTCACAACTAACGCTACTGGAACACCTCAGCGTACTGGTGTGTCCGAACGTCGTAATCGCACTCTATTGGATATGGTGCGGTCTATGATGTCTCTTATTGATTTACCGCTATCATTTTGGGGATACGCTCTAGAGACAGCTACATTCACTTTAAATAGGGCACCGTCTAAGTCCGTTGAGACGACACCGTATGAATTATGGTTTGGGAAGAAACCTAAGCTGTCGTTTCTAAAAGTTTGGGGATGCGATGCTTATGTCAAGAAACTTCAACCTGAAAAGCTCGAACCCAAGTCGGAAAAATGCGTCTTCATAGGATACCCTAAAGAAACCATTGGGTATACCTTCTACTTAAGATCCGAGGGCAAGATTTTTGTTGCCAAGAACGGAACCTTTACGGAAAAAGAGTTTCTCTCGAAAGAAGTAAGTGGGAGGAAAGTAGAACTTCGATGAAGTACTACCTCTTGAACAGGATAGTAGTGCAGCTCGGGAAAGTGTTCTGTGATGCCTACACCAACTGAAGAGGAAATTAATGATGATGATCAAGGTACTTCGGATCAAGTTGCTCGAACCTCGTGGTCCACAAGGACACGTTCCGCACTGCAGTGGTACGGCAACCCTGTCCTGGAAATCATGTTGTTAGACAACGGTGAACCTTCGAACTATGAAGAAGCGATGGCGGGCCCAGATTCCAACAAATGGCTAGAAGCCATGAAGTCCGAGATAGAATCCATGTATGAAAACAAAGTGTGGACTTTGGTGACTTGCCCGATGGTGGCGGCGATAGAAAACAAATGGATTTTTTAAGAAGAAGAAAGACGCGGATGGTAATGTCACCATCAATAAAGCAAGACTTGTCGCTAAGGGTTATCGGCAATTTCAAGGGATTGACTACGAAGAGACTTTCTCTCCCGTAGCGAAGCTTAAGTCCGTCCGAATCATGTTAGCAATTGCCGCATACTATGATTATGAGATATGGCAGATGGACGTCAAAACAGCGTTCCTTAATGGATATCTTAAGGAAGAGCTGTATATGATGCAGCCGGAAGGTTTTGTCGATCCTAAGAATGCTAACAAAGTATGCAAGCTCCAGCGATCCATTTATGGGCTGGTGCAAGCATCTCGGAGTTGGAACATTCGCTTTGATGAGATGATCAAAGCGTTTGGGTTTATGCAGACTTATGGAGAAGCCTGCGTTTACAAGAAAGTGAGTGGGAGCTCTGTAGCATTTCTCATATTATATGTAGATGACATACTTTTGATGGGAAATGATATAGAATTCTTGGACAGCATTAAGGCCTACTTGAATAAGTGTTTTTCAATGAAGGACCTTGGAGAAGCTGCTTATATATTAGGCATCAAGATCTATAGGGATAGATCGAGACGCCTCATAGGTCTTTCACAAAGCACATACCTTGATAAGATTTTGAAGAAGTTCAAAATGGATCAGTCCAAGAAGGGGTTCTTGCCTGTGTTGCAAGGTGTGAGATCGAGCTCAGCTCAATGCCCGACCACGGCAAAAGATAAAGAAGAGATGAGCATCCCTATGCCTCAGCCATAGGATCTATTATGTATGCCATGCTGTGTACCAGACCTGATGTAAACCTTGCCGTAAGTTTGGTAGGAAGGTACCAAAGTAATCCCGGCAAGGAACACCGGATAGCGGTCAAGAATATCCTGAAGTACACGAAAAGGACAAAGGACATGTTTCTCGTTTATGGAGGTGACGAAGAGCTCGTCGTAAAGGGTTACGTCGACGCTAGCTCCGACACAGATCTGGATGACTCTAAGTCACAAACCGGATACGTGTATATGTTGAATGGTGGAGCAGTAAGCTGGTGCAGCTGCAAGCAAAGCGTCGTGGCGGGATCTACATGTGAAGCGGAATACATGGCAGCCTCGGAGGCAGCGCATGAAGCAATTTGGGTGAAGGAGTTCATCACCGACCTAGGAGTCATACCCAATGCGTCGGGGCCGATCAAACTCTTCTGTGACAACACGGGAGCTATTGCCCTTGCCAAGGAGCCCAGGTTTCACAAGAAGACCAGGCACATCAAGCGTCGCTTCAACTCCATCCGTGAAAATGTTCAAGATGGAGACATAGAAATTTGTAAAGTGCACACGGATCTGAATGTCGCAGATCCGTTGACTAAACCTCTCTTGCGGGCAAAACATGATCAACACCAGAACTCTATGGGTGTTCGATTCATCACAATGTAAACTAGATTATTGACTCTAGTGCAAGTGGGAGACTGTTGGAAATATGCCCTAGAGGCAATAATAAAAGCATTGTTATTATATTTCCTTGTTCATGATAATTGTCTTTTATTCATGCTATAACTGTATTATCCGGAAATCGTAATACACGTGTGAATACATAGACCACAATACGTCCCTAGTGAGCCTCTAGTTGACTAGCTCGTTGGTCGACAGATAGTCATGGTTTCTGACTATGGACATCAGATGTCATTATAGCGGGATCACGTCATTAGGAGAATGACGTGATGGACAAGACCCAATCATAAGCTTAGCACAAATATCGTTTAGTTCGTTTTGCTAGAGCTTTTCCAATGTAAAGTATCTCTTCCTTAGACGGTGAGATGGTTTAACTCCGGTATACCGTAGGAATGCTTTGGGTGTACCAAGCGTCACAACGTAATCGGGTGACTATAAAGGTGCATTACAGGTATCTCCGAAAGTGTACATTGGGTTGACACGGATCGAGACAGGGATTTGTCACTCCGTATGACGGAGAGGTATCACTGGGCCCACTCGGTAATGCATCATCATAATGAGCTCAAAGTGATCAAGTGTCCGGTCACGGGATCATGCATTAAGGTACGAGTAAAGTGACTTGCCGTAACGAGACTAAGCGAGGTATTGGGATACCGACGATCCAGTCCTCGCAAGTAACATACCGTCGACAAAGGGAATAGCATACGGGGTTGCTTGAACCCTCGACATCGTGGGTTCATCCGATGACAACATCGAGGAGCGTGTGGGAACCAACATGGGTATCCAGATCCCGCTGTTGGTTATTGACCGGAGAGCGTCTCGGTCATGTCTTCATGTCTCCCGAACCCGTAGGGTCTACACACTTAAGGTTCGGTGATGCTAGGGTTAATAGGAAGACTTGTATGTGATTACCGAATGTTGTTCGGAGTCCCGGATGAGATCCCGGACGTCACGAGGAGTTCCGGAATGGTCCGGAGGTAAAGATTTATATATGGGAAGTCGTCAAGCGGACTCCGGAAAAGTTTCGGGTCTTATCGGTATTATGGAGGGTCCACCGGAAAGGTTCCGTGGGACCACCGGGAGGCCACCCTTTGGGGAGCCACTTGGGCTGCGTGGGAGGCAGCCAGCCCCTAGTGGGCTGGGCGCACCTCCCCTTGGCCCATGCGCCTAGGGGTTGAGGGGAACCCTAAGGCGCCCCCTTGCTTGGGGGCAAGCCCCTTCCCTTGGCCGCCGCCCCCCCTCTAGATGCATCTAGAGGGGCCGCCCTCCTCCTTCCCCTATAAATAGAGGGGTGAGGGAGGGCTGCAAACACCATTGAAGGCGCAGCCCTCCCTCCCCAACACCTCTCCTCCTCCGCATAAGCTTGGCGAAGCCCTGCCGGAGAACAACCACTCCATCTGCATCACGCCGTCGTGCTGCCATTGGAGTTGTCTTCCTCAACCTCTCCTTCCTCCTTGCTGGATCAAGACGAAGGAGACGCCATAAATCCCGTACGTGTGTTGAACGCGGAGGTGCTGTCCGTTCAGCACTTGGTCATCGGTGATCGGAATCACGTTGGGAACGTCTTCATCATCACCACTCCCTCGAACGCTTCCGTACTCGATCTACAAGTGGTATGTAGATGCAAACTCTCTCTCTTGACTCGTTGCTTAGATGAACTCATAGATAGATCTTGGTGAAACCGTAGGAAAATTTTAATTTTCTGCAACGTTCCCCAACACGAAGAAGATAAGTTACGCTACGCATGAACTCTAAGAAAACTATGATATTCAAGCATAATAATTAGGGGTACATTTAGTTATCATAGAGTACAGGGGGGGGGGCTCTGTCCAATGATTTAGAAAATCTCCTCCAACCACTCCTTTCTTCTCTTGTTATTCTTCTTGCTGGAGTTGACGGGCGACCGTCGGGGTCGACGTCCCCGGCAATGTTCCGGGAGACGAGGGTGGAGAAGGAACCGGAATTTGTGGGGACGAATGTACCGGCACTGGCGGTGAACCGGGACTCGCAGCACCCTGTCGTGCTATCGGTGTTTTCCTTTCCCGCGCTTGAGGAGGTCGACGGCTTCAGACGCCGATGAGTGGAGAGGGTCGTCGTGTGCCACAGACGGAGGCGCCGATGACGATGGCTACGATGAGTAGCGTTCTTGAGCCCTAACTTTTTCAGTTTCAAGTCCACACTCGACTCGCAACTAGAGCCCTACCTTTTTTTTTGCCATAGTTGCAATCCCACCCTGGACTCGCAACCGGGGCCCGACCTTTTTTGTCCCAGTTGCAAGTCCATCCTCGAGTCGCAACCGGGGTATGACATTTTTTTCTCAGTTACAAGTTCACCCTCGACTCGTAACTGGAGCCCGATCTTTTTTTGTCCCAGTTGCAATCCCACCCTCGACTCGCAACTCGGCCCGATAGTTTTTGTCCTAGTTGCAAGTCCATGCTCGATTCGCAACTGGGCCCGACCTTTTTCTGTCTCAATTGCAAGTTCACTCTCAACTCACAATTGAGGCTTGACCTTTTTTGGTCCTAATTGCAAGTTCACCGCTAACTCACAACGGGTGCCAACCATTTTTCTCCCACTTGCAACTCCACCCTCTACCTGCAACTAGGGCCCGATCTTTCTTAATCCCAGTCGCCAGTCCACCCTTGACTCGCAACTCCGGTCTAACAAATTTTATGAACATTCATCAATTTCATGAATGTGTAAAAATGAGACACATCCTTTTGAGTCATATGCTTTCCTATGTAAGGCTAGTTTGTTCACCAATTTGAAAAATGTCCGCGTTAAACAAAATGGTGTTCACCAATTCAAAAAATATTTGCTTCAATTTTGTTTTAGAATATCAACAGATATTATCATTTTCAAGTTTTTTTTACAAATTCAAAAATGTTAAGAGAATTTTTATATTTTATTTACTGGTTTGAAAAATGCCAGAAATTTTAAATACTGCTGCTGCTGGGCCTGATGTTTTTTCTGTCTCAACTGTCCCACTTGCAAGCCCACCTCAACCTGCAACTGGGACTAACCTTTTTTCACATTATGTAAACATTTTTTTAAATGTCACAGACATATTTTTGAAATTATTGAACAACTTTTTAAAGGGAATTTTAAGATGTGTGTTTTTAGCATTTTTTTAGTCTGGTCCTATATGACTTTCTCGATCTGCATGTGGCCTGGCCATTTTGCATGTGGTTTCTGTCCATGTGCTTTGGGTCATTCTTTAACAAATTTTCACGTGTGTGCTAGAGGAGAAGGGACACGAGCTCTCGCCTAGTAGTTCTTTTTAGGACAAAGTTCACGTGTAGTAGTAGTACTAGATGGAAACGCGCGCTTTGCTGCGCCCGTTTTTCATTGTTGTGAACCAATTTTCTATCAGTCAATTTGTTGTTTTCATTTATACATCTACTGTTTTCTCTGAAATATATAGGTTTTCTAGCATTGGAAAAACAATTATGCATATGACATGAGGAAACTTTTTGCGAGGCAATGGACTCAAATATCAGCTAATCACAATATTATTCATCTACTTTGAACCTCTGATCTGATATCAAACTTATTTAGTTCACAACTGATGTAGACTATCCTCTATATACTTCCCATTGTGCTTCTTGTACATGTATAGGAAATGGATGACAAAAGAACAAATATTGGAATAGTAGTTACAATTCAAAAATTCCTACGAATAAAGCACAAACTACATAGGTACATGCAGTCCTAATCATTCATCCACCACACCTGAAACCTGATAGCTAAGAAATGGGAGTACCAACAAAAGTAAAATCTTCCAACTTGCACACATCTAGAACCACAACACTCCGCCGCTCCCGAATTCCTAATTAGGTTGCATGGTATTTTTCCCTTCTGCGACTCCCTTCCAGAATTGAGAAAACCAAAGAAAGGTGAAAAATGACAAGGACTATCATTTTATGAAAGAGGTTATAAAATTACATGGAAGAAAAATACTGTCATCGACAAAAGCTTGTGGCAGCACTTCTTTGTGCTTGTTCTAACAGTTGCAATATGAGACCAACAATGGTTAGGCATTTTAGAAAGAAAATAGTGCAAGATCTTCCATCAGAAATAAAAGTTCATCCAAGGCAAAACACAGAAGGAAATACTAACTTCAGTAGAAAATCCTTTAATATCTCCTCGTCCCTTCCCTTCTGATCCTTTTCCTGCAACCAAAACCAAACAATAGTAAATCACTTCAGAAAGAAAAAAGAACAACAGTCAAAGGTCTTTCAAAAGAGACACATGGGAGATCATGGAATATTTGCAGAGCAATGACACTTTTAATCGGATCAGTTTAACAACGATCATTCCAAACCAATGCCAAATACACAAGGATAGTAACCCTCCTAACAAACTGATTTCAGTGGACAGAAAAGCATGCACTTCAACAACTTTCAATTGTCTTTGCATTTTCCATTACTAAGAACAGATTTTAAGCTTTAGCTCAAGCAACACTTGCGAGCCATACCGAACTAAACTTAATTGCAGATCTAAATATCAGGAAATACCATTTCCTACCTTACAGTGCAAAATTATACAGTGAGCCCAACATGCTTAAAAGTAACTTTTCCCCTAAAGGCTAACTATGTTTAGATAAATAAACATACATGATCAAGTCCAACATTCTCTAATATTTTAGCATACATGGGTAAAGAAACATATTAGTTTCTTATTTGATATGGTTCACAAGTTTGCAGTACAATATTTTTTTTGGCATAATATAATATGCAAACTCTCAGTTATTTGATGCATGCTTCTTCATGAAGGGCAAAAAATCTTGAATTGAACCTAAATTCTGAAAAATCTATTATTTTCAACAATGTATAATGTATAATGGCACACAATACTTGGAATGGTCAAATGGAGAAATTCAGCATACACTAATTTACCATTTATCCTCAAAGATCAACAAATGCAACAAAAAGAAATAGGGTAGTTTCATATATACTTGTTACCATGGAGAAGAAGACAGTGATTATGCCTTGTACCTAGTACCTTTATTCTTTTTTCTTAGCAATGCAAGAGAAAGATGCAAAGCATCTGCAACACCATAGATAAGTGTTGTTTCTTATATGATGAAATAAGTCCACCACCATTTTTTTAGATGATACCTACCGTCCATGAGAAAAAGCAGTAAAAGGATTTATGTTACCTCATACATATGGAAAATTTTCTTGAGATTTTCATAATATATGCGCCAGATTGCTTGATGGTATTGAAAATTCGATACTTCTTCCTATAATTGGTCAGATTTATGAAATTTTGAGAAAATAGATAACTTATGGAATAAATTTTGTGCGAAGGAGGGAGTACATTGAAGAACATGGAAAATGTTTTCAATGCACATATCCCATTGTGTGAGAAATAAAGGATGACAAATAAATGTACCCCGTGGCATAACCTTCTACTAATAAGAAAAAATAGAGAGAAAACTATTTTCTCTGTCCATGATGTGTATGTGTATTAAAGTCTGACTGTGATTATGCAATATATATATCAACTACTACCACATATCTATATTTCATTACCATGACATCAATAGTTATAACTCAATGGACTGGAAGTTTATTAGTGTTAGTGGCACAACACATGTAAATAAATAAACTGAAAACTATTTGTGATGTCTATGTAAAAATTGAACAGTTTAAGCAGTATATATCAAGAAAATTTATATTAAAATGATGAACATTATCACCAATATCTGTAATTTCATCCAAATAAAAGCGCAACTTATGTACTGAGTAGGAAACTGAACTTCATTGTTACATGTACCTTCAGATCACCTTTTGCCATGGGTTGTTGCCTTGTCGAGTTGTCTGTGATTTGTAAGTAAACCACTGGTGTTGCGTCATAATACTAAACACATGTAATTGATTTTACCATTTCAACACATAGCAATGTCCAAGCTAATCAAATATGAGTATTCAGATTTCACGTAAATGACAGTGAAAGTTATTGCGTGTTATAGAAAAGAAAAGAACCACACATACATAATAGGAGTTGTACTTCACAGTGGCTCATTGAGCAGACAAAATGCAAGTTACTAAAAATTACTGTGAGATGAAATTATGCAATGAACACATAATTTTTGTCATCGTCTCAATTCTCTTTTCCAATGGCAACCCAAAGAAAATGAAGATCAACAGAGATCAGACCACAAAGCAGGAATAATTGAAGAGCAGACTTATCCTAGGTACTTTTGCTTTTGCAGAATGCAACACAGGGAGGGGGGGAGGGCTCCGGGGGAAGGGGTGTGTGCCGACGGTGGCTCGCTGTAGATCGGCGCAGATGCAGGAGAAGTGGCCAGCCCAACTGGAGGACACACCGCTATGCAGGTTTCTATTGGGCTAGACCGTGTGCAGCTGGAGGCAGGAGGCGGTACTGTCACAGGACGCAACATACATGATTTGTTTCCATGGCCTCTCAACCCTAGCAATAGGAGGAGGCATCTGGGAGCAGCCACCGCGAGCGCGACGACTCAGGTGGATGCCTCTTTCCACCGCGGTGGATGGAGAGGCAGAGGGCGTGGAACTGGATCCCCTTGTTCTAGATCGCGCAAAGAGCAGAGGGGATTCGAGGGGCGGAGACGCCGCGCGGTGCAGCAGATAGATGAGGGCGGAGACGATGCGATGGCAGCCACGGCGACGCAGTAGAGGGTGGGGAGGGAATTGGAGCGGAGGAAGGAGATCGATGGGGGCGGTTGCGGCGTCAGCGAGAGAAGCGGGTGAGGAGAGGGATTGCGTTTTTTCCAGTTCTCCAGTTCCCTGCAGCATAGCTTCAAAAAAAAAAAAAGTTCCCTGCAGCATACGAACCGACTATACGTTACAGCAGTTTAATCGGCGGCTGATCGATCCTCGCTAGCCGCGATTCACCAGGAGGGTGGATTCCCTGGGAGCTTAGTAACTACTGTAGTTAGATGTCCACTCGTACGTGCGTTGAACGGACTCAGCCTACAGTGCACCGGCCTGAAACGCATTGTGATGGCTGGACTAATATATATCAACCCAAAAGCAAATAGACAAACAAGCCTTGTACTGCATACACTGGAGCGTTTGTCCCATCGACAAAGGCCACTATATGCGTTTTCTGGAGAGCAACATTATTCTTTCCTTTGCTCTACAACAGTTTGTTTTCACTGTGAATGCAATTTATTTTAGAACAGGAAGGTGAAAGTTCAGCAGAACACACAACTCGCCAACCTAGTTGTGTGTCCACCCTTGACACACAAACTTGCCCCGACTCCTATCTAGTTGCATGTCCAAACCAAAACTTGCAAGTTGCAACTTGCGCGATACAGTTGCATGTCTAACCCCAACATGCAACTTTCCCCGGCCCCTATCTTGTACTATGTCCATGCAAACCCACCCGACCCAGTTGCATGTCCAGCCCAAACATGCAAATCATGTCCGACCAAGTTGCATATCAACTCTTCGCACGCAACTCGTTCCCCAACCCAGTACCCTATCTAGTTGTATTTATTTTTTTGTAAATACATGTGAACTTTTGTAATATGCATTGTATATTTTTCTGTATATATGGGGAACATTATTTTTAACACGCACTGAACATTTTTTCAAATACATGATGAATATTGTTTTTCAAATATAGGCCCGAGCAATTTTAGAATACACGGTAAATATTTTTGAATTTCCTTCTGATCATTTGTCTAAATGGTATGCATCTTAAAAAAACTTACGTGAACATTTCTTTTACATTGCATAAACATTTTTTCTAGAAAATGTCATGATTGTTTTTAAATGCAGGAAGTTTCTTTAGAAAATTGTCAGGAACATTTCTTTGGATGTTAGGAAACTTTTCTTCATTCTATAATATGTTTTTAACATGAAAAACATTATTTTGAAATGCACGAACATTTTTTAATGTTGCAAACACATTTTTATAAAACATTTATGATTAAAATAATAATACACTCAATGTATTCGTATTTTTTAAAAATGTTTGGAATTTTCAAAAGTTTCCACACTTTTAAAAAATCAGGGATTTTCAAAAATTGTTCATGTTCTTCAAATTTTGTTTGTGAAGAAATTGTTCGGAATACCAAATTTTGTTCTTTAAAAGAGTGTTCGGAACTACAAAGTTTATTCACATTCTAAAAATTCTGTTCAAAATTTTCAAATAGTTTGTGTTTTAGAAAATATTCGACATTATAAATTTATTCATAATTTGCAAAAAAAGGTTTCAACAAATTGCAAGATTGTCACCACTTGCATGAGTGGTAAGCTATATCAAAAATTGCAAGATTGTCTTATAATCTCGACGGCCTGCTATGTTCTTATATCTCCCGCATTTGGCAGACCGTCTACGTGGTTGTGAGAGTGAGTCACTTCTGGAGTGTCACTTTTGTAGTGTTCGTATCGGTTTTTGCCTGGTTTTCTGTAAATTAACTGGACAATTCTCTTCTTCTTAATTAATCGAAGAGACAATCCTTTTGCCTCCGTTTTGAAAAAAAATAGCTATTGGATGTGGCAGGAGCGTGTGCAGACTAGTGTGTGATTGCGAGTTCTAATCCTGTACGGCGCACTGCATCAGTTGCATATTTTTTGTCGCCCGAAGGAAAAAGATAAATGAATGACGCGAAAATAAAATAAATAAGAACCTCTGCTAGTGTCACAATATTTCGCCTTTTCTTGGTAGTTTTCGTGTGTTTCACCGCAACTAATTCAGATTTTTGCTACCCAGGATACGGAGGTTATTTCTAGTATACTGTGTTAATAATTAAAAAGATGTCAAATAAATCTAAGGTACCATGGCATCTTATCTTTTTGTGCATATAAGATGAGCCATCTGAGTGTGTTTACAGACGTTATCCTACGAAACGAAACTGCGAAAGTTTCATGAAAAAAGAAACTTTGTGGACAGTTTCTCTCGTTAGTCTATTCCTCGTTCAGTGTCAGTAAGTTTGTGCGTTCTGGCATGCAGAAACATTACCCTTATCAAGTGAAGTCACGCTGCAACTTTACCCTGAATCAAGTGAAGTCACGCTGCAACTTTACCCTTATCGCGTTGCAGATCACGTTGTAGTCAGTGTGATCTGCAGTAAGTTTGTGAGATCCAACGTGAAACAGCTCTCCCAATGCATGCCAGCAAGGTGAACCTCCATGTTCGAATGCAGAAAAGAAGCTACCAAACACCATTGATCATTCAAACATTCCAATCATCCTACCCAAGCATGATTATCAAGCATAATTTTGGTTCAAATTCGAAAAAAAAAACTAATCATCAAGCAAAGCAAGCTACTAGCTCACAATTCTGAAGAAGCTAATCGAACACCACGAATTCTGAAGAAAAAGAAGCTAATCGAACACCACGAACATTCTAACTAAGCTGATGACAACCGGCAAGTACTGATCTAGTCGTACACAGTCAGCTTCTGGTACTCGTCGCCGGCGATGGCCTGCATCATGATGGCCTCGGGGTTCACCACGCCGTCGTTCTGCAGGAAGATCTTGAGGAAGTTCTTGGAGAAGCCGCTCACCATGGCCACCCCGGCTGCGTCGACGTCACCGGCGTCGACTTGGAGTCGCGCAGGTTCCAGAAGATGATCTGCGGCACCACATCGCCGTACCCTGCGTCCCTGAACTTCTTGCAGATCACGTTGTAGTCAGTGTCCCAGGACCCGGACGATCGCCGCGATCCGTAGTATCCACCGCCGCCGTGCCCCGACGCCTGGTTGAACTCCATGTCGCTGTACACGAACACGGTCCTGATCATCTTCTCCGGCGCCAGCCGGGCGTTCACGGCCGTGCGGAGGATCTGGTCGAACACCGCCTGGAAGTTGGTGCTCATGTTCCATTGCATGCGCTTAACGAAGGCCATCTTCTTGGCAAGGGTCTTGCCCTTGATCAGGTGGATCTCGGGGGTCGAGCTGAAGGTGATCACCTTGCCCGCCCATGGCTCCTCGCTGAGCTCCGACGTGAGCACGCCCAGCGCGACGCACACCTCCATCGGGGTGCCGTTCATGCTGCCGGACACGTCACAGACCGAGATGCAGTTGCGCAGCGACCCCTTGGAGCGGAGGTCGTCCACCATGCGGCGCCACTGGAGCTCCGACACGTTGTCCTCCACGCCGCGGTAGGCGGATGCGGCAATCTCGTGCGGCAGGAGCGCGCCCGCCGAGATCTTGGCCTTGCCGTCCTCCACGTCCTCCAGGTACTTGTCGAAGCGCGCCTCGTCGTGCTTCTTGAAGAGGAACTTAGCGCGCCGCATGGCCACCGAGGCCACGCGGTTGTAGGGCAGCTCCGACCACCGCTGCGCGCTCATGTACACCTCCGGGAGCTCCAGGACCTTGCGCAGCGGCACGAGCACCTCGCGGCGGAGGCGGCGGAGGGCCTGGTACGTGTAGTGGTCATCCGAGAGCTGGGCGAGCTCAGGGTCCGAGTCGCGCGGGAAGAGGCGGCGGGCGATGGCCTCGCAGAGCAGCGTGGTGCGGTCAAACGACGAGCCCGGCGTGGGGCACCACTTGGCGGCGAGCCCGATCTTCCTCTTCTTGCCTTTGGGGGCCAGCTGCTCGAGGTCCGAGGCAAGGAGCGCGGCGAAGAACTCGGCGACGGCGTCGAACAGGAAGCGGTAGGCGCGGTCGCCGTAGTACGTCTCCAGCGACTGCACGGCGAGCTTGGCCACCTTGCGGACCTTCTTGGACATCCGCCGCGGCTTGTTCGCCGTCTTCTCCGCATCAACCTCCATCGCCTCCGGCTTCGGCTCCTCGGCCGCGACAGAGGCGGCCTCCACCTCCACGGGCTTGCCTTTGACGAACTTGGAGAGGGCGGCCGAGAGGAAGTCGCCGAAGGTGGCCTTGGCCGGCTCGGGCGCCAGCTCGCGGGCGCGCTTCCGGCCGGCGAGCCTGGCGCGGAGGCCCTCCCGCTGCTGGGCCAGGGCCTTGGCCTTCCTGCGCACCTTGTCGGCCTCCACTCCGGCCTTGGCGACCTTGCGCACGTCGGCGCCGTGGATGAGGCGGAAGAGCAGCTCGGGAAGTCCTTGAGGTAGCCGAACTCGGCGAGCGCGGCGACGTTGCAGGCGAGCGTCCTGGGGTGGTTCTCGTGCATCCAGAGCGCGGCGGCGTAGAAGCCCTCCTTGTCCGACTTGCCGGTGCCGCGCACGCCGCGGAGGTTGCAGGCGAGCTTGAGCGCCGTGAGCGCGTCGTGGGTCCAGGCGGCGGCGAGCAGGGAGCGCACGCGCTCCGGCGGCGTGTCGGGGACCACCTGGAAGAAGAAGTCGAGGCAGGGGTTGCCCGAGTTGGCGTACGTGGCGGAGCAGTTCTCCGTGAGCGCCCTCCGCGGCTTGAGCGCGGCCTTGATCTCCTCGGCCGACGGCGCGTTGAAGGCCGCGTCCAGGAGGTCGAGGAACGGGTGCGACGCGTCGGTGTCGTCACCGGCGGCGGCGGCAGTGGCGGGGGACGGGCGTGCGGCACGGATGAGGGGAGGGCCGAGGAGGAGGCACGGCGCCGCGGCGGCGGCTGGCTCGGTCTCCGTCGCCATGGCTGCTGCTGCGCTAGGGTTTCGGGGGATCGATCGGGCTCGGGGGAGAAGATCGGATGATCTGACGGGAGGAGGGAGGCAGGCGGCTGGGTTCGTTTGTTATATGGGGCCAGGCTGGATCTGATCCGTCGCTCGAACCGACATGGCGGGTGGACGGCGCAGATTCGTTTTGTTTCTTCTCGTTCGCATGGGCATCTACTAGGTGCAAACCGACTTACCCCTGTCATTATGCGTGGTTGTTAAGTTTGGTTATAACCAGTAGAATGCCCCACGGGCCTTTTAATTTTGTTTTGATTGCATATATATACATGTATGGTTGTACAAAACTCGATGATTTTTTGGCCCCTTCCAACGACATCACCTCGACACCCTTGCTAATTGAGTCCTTTTCTCCATCTTCATCCCTCTCATACTCTGCAGAAATAAAAATATATAGAAATACGTGTAAGAAATATATAAAGAAGAAAAATTATTTGTATGCATCTCTTCTCATTTTGTAAAGGGCAACGCTACGCGTCCGCCGGTAGATGTCTAGTAATCCACCATCTTGACAGCCGTCAGATCTCTGCGCGCGAGCCGTCCGATCTAACTCCTCGCACGCGAGCGTCGCCTTCCTGACACATTAATTCCTGAAACAACAAACCAGTTGCAAAAACAATTCCTAAAACAATGATCACGTTGCAGAAATAATTCCTGAAACAACGACTGCATTGCAGAAACAACTACCATGTTGCAAAAATTTGGAGACTGCAGAAACAATTCCCGAAACAACGGCCGGGTTGCAGAAACAATTCCTGAAACAACAGTTGCATTGGAGAAATAACTACCATGTTGCATGCGCCAAGCACGTCGCCGCCGACCGCAACAGAATAATAGCACCGCCACTCCGTGGCTGCTGGGGTTGTAGAAGCACCGTTGTTGCAGAAAACTTGTTGCAGGAAACTGAGCTCGAGGAGGCGGCAGCGATGGCTATCCGCGCCGGTGCTCCCCGAGCAGCGGGATGACAACGGACGCGGATGCTGGTGCTCCCGGGGATGGCAGACGCGGCTCGAGATCTTGTTTGAGATGCGGCGGAGGAGGAACTTGGGCAGGATGGTGGCAGGAGAAGAAGAGAAGGGGCATGGCTGACGGAGGCCTGGTTATCGTCATGCCCACCGGCAACGGGATGTAGACCGGGGAACGAGGAAAAATGACGCACGAGCGGAGGAGGAGATAAGGTTTGAGAAAAGGGAAGGAGACTCAGCTCCACATGTAGCGCGGAGAAGGCGGCGGACGCGGCCGTTGTCATCCGCCAGGTGATGGTAAGCGTTTTCCTTTTGTAAAACACAAGTTTTTAATCTAATCCATCATAAAGCTTTGTCAATCCACCATCATTCGAAGGCATCGGGTTTTTTCTCTGATATAAAGTGAACACATAAACGCATATTGAAAATAAACATACTCAATTGGTCCATTGCTAAATGCGAGTAGGTAACCCTTTTTAGCCGGGAGTGAGTGACACTGGTAGAAAAAGGGCCTATTGTCCTGGTTGGTAATGGTCTTTAGTCCCGGTTCCTGAATCGGGACTAAAGGGTCGGTACTAATGCCCTGGCCCTTTAGTCCCGGTTCAGTCCAGAACCGGGACAGATGAGCTTCCATGTGGCCTGTGCGCTGAGCCCAGGCAGGAGGGCCTTTGGTCCCGGTTGGTGACACCAACTGGGACCAATTGGCATCCACGTGTCAGCATTTCTGTGGCTTGGGTTTTTTTTTTGAAAAGAGGGGGAGGGGGGGGGTTTGGGGGTTTTGGGGGTTTAATTTAGGTGTTCAATATATTGTGTTAGCTAGCTAATTAATAGAGAGAAGTGTCCTCTCTTTTGTCCGTGCTTGGTCGACGCTACGTACTATACATACGTATAGACAGGACTAGCTAGACACGCTAGCTAGCTAGTAAGCAAACAAAGGAAACAGAAGATCGTCATGAACATATATGCATACAGAGAGAAGGGATATCGACCACCTCTCCTTCTCCGAGAGATTGGTCGAACAACAAGTTCTCGTATATCTATCCGACACTACTGGCTACATATATACAATAATTATCTTTTACAAATATAATCTCCTAACATACGGACGCGTGGTCCACATAGTATTCTCCGTCTTCAGCGATCACGTGGTCAAGAAAGAATGCCGTAATTCCTCTTGAATTGCTGCATGCGATCTGGTGCTAGGAGTTCATCCCGCATCCGAAACATCTAATTTTAAGAAGGGGTCAATACATATATATATGAATGAATGAAACTCAACACAAATGATGGTAATAAAATAAAATTGTGAATATTGTTATTTACGCACTTCATATTGTTTGTCGAGTAGCCCGCTCACAGGTCGTGTGGCGGATGGACTCGCAAATGTAGTATCCACAGAAATCATTCCCTTGTTCCCGCCACAACCACTTTACAAGAAATAGAGGTCAATCAAACTGATAATTAGCAAGGATGCTAAATGGTATTGATGAAACTAGCGCTTGAATCACTAGGAGATGCGTGGAATATGCTACTATAGTACTTACTTTCGGTGTCTAAATTGCAGCTTCTTCGGCAGTCCGGAGCTTTTTGGTGAATTTTCTCCAAACCCTGCCATACAAGGAAAACAATTACTTGATATCAGAAATGAACAAAGTTGCTGATATGATGTATAATGATCGATTTAACTTACTTCTCGAGCATTTCAGTCATGTCCGCATACTCCTTGGGATCTTTTCGTCTCGAGTCTAAGACAGTTACTACTCCCTGCTCAAGCTTAATCTCTAGGAGAATATAGTGATAGCTGCGCACGCATGCATAAGTCATCAATATTACATTACTATAACCTGGACTAATAAGGGAAACCGGATATGCCACAAGACAGTAACACTCACTTGAAGTTGTAAGGAAAGAGTATTATATCTTTGTGTTCATTTATTACCAACGATTGTAGCAAGTTGGCCTCGATATTTTCGGCATGATATTTAACCTCAGTTGCATCTATGAGATATGTGTTAATGAACCCAATATCACCCACTTGTCTTTTCTTCAATTCGGCGATCTTCAATCTGCATAATATAGTGAGGATAATTATAAATACATGCAATGAAAGAGCTGAGGTATATAAAGAGACTTAATGACATAAGTAGTACTACTTACAGACAGTAGCAGGTGACCGTTGCTTTATCGATGGCCAGTTGATTGAAAAACTGATAGAACTCCTCAAATGGAATAGGCAACAGTTCAATTCCAACGAGGTCATGCTCCTTTTTAACTCTCACATACAAAGTACTCCTCCTCGGACTCTCTGCAGGTTTTCATGTACCAATCATGCAATCTTCGCATCATCGTTGATAGAGATCTTTCATCTTTGACGAGAGGCTTCCCGTACTTGTATCTTTGTATCTGCACCTCCAAGAAATCATAATGTACATCGTCGGACAGGTAATCTCCAGGATTGCTATAACCGGGCACAATCCTCGGATCGACGATGTCGCTAGCAGGCACCTTGAGCGGGGGGCACGATTGCTTCGCTTGTTCGCCGAGCTGGGCAATTTGTTTCCCAGCTCGTCGTTCTTCCTTTGATCACTGACAATACTTCCCGACCTCTCCGCTTCGGCAAATGCCTTTCCAATAATGCGCTCATAGTTGCCTTTCGGCGGAGACTTGGGTGGTTTTGTCAGGGCAGCCAGAGTGCGCTTCGCTTTCACCGGATCTACCTTCTGCTCCGGAGGTGGACGTCTTTGTGCTTTCAACCCTTGAAACCAGTCCTTCACTTCGGTTCACGCGATCTTCGCCTTCTCCTCCAGGGTCATCTCGTATAGTAACTTCTCTGGAGTCTTTAGAGAAGGACCGAATCTATATGTCCTCCCGCCTTTGGCTGTACTGCTAGACGCCGGCAGAGCAGATGGAGCGGATGTCTTCTTTCCTTGCTTACGAGGCGGAGGAGAAGGACTACGACGCGCCGGAGCAGCCGGAGCGGCGGCGGGTCTCTTTCGCCCTCGGCCGACGAGGCGGAGAAGGAGGAGGCTGGCTGCTCGGGGCACAAGCGCAGGCGGAGAAGGAGGCGGAGTGCCGCCACACGCCGGAGAAGGAGCCGGCCGAGTGCCTGATCGTCACTCACGGAGGAGGAGGCGATGGAGGAGGCGGAGTGCCTGACTCACGGAGGAGGAGGAGGAGGCGGAGGCGTCCAGTTCGGAAGGTTGATGAGATCCTTCCGCCATAGGCATGGAGTCTTGAGCGTAACCCAGCCGAGTCTCCCCTTCACCCGTAGGGTGGTCAAGCCGAGGTCCTCAAATCCCTCGATTATTTCATCCACCATCACCCTAGCATATCCTTCGAAATCGGCGGCAGTGAAAAGTTGCGCCGGATTTAGTAGGATAAACAGAGCCAACAGCCGCCTTGACCTTCGAATTCATCCATTGCGCCATAAGGTGGCAATTTTCAGCCTCCGTGATAGCATCCACGGGATAGCTGGCAGGAGCTGTCAAGGCATGCTCCGGCTGAAGCAGCTCGGTGGAAGCCACACTGCTTCTCCGCTGAGATGGCGGGGTAGCTTAGGAGGAAGCTTTGGCAGGTCGTTTGCTGCGATTTTCTTCTCGTTCCTCTATCGGTTGTACCCTTGCATGCAGCGCCTGCAGTTCGGTCTGCTGCACTTTCTTCCTCCTCTCCTAGCATTTGCAACCGCCTGCGTCCGGAAACCCAGCCTTCCAAGAAACGAAGCCTGGCGTGCCTCGTGTATGTCCAGGGTGCTCAGGATTCCCGAGGGCCATTGTGAGCTCGTCGTTCTCTCTGTCTGGAAAGAACGTCCCTTGCTGCGCTGCTTCGATATATTGCTGAAGCCTCTTGACTGGTATGTCCAATTGATCGTCCGTCCAAATGCACTTCCCTGATATAGGGTCCAAGGTTCTGCCAGCCCCGAAGAACCAAGTCCGGCAACGGTCTGGCCAGTTCATTGTCTCTGGTTTGATCCCTTTATCAAGAAAATCATTCTCAGCCTTGGCCCACTTAGGCCGGGCTACGAGGTAGCCACCTGACCCCGTGCGATGGTGAAGCTTCTTCTTCACAGCATTTTGCTTCTTTGTCGCCGACATCTTTTTACTCTTTTCCGATGTCTTGTGGGCCACAAATGCGGGCCAGTCATCTCTGATATTCTCATATTTGCCCTTGAATTCTGGGTTCTCTTTTTTATCGACAAACTTATTCAGGAATTTCTTCCAATTCCTGAATAGGTCTTCCATCTTCTTAAGAGCAAAAGACTTGATTAATTGCTCAACTGGCTTCTCCGGATCATCCTCTGGCGGTAGGGTGAAAATTTGACTTTAGCTCAGTCCAAAGATCATTTTTCTGCATATCATTGACATAAGACACCTCAGGGTCTTTGTTCTTAGGCTTATACCATTGCTGGATGCTAATCGGGATCTTGTCCCTAACCAGAACCCCACACTGAGCAACAAATGCCTTCTTTGTCCGGATGGGTTCAATCGGTTGGCCGTCGCGTGAGATTGCTATGATCTCAAACCTTTCATCCGAGCTCAACTTTTTCTTCGGGCCCCGTCTCTTTACCGAAGTTGTGCTTGATCCGGAGGGCTAGAAAAAAGAACAAAGACGAGAGTTAATTAATATGTGTACATACCAAAACAATGAATGCATCAATTAGCTAGTCAGCACAGGCTTAACTAATATATATACCTGGTCGGACTCGGTTCGGTCACCGGAGCCGTCCTCATGGTCTACTTCTTCTTGCACCGGCATTGGGTCATCGGAGCCATCATAATCATAGCCACCGCTTCTTCACCCTCTCCTTCCAGACCATCGGTGTCGTTGAGAAACATCAACGAGCAGACGACATCACTTCCTTCCGCGATTATGTCCCTCAACAACGCTTCTTGTGCTTCGTCTCGGGGGGTGTCCATAGTTTCTACAAATATTTACAACATGGCAATTATTATTCAAACATGACAGATATGGATATATTAGTGGCAAACGTAGAACTAGCTAGGTAATCACAATAAGGAATTATATGAATTAGTGGCCTCGACGTTGCTTCTCTAGGGTTTCGGGTGGCCTCGACAACGCTTCAAGGGTTAGGGGTGGCCTCGAGAACGCTTCAAGGCGGGGGTAATATCGACCCCCCCCCCCCACGTGTTGAAGCTATCGGGAGGGGGTATATCGACAACAACGACATACGTACATGGGAAAATAATATGCTTGTTTTTTCGTTATTAAAAATAAATTAAGAAATCGGGAGGGTATATCGACAACAACAACATTTACACTACATCTATGTCCCACAAGTGACGTGGGCATCGACGCCCGCGTCACTTGTGGGACGTGGATGTAGTGTCCGACACCGATGGCCACATGTATCTCACACCGACGATACTTGTTATTTAATTAGGGTTTCCTCTACCGCTTGGCGACCCTCGACGACCCTCGTTCCCGATAAAAAAAAGAGGAAGAAGAAGAAAAAAAAGAGGAGAAGAAAGAATAGAGGAGAAGAACTCATCTATTCTTTCTTCTCCTCTTTTTTTTCTTCTTCCTCTTCTTTTTTTATCCTCTTCTTCCTCTCATGTTCGACGACCCTTGACCCCGATAACATTTTTTTCCCAGATAACATTTTTTTCTCCGAGAGAGTTAGTGTTGCCGAGTTAACCGGAGGGGGAATGTCGGTGTCAAAACCGGCGGATCTCGGGTAGGGGGTCCCGAACTGTGCGTCTAGGCGGATGGTAACAGGAGACAAGGGACACGATGTTTTACCCAGGTTCGGGCCCTCTTGATGGAGGTAAAACCCTACGTCCTGCTAGATTAATATTGATAATGTGTGTTACAAGAGTGGATCTACCACGAGATCAAAGAGGCTAAACCCTAGAAGCTAGCCTATGGTATGATTGTTGTTCGTCCTACGGACTAAAACCCTCCGGTTTATATAGACACCGGATAGGGTTAGGGTTACACAGAGTCGGTTACAAAGGTAGGAGATCTACATATCCGTATCGCCAAGCTTGCCTTCCACGCCAAGGAAAGTCCCATCCGGACACGGGACGAAATCTTCAATCTTGTATCTTCATAGTCTTGGAGTCCGGCCGATGATGATAGTTCGGCTGTCCGGACACTCCCCAATCTGGAACTCCCTCAGTAGCCCCTGAACCAGGCTTCAATGACGATGGGTCCGCCGCGCATATTGTCTTCGGCATTACAAGGCGGGTTCTTCCTCCGAATAATTTATAGAAGATTGTGAACACCAGGATAGTGTCCGGCTCTGCAAAAATAAATTCCACATACCACCGTAGAGAGAATAATATTACACAAGATCAATCTGCTGACATATTTTGTGGCGTGACGTCGCACCACTACAAGCCTTTATTCAAATTGTTTTTACTGTTCCACCTCAGCGCGTTTAGCGAAGCGTTTTCCTTGGTACGTCTTGTCGAGGCAGAGATCGTGTTCCCCTTATTCCGAGATTCCCATCAATACGGACGTGGGTAATCCAAACGCGCCATTGATTGTGGCGCTTGGGAGATAAGCGAGTTTTACTGTGCGGTGGGGACACATGTTTTTGTCCGCCCATATAAGGGGATAAGGATCCAGCCCCTTTTACCTGCGCCTTCTTCCTCCTTGGCTTATCCATCTCCGCGAACTCGAGCTCCAGCGCCCAAGTCCGCACTTCTCACCTCAACCTTCTCCAACTATGTCCGGAGCCGGAGGCAAGTGGATGGCCTCCTCCGTCACGGAGGGGCAGATCCAGAAGCTGCGCGACGCCGGATATCTGTCCAGCAACATCGCGCATCGGCTCCCCGACGAGGGAGAGCTCGTCCCCAACCCCAGGCCCCATGAGAGGGTAGTATTTCTTCCCCATTTCCTCCGCGGACTGGGCTTCCCGCTTCATCCCTTTGTCCGGGGGCTCATGTTCTACGGCCTAGATTTCCATGATCTGGCCCCGAATTTCATCCTCAACATCTCGGCGTTTATCGTGGTATGCGAGGCATTCCTTCAAGCATCCAGCCCCACTTCGCCAGGCTCAAGACCTTGATGTCAAGCCGAAGGTTGTGAAGAGCAGCCAAGCAGAGTGCGGAGGCGCCATGGTGGGCAGGATGTCCCACGTTACGTGGCTGGAGGGTACTTTCGTGGAAACCATCAAGGGGTGGCAATCGGGTGGTTCTACATCACCGAGCCGCGTGACCCTGATTGGGCAGCGGCCCCCGAATTTAGATCTGGTATTCCCACACGGCTCTCCTCCTGGAAAGAGAGTGGCCGAATTTGGGGGGATTCGGAGGAGCTGACTGGACTCCAAGCCTGTATCCAGAAGCTGGTGGACAAGAAGCTCAAGCTTGTCAACGTAGTCCAGGTCATGCTCATCCGCCGGATTCTGCCGTGCGGCCGACGGGCTTTAATATGTGGGAGTTTGATCCGTGCAGTACTGCACTCGAGCGGCTCTTCGACACTCACGCACGAAGATGTCCGGAAGGTGCTGTTCATACGCCGAAGCTCCGCATCCGCTACCGAAGATCGCGGATTCTCGCTCGCAGTGTCCAGCCGACGAGGTAAGTGATTTCACCACTTCTTTTCCATAGTTTGGCTCTATGCGGATCTAAACTCCCTTGCCTTTGATAGGAATGGCTGGCGAAGGCGAACGGATTACCTGTCCGGCCCCATTGCGGAGAGGACCCAGTGGACGCCCGCCTAATCAGGGCTGCTGGCTCCGGCACCACGTGGTGCCAGAGAAGAAGGCCAAGAAGACGGCCACGAGGACTCGGAAGAGTTCCCGTTTTCAGGTGCTATCGGATGATGAATCCGAGGCCGACTCCTCCCACCAAGGTGAGGGGGAGAAGAAGAAAGCCTCTCCCCCAGCGGGGGGAGGAAAGAAAAGGAAGGCCTCCCCAACAAGGGAGGCCGAAGGGTCCAAGAAGGGAAGAACTCTTCCTCCGGACTGCTCCGCCAGCGCCAGTGACGACGACGAAGACTGGCGTCCAAGGGCCAAGCCCCTAACGAGATCGTAAGTATTCGGACTCCCGAATAACCTCAAGGTTTTTGTTTTCGGCACATAACGTCTTTCTAATGCCGCATACAACCCTGCAGTCCGCCCAAGGATGATCTTCCCGTTTAAATCGGCGGGTCCTTGCGCGTCGGATATGGATTCCCTTCCGACTGCCTCCACCCCCCGTGCCGCGGACGACGCCGAGGTGGGATCCCAGAAAAGGACCCACCAGGAGGGGGAGGCCCCGGAGGTGCCGCAGGACACGCTCCCGGACTGTGCACCGGACTCAGCCCCGGAGGTCGCAGTGGCTCCGGAGTCCGGCGGGCGACCCCTTCGTAAGAAGGGAAAGACCGAGACGCCGGCTGCCTCCGTCCAACCGGAGGTGCCGGATAATTTGCTGGAGGCACTCAATGGCGCCTCCATCGAAGAGGAACACCGCACTGTTATGAGTGCGGTGATTCAGAAGGTTCAGCTTGCCAAGAGCGGGCTGACCGAAGCCTGCAATAGCCTTCTAACAGGCTTTGAGGTAAGAATTTCAATATATGTAAAATGGTACCGCATAGACAGTAGCTCTCGATGCTCGGTTCGGTGTTCGGAAAGAAAAGCCGGACTGAGGATCTTTAGAAAGATAAACGCAGGAGCCATAAAAATATGTCAATATGGGATTGCAGGCTGTGCTGCTGACCTCCGCCGTACTGACTACGGAGGTCGATACTTTGAAGGAAAACCTCGAGCGGTCCGAGAACGAGCTCGGCCATGCCAAGAAGCAACTCAAGGAAAAAGAAGGTGAGTAATACCTTATGAAAATTGTACCTTACAGAAAAGGATTTGGTTGCAAGAAAAATGACAAGGATAACGTGGGTATTGTAGGGGCCGCTAACGAGGTGGCGACCCTGAAGAGGCGGTGGCCATGGCCGAGCGTAATGCGGCCGCGGAACGCACCGAGCGAGAGAAGCAGAAGGCGCGGGTGGCGGAGGTACAGCAAGAGCTCCAGGATCTCGTGAAAAAACATGAGAACTTGGAGCGTGACTCGAAGACTCGAGAGTCTGAGCTTGTAACGGCTCTTGAGAGTGCCAAAACCGCTAAGGCCAAGCCTACAAGGCCCTCCAGAGATTGAAGCGATGAAGAAAATAGCAGCAGGTAAGGCATTTTCATGCAGAGTAAGCATGTGAGTGTTAATTACCTGTTGCTTACCCGAATTGGAGCTCTGTAGGCGTTTCGCAGAGCTTCCTCAAGAGCGTGTCCGATGCTGCCGCATTCTACCGGGCCGAGGAGGGAGCTCAACGGAGAAGGTCTTCTGGTCTCGGTATCGAGGCCGGACATCCAGTGCCTTAGCGACCAGTGAAGCAGCTGGTCGAGCTCCACAAGGCGGCCAAACAGGCCATGAAGGGCCTCATAGTTCGGCTGTGGCCTAAGGAGGCCATGCCTGGGAGCTACTTCGGCCTGGTGCGGCGGCTGGTGGATGCATGCCCGTGGGTTGAAGTTATCAAGCATTCCGCTTGTATCGAGGGTGCCCGTCGGGCCCTTGCCTGCGCAAAGGTGCACTAGGGCAAGATGGATGCCCAGAAGCTCGTGACGGACCCGCCACCAGAGGGCAAGGAGCATCGCACGCCCGAGATGTATTATAAGAGTGTCTTTGAAGGGCGCCCAGACTATTGCGGGTGAGTGCTCCAAAGATGTAATATTTGAGTAGACTCGCATTTTGTTATCCCGCGCGCTGAAAACTTAGTTCATAAGCGCTAAGCAACGCTTGTTAATTTAAAATATTACCTTACATGCGGCTGTTTATTAAATCGAGAGATGGCAAGTCGTCGGCTTCAGCCCCCATGCCACGAAGTCTTTGGGGTGTTCGGGATAAACTTGAGCGCTCTTGTTCCCATTTTTGGGTCCATCTATGGAGGCGCTCAACACAACGAACAAGGCAACCGGACTTATAATGCTTGAACACTCTCACTTAGCCATAGAATTCTATAATTTTAAATTTCGGCGAAGCCCCTAGTCTTCGGAAGGCCGAATTTGGGGCGCTATCCACGCCTTGGCCGGACAGTATCCGGCTCCTCGCTCTAAGCGGCATAAGTCTTTAAGGACTCACAGAAAACCTCTCGAACAGCGACCGGTCTCTCGCCTCATCATGACGGTCAGTTTTAGCTTTCTCCACTGAGGCGTTAACCCAGCCGAACTGGGGCGGAATCGCAGTGGTTCTCCCGGTGCTACCTTAGCCGATATAACGGAACGTAAGGTACCAAAACACGGAGCCGGGCAAACCCAACTATTGACCCAAGACATGATTCGGAGCCGATGCATATAGTGCTATAAGTTCGGGGTGCCGCACTTGTGAAAGTGTTCGGACTCGTCACACCATAACGCGGGGAACATAAGCCCCTGGTGTATATAAGCCGTACCAAAGTGTACGGATGCAACATGTTGTGAATGAACATATGTATGAAAAAGAAATGCAATTATAAGCAAAAAGGTGCTGCATTGTTTTAATCAATAAGTGCTGCTACGAATGCAGAACGATACAAATAGTGTGATAAGCAAGGTAGGAGACTGTTAAACATGTCCCCTTCCAGGGGTAGGCTGCAGATTGGTGTATGAAAATGCTCGTAATGGAGACCACTTGTATATTCGTTGTAGCCTTTATCCTTCCCTGGCTGTTGCATCGTGAGTTCGATAGGTCTGCTGCCGGATAGGGCTTTTGACAAACGGAGTCCTGTGGTTAAAAAGTAAAAGGTAAAAAGAAAAGAAAAAGGAACGACACACTTGAGAGCCCCTTGTGTGGTTGAGCCTCACCTGGGTGTATTGTGGTCGTGCCCCCTCCCCATGCCCATGGTATCTTTAGAGCGTAATGGTGTAATGCCAAGGACCTGCTTGACGTTTCGCAGAGCTAGGGTTGGGGCCGCATCGCTACGCGTGCTTGGAACGATGCTGTGTGGTCTTGTGGTAAGTTACTCCGGCGCTTGTTGTGTCCGCCGCTTAACGGCGGATTCGATAATTGCCTTAAGAGGCTGCATTGCACTTCTGCCGCGAGAGCCGCTGTATGTTCCTCCGTGCGGAGGGAACGTTCAGTGTTTCCGTTGACCGTAATGACTCCTCGAGGGCCTGGCATCTTGAGCTTAAGGTATGCGTAGTGCGGCACCGCGTTGAACTTTGCAAACGCGGTACATCCGAGCAAGACATGATAGCTGTTGCGGAACGGGACTATGTCGAAGATTAACTCCTCGCTTCGGAAGTTATCCGGGGATCCGAAGACCACTTCCAGTGTAATTGAGCCTGTACAATTGGCTTCTACACCTGGTATGACGCCTTTAAAGGTCGTTTTGGTAGGTTTAATCCTTGAGGGTTCTATGCCCATTTTGCGACCGTATCCCGGTAAAGCAGGTTCAGGCTGCTGCCGCCATCCATCGGGACTCTGGTTAGGTGAAATCCATCGACGATTGGGTCTAGGACGGTCTGGCGCGAATCCGCCGTGGCGGATGTCGGTGGGGTGGTCCTTCGGTCAAAAGTGATCGGGCAGGAGGACCATGGATTGAACTTCGGGCAACTGGCTCCATCGCGTAGAGACATCCCCGAGTGCACACTTCCGCTCCTTTGGGTATGTGGGTTGCGTATATCATGTTCACCGTCCGCACTGTGGGGGAAACCTTCATCCTCTATTGTTCAGCGGTTGGTTCTCGCCCTCGCCATCGCTATGCAGCCCTTGTCATTGTTTTCGCAACTAACTTGCTCGCCTGCTTGAATACCCAATAGTCCCTGTTGGTGTGGTTAGCTGGCTTTTCGGGTGCCGTGTATCCGCACAAGCGGTCGAGTATTCGGTCCAAATTGGACGGACCCGGAGTAGTTCGTTTGAATGGCTTTTTCCGCTGACCGGGTTTAGAGCCTTTGAATCCGGCATTGACTGTCGTATCCTCAATATTGTCGCCGTTAGTGCGGCGTTTGTTTTTGTTACGACGCGGCCTGCCGTTTTGGTCCTTGAAGTCCGGACTGCCAGAATTTTTGCTGAGGTTGTTGCTGCGTGCTAGCCAGCTGTCCTCACCCGCGCAGAAGCGGGTCATGAGTGATGTGAGGGCTGCCATGGATTTCGGCTTTTCCTGTCCTAGGTGCCGGGCAAGCCACTCGTCGTGGATGTTATGCTTGAAGGCCGCGAGGGCCTCCGCATCCGGCAATGACGATTTGGTTTTTCTTGGTTAAGAACCGTGTCCGTAATTGTCCGCCGATTCGTCTGGCTGCTGAATTATGTGGCTTAGGTCATCGGCATCCGGTGGTCGCACATAAGTGCCTGGAAGTTATCGAGGAATGCGGCTTCGGGTCCTCCCAGCTCCCAATTGACTCTGCTGGCAAGATGTTGAGCCAATGCCGGGCTGGTCCTTTAAGCTTGAGGGGAAGGTATTTGATGGCATGAAGATCGTCACCGCGGGCCATGTGGATGTGAAGGAGATAGTCTTCGATCCAAACCGCGGGTCTGTTGTGCCATCATAGGATTCAATATTGACGGGTTTAAACCCTTGAGGATTTGATGATCCAATACTTTGTCCGTGAAGCATAGTGGGTGTGCGGCGCCTGCATCGGGCGATATCACGACGGAGCTCAAAGAGCTTGGTCTGCTTTTGTTCGTCCGGCGGACTTATCAGGTCCGGCGCGACGGTTGTCGTCACGTACCGTGGGGCGCCCACGCGATCCATAGATCGATCTTGATTGTCTTGCCTTGTCCTCCAATATATCTCGCAGGTCCGGAGCGTTCCCCTTTGGCCAAGTGCTTTTTGAGCGATGCCGGGGTACGGTTCTAGTGAAGGGCCTAGAGGCCTCTCTGCCGCGCTGCTGTGGTGGTCGCCACCGTATTGTCTCCTGGTGATGCGGGTTCGTAAGCCTCCTCCTCTAATCGGGGAGCAGCTTGCGTTTAGGGTAGCTTTGGAGGCGCTCGAGCTCATCCTCTTCGCCGCGAGGACTTGGTCCATCCGTCGGCTAGCAGATCTTGATCAGCTCTAAGCTGTTGCTGCTTTTTCTTTAGGCTGTTCGCCGTGGGCTATAAGCCCGCGTCTAAAACGCTCTTGTTCGACGGGATTCTCGTGCACGATTTAATTCATTGTCGCCGAGGCTTGCTTCGTCTTCGGAGGGAGGCATATAATCCTCTACCTCTTCTGCCGCCTTCTCTTGAGGGCTGGCGTCTTCATCCTCCTGCGATGGATCTTGCTGGAGTGGATTGTCTTCGGCGTTGTCCGGTGTATTGTTAACTCCGGTGCCGGAATCTTCATTCTTGCTGTGGCGGGATTTAGAGCGGCGCCGCTGACGCCGGCGCTTGGGCTGCTTCTTGGAGGGGTCATCCTCCGTTGTTCCGTCGCTGTTCTCATCTTTTGGGATGTCCACCATGTATATGTCGTATGACGAGGTGGCCTTCCAGTGCCTTGTAGGCGCTGGGTCTTGGTCGTCTCCGGCGTCGTCGTCCATACCGTCGATGTCTTCGGAGTCGTAGTCTAGCATGTCGGTTAGGTCGTCGACAGCGGCTACCAAGTGGGTGGTGGGTGGGCGTCGAATTTCTTCGTCGATCAGATCTCAGCCTTCCCGACCGTAGTCCGTGAGCTCTCCGGATAAAGAGAGAGACTTTAGTGAATTCAGGATGTCACCAAAAGGCGAGTGCTGAAAGATGTCCGCGGCCGTGAACTCCATAACGGGCGCCCAATCGGATTCGATTGGCAAGGGCGCGGAGGGTTCGGAGTCCGGATAGGAGTCCGACGCCCTGGAGTCGGAGTCTTTGCAAAGGACAGGGATGGAGTTCGGCTCGATCGCCGTAGAGATTGTAGCCCCCGAGGCGGTGTCCAACCACTCGTCCTCGGCCGGGAATCCGCCCGGATTAAGGGCCGGAGCGGATATCGGTGCGGCCTGTGGCACTGTTCGGCTGTAGAGCTAGATCATGCCCATCGAGACAGCGCGGCGCGCTTGGCTGCGGCTCGAATCCGTTGAAGATCAAGTCTCCGCGAATATCGGTCGTATAGTTTAAACTTCCAAATCTGACCTGACGGCCAGGGGCGTAGCTTTCGATCTGCTCCAGATGGCTGCTTAATTGGCCCAGCGGCAAAGCCGCCGAACACAAAGATCTGTCCGAGGAGCCATCGGGCCTATCGGCGACGACACAGAGGAACTCTCAATGAAAGCACCAATGTCGGTGTCAAAACCGGCGGATCTCGGGTAGGGGGTCCCGAACTGTGCGTCTAGGCGGATGGTAACAGGAGACAAGGGACACAATGTTTTACCCAAATCCGGGCCCTCTTGATGGAGGTAAAACCCTACGTCCTGCTAGATTAATATTGATAATGTGTGTTACAAGAGTGGATCTACCACGAGATCAAAGAGGCTAAACCCTAGAAGCTAGCCTATGGTATGATTGTTGTTCGTCCTACGGACTAAAACCCTCCGGTTTATATAGACACCGGATAGGGTTAGGGTTATACAGAGTCGGTTACAAAGGTAGGAGATCTACATATCCGTATCGCCAAGCTTGCCTTCCACGCCAAGGAAAGTCCCATCCGGACACGTAACGAAGTCTTCAATCTTGTATCTTCATAGTCTTGGAGTCCGGCCGATGATGATAGTTCGGCTGTCCGGACACCCCCCAATCCGGAACTCCCTCAGGGACATTGGTCATATCGGATTCGTCATATTTTGTACGAATGTTCTATATACATACATCCATCGATATCATTCCATACATACATTGATACATAGACATCTACATTATATATGAACAAACATTTGCATGAAGTAGTATTGGTTTCCTCTTCTTCCTCTTCTGATTTCCTTCTTCCTCTCATTCTTTTTCTTCTTGTTCCTTCTTAAAAATACATGAAGTAGTATTGCTTGTTTTTTTCAAAATACTGTTCAAATAAAAATCTATGAACAGAAAAAAATACTATTTTTTTCTAAAAATCTATCTTTTGCATATATACATGAACATATATACATTTTTATAAAAATGCAAAAAAAATCTAAAAAAAGGACATATAAACAGATATACACACATATATATACTCACACATATACATATAATCTGAATAAAAACATCATATATACATATAATCTGAAAAAACAGAGGAGAGGGGGGTGGCACAAGGCGCCGCCAAGCAGGCAGGTGGCGGCGCTTGGCGTCCACAGATGTGGGCGGCGCACGGCAGCCGCAAGCAGGGCGGGCGGCGCGGCGTCACAAGAGGATGGGGCGCAGGGGCGCTGGACGGGAGGGCTGTGCTCATTGTGGGCGGCGACGACGGGCGAGCAGTTCGACGGGCGCTGGCGGGCGGCGACGGATAAGGCGAAAGTAGCCTGACGGCGCGTGGCGGCGGCGACGGCGAAGGCGAGAAGCCTGACGGCGTCGGTGGCGGCGGCGACGACAAGGTGGAGCAGGGGCGTCGAGAGGCGACGGCGACGAGGAGGAGCAGGGGGCGTCGGGGGAGAAGTGGGTGATTTGGTCAAAAACTGCTAAGAGCTGTATATATAGCAAGAGCATTGGTCCCGGTTCGTGAAACCAACCGGGACTAATGCCTTTTAGTCCCGTTGGTGCCACCAACCGGACCAAAGGCCTCTTTCAAGAGCCCAAAGGGCGGGAAGCGGCGTTTGGTCGGTTGGTGGCACCAACCGACCAAGGGGGCATTGGTCCCGGTTTGTGCCACGAACCGACTAATCTCTTTAGTCCCGGTTGATGCCACCAACCGGGACCAAAGGCCTTGTGCTGCCCCGCGCCCAAAAGTTTAGTCCCACCTCGCTAGTTGAGAGGGCTCGAGAGTGGTTTATAAGCGCTGCTGCGCCCACCCTCTCGAGCTCCTCTCAACTGCAGGCTTTCGGGCCTAATCTGTCACTATGTGCTAGTGGGCCTACTTGGCCTCCTGCGAGCCTGAATCCTGGCCCATGGTAGGGTTTCTAGTCGTATCCAGGCCGTGGGGGCCCAGTAGGCGGCACTATTTTTATTTTTTTTCCAGTTTTTTGTTTTGTTTTCTGCATTATTTTTTTGTTTTGTTTTTTGCTTTATTTTTTAATTCTTTTTTGCTTTTCGTTTTAGAAAAATTATAAACTTTCTGTTAGTGCCATTAGTTTTCAAATTTGAAAACACTTTTTTGTTTTCTTTGTTGCTTTATTTATTTTATTTTGTTTCTACTTACAACATAATACTTATTGTTGCTATTTTTATTTTTTTCCAGTTTTTTTGTTTTGTTTTCTGCATTATTTATTTTCTTTTGGTTTTTTGCTTTATATTTTAATTCTTTTTGCTTTTAGGTCAACAAAATTATAAACTTTCTGTTAGTGCCATTAGTTTTAGAAAAATTATAAACTTTCTGTTTGTGCCATTAGTTTTCAAATTTGAATAGTTAAAATTTGAATTCTTTGAAATTTGTGTGAATCAGAAGTTTGTGATTAACTTTACTAAAAAAATGAACATAGATGCACCTATAGAGAAAATTCGACCTAAATTCATAATCAATTTCTATGAATTTCAGAGAAATTCACTATGAATTTAGGTCAAATTCTCGTATAGGGGCATCTATTTTCATTTTGAGAGGAGCTCAACAAGGCAGAGAGGGACGGGCTTATAAACCGTGTGTGAGCGCCTTCGGTTCGCGAGGTGGGACTAAACTCGAGCGCAATAAGGACCAACCTTTTAGTCCCGGTTTGTGGCACAAACCGGACTAATGGTCATGGGCCAGGCGAGCCGCATGGGCCGTGGACTAATGAACATAGATGCACCTATAGAGAAAATTCGACCTAAATTCATAGTTTTCAAATGAACTCAAAAAGTTGGCATAGCATGTGCATGTACAAAACGGACAATGGTATCATACAAATGCATGTTACAAAGTTGGAATTGTATCATCATAAAAATTGATGGAGAAAGTCTTCAAATTTTACATCGCTTGTGTCATTAGCTTATTGCGAAGTAACCATGGATAAACTACATAGTGTATTAGGATGATTGGGTCAGCCTTGACTTTGAAGGGAGGAATTTCATGAAACTTTTCATACTCTTCGCATACATGTCTGTCTTGACTCCACTCCTGGATGTCCCTTTTCCCGAAAGAACTATGTGGCGCTTTGGCTCATCGTATGATGTATTTGCTTCCTTATCTTTTCTTTTCTCGGTCTGGTAGACATGTCCTTCACATAGATAACCTGTGCCACATCATTGGCTAGGACGAACGGTTCGTCGATGTACCCAAGATTTTTCAGATCCTTTGTTGTCATTCCGCATCGTGGGTCTACCTGCACTCGCCTCCCGACAGATTGACCCATTTGCACTTAAACAAAGGGACCTTAAAATCTACTCCGTAGTCAAGTTCCCATATGTCCACTATGTAACCATAATATGTGTCCTTTCCCCTCTCGGTTGCTGCATCAAAGCGGACACCGCTGTTTTGGTTGGTGCTCTTTTGATCTTGGTCAATCGTGTAAAACGTATTCCCATTTATCTCGTATCCTTTCCAAATCATTTCAGTCGAAGATGGTCCCCTGGACAACAAGTACATCTCATCACAAACAGTGTTGTCACCTCTGAGACGTGTTTCCAACTAACTGCTGAAAGTCCTGATGTGTTCACATTTAATCCGATCGTCGCCTTTGCTCCGGGTGTTTGGAGCGTAGACTGTTCTTGTGTTCATCGACATACGGGTCACCAAGGTAGATTGTAGAACTGTGTAGTGTGCTTGAGACCAAGAATATCCGTCCCTGCATATTATTGAGTCCTTCCAAGCGTGCCTTTTTCGGATCAGTCTCCCCTCATACCACGATTTAGGGAGACCTATCTTCTTAAGGCCAGGAATGAAGTCAACACAAAACCCGATGACATCCTCTCGCTTGATGGCCCATGGAGATGCTTCCTTCCGCCTAGCGGTTACGCATATATTTCTTTAGGACTCCCATGAACCTCTCAAAGGGGAACATATTGTGTAGAAATACGGGCCCCAGAATGACAATCTCGTCGACTAGATGAACTAGGACGTGCATCATGATATTGGAGAAGGATGATGGGAACACCAGCTCGAAACTGACAAGACATTGCGCCACATCACTCCTTAGCGTTGGTACAATTTCTGATCACCTTCAGAGATATTGCATTGAGGAATGCACATAGCTTCACAATGGCTAATCGGACGTTTTTCGGTAGAAGCCCCCTCAATGCAACCGGAAGCAGTTGCATCATAATCACGTGGCAGTCATGAGACTTTAGGTTCTGAAACTTTTTCTCCGCATATTTATTATTCCCTTTATATTCGACGAGAAGCCACCGGGACCTTCATCTTGAGCAGGCATTCAAAGAAGATTTCTTTCTCTTCTTTCGTAAGAGCGTAGCTGGCAGGACCTTCATATCGCTTGGAGGCATGCCCTCTTTTTCGTGCAAGCGTTGCAGGTCCTCCTGTGCCTCAGGTGTATCTTTTGTCTTCCAATACACGCCCAAGAAGCCTAGCAGGTTCACGCAAAGGTTCTTCGTCACGTGCATCACGTCGATCGAAGAGCGGACCTCTAGGTCTTTCCAGTAGGGTAGGTCCAAAAATATAGATTTCTTCTTCCACATGGGTGCGTGATTCTCAGCGTCATTCGGAACAGCTAGTCCGCCGGGACCCTTTCCAAAGATTACGTGTAAATCATTGACCATAGCAAGTACGTGCTCACCAGTATGCATGGCGTGCTTCTTCCGGTGATCTGCCTCGCCTTTGAAATGCTTGCCTTTCTTTATACGTTGATGGTTGGTCGGAAGAAATCGACGATGGCCCAGGTACACATTCTTCCTGCAGCTTCCCAGGTACAAACTATCGGTGTCAAGTAAACAGTGCGTGCATGCGTGGTATCCCTTGTTTGTCTGTCCTGAAGGTTACCGAGAGCGGGCCAATCGTTGATGGTCACGAATGTAAACGCCTTTAGGTCAAATTCCTCCTTTTGGGCTCATCCCACGACGTACACCGCTTCCATTCCACAGCTGTAAAAGTTCTTCAACTAATGGCCTTAGGTACACATCAATGTCGTTGCCGGGTTGCTTAGGGCCTTGGATGAGAACTGGAATCATAATGAACTTCCGCTTCATGCACATCCAAGGAGGAAGGTTATACATACATAGAGTCACGGGCCAGGTGCTATGATTGCTCCTCTGCTCCCCGAAAGGATTAATGCCATCCGCGCTTAAAGCAAACCATACGTTCCTTGGGTCCTTTGCAAACTCATCCTAGTACTTTCTCTCGATTTTTCTCCACTACGACCCGTCAGCGGGTGCTCTCAACTTCCCGTCTTTCTTACGGTCCTCACTGTGCCATCGCATCAACTTGGCATGCTCTCCGCTTGAACAGACGCTTTCAACCGTGGTATTATAGGAGCATACCACATCACCTTCGCAGAACCCTCTTCCGGAGGCTCACCGTCAACATCACTGTGGTCATCTCGTCGATCTTATACCGCAATGCACCGCATATCGGGCATGCGTTCAGATCCTTATATGCACCGCGGTAGAGGATGCAGTCATTAGGGCATGCATGTATCTTCTGCACCTCCAATCCTAGAGGGCATACGACCTTCTTTGTTGTGTATGTACTGTCGGGCAATTCGTTATCCTTTGGAAGCTTCTTCTTCAATATTTTCAGTAGCTTCTCAAATCCTTTATCAGGCATAGGATTCTCTGCCTTCCACTGTAGCAATTCCAGTACGGTACCGAGATTTGTGTTGCCATCTTCGCAATTGGGGTACAACCCTTTTTTCTGATCCTCTAACATGCGAGCGAACTTCAGCTTCTCCTTTTGACTTTCGCATTGCGTCCTTGCATCGACAATGACCCGGCGGAGATCATCATCATCGGGCACATCGTCTGGTTCCTCTTGATCTTCAGCAGCTTCGCTCGTTGCAGCACCATCGTGCACATCGTCTGGTTCCTCTTGATGTTCAGTAGCATCACCGTATTCAGGGGGCACATAGTTGTCATCGTACTCTTCTTCTTCGCCGTCTTCCATCATAACCCCAATTTCTCCGTTCCTCGTCCAAACATTATAGTGTGGCATGAAACCCTTGTAAAGTAGGTGGGTGTGAAGGATTTTCCGGTCAGAGTAAGACTTCAGATTCCCACATATAGGGCATGGACAACACATAAAACCATTCTGCTTGTTTGCCTTAGCCACTTCGAGAAAATCATGCACGCCCTTAATGTACTCGGAGGTGTGTCTCACACCGTACATCCATTGCCGGTTCATCTGCGTGCATTATATATAATTAAGTGTGTCAAAAATCATTATAGAACATCATGAATAGATAATTAAGTGACCAAATTAATAGAAGTTCATCATCACATAAAAACCAAAGTACATACATAGTTCTCATCTTACAACATAAAGCTCTGCAGAGCATCTAAATTAATTAAACCATACATTGGAACTATGTAAAACATTTCAATGCGAAAACAAATGCGATCATAATCGCAACCAAGGTAACAACTGATCCAACGGAATATTGATACCAAGGCTCGGTATGAATGGCATATTTTCTAATCTTTCTAATCTTCAAGCGCATTGCATCCATCTTGATCTTGTGATCATCGGCATTTACATCCGCAACATGCAACTCCAATATCATCTTCTCCTCCTCAAGTTTTTTTATTTTTTCCTTCAAGAAATTGTTTGCTTCTTCAACTAAATTTAACCTCTCGACAATAGGGTAGGTTGGAATTTCCGGTTCAATAAAATCTATGTCACGTTGGTCGGCATAATTTTCATAAACAATAAATGAACCAGTAGTTATGAAAAGATAATATATACCACATCCGAATCATAGATAGGACGAGGGCCGACGGGGGTGGATACCAAAACCATCGCACTATATAAGATGCAATAATAAAAGTAAGAAAATAATACAAGTATCTATCTAAACATACAAGTAAGAATATTTTTCCTTTCGTAAAGAAGATAAGAACAAGAGGCTCACCACGGTGGTGCCGGCGATGAGATCGGCGCGGGTGATCGACGGTGGTGAAGACGGGGACGGGGCGTGAAGGACCGCTAAACCTAGACAAATATTGAGGAAAATGGAGCTTGGAGGTCGAGCTTGGAGAGGAGAAAGCTTAAGTATTGTGGCTCGGGCATTCCATCGAACACCTTGTGTGCATAGGAGGTGAGCTAGAGCACCACCAAGCCCTCCCCCCCTCGGCGACCAGAAAAAAAGAGCAGTGTGCTCTGCTCTTTGGGTATATATAGGCACCTCATTGGTCCCGGTTGGTGGCATGAACCGGGACTAAAGAGGAGCCTTTGGTCCCGGTTCAAGCCACCAACCAGGACCAATGGTTGTGGGCCAGGAGCGAGGCCATTGGTCCCGGTTCGTCCCACCAACCGGGACCAATAGGGCCAGACGAACCGGGACCAATGCCCACCAGGCCTCGGCCGGCCCCCTGGGATCACGAACTGAGACAAATACCTCCATTGGTCCCGGTTCGTGGCAGAACCGGGACTAATGGGCTGACCCGGCCTGGGCCATTGCCCCCTTTTCTACTAGTGTGAGCTGCATTGTGCTTTTTAGCAGAGTTAGTCGCATTCCAGTCCTTGTTATAAATGACTTGTTATGGTATGTGATATTCAATGTTTCTATGGCATAAGGCGTTATATGGCGACTGACCCCCTTGATAACATTAAAACGCGTATGGAGTATGACGTGGCGACATCATAGACACAACCTTATGGCAAATGATAGCTAATTAAATCAACAATAAATGAGTTGTACATGACTACATGGTTTGCCCATGTAGTAAAGATTGTTTTCCCACTTGCTCGTCGGTCTTCTTTTCTCCAAAGCAGACTGCATGAACAATGAAAAGTAAGTCCATATTCTGCAACATAACAATAACAGCAAGTTGCAACACTACATATATAGCGGAAGCCAATACTTGAAAACAGATTCATGAGAAATTCAGAAAATAGAATACAGAATAAACAGAGCACAACATAGGCGGGTGGGGGAGAATAGGGAGAAGGAGAGGGGGAAGGGGGGAGAGGTAGCATATCTTGCTGATCTGATGCCCTGATGCACGTAGCAGCAAGTGGTGTCCGGATTGGAGCCTAGTCCGCCAAGGTGGCCTGGCCTGCAACTCATGGGTCTGGAGTTCGAGCTCGAGCCAAACCTTGAGAAAAGGGGGCTGACGGGAGGTGGGGGAAGGGGTCACGCGAGGAGGGGATCATGGCGGGGGCGTAGGGGAGTACAAGGTCGAGGTACGCGGCTAATTTCCCCGCCATGGCTGCCTCTCTCTGTCTCTCTCCGGCTCACTCCCTCTCTTCACCTCTAGACGGATCTTTTCCTTTCCCTCCCGATCCTCGTTTCCTTCCCGCGCATGGTTGCTGACACCCGCGTGCGCCAATTTTCCTAGTCCTAGGCGCGGGAGACCAAAGCCACCCATCCACGGCGTCCCGATTTAGACATGGCGATGAATATCACATCACATGGATGACATCGGGGCACCATGTGGTTATGGCGGACGTCACATGCCAAAAATATGGATGTCTCGGGCTAGGACCGCGCCACAACATTATGTGTCATCGCTATAACCGACGCCATAAAAACATCGGTGATATTTATCGTTATATAAATAAGTACGTGACATCTCTCTCATAGAAAAGAGGCGCTTTTCGCTATAAAATACACAAACATCCATTCCTTTTCTTCTTATCTTAAGAAAAAAAATAATTCACTCTCTCGCTCTATCACGAGACGGCACAACACTCACACTAACATCTCATTCCCGAGACCTACTCTCCTTGCCATGGCGTCGCCGCCACCACTATTGTCTTCCCTCGATACAACGGCATTCGACATGTACTTTCCTCTCACCGTAGTCTCCCCTTCCCTCCACAGCGGCGTCCGCCCCCTGCAATGTGTCCCAAGGAATGCACACCTTTGTAGTGTTTATGCAAAATGATACATATCATGTGATCCTTGGAATTCCATATTTAAGTACAATTGTATTCTCACTTTAGCTATACGCAAGTCGCCTAAAAATTACTTTTGGGTCAGTCAATTTTTGGACTGTTGAATTCAACTTCAGATTAGTGCTCATATTTTTGCTGGGCTGGTCTATGCACTGCTTTGGGCTGTTTTTTCTTGACTGACCATATATTTTGGGTCAGTCGATTCCTTAGTGGGTTGAACCCATTACATGTGCGACCCAGCCTTCCCCTTTCTCTCTTTATTTGCATGTGTGCTTTTGCTTTTGTTTTCTGTTTTTCTTTATTAGTTGGTTTTCAGTTTTTTTTTCTTTTGCGGCTATTTTAGGGTGTTTGATGAGTGTAATTGTATACACATAAAAACTATACAATATGTGTCAAAATTGCATTACTATATGACTATTGTTTCATATTAGAAAAAGTGCAATTTCAATGTATGCAATTTCTTTTTGTCATTTTGTTTCTTCACAAAGGTTAATACCAACTAATTCATTCTTTATTAGAAAACTTCAATTCCCTTGACGGTAGTACCAGTACCACTAATTCAGTCTTACTAATGTAACCTCTTTTTGTATAAAAATCCACTTTTATATGTTCATTCTTGCATATATTTCTAAATCACAACTTTTATGTATATCATCTGCAAAATTTGTCATTGTTTGATTTAGATTTTTTTTCTCATTTTCATTCTTCTTAAATGGTAATATCAACGCCCACTAATTCATTCTTCCTTAGAAAATTTCATTATTTTGGTTTTTTTTAGTATTTATTTCATTTTCTTTCTTCTTTGAAGGTAATACGAATGTCATTAATTCAACCATACATAGAAAACTATATCTTTTTGATACAAAATTCACTTTCATATGCTTATTCTTGTGTATTTTTATAACACGGATTTTTAGGTATATCGTGCGTAAATTTTGTAATTGTCTGATTTAGATTTCTTTTTTTGTTTTTTTCTTCTTAAATCGTAATACCAATTTCACAAATTCATTATTTCTTTGGAAATTTCACTATTTTGAGTCCGTTTTAGTATTTATTTCAGCTTCTTTCTTATTGAAGGGTAATACAAAAGCCACTAATTCATTCTTTCATAGAAAACTTTATTATTTTGAATTTGTTTCAGTTTTATTTTGTTTTGTTTCTTCGTTAAGGGTAATACCAATGCTAATAATTTATTGTCCCAGACATTATTTTTGATGTAACCGTCATTTGATTTTAATAAAGTGCACCCAAGGGCATTCCTCTCAAAAGAATCATTTCTTCCTAGGAAACTTTCTTTTTTCTGAAAATTCGTTTATTATACGCATATTCTTGCATATTTTTGAATAGCTCATTTTCCGTGTAAGTTGTGTGCAAATTTTGTCATTATTTGTTTTCATTTTTTCATTTTATTTGTTCTTTTAGGTTAATACCAATTGCACTATTTCATTTTTTATAAAATTTATTTCTTTATTCGTATTTACTATCATTTTTACCGCTTTACTCTTTAAGGTGAAACCAACACAAGTGTTAGATTTTTAATTTAACAGTTCAATTTTTGGGTGAAACTTCATTTATTTTTCAATAGTCGCTTAAAGATGAAGAATGTTTCTGCAATCCTCAATTCGGGTCCAAAGTTGTGTGGCTTCTATAAGAACATTCAGTATGGCTTGTGTAATTTATCAAAAAAATCCAATATTAAGTTGTCTAGTGTGATGATTAGTAGTAGACATAATTGAGTTAGAAATATCAAATGTGGGTTTAAGTACCCCCCCCCCCCCCTCTCTCCCTTCAAAATGATATATAGATGTGTATATGTGTATGTATTGTATGCATGCATATAAAAATAAATATACATGTGTGAGAGATTGCACATATAATCACTAACCGTTGCATGCAAATATATGTGAGAGAGCTATTCTTCGGTCACCTTTAAACGCTTTGAACACTATACTAGAGCAGTCTATACCAACGTACTTACTACAAGAGAGAAAAAATATCTGATTTTGCAGTAGCACTTGACGGGGGCAGCCCATGGTCCAGCTTGATGGTAACTAGTGGTTGGGCCCGCCATTGCGGGCCTCTTGAAAGAAACCTGTGCGCACCTTATTATTATATTAAAAAAATTAAAAATATTCTCGCATTACGTAGATATCACAAACATCTTAAAAGGAAAAAAAAACCTAGAAAATTCTCTTAAAAAAAGTCTCCCTACCATTTAAGAAAACTCTAAAAAACATTTTCTCACCGTCACCAACCAACATGAGCCACCTGACGTAGCTAATTGGTCATCATTCTAGCGCCTCTTAATGGGTTCAATTAACGAGAACACACACATGCACTTGTGTCAGTCAACTGACCCAAAAATTAAAAACAGTCACCTTGCACGTAGTCACTCCCTTATAACAAACCGAGGCACCCAGCCAAACCAACAAAAATACACCAATTGAAGTTCCATATCAATTGAGCTAGCTCAAACCATCGATTAACTTGATGCTACATCACAATGATACAAGTAATTCAACAGATACCTTTCAACTTGGAAAGAAAGGTTCTTTCCTAGAAAACCATGGGTACTCGACCTTGACGAGTCTACAATGGCGATGAAACGACGCTCTCCACCTTGGGCACCTCGACCGGGAACCGGTGGATCTCCTCAATCCACGGGTTGCTGCCGGCTTCCTCTGACGGGTGAATGTCCTTGAGCGCGCGCCACACCGCGCTGTTACACTTGAACCCTGACCCGAAGGCGATCTGCCACGCACGGTGCCCGCGCCGGACGCGTCCCTTGGCCTCCGTGTACGCAAGCTCGTACCAGAGCGAGCTGCTGGACGTGTTCCCCCATCGGTTCAACGTCATCCTCGAAGGCTCCATGTGCCAGTCACTGAGCTCCAGGTTCTTCTCGATGGTGTCCAGCACCGCCCTGCCGCCAGCATGGATGCAGAAGTGCTCGAACGCCATCTTGAAGTCCGGAATGTAGGGCTTCATCTTGAGGCCAAAGATCTTCTTGCCGATGAGAGAAGAGAGGAAAAGGATCTGCTCGGACATAGGGAGAACGAGGGGGCCGAGCGTGGTGATGTTGGTCTTGAGGGCCTCGCCGGCGACGGCCATGAGGTCCTTGGAGAGCGCGACGCCGACCCGGCCAGCCTTGTCCTCCTCCTGGAACACGCAGCGGTAGGCGCGGTCGTCGGCACCGTGGTGCGTCCGCACGGTGTGCACGAGCTGGTACTTTGAGCGGCGTTTGTCGGCGGCGCGGTTGCTGAGGAGGATCGCCGCGCCGCCCATGCGGAAGAGGCAGTTGGACATGAGCATGGAGCGGTCGTTGCCCCAGTACCAATTCAGCGTGATGTTCTCCATGCTCACCACCAGCGCGTACGAGTTCCGGTGGACCTGCATGCATCCATCACAACACGGCAACTCCAATCAGAAGCAAATTAATCGGTCAACCAAATAAACACGTGCCTACTACTACTACTAGCTAGTAGACGTGCATCCGTATTCACAAGAGACAGCTATCGTCGACCAATAATTGGCCCTACTCATCAACACGAGATTTATTGGACGAGCTCTTCCTGTCAGCTAGCTGCCCTCATCAATGTTTACTAGTACTATTAGGACAAGTGGTGATCAGCTAGCTCGTCGTTGGATCATCGATCCCTGGACACGTGAACGGTCTATCTATAGCCTTTAGGTGCTTATAAAGCACTCAAAGATGGGAAACACTGGCTGCCCGGACCATTTCGGGAGGACAAGCGAATGAAACAGAAACACTCGCTCCCGAGCTGGTGCACCAACAGTACAGGTTTCGATCAGTACACGTAGAAATGCTACTGGAGCAATGGTTGAGTGTTAGTTTTTTTTTGAATGTACGGTTGAGTGTTAGTTAATGGGATATTATCATCTTAACAACAACGCCCAAAGCAGGCAAGGTGCGCAGGCCCACCAAAATGAAAAATATAGTTCCTCATGTGTGTAGTCAACAAAGTAATCAAAGATACAGATCTCTGTTCAACGAGATTAAGATTCTGATTGTCACTGACTAAGTTTTTTTTAATGTGCTATTTACTAGTTAAATTACTTTCATTGTGACTAACCTAACAACCAACTAGTAGTATTAATGTTCCAGGATAATACTACTACGCGTATAGCAGCAGCAGCGAATGTTGACGATGACAGCATGGGTATATAGGACATAAAAAGTATGAAAAGTCAAACCAAGTCAAAGTTTGCTTTCCCTTCTCAACCACCCACTGGGTTGGATCCACGCCGTCCATCTACCCAACCATCGGCTGACGTGCGAGCACACCTGCGGTCGCTCAACCTCCCCAACCCACCGGCCGCGAAATTAACACTAGGCTACGTACTCGAGGAGGAGAGGAGTCTCGAGTGGTATAAATTTTTTACCTGGAGCAGCTGCTTGGCCAGGTCGATGGAGATGAGCCCGGCGCTGCATCCCATGCCGCCGAGGTTGTAGCTGGCGACGTTACCGCGGAGCTTATAGTGGTTGACGACCATGGCGGAGAGCGACGGCGTCGGGTTGAAGAGGCTGCAGTTGACGACCACGACGCCGATGTCCCTGGCCCGCACCCCTGTCTTGGCGAGCAGGCTGTCGATGGCGCCGAACATAACAGCCTCCGCCTCCCGCCGCGCCTCCGCCATGCACGGGTTAGGGGGCGAGTTGAGCACCGCCGCCGGGAAGTAGGTCCCCTGCCCGAGCCCCGACCGCTCCAGGATCTTCCGCTGGAACGCCAGGTTGTCGTCGGTGAACGCCCCGGCCTTGCTGGACTGCCTCATGAAGGTCTCCCGGGTGACCACGTGGTCGGGCCCGGGCTTGTAGCACGCGAAGTCCAGCAGGTACACCGCGCGCGGCCGCCGCGCGAGGTAGGCCGTCGCGAGGGCCGTGGCGACGGACACGAGGGAGACAGCGAGCTGGAGGTTGGCGAGGAGGTAGGCGCGCGCTGCCGCCAGGTCGGACGGGGTGAGGCGGGACGCGCGGAGCGCCAACGCCGCGGCGAACGGGGCCAGCAGCACGTAGACCGCGTTGGACACCACGATGTGGTAGCCAAGCTTGAGGTGCCCCGGGCGGCAAGGTCCCTGACGCTTGCCATCGCCGCCGCCCCCGGCCGTGGTTTCTTGGGCGGCGGCGCTCATGGTGGCGTACTACGTACGTACTAGCACCGTGGGCCGGCTAGCTTGCGTGCGTGCGTGCTGGCTGCGGTTGGTCGGGGTTGGGAAGTGTTTGTCCGGGATGAATGGGAGGGTGGGATCGGATCGGAAGCCATATATAGGGGCTAGCTGCGGTAAGCGGGAGGTGGGTGCAACCACCGGAGCTGAGCTACCATTAAGACGGACGGAGGTGGAGCACGGGCAGGCAGCAGGGGAGGGAGAAGGAAGCGCGGGCGGGGATCGGTTTCGTGTTATAAATGTGAGACGCGTCGTGCTCGTGCACGAGTGGGTCTCGGTCGGCCGGGGTTTTGTAAATATGGTTGGGATTTTTTCTTTAGGATATATACTCGTAGTAGTATATAGGAGAAATAAATGTGGTTGGGTTGGCGTTGGGGTACAGACGGAGACGCGATCGGACGCGTACTGCTTCGTACTACTACCTCCGCGCGTGAGTTCCTTTCGGTGGGCGCGGGCCTCTTTTCTTCATTATTATGACACGATGTGCTCCCTGCATCGTTGACCAAGGATCTGAGCTCAGGGATGCCACCACTTTTGATTGCATACTAGAAGAACGCCCGTGCGTTGCAACGGGGTCACATTAACTTTAAGAGTTCAATATTAATATACTTATACATATCAAATGATATTGGCGACCTTTTTTACCATCAAATTCTCACACACACTTTCTCTCCCTCTCCCCTCTCTCTCTAACACACACACACACATATCCATCTTATTGGATACGCGACCATAATCCATCTATTTCACACACACGCGCTAGTGCATAACAATATGGATTATGTGTATTATATTTGCCGCCACAACTGAGGAAATTAATTTCATGTAAATGGGTCAGCCACAGCTTCAAGAATACGTGGAGCAGGTGGCACGGGTCGGCATCGACGCCGTCCGGCGCACGCCACGGGCCCGTTTCCAAGTGCGTCTGCGCGCCGGCCACCCACGCCGTATCCTTCAAGTGCCGCTTCCACCGCACCTACTCCCAGGGAAGCCGCCTTCGTCGCTTCTTCACGGTCAAGCCAACGCGGTGCATGGCACCCGGCCTCGCCGTCCTCGTCCCCCGGCACCGTCGCGACCCAGTGACGCAGCCCAAGCATCGGCCTCGAGAATCATGTGATTGAGTGATTTAAGGTAAGGTTAATTAATTTAGATTTGATCTTTAGAGATTGTTCGTGATTGATTCTACATTACCAAATAACTTGCGCCAGTATGGGAAGTTCTGATCTTTTCAGATTTCTTTCATTGTGTGAGAGGGTGATGCGAAAATAAACCGATGAAGTGGGAGGAGGGGACGAAAAAAATCTAAAAAAAAACCAGCAAAGGTGGGAGGAGGTAGCAAAAAAAATCATAGGAGGTGGGACGAATGACGTAATTAGTAAACAATTTCAGCGACAAAAGGATAAACAAATTGGATTTTTAAAACAAAACCTGCACCTGCACAAGTGGCTCACTCTTCACTTTTTGACAAAAAACTTCCGGATAGCAATCTTGGTGAGTGATCTCGACCGGGTTCGATCGGCATGGCGTGTCGTTCCTCCAGGAGTGGGTGCTGAGAGGAAGGATGGTGAACCACCATTGTCAATCAGCCGGAGCTGCATCGTCATTTGGATCAGAGCATGGACGAAATCGAGATGGTAGAGGTTGAGGAATTTGCAGGACGTGAGGGTTTAGGGTGGGCATCACGAGATCTCACCCATATCTTGGGAGACGGCAGACCCGAGGTGCAGTCGAGTTCGTGCTTCAGGGGCTGCCACGTGCTGTCCTCGCCGCCATCGCCTGTCGATGCCACTTCAGCGCCACGAGCATGGGACTGAGGGACGAAGGGAAGAGAAGGGAAGGAAGCGAGCTAATGACGTACCTATGTTTGGTATGTAATACCCTCCATTAAAAGTAGATATTTTCTTAAAATCGGTTATTTTGTTTCCTAATTAATGTGATTGAGCAATTTAAGGTAAGGTTAATTAATTTAGATTTGATATTTAGAGATTGATCGTGATTGATTCTTTCACATAAAGACATTACTAAAAATAACTTGCACCGGCATGGAAAGTTATGATCCGTTAAGATTTTTTCGTTGTGTGAGAGGGTGACGTGAAACTAAACCGGTGGGGTGGGGAGGGACGAAAAAACCAGCGAAATAAAAGCGGTTGAAAGTGGTGGGACGAAAATAAACCGTGACTGAGGCGACCAACTGCTCCATTAGGAGTAGAGATAACGACGGGAGTTTGGGCGTGTGCGGGACTCGATCGCGGGGTTTTTCTTGGTTTTTCACAGCTGAGGGGGAGGTGGGAGGAAGTACCAAAGAAGTACCAAGAAAGACCGGGTGAGCTGGGACGAAAATAAAACCCGGAACGCGACCTACCAACTGAGACATTAGGAGTAGAGACTAGTGGTTGGTGTGTTTCCTGAGAGGAAGACGAGGGGGTGCCAAGTTGAGTGCGCCCCTTTTACTTTCTTACCTATATTAAGTACTCCCCCTTCCATCTATATAGGGCATATAGGGCCTAATGTGTTTTTCGAAACCGCTTTTGATTATTGATAAGACTAATAATACATGAGATGTATAATGTGAAAATTATGTCATTGGAACCTCCTTTCACGTATGAATTTGACAGTATGCTTTGTGTAACTTGCATGTCATATATTATTGCTATAACACTTGGTCAAAGTTAGCCTCAAAAAACGATTAAGCCCTATATAGATGGAAGAAGGGAGTACTGTTTATTGGATGAGAATCAGAGCAGTGCGGATGCAACACATTCAGAGAATGGACTGAAAGGACTGGGTAATGCCAGGTAAAGGAACGACCCTTCGGTTTCCTTTTTTTTATCTGGATACCACATACATGCAATTCTTGATAAACTTAATATATTGATGCATCACGTGAGGAACAAACTAAAATGCCATCACAGGTGTAGAAGCGCATGCTCTAGCCAATGCAACCAAAAAACCGATCTGATGAAAGAGACTAGGAAGCACATTATACGTCAATACTCCCCCTCACGTATGGCTCCCTCAGGCCTAAACATGGACCGAAAGCGGGATGCAATTTAATTGCGCCAGCCGGGTCTTGAACTCAAGACCTCTTGGCTCCGATACCATGTAGAAGTGCATGCTCTAGCCAATGCAACCAAAAGACCGATCTGATGGAAGTGACTAGGCAGCACATTATACGTCAACAACAGGCAACACACAACAATATAATACCATCGATAGAAGCATCTTGTTGCATGGCAATATAAGATGCTACAATAGAAATTGCCGCACATGTCGTCCCTGGCGGCGGCGTGTCTTTGATGCCTCTCCCTCCGACAGTGCGGCGAGTACGAGAGGAGCACGCCCACCTCATCCACCGTCACCTCATCTGTTGTGCGCTTCATAAACAACAGCAGAAGGGAAAGCCTAAAATGTTTTATTCGAACTAATAACCTAAAGTACTGAAGTAACCTATAAAATTCTTCTTGGGCAACTAAACTATCATATGTTTTAACCGTGAAAAGAAAAATGACAGTACAGACTATACCTTGACTACTGTATGCTATCAAATATGGCTAGGACCGTACATAATTACCAACATAAAAATCTTGGAGTGGTCACTCTCATGTTATTCGTTGCACAACTCATAACTGATTGTAATCTTATTGCTTGTGGCAAAAAAAGATGGTATATATGAAATATCAAGACTACATAGCTGATTTATCAGGACACCTGTATGTACGGAAATTGGCATATATAAAACATTTAGAATGAGAATAATAGCTAATGATCTCAAAACTTAATCGGAAAACACAAACACGGTAATGCTAGCTAGTACCTTGAAATGTAGAGAGGGGTATTCAAGATGGGATGGGACTCATCATCAAATTGATCTATAAATGCATCATGGATGAACAACCTCGCTCTTCTTGTTTAATGAGACGGAAGTTCACATTCTGAAACTGCATGGACACTTGTTTAGTTCAATGCAAGACAGAAGTCACAACTCACAATCCTTTCAGCAAAAACCAATCAGAGGTAGTACACGTTATCTATCTATCTATCCTAGTTTTACTCGCACACTAAATCTATCTATCCCCTTTTTCTTTCGAGAGAATTCCATTTCCGCCTCGTCGATCGACATGTGGCCTACACGTACCACCTTGGTGTTAACCACTTCCCCGATCTCACCAGGTAGGAGGTGGTGCTGTTATTTTACATTAATCTAGAAGCCATCTTGGTTGAAAGTTGCAACTTCCATTCGCTGTGTGAGCATAATATTAGTTGGTTCTTTTCTGCAACTGATTCTGAACTCACATGATTGTCACTAGTTGTTAGTAGGTAGAACATCATTTCAGATAGTTCTGCTTTCTTGCAACTCTTTGAATCTGGTTTGTGTGGCTTACGAAAACAAATAAATTTAGATGGCCACATGCTAAGAATTTTTCACAGATAATTAATATATGGTAGATACTTGGAACTCTATCCAAAATACTGGAAATCATTTGAGTCAGTTTTGCACCTTACTCTCTTCAAACGCAAAAAAACACTAAAATAGATCTTTGTACCTTCAGTTAACAACGAACCATTATTTATACTAATAAAGCATTTTCGTTCGAAAATAGACCATTGTATTTGTAAAATACAAAGGAGCATCTGTTATACTTATGCAAGGCCTAGCTGTTATGCTGAAGCATAGTCTAATCAGACTGATGTTAGTCGGGTAACGTGCGGCAAGCTACCATCTTAATATTGTTCTGTATGTAATGTTTCACTTCCCAAACCTGGTTAAAAGAATCAACATTTGTGGCAGGGAGGGTAGATGTTGCTCTGACAAACCATCCTAGCCTAGTGGCCCTCCTGAAAGACCATGGAACAAATATTAACATGTTTTCTGCGAGGGCATCATAGATAAGATAAGCTTGACAAAAAAGCTTTAATTGTAAAACATGGCATATGTATCATTTTTAACATAGTTGTACAAATCTAGTGAAAATAAAGCTCGACGCTATAATATGCTCACATGAAGGCTGGAATGCTAGAAGCTCTGATAGCTTATCAGATCAAAGCATACACATTCAATATTGTAATTGATACAAATGTAGTGGACATGAACCTGAAACCTAGGGTACTATGCTGACATAATAATAAGAAAAATAAGATAAATGGGAGAATCACCTCAAACGACACCTTACTCACAGGCTTACTAACAAGGGCATAACCTGAATCTGTAGGAGGACGACAACGAGAAAGATAAGTAAGTCTCCAGAGCAGGTGCACCAAAACAAAGTTCAAGATAAAAATATAAATGGAGGAAAAAAGGTGTGAGTGTGACCCTATCCATTACTCACATCTAACGCACAGACTAAATATTCAAGTGCCGTCGTAGTCACAGTAACTCAATACATTTATATTGAAAATAACATAGCAAATGCAACTAAGTATCTAAGAATCGGGCAATCACTATTTTACCCAAGGGAGAGGATCTGCAATTAATTGTTTGAATTTTTCTGTAGGCTTTGATTGCCATGTTTGAAGCAATAATTAACACACAAGTGACTGGTATATCTCTCTTCTTCTTATAAACGGGCACTTCACTAATTCAATTCACCAGAATTAAAATAACAAGATATATGCGAACCAAAACACATAGAAATACTACACAACAGCTTTTTCCAAAGGTGAACCATAATGCATAGAAATGGGAGCGAAGAAAGTGAACATATACCTATGAACACATAAATATCTCATTAGCAGCTGAAAAGAAGCCACTCTCTATAGCTTCTAGCCATATGTATCCTGGGTGGACGCCTTATTTTTGAGCAAATCTTTCAGTCCATCACAAGTTCTTCAGTTTTTCATTGTAAAACCTGCATGGAGCAGGCTAGCATAACTACCAAGTTATTTGGAAGCAACAAGAAAGGAAATAAATGTGAAAATTGACCATTTTCTTGCTTCCGATTTAAAGTCAGGAGTTTTTGCATCTCATATTCTTTCCATGTGCCTTCCTTCTTCAGCCAGTTAATATAAACACACCATTCTCACAATAAGTCCTTGAAGAAACCACGAGTTTACAAAAAAAGACCTACAAACAGTCAAAGAGTAATCTGAAGCACTTCCTTTTCACAAGTAGCCTCCAAGGTCTAATGCATTTCTATTTTTCAGTGGTGATCATGGTCAATAAACTCTGAATTTTACACATTATTTCTACAAACTGATATTCATTGTAACATATAAATAGATAAGTAATGATCTCTTCAACTTTGAAACTCAAAAGTAAGGTACTGATTAACATCCTACAGGATGATCATTACTAATAGGAATAGCTATAGGCATCTACATATATATTAGTTAAAACACCATGAGAATATCAGTAAGTGGGCTTCGACCCAAAGACATTTTTTTCTCGCATCATCCACTGCACTGATTGCCTTCTATGTATCTGTCTATAGCATATTTGCTTGCCCTGAAATTGGTAGGGAAAATTTTAAGACGCAAACTATGATAGAAAAGCATGAAGCATAGTACAACAGTGTTAGCTCACCCCCTTCGTATGATCTCTGGTCAGTGTCAAAACTGATCATCTTTTATTTCAACAAAAAGGCAAGTTCGTCTGCAAAAATCATCATTGAAGAAAATCATATCAGAAATTTGTGAAACTGATTTGTAGTGTGTACAGCAAGAACAAGGAAAACAGGACCATAAATGGGCATCCAGCAGCTGATTTTCATTACCTTTTAACACATTATCCATGAAGGGGTTAATACTGCCATCACATATCATGGCTATAACATGCCTATAAATTCAAACAACAGTGGCCAAATACTTTGTATCTGAGCGCCAAATGGTCACTTGAATGAAAGCAAATTTGAGAAAAGAACAGAAACATAGGAGGAAACACCGGTACAACGGAAACATATGTCATATGTGTATCCACATACGTCACAAATTAGAATGTATACTGTAGTCGCAGAGTTGCAAAACTAATTAGTAAGGCTGCAAAGAAAAAAGGAAAATATTTTCATCAGTTCGAGGAAAGATATTTCACCACCAAAATTAGTTCCATAAGAGCATGGATCAACCTAGATAACAAGGCGAACAAAGATATAATTGAATCGACACAAAGTAGTCTCTATAAACAAATAATTACTTTTAGAGTTGCATAATAGTGGAGTACCTGATTGACATATTTTCTTCAGAAAAATTCATATGGAGAAACCATAAGGAAAGGGTTTTGGTCAAACAAACATCATGTATAGCAAATCCTTTTGTACAATAGATATTGGTGAGAAACATATGAGCAAGAAAGAAAAAAATGACTACAACGATTTCTAATTAAAGAACACGCAGGCAATCGTATAGGAGGAGAGCTTACATCTTTTTGAAGCCCCGGTTCTTGTTGGGTTTGAGCTCCCGAACCCGGTTTCTCAAGCAGTCCGGCTCAACCATCAACTTCTTGATCTCCTCGCATTTATATTTATTCTCTTTTAAGTATAATAGAGCTCGGTTACTCTACATGTTCAACTAATACTCTATGCTTCTCTACATTTACGACTTTTGAAATTTGATTTCTCAGTGTGGTGAAGAGCTGAGCATTCCATAGCATCATTCTTCTTTATTCAAACCTATATTGCTTATGTGCATCAATCCTTCTGCGTATATGAGATTAGAACATACAAACAGTAGAGCAATTGAATGTTTGATGACTATCTCAATGGTTCGCACGCTATGGAAGTACACTGTTTTTTTTGTGAATGAATTATGGAGTTCGGATATGGGTATTGTTCTTTACACTCTTGCTCAGGAATCAACTTTCTAAAATCACTCATTTACGAAGTAAGAACAATAAACAAATAAAGTGACAATCCAGTTTTATGCCTCAAAGGCCTAATTCACATTTCAGAAGAGTTTGACCAAATATATACATACCTTCATACAATGAGATTGCTAGTTCTTTAGTGCCTCAGAAACATCCTAAAAAGAAACTCCTTCCAAATCTTTCCTTTCAAATCAAGTCCTCCATATATGACCCTGGAATTACATTAGAATAGAACTCCATCAAATGAAAAGATATATGTTTCCAGCACTGGAATGAGATCCTCGACGAGCTCCTCTCCCAGAGGCATGATGAGGATCTTCGACGTCGTCCTGGTTAAGGCCGTCACCTCATCTCCAACTCACGCAGGGCACGCCCGCCCAGATCACACACTACGGCCACCGGTTCTCCAGACCGTGCCCGGCCGCCAGGCCGCCCTCGCTCTGCTCTGCACGTGACGGCTTTCGTGTCCACCTTCATGACGCGCCGATCTGGTCCACCACCGTCGGCCGTTGCTGCACCTCTACTACCGGCCGTTAACCTATTGTGTGCGAGCCGACGAGGTCCTTGTCCCTGTAGCCGATGTTCAGGCGCACAACGGAAGACGAAGGCGATGATGAGGCATGTGAGCGCAGATCTTGCTCCCCATCGCGTTGGTCGGGTAGAGCGGCCGAGAGGGAGGCCGGCGGCACAGAGCAGAGGAGCGGGTGGGAAAAGATGATGAGGGGCTCGGGGTGTGATGGAAGGACATCAGAGGAGGCGACGAGGTTGGGGCAGAGGTCGGCGGCGGCGGCAGAACTGGGGGATACGAGAAGGATTCAGGTTTTGGGGCGAGAGCGTGTGGGCAGGGGAGTTATTTTGTGGGGCAGGCCCAATCGCGCACGCCACGCTTTTTCTCCATCTCCCAATCGCTTGCATGATTTTCCTTTTTGCCGCATAGCGTTGCCACGTGGACGCAACAAGCGAGCGCTCCTTGCGCGTAGCTTACTGTGTTTGATTGTAGATTAATTACAGACAGAGATTTTTTGCTAACTCCTTTGGGTGTAATCGGGTAGAAGCTGAATCAGACTCTTTGCAGGTAATCAATTACTGTGATGGACAAACCATATGGTGGGACTCGGTGGTGGCAATATTCACAGAATGTGTGGACACTGGTACTTCAATTGGGAAGGTCGTTTATAAGCATTGTTATAGATCTTGTAATCAAGCGGCTCATATGCTAGCTCATTTCAGTTACTTTAATAAGACTTCATTTCAGTTGGTTGGACGAGCCCCCTGATGTTATTGTCAGTAAGCTCGTTGACGATGTAAACATTATTTGTGTTTTAATAAAGCTAGTTATAATGGTCTTTTCTTAAAAAATTACAGACATAAATTAAGGTTTCCTTATTAGGTGACTCGCAAAAAAAAAAGGTTTGCTTACTAAGTGTGGCTTTCAAGGGTTTATATTAGCAGTAAAAAAAGGATTGAAAAAATGACGGAAATTCAGCGGTTCACGCTAAAATTAAATAAATTTTTGGCCCAGGTTTCTTACGGATGCCACTAGTGTTTTTTTTAACACAGACCATCGCAGGTTTATGCGTTAATTAAGTGCAACTTTCAGGGGTTTATGTTTGTAGCAGCAAAAAATGATTGAAAAAAAACTGAAATTCAGCATTCACGGTAAAATTAATTTAAATTTTGGCACAGGTTTCTTATGGATGCCACTAGTGTTGGATGGATATTCTTAACTCCAGCGCTTGAAGGTGAAACACAGAAGAATTTCAACCAAGAATGTGAACTAAAACAAAAGGATGAAATGAAGGCAGCTCCTCTCGTGATCCTACTCTAGAAGTCTAAATTGTGCTAACGCACGCTTACGATTTCTTTTAAATCACCACTCATGTAATTAATTAAAATGTTATTACAATCGTTCGTTATGTCAATGCGGCATACATGGCGAGACATATTAGCTAAATCACCATCAAACTTGTTATCAGACTTAAATTTCACAATCTCATGCGCCAACCCATTTGTCGGACGATTAATCTTCAACAAGTTAAAACTATGGAGGAGATTAGAGGTGCTCAAAGCTTCTTTCTTAAGATCAACTTGAGGGGACCTATCCAGGATATCATTTTCAACGAAAGCTTGGTTTCCAAAATAATAGCCTTATGAAGAGTGATACCTATGTAGAGACCCGCGATGCAAGCATGAAACCTCACTTCTTCCACAATGGAGCACCAACTAAGTTTCTACCATGTGACAATAACTTGGGTTAGGCAAGTTGGTTCCCGGGTTCAACTCATGGCTTCGATCTCCTTCCTATAGTGACCAAGTTTGATTTGTGCATTGACAATTTGTTTTAATATTGCGTTCGGTTTAACCAATTCTCTCTGGTCCAGTGGTGGACCGGTCCACATAGATTAAAAACCATGAGAGACGTGAGTTTTGATCTCTAAAACTATGGTGGAATCACACTAGAAGCTTAAGCACACTTTGTGCTCCGACTTATAGTGCGAGTGATCTTGCGAAGCCATTTTTATGTCATTACATATGGTTCAATTGGTTCACCATAGATTCATGATAGTATATTGTAACAAATGCTAACATGCCAACAACAATGCAACATCTTTTATGCGATTATAAATTGTCAAAGGTAGCAATAGGCATAAACTAAAGGAATATGGCATGTTTACACATAGCATATGCATTTCTAGCCAACATTTAAAACGTCACAAAGAATGATCTCTTCTCCTTGAATAGATCCCCGTAGTGAACACTTTCCCAGCCCCTAATTTGATTTACGTAAAGTCTACTATCGTCGGGTTCCAAAACCCAACCATACATCAAATTCCCAATCCTTTTTCCAATCAAGCAAGAGGAAAAGCAGAAATGTAGTTAAACACACCACTGAATGACACACAGAGACCAGCCAGTGGGGCCAAAGCTCGGAGCAACCAGAGTTTCTATTTCTAGTGATCATCAGATGACACATGGGGACCGCTAGAGGGGCCGAAGCCTGGAGCAACCAGAGCCTACTATTTCGGGCAAGCATGGTTTCCCTGACCAATCGGAGCGTACTTGTCAATTCTCAGACCTAACCATGTATAAGATCCCAATATTTTTTCAATCTAGCTAAAGGAGATGTAGATGACATAGTTAATTGATGTTCTCTGAATTGTGCATGAAGACCACCGACGGTGCCAAAGCCTGTAGCAGCCACAGCTTGCTATTTTATAGCGAGGAAATGATACATTTCAAAAAAGCATGATGACACGAGCTCTAAGGTTCGTCTAATTTGTGCAGATTTGATATTCTACATTTTTTTTATAATGAGTATAAAATAACGTTGAGAGGTGCTTAGCTCGATGCTAGTAGACACATGTGCGCTTCTCTAATATTCTTGGTCACGGGAATGAAAACAATAGGGCACCGTAGCAATAATGCTAAACGTACAAAGAGTATCACGCAATTACACGCTAACTAGGATTCTTTCTGTCTAACTAACCTCCCTCCTCTGATTTTCATGGGGTTGGGCCCCTTCTCCCCCTTAATCTCCAATCAAAACTCATTACTTTGTAAATCCCGTGTAACTTTATGTATCTCTAGCATTACTCGGCATTGTAGTATGTTGTGTTTTGTGTGGTTCGATGAAAATGTAATACTTATGAAATTGTCTCTTGTAGCTTTTGTTTAGATCAGCTTGGTTTTTTGTGGGCTTTGTTGTGGCTTTCTCTGATCTACTCCAGTTATTGTTGTGGGCGTTTTTCTCCCCACAAGAAAAGTTCTGGGCTTTCCATACGCAGCGTGACATTTCCCCTCTCGGCTCCACTCCAACAGATCCCCGCACGAGCTGTGAGGAGGGCGATATGACGCCCAGGCCCAGCCTTCGCCGCCGCCCCAGCTCGCCGGCGTCGGCGCCGCCGCTGGACTACGACGACCTCCTCTCCGAGATCCTCCTCCGTCTCCCTCCGCAGCCGTCCTCCCTCCCACGCGCCTCCGTCGTCTGCAAGCGCTGGCGCGGCCTCGTCTCCGACCCCGGCTTCCTCAGCCGCTTCCGGATCCACCACCGCCGCCACCCTCCCCTCCTCGGCTGCTTCGTCAAAACTTCCGACGAGCTCTACTTCGAGCCTACCCTGGAGCCCCCCAACCATGTACCGCGCGCCCGCTTCTCCCTTCAGCTTCTCCCTTCAGAAACTCCCCCGCGACAGCTTCCTGCTCCTCGGATGCCGCCATGGCCTCGTGCTAACCTTCGACTGGAGGAAGTTGCAGATCCTGGTGTGGGATCTCGCCAACGGCCTCCAGCAAAGCATCGCCTTCCCCCCGGGGTTTCACATGGTGGAGACCCTGATCCACCTCCAGGGGGCAGTGCTTCGTGCTGCCGCAGACGGCCAGCACTTCCAGGTGTGTTTGGTAGGCTTGGAGAGAGGCTCCCAACGAAATTATGCGCGAGTGATAGCCTGCGTTTACTCGTCCGAGACCGGCAGCTGGGGTAATCTCGTCTCAACAGCGTTTCCATCCGTGCCTTATCTGCATGTAGATCCCACCATCGTTTTCATGGCCAAGCCCGGTGTGCTGGTTGGGGATTTCCTTTACTGGGCGCTTACTGGGAATTTTGTTCGAATTATCGAGTTTGATCTGAAGAGGCAGAGCCTAGCTGTGATAGGGATCCCGGTGGATATGGATTCTTGGAGAGATTACGAGTACTCAGTTATGCGGGCTGATGATGGTGGGCTTGGCTTCCTCTTTCTGTCAGACTTCAGTGCCCAATTATGGAAGAAGAAGACCGATTGTGATGGTGCTGCTCCATGGGTGCTGGGAAGAACTATTGAACTGGGCAAGCCACTTTCCCTAAATTTACATAGTGAGAAGGTGCCCCTAAGGATTCTAGGATATGCTGAGGAAAATAATGTGGTGTTCTTGTCGACAGTTCACGGTGTCTTCATGATCCAGCTTGACCCATTGCAGTCAAATAATGTGGTGTTCTTGTCGACAGTTCTCGGTGTCTCTCCTCTCCATTATCCATTCGAAAGTGTCTATACTGCAGGTAATAGCATTTACATTGGATATAACAAAACCAGGTTATTTTTCAGTAACTAGTTGATGGAACGCGGTTATGAGATGTTATGTTTGCCAGTCTTAGTAACCGAGAACAAGAAATCATGGAACAGTAGAATCAAGTTGCTAAAGAAGCATAGCACCTCCTTTTTTTGGTTAAACTAACAGTCTCAACAATGTTGTACTATCAACTATTTGCTTCTGCTGCTTGATGAACACTCCCAACATATAGCGATATTGCTCTGTGATCTGTTCTGATGCTTGTGTGGTGGCATTGTATGCTATGGTTATGACTTGAGAAAATATATGTTAATGGTAGCTTAGCTGGCTTCCTATATGGCTGTTGTCATGTTATGCTTCTTTAGCAACTTGATTCTACTGGTCCGTGATTTTGAGCTTCCTTAATTGAAGCCGAAGGTTGTGCCTCTTACCAAAAACAAATAAATTAAAGTGATGTTGTTTGCTATATTCTCATACTAGTATTATTGTGGAATTATATGGTTTGAGCCAAGGTGTAGCATATTTTTTATCCGTTTATTTATTCTGTGGATATTTATAGAATAAAACAATGAAAAAAGAAAATACCAGTGTTTTTTTTATCAAGAATGTCCATTTTTCGTATAACTGAATTTGTTGCCTGCCTATGGGCATAATTAATAAAAAGTATAACAATGGTAATATTAGTTCTCAGCTGCAGTGCAGTTGTTTCCTGAGATGAGATACATAAGGGTTTGAAATCACTGTTAGCAGCAAGAGCACAGGTAACTCTGGTTTGGGACTCAGTTCTGGGCTGCAACGGATGCTGCTGGCTAGGTTTCACCCCTTATTTGTAGCTGAAAGCAACTAGTACAGAACCACCTCAGTGGCTTTCTTACAACCTAAGACTCCTTGACTTGACCCACTGACTTGTAGCCTTAGACACAGACTTGACACTCTAAGCTTACTACCTAAGGAAAAGACTTGATTCATTGACTGACTGCAGCAAGGATCACTCTAACGATCAGAGATAACTAAATGAACAAAAACCAGCTTCAACCAAATGAAACGTCAAGTAGATAGCTTAATTGGTTATCTTTCTTTCAATTCAATATTGTTATCTTTGTTGATCTTGCTAATATTCTTAAATTGACAATATCGGTTGTTTGATATCTCCAAAATACTTGTTCATATTTATATATTTGTCACTTTTAGAAGAGTCCTGCTGCAAGTGGCAAGTTCAATTGTGCTAGAGAAAACTAGTAATTGAGTTTATTTCATCATTTCAGGCTAAATTTATTTAAAGATAATCTAAATATGAATAGTTGTGATCGCATTTATTGGTATAATTATATTTTATTTTATAGAATATGGCATGGAACAAGCTTAAGAATATTTTTTGTGTAACTTCTCCCTTCCGGCCAGCTAATAATCTGAATGTACATGTTCTCCATTTTTATGACACTTGAATACATACTGTTTTTTGAGTATTATGTTTATTTGGTAGTAGATGGGGCTTTGTTTATTTACTCCTATTGTTGTATTAAACCTGTTTTGTTTTTCTCAAATTTCATCAACCATTTTATCTAAATATCTCATTGATGCCCTCGTGTTGTTTCTCATTGGAATGTCATCGGTTCCTGGACATATGCTTGTAGGCATGGGCATTGCTGGTGGTCATGATGGGGCTAAACTTTTGCACAATGCATAAGATGATTGGTCAGATTAATATGCTATCATGATGTACTGGATTGAGCAGGCAAGCCTGTCTTTAAATAGTAGCAGAATGAAATAGTTTTTTTTTCTTTGCTTTATGGATAGTTCTCTATTTTACTTTTACTTGTTGCTGCATTGCATTCAATATCTTTGTGGCTAGTCCGATTGCTATTTGTATGTTGTCCCCTCTATGCAAGTAATCGTTAACCAATAGTACTTGATCATTTGGCTTCAGATTCCCTTAATTAATTCAGGCTTATACAATTGCCATTTCACACCGCTGTTCACTTGGGATCATTATAATACGTAGTGTCCGCTTAAAGTTATGTGCAATCTTAGCCTTTTAGGCCGCTTGCTTAAATATTTTCTCAGCATATCTTTGTGTGTCACTATAACTCACATATGTAATTGGCTATTAACCTCTAGAAGTTTTTTGGAGGTTGTTATTTTCTGGAGTTATGGAGCGTCGATTGCAGAATCTTGATTCAGCAAGGCTTTTGTCCAATACCATTTAAAGGATTACTGTAGTCAACTACTACATACTACTCCCTCTGTCCCTAATTACTTGTCGCGGAAATGGATGTATCTAAAACTAAAAATACGTCTAATACATCCATTTCTGTTGGATGAGGGGCTCATGGCCCATGTATTGCTGGCCCAAATGGCCCATGCCCATAGTGGCTATCTAAACTAAGGGAGAGGAGATAGTCCTTGTCTCGAGTCCCAGAGCCGCCACACACGAGAGAGAAACTCACGCGAGCAACCAGACACGAGCAGGGCGTTGTTTGCAGGTACTTCTCTCTCCCATGTCCAAATTGGTATCAGAGGCTAGGTTGGTCTAGTCGCCGGCCGGTGTGGGGTCTGCCGAGGAGGCGGCGGAGGGGCTCAAATCAGCGGTGGCTGCGACGTGCTGTGTGAGCGCACGCCACGCGGATAGTGGCCCGGTGGACGCTGCGCGGGCGGCTGTTTCTTGGACCCGAGGCAGAGCCCTTGCTCGAGCTCTTCCTCATCCTCGGACGGTTGCAGAGGGAGAGCAGCTGCTCAGGTGGTTGCTGGTGCTGTTGCTGCGCGGGAGATGCGACTGCAAAGGAGGTGTGGATCCGCGTGACGGGTCAGCTCCGGCTACTAGGGATCGAGGTGTGGGCATCTGCGCTGCGCGGGAGCTATTGTGTGGTTGTAGTACTACAGGTGGTGCAGGGAAGGGGAGGGTCATGGATTTGGTGCAGTCGGATGATGGATGCTTGTGTGGTGCAGAGGAAGGAGGAAGGAACGTTGGAGATGAAGAGCTGAGAGGAGGAGGAAATGTGTCAAGCAGAGACTTGGAGGATGCCCTGCTCGCCGCCATCAAGGAGGAAGTTGTGCTGCGTGCACATTTGGCCTCCATCGAAGCGTCCTTATATGCAGCGAGGGCAAGGGTGGCTCACATGATGTACACGACAGTGGCCATCGAGGAGGAGAGGACAAGTTCGGCCCTCTTTTTCTGTATGAATGGAGATGGCACTGAAAAGCCCACAATTTCTGCTCATAGGACTGATCCGGAGTGGGTTCTAGACTCTGCTGCTTCTAAACATGTTGCAGGTGACTTCAGGGAGTGAGTCATATGATCATCTCACTCCCTCTCAAAGTAACACGATATGTACTACTGACGGGACATCTTAGCCTATTAAGGGCATTTGGATAGTTCAATGTACACCTGATATTAAGCTATCTTCAGTCCTACAAGTGCCATCTTTCTCGGTCAATCTGTTGTCTTTTAGTGCTCTAATTGACAGGTGGACTGTAGGATAACAGTCGATAGAGAAATGTTCTTGATTGTTGACAGGCCGACTGGAAGGAGGATTGGGGCTGGAATAAGGCGCAGGGGGCTATGGTACATGGACCGTGAGGGGCTTCGTCAGACGGGCAGCCCAGTGTTTGCGGTAACTGTGGAAGAAATAGAGTCTGTGGCGATGAAACATCACTACAGAATGGGGCATGTATCCTTTGATAAATTGTTCAAGTTGTTTCCTGATGTAATGCATGGAGGCGATAAGAACAAGTTGAAATGTGATGCGTGTGAGTTTGCAAAACACACGAGGACGTCTTATGTGAGTAAGGGACTTAGAAGTATATCCCCATTCATGCTTGTTCACTTGGATGTGTGGACAAGTCCGGTGGTGTAGGTTAGTGGTGCAAAGTATTTCGTGACCTATATTGACTGCCACTCATGGATGACATGGATCTATTTGATGCGACATAAAGATGAAACTTTTCAATGCTTCAAGACTTTCTATGCCTATGTGAAAAATCACTTCAATGTTTGGGTACAAGTGATAAGAAGTGATAATGGCACTAAGTATGTGAACAAAGTGTTTGGGGCTTTCTCTCCTCGGAATGGGGTGGCAGAAAGGAAGAATCGCCATATTCTGGAGGTTGCTTGATCACTGATGTTTACTACGAATGTCCCGAAATTCTTATGGAGTGAAGTTGTGATGGCGGCGACACACCTGATCAACCGCACATCATTGAGAGTACTGGGTATGAAGTCTCCTTCCGTGTTACTTCTGGAAAAGAATGATTTTGTGGTTCCTCCCAAGCTGTTCGGTTGTGTCTGCTTTGTGAGGGATCACATGACATCTGTGGGCAAATTGGATCGATGGGTCGTCAAGTGTATCTTCACTGGGCACTCTTCTAGGCAGCACGGCTACAAGTGTTGGAGTCCTTCTGAATGGAGGACCTTTGTGAGCATGGATGTCACCTTCAGGGAATCCGAACCATTTTTATGGTGAAAAATCCGATCTTAGTGGATTATTTGAAGTATTGACCATATCCAGTCTATTGTGATAGGTTAAGAGGGGGAGAGTGGTGGTGGTGCCGATTCAGTGCTGCAACAACCAATTGAGGGTGATATTCTAGTACAGCGAAGAGAGCAGCAACCCCAGGAAATGATAACACCATAGAGTGAAGGATCGATTGTCATTGATGGAGTGCCGAGTCAGATTGGCGGTGCTCCCACCTAGACCGGTTATGTGCAGAGGTGGACAACAAAGCAAGAGGAGCAGCTAAAGGTGTATTCATGGAAGCAAGGTGATGCTTCTCATAGATGGCAGAAGGTGAATGAGGAGCATAGTCCTCAAGTATATTCAAGACGACAACTTCAGGTTCAGGGGGAGCAACCAACACATGTGCAGGGGGAGCAACAAGGCAGCAATGCAAGCTCATCTAACAGAGAGAACTTGCCAATTGCTTTGAGAAAAGGTACTCGAGCAAAAGTAGGGATACCAGAGCCAAAGTATGGGTTCGATGCCAATGTTATTGGAAATTATGTTTCGTATGAAGCATTATCTTTAGCCCACAAAGCATTTGTTGCTTCTCTTCAGCTGGTGTCTTCCAATTGATTGGAAGGCAGCAAATGTAGATCCAAAGTGGCGATCAACTATTATAGAGGAGCTCGAGGCATTAAGAACAGGACATGGGTTCTAACACCTCTTCCAAGAGGAAAGAAGGCAGTTAGCTGCAAGTGGGTATACACTGTGAAGCAGAATGCAGAAGGGAAGATTGGAAGGTAGAAAGTAAGGCTTGTGACAAGTGGGTACAGCCAGACCTACGACATTGACTATGATGAGACCTTTGCTCCAGTAGCAAAGATGGAACACTATGAGGATCCTGATCTCCTGTACGGCGAATTTGGGGTGGTCCTTACATCAACTTGATATGAAGAATGCTTTCTTGCATGGGGACCTGAAGGAGGAGGTCTACATGGAGATCCCATTGGGGTTCTCTACGTCTGAGGCTATTGGCAAGGTACGCAAGTTAAAGAAGTCTCTTTATGGTCTGAAACAGTCTTCGAGAGCATGGTTCGGCAAGTTCAGATGCGTTGTATGTAGTATGGGGGTATGTGAAGTGTAATGGTGATCATACACTACTCTACAGACACATAAAGAAGGGAAAATCACTATGCTTGCCGTATATATGGATGATATTATTATCACAGGGGATGAAGAAGAAATAGCAAGATTGAAAGAGTGTTTGGGTAAGGCCTTTGAAGTCAAAGATCTGGGCCGACTAAAATACTTCCTGGGCATAGAAGTGGCCAGGTCTGCCAAGGGGATTGCGCTATCTCAGAGGAAGTATACTTTAGACATCCTAAGCGATCTAGGGATGCTAGGATGTCAGGCAGCATCAACTCCAATTGATCAAAACCACAAAGTGATAGCTCAGTCAGGAGAGCCAGTGAATAAGGAGAGATATCAAAGATTAGTTGGTAGGTTGTTGTACTTGTGTCATACACGACCAGACATAGCATTTGCAGGAAGTGCTATGTGCAGATACATGCATGAGCCTAGAAGTGGACATCTTAAGGCGGTACATAGAATCTTAATTCTTGAGATACTTGAAAGGTACTCCTGGAAAAGGATTGTCGTTCAAGAGTTATGTACACCTTGTTGTAGATGGTTATTGTGACGCTGATTGGGCTAGTTGCCTGGATTACAGGAGATCAACGTCAAGCTATTGTGTCTTTGTAGGAGGAGATCTAGTATCTTGGAGAAGCAAGAAACAACATGTTGTTTAAAAATCAACTACAGAGGCTGAATACAGAGCCATGTCCAAGGGACTGGGTGAGATGTTGTGAACTAGAAATTTATTAGAATAATTGAGGATATTGAAGACTAGTTGTATGAATGTGTGGTGTGATAACAAATCAGCAATCAACATAGCACATAATTTAGTGTAGCATGATAGAACCAAGCATGTGAAACAGACAAATTCTTCATCAAAGAAAAGCTTGACGCTGGGATCATCAAGATTGAGCATATGAGTACGGGGCAACAAATTACAGACAATTTGACTAAAGGATTGGGAACTAAAAAATGCAATCTAGCATGTGACAAGATGGGATGATAGATCTCTTGAGAGGGAGTGTTGAATGAGGGGCTCATGGCCGACCCAAATGGCTCAGGCCCATAGTGGCTATCTAACCTAAGGGAGAGGTGCTCGTCCATGTCCCGAGTTCGAGAGCTGCCACACACGAGAGAAACTCATGTGAGCCAGACATGAGCAGGACGTTGTTTGTAGGTACTCCGCTCTCCCAGGTCCAGCAATTTCCGCAATAAGTAATTTCGGACGGAAGAAGTAATAAATAAAGAAATAGGAATAGCATGGTATATTTGAATCGAAGCATGACCACCACAATAGCTAATAAAAATACAATAATGTTCTCAAGGAAATAGACAATAGTAATCTTGTTTGATATATCTAATAGACTAATAAGTCTCAACATGTCTATAATTTATATTCGGAAGTTGCCACTGAATATATTTTTTGAAAAGGATGATAACTCCCGGCCTCTGCATCGAGCAATGCACACAACCATATATTACTTATTATTTAAAATCCAGCAACCGAACAATATTGATCCAGAAAAGAAGACAGAAAGAAAACTTGAGGCCGCGTGCCTCGCGACAATAACTCCATCAGACAACTACTAACCCTATGATAAAAGACAAACTCAAAACAAAAAATACAGAACTCTTTGGCTACGCCTTCAAGAAGAAATCGCTGCACGTGCACCGATGATGACGAGTCCAACCCAAGGTTGATCTCGGGATTCTCATCTACTAAATATTTAAGATTAAAAATATGCAAAAATTAAATCTTACTGTTAGAGTACTATATCTATAGCCATATAGTATTTTGTATTTACCTCATTGTATAAGGGGTTTCCTGCATATTTCCTACACATATACATGTATATATATTGGCCTATGGTCTCATGAGAATACAAGTTGCATATTTCTAACATGGTATTAGAGCTTTGGGTTTTCTTCGCACGCCGCAACTCGTGCTTGATCCTTTCTTCGTCGTCGTTGTCTCTTTGCCGACTGCCCTCTCTACCTGCGACGTCTCACCGCTGCTCCGGTTGCCGGCGTCCAAGCGACGTCTCATCGCCGTGGTCTAGCCTGACGTGCTCCAATCCCGTGCGCCGCGCGACTCCCGCCCCGCCCCAATCCTTCGCGGCTCCTAGACGTGGTTCGCGTGCTGCTCCGTCCGCTGGTCATCCTCCGTTCGCTGATCTGCTTGTGAATTATGCGCGCCACATGCGCCCGTCCAGCAGGTGTACTGGTTGGCACGCTGCGCTGCAGGTTCAGCCCTGTGGGCTCTTGATTGCGAGTCAAGCCACGTGCTCACCAGATCATGCGGGTCTTCTGAAAACTATTGCTACTGCTCGCGCCGCCGCTGCTGGTCTTTGCCGCATCTCTCCTGATCTCGCCGCAAAAAAAGAGAGATGTTTTCATCGGGCCCGCATGTCCCTCGCTGCTCGCTGACTCCTGACGGTGTTTTCTTCACTACCGTCTCGCAACATGCGATGTTTCGCAGTGCTTGATGCTTGTTCGCCTGTGATGTCGCCCCCTTCGACGTCTTCCGCATGTTGTGTTGGTCGCTCTCCTACATGTCCAACGACAACCTCCGCACATGATGATTGTCGCTCTATACCAACTCCTCTCGTGACTTTTATCGGTGAATGTCGCTCTTCCCTGACACCTCTCACGACTTTCATTGGTTGTGCTGGTGCATATAACTCCATCGACTGCGCTTCGCACACGCGTCTTGTCGGGGATATAACCCGCGGCGTAAACCGACCGGAAGTATAAACCGGCCGGACTTGGCGGTTTACCTGAAGAACCCGCTGACACTTGGCGGTTCACTGGCGACCCGGCGGTTTACGGTTCATTAGTAATCCGGCAGGTGGGTCAGAGGAGCGACAAGACCCGGTGGCCCGACTGGCGGTTCATGAAGGCCGGATCAACTACGGTGGGCCGGTTTAAGAGGAAAGGCTTAAGGAATATTTGTCTTACAAGGAGTTAAGACATGGACTTGTATCCGGTTTGTATTAGGGATAGACTAGTACTAATACTAATAGGACTCCACATTTAACCCGACCCTCCAACATATATAAGGAGGGGCAGGGCTCTAAAGGGACAAGTTCCACAAGTTGGACAAGTTAGGTTTAGACAATAGCTCTCGAGTTAGAGCACTCTTGTAACCATGATCATCATCATCAATATCAATGAAGCAGGACGTAGGCTTTTACCTCCACCATGAGGGGCCGAACCTGGGTAAAACCTCGCGTCTCTCGTCCCGCTCAACCCCTCTCAAGCTACCACATAGATGCGTTGGCCTCGCGACTAAGTCCTAACACTAAGGACATCTACCGTGACAATTCCACGACACGTCTTCCCTTGGCGCTTGATGCTTGTCTGCATACGGCCTCGTCTCATCCACCGACCTTTGCGGACGCTACTGGTCTGCTACACCGTCACATCTAGCGGCTTCCACAGGTGGTGGTGGCGGCTCCTGTCCCTGTGCTACTGCGATGACCACTTCAGCTATATACTTCACCGAGCATGAGATTGTGCGACTTAGTGGTCTGCTGACTGCCTTCGGCTCTTCATTGCCTGGTGCAACTATGTCGACCTCTTCAGTTGAGCCCCTGACTGAGCAGGGGATTATGCGTCTTCGTTGCCTACTAGTCGTGTCCTCTGGTTCTTCACCGATAGGTTCTGCTGGTTCTGCTACTGACTTTTGGCATTGTGAGACCACCTTCAACAGGTACATTTTCATGGATTCTTGATACTGGAGCATCTTTTCATATGACTCATGATTTATCTACCTTGTCTCCTGTTCGTGCACTCGATTCTCCTTTTCATGTTCTTACTACTGATGGTACCTCCCTCCCGGTTAATGGTCGAGGCATTCTTAGCACCTCATCTTTTTATGTTCCTGACGTTGCTCATGTTCCTCGACTTATGCAACTCCTTTCTGGTCTTGGTGCTGGCCTCCGGCGCCATTACTCTCAGGGTCTCTGGGAGCTTGATTGGCTTCACCTCCCCTCTGCTGCTACCACTGTCAGTCTCTCCGCCTTTTGTTGCCTTGTCTACCAGCTATTTGGCGGGTCATTCTACATGGTTAAGACTCGCTCGGATGATTCTCTTGAGTGTTACAAAGCTTGTCTTGTGGCTCGTGGCTTTCAATAGGGGCATGGTTGTAATTACGATGAGACTTTTGCTCTCGTGGCCCATATGACCACTATTCGTACACTTGTTGTGGCCTCTGTTTGCCACTGGTCTATATCAGCTTGATGTTAAGAATGTCTTTCTCAATGGCAAGCTGCATGAGGTGTACATGCAGCCCCCACCTGGGTGTTCTGTTCCTGATGGCATGGTATGCCGTCTTTGTCACTCCCTCTATGGCCTTAAGCAAGCCCCTCGCGCCTGGTTTGAGCATTTTGCCTCTGTGGTGATTGCCGCTTGTTTTTCAGTGAGTGCTCATGATCCAGCGTTGTTTGTCCACCTTCCAACTCATGGTCGGACTCTTCTTCTCTATGTCGATGACATGATCATCACTGGCGATGACCCCGAGTATATTGCCTTTGTGAAGGCCCGTCTTAGTGAGAAGTTTCTTATGTTTGATCTTGGCCCTCTTCGCTACTTTCTGGGGATCAAAGTCTCTTCTACCTCTAATGCATTTTTTATTTTTCAGGAAAAGTATATCCAGGATCTTCTTGCTCGTGCTGCTCTTATTGATGAGCGCATTGTTGAGACTCCCATGGAGCTCAATGTTAACCTTCGTGATACTGATGGTGACACCTTGTCTGATCCGACGCGTTATCATCATCTTGTTGGGAGTCTTGTCTATCTAGCTGTCGCTCGTTCGGATATATCTTACCTGGTCCATATTCTAAGTCAGTTTTTTTCGGCTCCCAGTTTGGTTCACTATAGTCATCTCCTTTGTGTTCTTCGATATCTTCGAGGCACGATCTCTCACCGTTTGTTTTTTCCTTGCTCCAGTTCCTTGCAGCTTCAGGCCTATTCGGATGCTACGTGGGCTAGTGATCCCTCATATGGCCGTTCACTTTCTGCTTGCTGTGTTTTTCTTGGTGGCTCTTATTGTCTGAAAGATGAAGAAACATATTGCAGTTTCTTATTCGCGTGCAGAGGCTAAGTTGCGAGCTATGGCTCTTTTGACGGTAGAGGTGACTTGGTTACAGTGGTTACTTCAGGACTTTGGTCAAGCATAAGCTCACTAAGCATACTGGTGTTGATGCTTTTTATGTGCGCGCTGGTGTGCAGGATCAGGTTATTGCTCTTAAGTATGTGCCTTCCGAGATACAGTTGGCGGATTTCTTTACGAAGGCCTAGACTAGAGCGCAACATGACTTCTATCTCTCCAAACTCGATGTTGTTCATTCACCATGAGTTTGAGAGGAGGGTGTTAAGAGTACTATATCTACAGCCATGTAGTCTTTTGTATTTACCCCATTGTATAAGGGGTTTCTTGCATATTTCCTACACCTGTACATGTATATATACTGGCCAATGGCCTCATGAGAATACAAGTTGCATATTCTCATAACACTTACAAGTATAATTTTTGAAATAGTAATATTCACATTGTAGTTTGTCACCCTCTGTTTGTAACTGAGTTACATAGAAGATTTGAAGGCAAATTGAGAACTGGCCCCTCCGTTCCATAATATAGTGTGTATAGATTTTTTTCCAAAGTCAAATCTCATAGAGTTCGACCGACTTTATTAAGAAAAGTATCAACAACAATCATACCAAATAAATAATAAATAACAACAACAAAGGCTTTAGTCCCAAACAAGTTGGGGTAGCCAGTTGGGGTAGGCTAGAGGTGAAATCCAAAAGATCTTGCGACCAACTCATGGTTCTGGCACATGAATAGCAAGCTTCCACGCACCCCTGTCCATGAATAGTTTTTTTGGTGATATTCCAATCCTTCAGATCTCTCTTTACGGACCCCTCCCATGTCAAATTCGGTCTACCCTGACCTCTCTTGACATTATCCGCACGCTTTAGCTGTCCGCTATGCCCTGTAGCTTTTGGAGGCCTCTGTTGAATATGCCCAAACAATCTCAGACGATGTTGGACAAGCTTCTCTTCAATTGATGCTACCCCAACTCTATCTCGTATATCATCATTCCAGACTTGATCCTTCCTCGTGTGGTCACACATCCATCTCAACATGCGCATCTCCGCCACCCTCAACTGTTGAACATGTTGCCTTTTAGTCGGCCAATACTCGGTGCTATATAGCATTACGGGTCAAACCGCCGTCCTATAGAACTTGCATTTTAGCTTTTGTGGCACTCTCTTGTCACAGAGAATGCCAGCTGCTTGGCGCCACTTCATCCATCCGGCTTTGATTCGATGGTTCACATCTTCATCAATACCCCTATCCTTCTGCAGGATTGACCCCGAATATCGAAAGGTGTCCTTCCGAGGCACTACCTACCCATCAAGACTAACCTCCTCGTGCCTAGTAGTACTGAAACCGCACCTCATGTACTCTGTTTCAGTTTACTAAGCCTAAAACCTTTTGATTCCAAGGTTTGTCTCCATAACTCTAACTTCCTATTGACCCCTGTCCGACTATCATCAATTAGCACCACATCACCCGCAAAGAGCATACACCATGGGATATCTCCTTGTATATCCCTTGTGACCTCGTCTATCACCGAAGTAAGAAAGATAAGGGCTCAAAGCTGACCCTTGATGCAGTCCTCACTTCATCGGGAAGTCATCAGTGTCACCATCACTTGTTCGAACACTTGTCACAACATTATCGTACATGTCCTTGATAAGGGTAATGTACTTTGCTGGGACTTTGTGTTTTTTCAATACCCACCACATGACAACATTATCGTACATGTCCTTGATAAGGGTAATGTACTTTGCTGGGACTTTGTGTTTCTTCAAGACCCACCACATGGCATTCCGCAGTATCTTATCATAGGCCTTCTCCAAGTCAATGAACACCATATGCAGGTCCTTCTTTTGCTCCCTGTATCTCTCCATAAGTCGTACCAGGAAACCTCCTAGGCATGAAACCAAATTGATTTTTGGTCACGCTCATTCTTCTTAAGCGGTGCTTGATGACTCTCCCATAGCTTCATTGTATAGCTCATCAGCTTAATTCCACAGTAATTAAAATATATCTCATATCTAACGATATTTATTTGGTATCGTAGATGTAAATATTTTTGTCTATAAACTTGGCGAAAGTTTGTGGAACTTGTCTTTTCAAAATTCCTATCCGCACTGTATTATCGAAAGGAGCGAGTACTACTACGTAAAGGTTTCATGTTTTCATTTTTCACAAAACAACAGAAAACCCGAATACATAGGTTTTCCTATCATGGCTGCGTGGACCATGGTCTTCCCTAATACCATTATCAAAACCTCTTTCAAGATTCACCTAGGATACATCCCTTGTGTTCTTCCTAAAGAAAATACCTTCTGATTTGTGAACTATTGGATTGACCATCTAGGCTTCATAGAGGTGTTTCGACAAGCTTGGAGTTTTCCTCGCAAAAACAAAGACATCAGCGGTACTTCTCTTCTAATTTCAAAAGCATTAGAAGAGCCATGCGGAGCAGAAACCTCTAGTTGCTAGTTGCAAATTGGAACTTAGTCTCGACCTTACTGATCGACTTGAAGAACAAAGGCTTATGTCTGTTGTAGAAAGGAATTTCAGAGGAATCATTAGAAACCACATTAATTGAATCATACAGTACAAGCAGCTCTACTAGGAAAATATACTCACTAAGATGAGTCCGCTTTAGAGATGAAAACTCGAAAATCTTTCATGCGTTGGCCAGAAAAAATCCCATTCTATCTCTTCCCGACCGACATGGCTCCTCAACCAATGATCATGAAGTCGAAGCTGCTATCATGTGGAGAACGTTCAATAACAGAGTGGCTATCTTGGCTACCCCCCACATGTTATTTGATCTTTCTAAGTTTGTCCAACAGGCTGAGGATCTTGGCACCTCTTAACCCCACTTTGTAGATAGGAGATTGATAATGTGGTCAAGCAAATTCCCCTAGACCATTTCCCTGGTCTCAATGGGTTTAGCAATATCTTTGTCAAGAGATGCTGACCGATCATTAAAGAATATTTTTATAATCTTTGTAATGATTTTCAGGAATGTCCATCCTCCATACTTAGCCAAAAGATACACTCGGACCTTCAGGAATTTGCCAATCCCTATCACCTCCAAATGGATATGGAACTGCTTGAATTTTGTTAATTTCGATTCGCCACTGACCTTCTAGCTTGTATGTTTCTAAAAAAAGTATGCCTATTAGGTGCAAACTAGATGCTTTTGTTTTATTCTATCCCCTCATATGTCCATGACAACAAATCATATTTTAAATGACTAGTAATTGTGCACGTGCAACGCACGTGATGAACAATTTCAGTATCACATGAAGGTTCACATTTTCTGAACGATGCAATATTCTGAACAGAACCACGATCTACAATCATATCTAGATGGAATAACAACGGTTCACATTTTTGCTACAAAATTTTGCTTGAAGATTTGTCAACCAACAGATCTAGGCAAAAAAACAAATACATGTTTAACATGTAGATGCAGCTAGACAATTCTAATATAAAGAACAAAATCATGTCATCTCTACGTGCATATCAAAATTCTAAATCAACAACTAATGACACGATATATTGCTCTTTGGCCTGACAATATTCTGCACCTGCAAGGTCTCATCCTTCCTCTCCTAGATATCGTCCTTTAAATTGAAGAATTTAAATACTACATTAGTAACTACCACATCAGCTCTCAGGTACAAAATCCTAAAAATAGGGATTGCCTTACTATGCAATATGGAGGCATAACTACAATAATGATACATGAGAACATTTGATTTTGAATAACATTGCTCGCAATCATCTATACAAACTTGCTACAAAAATAATTTTCACCACACATACCTGAATATATCACAGGCCTAACATGGTCTCCATTGCAATGTAAATACACATACATGAAACTATCAATAAATCAAGCTGCATTCAACCTGGCAGAAATGAATGAAGCGAATCATACATGAATATGCACAGAAATCTAGAGGACATTTGAGTAGTATCAAAGTTGTAAGCGAACTTGTGGTACTCAAACTAATGTGCAACAGTCTTTCCTCCCTAGTTCTCCACAAAATGTTTGATCTTCTCATTCAATCGTGCTATCAATACTCCAGTGAACCTGTGTACTTCCATAACAACATTATATCGACTGGGGTGAATAATGAGTAGTCTCTGCAATAAAGAAAACAAAAAAACATATATAACAACTTTCCATTACCAGAGAAATTACTAAATTGTTCAAATGCTTCAGGAAATAATGAATAGCAAGCAATTAGTAATACTCTGCAAGATTCAGCAATGAATTAGTGTTGAAAGTGAAAATATAAGAGTGAAATTACTAAAAATAATCAAAAGCTTCAGTCAGTTTATAACCAAGCAAGAACCACAGCGCCAGAGAGCGCCCAGTTTGACGATGACGACAGCCCACCGCCTCCTCGACTTGGATTTAAACTGTGATCCGAGAAACTGTTGCTAGATCTAAATATGGAATTGTACCCTGATGTTTGCACGTGAAAAAGGAAACTTGAAGAACATGAGTTAAGCCCGGAGGAGCACTACCGTCCATGCTCAGTTTTGAACCACTGGCACACCACCTGGTGTATCACGTAGTGCATCCCGTACACATCGGCTAGCGACATCTTGATATTCCCTGTTTTACAAAGGTGAACATCACATGGAGATAAAATTTAGAATAGACATGTTTGGTACAAAGTTCACCAAGAAATGAATCAACAACTCAACATGCAGATATTTAAAATGGCAACATTAAGAACTTGAGTTGCAGCAAGAAATTTCTACATCAGTCAAAAGGACTACAGAAATACCTTCCAAGCTTTCCAGGCTTCTTCCCTTGCCCTTCAAGATTCAACCAACCGTGGCGTGATGGATTCAATCAGGAAGAAAGAGAAGGGGCTGAACTTCTCACGGTGCTGCTCCGGGGTGAGGACATCCTGACAGTTGTTGGAATTGGGCTTTTGCGTCCGCCACACGGTTGGGGCCACACTTCAAGCTCCCTCTAGCTGCCCCATCTCCTCACGGCGCGGCTCCAGGGTGAGGCCATCCCTCTGTTCTTTTAGTCGCAACGGAAGAAGTAAATAACAAAACTGAGCGTACATGTAAATCCTATTGCAGAAACTACACTGTATAGAAGCAATGCCATGCCATCGCTTAATTCCCCAATCAGTAATTCTGCATTTGAATCTCCATATCATAGCCTCATTAAGCTGCTAGAAAAGAAAAGTAATCTTGACCTCGAACCTTGAGAGCTTCAGTATGAATAAAAGGTGTGGGGATATTTTCGGGAATACATAAAACAACACCGCATTGGTACTTTGTAGTTGCTGCCTTTGCTGCTTTGTCTGCTCCCTTTCAATAGTTCAACCTGGGTAGGATTTGAACAAAGGTCAATGTAAAGCGTAGGAAAAAAATGAAACAAAAAAAGATCGTATATGGATGAAGGGGGGTATGGAGTATGGGTGCAGGTAAACTGAAATAGATAGAGCAAAAGAGTAGAGAGAGATCAACCAGCCCAAATCGTGGAACTGTGGGCATCCACGCACTACATGGTGCATCCTCACCACCGTGCTCCCCTATGGTGTTCACGCGGCGCGCTGCCACAGTTGTCGATGGCTGGGGCAACGCTATGTGCATAATCGTCGCGTAGAGTAGACTTTCCTGTCCGTGGTTGTGCGGAAGAACGACGACGACATCTGCATATCACTAAATAGGGCGTCCGGCGTGTTTCCGTCACCGGCCGCACGGAGGAACGACCGCGGGGGCTCGCGCGTCCCCGACGCACGGTCGCGGAGGATGGCACTCCCGGTCCCTGGCGTGCAGAGGAACAACGGCGGCGGGTCGGCGACGCGTCGGCGGTTTGCCGCCATCCGGTTCGCGCTCCAGCCTTCAAAATCATTGATGTGCCTGCGATTCCGCAGGCTGATGGCCGGATCATGGGGAAGTAGAGGATTTGGGGCAGCAGCGGGGAAACCTAGCAGGGACTGCGCGCTCAGGGAGGGGGTAGAGAACAGAGATGCTATCGGGATGGAAGGAGAGATCTGTTTTTTTTCAGCGAAAGGTAGAGATTTTTTTTAGATGGAAAGGGAGAGATCCGGGTGTGCGGGGATCGTGTGCGGTACGGCCGGACGTTTCGCCCGCTCGGTGCGTGGTGGATGGCATGGTTTTCGTCTGCCGTTTTGAAATTGCTAAACCCACTTTCGGTGAGGGTTGGTAGTTATACCGAGGATTAGATCTAAATATGTGGGCTTGATCGTGTGGCTCTTAGTGACCCGAATTGTTCTGTGTAAGTTATGCGGGGTGTGATTAGGAAAGATAATGTTTGCTTTTTTAATAGTAGTAGAGATTTGACAAGCTAGGCAGTTCAACATTTACCTCTAATGGAGGTATTTAAACAACTGGTCTTTTAGCTTCTGCTGAGATCATATGTAGCCAAACTGCAAAGACTTTGAGAACATGTCAACAATAGAAGTTGAAGGTTTTTGGCAAAAGAGTAGAGGTTGAAGATGTGCCACTGCAAGTGAACTGCTCTATTGTTTTGGTCCACCTTCCACAGTGGTGAAGCTGATGTTGACTATTTGAGTCGTAAATATATCTGAGATATAGCTCGTTTTTTCCTGAATTAATAATACAAAAGTGTTTGACTCATGACATTTATTTCTCCACAGGTATCTAGAGTTACATTCTGGTGGCTAAGATGCAATGGCTTGTTGGGTGCGAGTTATTCCATTTCATATGCTCCACACGGAAATTAACACTGTAGCATACACCCGTGATTAGTTGAATCTTCAGCGGATCCTGTCTAATGAATGTTGAACATAGAATTGCACCCAAAGTAGCCGGAAACGGGGAACGGTGGGCCGTCCCTCGATCCAGATTCATCGACCCAGAATCAGATTCGGGAACGAGGGTCGATTCGATAAGATTCGATGTGGATTCGACGTTTCCGCAGCTAGATCATCGATTCAGGTTCGGCGACTCGACAGTCTTGGTTCTTGAATCGATCGAGTAAGCAAAAGGTCAGCCATATCAATCACGAACTCCTCGTTTTACTCTCTGCCCCGTTCTTTTCCCCTCCCCTAAATAACTCCTCGTTTTGCTCTCCACTTACTCCCAAGGCTGCTGATAAATTTTCCATTGGGGAGGAGATGATTTATTTTAGTCTTCATGGATCGACAATGCAGCCAGTTGCTCCCAGCCCAACCAGTTCCCTGTATAAGTACTCCCTCGGTCCCTCCCAGCCAGTTGCTCCTGGCATCCAGCGACCAGAGGCACATGCAGGAGTGGAAATTCAGATTCAAAACCAGCCATGCTTCAGAAGACTTGATTGCTCGAGGATCCAAGAGTCCAGTGACATTCAGGCATTCAGTTTTTAGATTCAGGTACACCTAACCTACGCCATTCAGTTCATCAGATGATCAGAAATCAGATATTGCCTTTGAATTACAGTTTTGTGAGTAAGAATGTAATATATGAACCCGTTCATTATTCAGAGATTGCGATGGCGTTTGGGTCGAAACGTAAGTTAGCAGATCGGTGTGACATCGAGGAGGATGACGCCAATGATGTTGATCTCATCAATTCCGATGATGAGCGTAATAGAGGACGCCTCTGATCAACAAGATGAATCTGCCGAGCATGGTACTGCAAAATTTGCTAAATCCCTTCTAGATGAGGTATTTTTTCTTAATGCACCTAAAGGGAAGAACTCTGGTGGATCAAGACCCTGGCGATACAAACATTGTGATAAGAAGTACACAAGTAGTTATACAAGAATTCATCAGCACTTCTTTGGTGTTGGTCCTGGCAAGATGAAACAAATTGCCCGTTGCTCTGTCGCAAGTGATCGCGTAAGTATAAGAAAATATATGATAAGGTATATGCACATGCTTTTTATGAGAAAAATTATTCAGACAACACCACAACAATTGGCACCTATATGACTCTTTCCCTGTTTTGATTTACAGTATCACCAACCTGAGAAAGTACAAGCTTCAGGCTAGGTGCCTAAAAAGCAATTAGTAGAAGCTTTTGCTGGGGTGGAAAGAGATGCAGTGGACATGCAAATAATGTTGTTCCTTTGTGCTAATGGATTTCCCTTCAATGTGTTGAGAAGTCCACAATCTTATATTTACTAATTGGAGGCACCTTTTGAGCCTCCATGTTAATCCACATCATCAAGATTAATTTAGCCATTATATTTAAAATTTAGTGGCCAAGATCTATTATAAGTCCTGCCTAATAAGAAAACAATGCGTATATGAACATTTAAACCTATACGTATAAAAAGAGTAGACCCTGCCTTATTAGAAAAAAGTAAATCAGGTAAGTAAAGAGCCCTCACGCTATAAAAAAGGAGAGCCATGTCCACCTACGCCCAAGTTTCAATAAAAAAGGAGAGCCATGTTAGGCTGGTCATAGTGCGGAGTAACTTAGACTAGTAACATGCATATGTTACTAGTCTATGTTACTATCTCTATAGTGGGTAGTAACATATGTGTAGTGTCATGCATCACCTCATTTATTGCTTTGTAGACTCATTTTGCATTGGGAACCGCTATGTGATGGTAACATATTATGTTACTCTATTTGTCTCTCTCTTCATTAATTACCTGACACATCATCTTTTTTGCTTATGTGGCATGTATGTTACTACCTATGTTACTCCCACTGTGACCAGCCTTAACCTACGTCCAAGTGCTTTCACCCTTTTTATAAATGGAAAAAAGGTACGTATAAAGCATGTGCCTTTTCCCCACGCTAAAAATTGAGCGCTCACCCCAGCTTCCAACTATACAAAAACTATGTGGATGTTTGCTTGAAGAAAAAAAACGTATGGAGTCCAGATGCCTCACGTTAAAAATAAAGCCTATGTCCGATTGATTTTTTTTTCAATCCTCACGTACAAAAAAGAATACCCAGTTTTTCGCAAAAAAAAAGAATACCCAGTTAATTAAAAAAATCGGACACATGTACATAAGTCTCTCCCTAGGACTACTATATATCATCACCGCCCAATTTATTAATTTAATATTTGAAACCATCTAATTGTAACACAAGAAGGAAAATATAAATGAATTGTCACATATAAAAAAATATCTATGAATCAAACTTGTTAGGAAAATAATTGAACGAATATCATTGGGTTTTTTGTGGTGGTTGGGATATCACTGTCTTTTTTCAGAGGTTGGAAAAGGAGATCCTCAAGTATTTCATACAGGGACATCAAGAAGATCCATTAATTTTTAAATTTTTAGAAGGTAAAATGTATTTAAGTATTATGTGAGATACACTATGGTTTGATTTACACGGACAAAAAGAAGACCCAATTAATTAAAATACAACAAATAAGACATACATACATAAGTCTCTCCCTATTGACTCCTACGTGTCATCATCATCAATGATTTTTGTATGGTGGTTGGAGTATCATTCTTTTGAGATAGGGGTTGGAAAAGCAAAATGTCAAGTATTTCAAAGAGGGACATCTACCAGATTCATTAAGCTTTAATTTTTTAGAGGGTAAAATATATTTAAGTATTGTATGAGATACTCTATTGTTTGATTTGATGTTATATAGATAGTTATAAATTATAAACTCAAACAAATACAATTTTGTACGGCTCTTCATATGTCACATGTTGGCACTCACCTCAAACCAGGAATGCTCTATGAGTGTCCTGTGTCAAGTGAGAAAGAAAACTTTCTTGAATAAGGTTTATACATGTATACGTGTGATTATCATTATGCTCACAAATCTTAAGTTTCCCAACAAGAACACAATTGGACTATCAGAAATACATTTGTAACCATTAAAGATCACACCCGCCAATAGTACATTCAAGTACCAATTGGACAAATCAGTGAACCCTACTTTTTGTACAAATTATTGGATTTCTTTACAATGATCATTTAATAAAGTACACAATTTATCATTAAATTCATGAAAAGAACCCGCATAAAATTCTTTTCAATATGTATTATCCATGTATTCGAAATAGCTAGCCCGTGCAGGTGGACGGGTTGATGACTAGTACTATGAAATGGTAGCAGCCATCCAGAGAGCACCAAAGGGATACAAACCTCCTGCATATGAGAAGGCTAGGACTACTCTTCTAGATGCATGTAAGAGAAAGGTGGAGAATGATTTGGCTCCGGTTAGACAAAAATGGTAAGCCTCAAACGTTTAGCATGTGTAATCATCTATTTTTTCTGACAGATGGTGTCTCATGGTGTCTATATAGGTATTCCCATGGTGTCTCCATTGTTTCTGACGGGTGGACAAATATGAAGTACCATCCATTAATCCACGTAATAGCATCAAATAGCTGTGTGGTTCAATGTTTCTGTATGCAAAAGACTTCTCTGGAGAAGAGAAGACAGGTGAAGCCATTGCACAATTCTTACTGCAAGCCATTGATGAGATTGGCCCTTCCAATGTCCTTCAGGTCATCACTGATAATGCATCTAATTGAAGAGTTGTGGGTGAAGAAATTCAGAGAGTATGTTTTTCATAGTTTGGTACATTGATTTTAGTTTTGAGGATCACGTATATCCAATTGTGTTTCTCTTTTCTATTTGACAGGTGCATAAGCATATATTTTGGTCTCCGTGTGTGGATCACACACTGAATCTAGTATTCATAGTTTTTGCACTAGTAGAAAAAGGGCCATTTGTCCCGGTTCATAAGGCCCATCTGAACCTGTTGGGGTACCGGGACTAAAGGGTCGTTACTAATGCCTAGGCCTTTAGTCCCGGTTCTTATTCTAACCGGGACAGATGGGCCTCCACGTGGCCGGTGCTGCGAGCCCAGGCAGGAGGCCCTTTAGTCCCGGTTGGTGGCACCAACCGGGACCAATAGGCATCCACGCGTCAGCTGTTCAGGGGCTAGGGTTTTTGTTTTTTTCTGAAAGGGGGGTGGATTTGGGGGTTTTGTATGGTTAATTAAGGTGTTTCACATATTGTGTTAGGTAGCTAATTAATTAATAGAGAGAAGTGTCCTCTCTTATCTCTATGTTTGGTCGACGCTACGTACTATACATAGAGAGGCCCTCGACCCGCTAGCTAGTAAGAAAATGAAGGAAACCATTAACTACAGAAGTTCGTCATGCATAACGAGAGAAGTGATCTACCTCTCCTTCTCTGAGAGATTGGTCGAACAACAAGTTTTCGTATTATCTATCCGACGCTACTGGCTACATACATATACAATATGTAAGATCTCTTATAATCCCCTAGCATTTGAATTCAACTTCCACATGGTATTCTCCGGCTTTATTGATGACGTGGTCAAGAAAGAATCCCGCCAATTCCTCTTGAATTGATTTCATGCGATCTTGTGGTAGGAGTTCATTCCGCATCTGCCACGCCTAATTTGAAGAAGGAGGTTAATACATATATATGAATGAAACTCAACAGAATGATGGTGTAATAAAATGAAATTGTGAATATTATTGCTTACGCACTTCATATTGTCTTTTAGAGTAGCCCCACTTATTTTTCAAAGTCGCGTTGTAGATGAACTCGCACACGTAGTATCCATAGTAATCATTCCCTTGTTCCTGCCACAAGCACTTTACGAGAAATAGAGGTCAAACAAACTGATAATGAAGCATTATAAATGGCATTGATGAAAGTAGCTAGAATCAACGGGAGATGCGCGCAACTAGCTAGCTAATAGTACTGACTTTCGGGTATCTATATTGCAGCTCCTTCGGCAGTCCCGGAGCTTCTGCGGTGAACTGTTTCCAAACCCTGCAAGACAAAAAAAATAATTATTACTTGAGATATCAGGAAATGAACAAAAAATTGCCGATATGGTGCAATAATGATCGATTGAACTTACTTGTTGAGAATTTTAGTCATGTCCACATAGGTCTCGGGATCTTTTAGTCTCGAGTCTAAGATGGTTACTAGTCCCCGCTCAAGCTTAATCTCCAGGAGAATATAGTGGAAGCTGCGCACGCATGCATAACTTATCAATTACATTACTATAACCTCGCTCGAGTAATAAGGGAAACCGAATATGCACACGACAGTAACACTCACTTGAAGTTGTAAGGAAAGAGTATTAAATCTTTTTTTTTGATTTATTAACAATGATTTGAGCAAGTTGGCCTCGGCCCCTTCGGCGTTCTTTCTAACCTGAAATTTATCTATGGGATTTATGTTAATGAACCCAATATCATACATTTCTGCTTTTCTGCACTCAACGATCTTGAATCTGCATAATATAGTGAGGATAATGATAAATACATTCAATGAAAGAGCTGAGCTATATATAGAGACTTAATGACAGAAGTAGTACTTACAGACAGTAGCAAGTGGCCGTTAATTTATCGAGGGCCTTTTGATTGAAGAACTGGAAGAATTCCTCAAATGGAACATGCAACAGATCAGTTCCAATGAGGTCGTGATCCTGTTTAATTCTCAGATACAAAGTATTCGTCCCCCAGACTCTCTGCAGGTTTTCACGTGACAATTATGGAATCTTCGCATCATCGTTGTTAGAGATTTTTCATCTTTGACGAGAGGCTTCCCGTACTCGTACCTGTGTTCGTCCACCTCCAAGAAATCATAATGTATATCGTCGGGCAGGTAATCTCCAAGATTGCTATAACCGGGCACCATCCCCGGAGCATTAACGACGATGTCGCTAGACACATTGAGCGGGGGGCACGATTGGTTTGGTTGTTCGCCGAGCTGGGCAATTTTTTCCCAGCTGCTCGTTCTTTAAACCTTTGATCACTGACAGTACTTCCCGACCGCTCCGCTTCGAGATATGCCTTTTCAGTAATGCGCTCATAGTTGGTTTTTGGCGGAGACTTTGGTGGTTTCCTCAGGGCATCGATAGTGCGCTTTGCTTTCACCGGATCTACCTTCTCCGGAGGTGGATGTCTCTTTGCTTTCAACCCTTCAAAGAAGTCCTTCACTTCGGTCCGCACGATCTTCGTGTTTTCTTCCGCGGTCATCTTGTACGGTAACTTCTCTAGAGGCTTGAGAGGTGGACCGTATCTGTATTACCTCCCGCCTCTGGCTGTACTGCTAGACGCCGGAGCAGACGGAGCGGCTGCGGCTGTCTTCTTTCGTGCTTGCTTACGAGGCGGAGGAGAAGGACTAACAACGCGCCGGAGCAGCCGGGGCGGCGGCGGGTCTCTTTCGCCCTTGCTGGCGAGGCAGAGAAGGAGGAGGCTGGTGGCTGCTCGGGCGCGCCGGCGCAGGCGGAGAAGGAGGCGGAGTGCCGCCACGCGCCGGAGAAGGAGGCTGAGTGCCGCCACGCGCCGGAGAAGGAGGCTGAGTGCCCTGATCGTCACTCGCCGGAGGAGGAGGCGGTGGAGGAGGCGGAGTGCCCTAACTCGCCGTAGGAGGAGGAGGAGGCGGAGGCATCCAGTTCGGAAGGTTGATGAGCTCCTTCCACCATAGGCATGGAGTCTTCAGACAAGAACCCAGCCGAGTCTCCCCTTCACCCGTAGGGTGGTCAAGCTGGAGGTCCTCGAATCCTTCTGTGATTTCATCCACCATCACCCTAGCATATCCTTCTGGAATCGGCCGGTAGTGAAAAGTAACGCCAGGTTCAGGAGGTGCAACAGAGCCAACAACCGCCTTGACTTTCAATTCCATCCACTTCGTCATAAGGTGGCAATGCTGAGACTCCGTGATAGCATCTACGGGGTAGCTAGCAGGAGTTGTGAAGACAGGCTCCTGAAGCAGCTTCGTGGAAGCCATGCTGCTTCTCCACTGAGATGGCGGGGTAGCTTCGGGTGTAGGTTCGGCAGGTCGCGTGCTGCGAACTGCCTCTCGTTCCTCTAGCGCTTGTACCCTTGCGTGCAGCACCTGTAGTTGAGTCAACTCCTTTTTCTTCTTCCTCTCCCGGTGTTTGTACCCACCTGCATCGGGAAATCCAGCCTTCCATGAAAGGGAGCCTGGCGTGCCTCGTGTCCGTCCGGGGTGCTCAGGATTCCTGAGGGCCTCTGTGAGCTCGTCGTTCTCTCTGTCCGGAACGAACGTCCCTTGCTGCGCCTTTTCGATATACTCCTGAAGCTTCACGATGGGTGTGTTCAGCTGCTCGTCGGTCCAAACGCACTTCCCTGTTACAGGGTCCAATTTTCCCCCAACCCCGAAGAACCAAGTCCTGCAACGGTCTGGCCAGCGTCGCGTCTCTGGTTCGATCCCTTTATCAATGAGGTCATTCTCAGCCTTGTCCCACAACGGCCGGGCTTTCAGGTAGCCACCTGACCCCGTGCGATGGTGATGCTTCTTCTTTGCAGCATTTTTCTTGTTTGTCGCTGACATCTTCGCTGCTCTCTCAGATTTCTTTTTGGTGACAAATTCGGGCCACTGATCTTTGATCTTCTCAAATCGGCCGATGAATTCTGGAGTCTTGTCTTGGTCGACAAACGATGATTTCAGCTCATTCTTCCACCTCCTGAATAGCTCAGCCATCTTCTTAAGAGCATAACCTTGATCATTGGCTCTTTAACTGGATTCTCCGGATCCTGCTCTGGCGGGAAGGTGAAATTTTCCTACAGCACGGTCCAAAGATCAGCTTTCTGCCTATCGCTGACATAAGACACCTGAGAGTCTTTGTCCTTAGGCTTCAACCATTGCTCGATGTTGATCGGAATCATGTCCCTCACTAGAACCCCGCACTGAGCATTAAATTTTTGCTTGGTCCGGAGGGGTTCAATCGGTTGGCCAGCGCGATCAATTTTGATGATCGTGTACCTTTCGCCCGTGCGCAACTTTCTCTTCGGGCCTCGTCTCGTTACCGAACTGCTGCTCGATCCGGAGGGCTAGAAAAGAAGAAAAAGAAGGGAGTTAATATGTGTACATACCAAAAACAATTAATGCACATCAATTAGCTATATAGTCAGCATATGCTTAATTAATTAATATATATACCTGGCCGGACTCCGTTCGGTCACCGGAGCCGTCATCACGGTGTCCTTCCCCCTCCATTCGGTCACCGGAGCCGTCATCATGGTGTCCTTCCCCCTCCATTCGGTCACCGGAGCCGTCATCACGGTGTCCATCCTCCTCCATTGTTTGATCATCGTCGTAGCCTGCTTCTTCGTCCAGCTGTCTTTCCAGACCATCGGTGCATGTGTCGTTGAGAAACGACGAGACGGCATCACTTCCGTGTGCGATTATCTCCCCCAACACCGCTTCTTTTGCTTCGTCTCGGGGGTGCGGATCCATAGTTTCTGCAAATATTTACAACATGGCAATTATTATTCAAACATGACAGATGGATATATTAGTGGCAAACGTAGAACTAGCTAGCAGCACAATAAGGAATCATATTAGTGGCCTGGCCTCGACGCTTCTCTAGGGTTTGGGGTGGCCTCGGCAATGCTTCAAGGGTTTGGGGTGGCCTCGACAATGCTTCAAGGGTTTGGGGTGGCCTCAGCGACAATGCTCTTTTAACTTGGTAAATTTGGGTGGCCTTGAGAGAGTTTGTCGGGTAGGGGCGCGGCGGGAGTGGGTAGGAGACCGACATCGTTTTTTTCTAGGGTTTGGGTGTCCTCGAGATTTTTAGTCGAGCGAGAGGGTCGGGGGTGCTCTCGTGGTATAAGTTATCACGGTCGAGAGGGGGTTATATCGACAAACGACCTACCCGACAAAAAATAAGAAAAGGAAGAAGAAGAAAAAAAGAGGAGAAGAAGAAAGGAATAGAGGAGAAGAAGAAAAAATAGACACCTGACCAAAAATTCCTTTCTTCCTCTCCTCTTTTTTTCCCTCTTCTCCTCTATTCCTTTCTTCCTCTCCTCTTCTATGAACAAAACTACCTGACCAAAAATCCTATGAACAAAATTACAATAAAAAAATCCTATGAACAAAATTACAATAAAAATTCTATGAACAAAAAAAACAAAAAAAATTTTGTGAACAAAATAAAAATTCTTTGCATATGAACATACAAACATTTGCATATTCTACAATATCATCATCATATTCTACAATAATATCACCAAAAATCCTAACTTTTGCATATGAACAGGGGCTCGCTTGCCGACGGCGGCTGGTCGGGCGGGCGCGGATGGAGGCGCGAAGGGAGGAAGGGGAGAGGAGGGGAACGGCGGTGAGGCTCACTGCCAGGCAGCGGCGGCGAGGTCGGGGCAGGGGCGATGACGACGAGGTCGGGTCGAGTCTGGGCGAGGCGGGGCGACGGAGACGACGGAGAGGGCGGCGAGGTCGGGGCAGGGGCGATGACGACGAGGTCGGGTCAGTGGCGAGGCTGGGGGGCGACGGAGACGACGGAGGGCGGCGAGGTCGGGGCGAGGCGGCAGGCCGGGTAGAGGCGACGGCGATGAGGTCGGGCAGGGGCGACAGCGACGAGGTCGGGCATGGTGCGGCGAGGTCAGGGGCGACGGCGACGACGGAGACGGGCGGCAGGTCGGGCAGGGCGGCAGTCGGCGGCGGCGTCGATATCGTCGGGCGTCGGGGCGTGTAATCGCGAGATGAGAAGTGAAATTTTCACAAGTCCTGCTTATATACCAAGAGCATTGGTCCTGGTTCGTGGCACCAACCAGGACCAATGCACCCCTTTAGTCCCGGTTGGTGCCACCAACCATGACCAAAGGTCAGTTTTCGAGGACTAAAGGGGGGCATTGCTACTGGGCCTTCTGCGGGCCTGAATCCTGGCCCATCGATGGGTTTCTAGTCGTATTCAGGCCATGGCGGCCCAGTAAGTGGCATATTTTTTATTTTTTGACTGTTTTTTGTTTTCTTTTTTGCTTTATTTATTTTTTTTATTTCTACTTATAACAAAAAACTTATTTTATTTTATTTTATTTTCTTTTATTTTGTTGCTAATTACTTATTTTTTTATGATAATTCTTTTTTCTATTAAAGTTTCTAACAAAAAAGTTCTTTATGAAAATTCTTTTTGATTTTCATGATTTTGAACAGAAAATACTTCGATAATTTTAGTTGCATAAATTTTATATAATTTTAGTTTCAATAATACTAGAGGTTGCTTATAATGTTTTGAACAGAAAATACTTTGTTAATTTTAGTTTCATAAATGTTATTATAGTTTATTTTATTTTGTTTCTACTTATATATTTTATTAAAGTTTATATTAATTTGTTTCTGATTACTTATTTATTTTATTTGTTATTTTTCATGCACCATTTTTCTTGCATTTACTGATTATTTTGAGCTATAAGACCCTAAAATTGGAAAGTATTTCAAATGAACTCTGAAAAGGTTGAAAGTTTGCATGGTATCATCATTTCACCCACATAGCATGTGCAAGAAAGTAGAGAGGCTTACGGCAAAAACTGGATGCACTTCGTGTACAAAACGGACAATCTCTTTCGAAGTATCGGGGTTTCATACGGAAACTAAATGCATTATAAAAGGATTTCAATTTTTTGAACTTATTTGAACTCCATAGTTTTTCTATGTTCAAAATGCACCATTCAAAGCCACATCATCAATTTTCAACCCTTTCTGACTTCATTTGTTATTTTTCATGCATTTACTGATTTTTTTCAGCTGGATAGAGATAAGTGGCCAAATTAATAGTAGTTCATCATCACATTAAAACCAAAGTACATACATAGTTCAAATTGAACAACATATAGCTCTTCAGAGCATCTAGTTAAACCATACATTGAAACTATGTAAAACCTTTCAATGCAACGACAAATGTGATCATAATCACAACTAAGGTAATAATTGATCCAATGGCATAATGATACTAAGGCTCAGTATGAATGGCATATTTTTTAGTCTTTCTAATCTTCAACCGCATTGCATCCATCTTGATCTTGTGATCACTGACGAGATCCGCAACATGCAACTCCAATATCATCTTCTCCTCCTCAATTTTTTTTTATTTTTTCCTTCAAGTAATTGTTTTCTTCTTCGACTAAATTTAACCTCTCGACAATAGGGTCGGTTGGAATTTCCGGTTCAACCACCTCCTACATAAAAAAAATCTATGTCACGTTGGTCGGCATAATTGTCATAAACAATAAATTAAACAAATAGTTATAAAAAGATAATATATACCACATCCGAATCATAGACAGGACGAGGGCCGACGGGGGCGGATACCAGAACCATCGCACTATATAATAACAAGAAATAATAAAAGTAAGAAAATTAGACAAGTATCCATCTCAAGTAAGATTTTTTTTTTCTTTCAGAAAGAAGATAAGAACAAGAGGCTCACCATGGCGGTGTCGCGACGAGATCGGCGCGGGCGATCGACGGCGGTCAAGACGGGGACAGGACGTCACGGACCGCTAAACCTAGAAAAATCTCGGGGAAAATGGAGTTCGGAGGTTGAGTTTCGAGATAAGAAATATTATCTAGTGTGGCTCGGACATTTCATCGAACACCTCATGTGCATAGGAGGTGATCTGGAGCACCCAAATGCCCTCCCCTCGCCGACCAGCAAAAAAAGAGCACGGTGGAGTGCTCTGCTCGCTGGCGATGGGCTATATATAGGCAAATCATTTGTCCCGGTTCATGGCTGGAACCGGGACCAATGGTTATGGGCCAGGAGCGAGGCCCATTGGTCCCGGTTCGTTCCTAGAACCGGGACAAATAGGTCCAGACGAACCGGGACCAAAGCCTGTGAGGCCCCGGGCGGCCTCCTGGACTCACGAACCGGGACGAATGCACCCATTGGTCCCGGTTCGTATAAGAACCGGGACTAATGGGCTAGCCAGGCCCGAACGAAAGCCCCTCACTACTAGGGAAAAGCCTAGCAGCAGTGCGGGTTTTGGGCCTCTCAGTAGCGCGGGGACCGGCGCTACTAATAAGGCGCTGACTAACGATAGCAAGAGCGCTGTTGTCCCACGCCATCTGCTATACATGAATAGCTGTAGCGCTCTTTAGAAAAGGGCGCTGCTGATATTATCTGCAGCGCTTGTTTACTGGGAAGCGCCATCGGCAAGGCGGCGCCATCGCTAAAAATTCCCTCGCTACTACTAGTTTTATTAGTTTTTTCCTGCATATTTGTTTTTGTATTTGTTTTGTATTTGAATAGGCTTTATACAATAATCTTTAGCATATCATACACATACAAATGTAATCATAGCATATACATACAATTAGTCTCATCAAATCATGTCATCATCATAATCATCATCCAACACAAAGTGGTCTCTCGTCATCATCTCGAAAATAGCGATACAAGTCTCGATTACTTGCAAATACATCGTCATCCATCTAAACAATGATATACGCGAAAAGAGCTATCACTTTGAGTACATGAGTTCGTATCCCTCTCTCGCATTAGCGTGAACCTAAACTAACTACTGCCTGTCGCTCGGAAACCAGAAACTGGTACACCTGGGCCTGACACTCCGGCCACTTGTCGTATATATACTCCTAGCGTTGCACTTATTCACCAACGATGATCTATGCACCTGCATCGTCACATGAGTCGATGATATGCAACATATATAGTTGAGGAACAGAAAGAGATAGACTTGACAAAAATAGAAACAACATATCATAAGCATAAATAACAAAGTTCATCGTACCCCAAAATGCCCTAACTAGAGTGATTTTCGCTAGTCGAGGAGGAGGATGGTTTAATTACATGACAAATAAAGTTTCACCGTGCATAACTCAAAGTTTTGTCATACAAAAAGTATGGACTAAACGGACACATTGTCATATATGGACAATCACTTCAACATGTCGTTCCATCCATCCATGTCAGGGAGATAGTCCCTGAGCCTAGTGAAAGGCTTCAGGTCGAGACGCTGAGCGACTACCCATGTTCGGACGTCTTCCCGTGACATTTGTCCTTCTTCGTAGAACATCCCTGTTTTTCTGACGACCTCCTTCATGATGATTTGGGCAAGTTCGCGCTGGATGTGATAGAACTCGGCTCGAAGTCGATGATCCTCGATATCTCCTACGTTCTTTGCCCATTGCAGAATATGGGCATCGCCGGATCTAGGTGACATGCGAAGGTTCTGGTGATCCCGTCTGTACTCCAGCATGTGGTGTAGGACATAGAATCCAGCATTAAGAGAATCGTTCGGTTGCTGGATGCAGCAGAAGTCGGTCTTATGGCCGAAGGAGACCCTGCCGACCCTTCTCTTCTTGTCCCTGACCTCTCCACCCCTTGCTTGGTAGTAAAACATAGCACTGTCGAGAACATCCTTGATGTGGGTGTAATCCTTTTTGTGAATGTTCTTTGACGAGTCCAAGTAAAGAGCGTGGGAGAATCAGGGGTATAGGATGATGAGGATGGCGCGCCCGCTGCACAAAATAAGTACACCTCAAATTAATTAGCCTCCACCGTATAAATGAATGATTGAAATCGAAGGAAGGATAGCAGCGCGGATGACTTACATGGGATGATAAGGCACGAGAATCGCCCCCTTGTCCTTATTGGTGAGCATGAAATTGACGATGTATTCCCTCGCGTATACATGGTGCTCTGCGCAGACTCCCAAGAAGCCCTCGTGCATGTAGTACGGGTCAGCGACACGGATATGAAATATCTGCTCAACCCCGATGATGTAGTTCATGTGCAAGGCATAAAGGCGGACAAACGTAAAATCCAGCTTCTTCACGTGAAACATGTCGAATATGTAATCGAATCGGAGGAAGAACTTATCCGCGGGGAAGCTGTCGACGTACGACATTTGCCGCGGAACGTTAACCACGTAGAGTGGGTATCCTGGATCTGTCGAGGCGATGAGGCCTTTCTCTACCCGCAGCACATCGTCATGAAGTCTCCTTAGATCACTGAATCTGACCCCTAGCGCTGTTGCAGGTAGGATTGGTTGACCGGGGATATGCCATTTATCCGCATCGGGGATATCTATACGGTCCTGAAGCCGAGGCTGCTGAGGCGGCTGGATCATAGAATCAGCTTTTTTGCCTTTCCTCGCTCTCTTCCTAGACTTCTTTACTACCGGAAGGTCATCCATAATACGTTGAGACGGCAATTCAGGCACCGACTCATGACACTCAAACCCTAAGGAGGCGCCAGTATAGACATACTGTTCAGCGCCACCTCGTCCTCATCCTCATCCATGGCGACGTCATCAGCGACTAATGGAGCCTCCTCCTTACCCCGTCCGCTAGCACCCAACCCGACACCCGACGCTAATTGGGTAGGTGGGGTGTTGATGTTCATACCTTGCTGAGGCTGCGTGCTCGTGGGTGTGCTCCCGACCGCCTCCAGACGAAGCAGACTCTTTGGCCACAATAGGACCCACCCATTGCAACAATCACCAAGCCGTCGCGTGTCTCCTCGTCATCCACTAGTAGTATTGGAGGAGGCAAATTCTCGTGGCCCGATTCGACACTGGCCACGGAAACCTTGAAGACGTTCGGGGGGATCGGTCGGCTGTGGAACAATGGTTCCTTCGGCTCCATTATCGTCACCTTCCCCACGTCCACCTTCTGGTTGCCGATGGTGTACAATATGGTGCACGGGGTTTCGTCGGCCTGCAAAGAAAAGTCTGCGACGTGAGACACCCGAGGCAACGAAAACGGGAGATTATACATTTATATTGAAGGGGGCCGGTGTGACAGATACCGTGAGGGCGTCGAGCTCAGCCAAAGACGAAGCACCGCCGAGCACGTCCGGTGCGGGAGACGGTGCGGGAGCAGGTGCGGGAGCCGGTACGGGAGCCGGTACGGGAGCAGGTGCGGGAGCCGGTGCGGGAGCAGGTGCTCCCAAGAAGTCAGCAAGGGGAAAGTCCTCTGTGTTTTTTTTCTGGATTTTGCCATGTCCAAGTGAAAACGGCCGGAACCAAGGAAGTAGACAAATCTGCAACCACCTGTTTTGCAGCAGCTACTGCTGTTGCGACTGTCTGAGATGATTTCTTCTCAACCGCAATCTCAACCTTCTTGTCGATGTTTTCTTCAGTTAATCTCCTTCTTTCCTTTCTCTACTCCGTGGTCTCATGATAGTACTTCTTCCACGTGGCGCCGTCTCCGACACCGTGCACGCGTCTATATGACGGTCGAGTATCCACCGGTTGTCGTTTCAATATGTTCAACGCCTAGTTGAATGGAGTGTCCCACTTGGGCCTCGCCAATGCCTCAGACGGCGAGTCGCTTTCGGCCGCAATCCGGTGCTGCTCTCTCTGCAAAAGGCACAAGGATCGTTTACAAATATGACTAACGTGTGCAGTCAAATTGATCAGAAACTAAAATTACCAGCAGTCTCATGAACTCCGTAATGACCGGTGTTGTCTCGTAAACCTTCTTCACTGGGTCCCAACGGTGCCGGGCCCTCGGGACGGTGAAATCCGCCAAGGGGTCTGGGATGCCCAGACTCGCGGCTTCCGCGTCCTCCTTGGCCCATTTGGACCTCTTTCCGCCGTAACCACGGCTTCCGAGGTGGTGGCTCCCAATGTTCCTCTCTTGAAGCCCCTTCATGTACTTAGACTTTTTTTTGGCAGCTTCGGCCTTGCAAGCCTCCTTGAATATTTGAAACTGCTCTTCCGTAATTGTCGGATTATCCTTTACAATCTCGGAGTAGGGTTCCTTCTTGTCGGTGATCCTTGCTTTCACTCGAGTTTTCCAGGCGGCCAACGCGTTGCTAAACTTGGTCATGGCGTGTTTGTTTATCTTCTTCATTGTCGGGTCCTCGTCTGGATCTTCATAATCCTTCTCATTCCGGCACGGGAACAAGAATATCTGGTGAAACTTCTTTAGGAGGGAGCTCCTCATATTTTCTATCTTCTGTAGTTTCTCATCATTGATGGTGGCGGTTGCCCATACGATGCAGCCTATTTGATTGCCATAGCATCGACGCGCTTCCTCGGGCGCCTTTGGCTCAAAAATGCCGTCGTCCACCTCCGTGACCACCAGTCTAGTAGTCCTGAGTTTGTTAGGAAGCCGTTGCCTCTTTGCTTTCGGTTCTACACCGGCTCCGCTCCCTTAGGCAGCACCGGTCTCAGTCTCAGCGCCGGTCTCGATGCCGGTCCGAGTCTCAGCGCTGGTTTCAGTCTCAGCACCGGTCTGCATGTCGGTCTCAGTCCCCGATGCCACCGGTGGGCCCAGCAACAACATCGGTTGATCATCGGTAAGGCTAAAAAATTCGTTTGCCGCCCGGTAGACGTCGTCGCAATCACCAGAACCCAGTCCTTCATCGTTGCTAGCCATGTTTCCTATGATTAAATCTAGTCAATTAATTCTAGACTAATAAAATGAATAATGACATAAAAAAGGCCTATTGTTTTGCAGGAATGTTGACTCCTTCCTGGTGCGGCAAATCTCGGCACTCGATATGTCCTAGTTTGTAGCACAAGTCATGCCGAAATTCATGAAAAATTTCGGCATGACCTTTGCTAAAAATTGGACAAATCGAGAACCTGAAATTTGCCGGAACATAAATGAATCAACATTCCGGCAAAACATAGGCCACTAAGCATCATTCCCTGGAAACAGTGTTCAAATAACCCTCTTCGACACCGCAACACATGTCCAAATATACACGAGCAACCACATGTCCAAATTTCACAAGCTAATTCAAAAACAAAGTGTAGAAGAAAATTCATTTAAGTACTAATAGAACAAAATTCAGTTAACTTTAGTGCTCTATAATGATGAAAGGAAAAAAATTTCAGTTAACTACTAATTTCATTCATTTAGGTTATTCATTTAACATCACCTAATTGACCTACTGTACCACTACTACTAGCAGCACTACTAACCTAATTAACCTAGCAAAACTCTAGTGCCCTAACTGAAAAACATCTAATTAACATCTACTAGTACCACTATTGCCCTAACCTAATTAACATCTACTAGTATCACTATATACTATACAAGCAGCATCTACCCTAATAAAACCCTACTGCTCTAACTAACTTTTGTTGTCAACCAAATTTTTTGCTCTAAACTAATTTTTGCTCTAACATCTACTACTTAACATCCTTTGCTCTAAACTAAAATTTTTGCTATAAACAAACTTTTGCTCTACTAATTTTTTCTCTAAAATGCAGAGAGAGAGAGAGGAGTGGGGGAGGGTGGGGGACTTACTGAGAGGGGAGAGACGGTGGCGGGGAGGTGCTCGGTGACGGAGGCAGGGCGGAGAGGGCGGGCTCGGGCACGGGCAACGGCGGTCCTGGGCGGGATCGGGCGGCGGTGAGGTGGAGGGCACCAACGGTGAGGTCGAGGGCGGCCTCTGGCGGCAGCGGTGAGGCTGAGGGCGGCCTCGGGCGGCGGCGGTGAGGATGACGGCGACCTCGGGGGGAGACGGTGAGGTTGCGGGCGTCCACTCCGGCAGGAGACGGCGCCGAAGTGGGGCAACGGTGAATTGGGGAGACGGCGGCGAGGGCGAGGGATTTGGGGAAGAAGTGTGGTGGCCGGGGGGCGGGGAGGGGGGGGGGACCGCTGTTTAAGTGAACGAATGTAGCGCTGCTTCAAAACGCAGCTTATAGCTAAGTTAGCTACAGCGCGTTTCCTGAAACCCGCTACTGCTGTTCCTTTCTTCTTTTTCCCCTTGTTTCTTTTATTTTTCTTTACATTTTATTTTTTCCTTTCGCCTGTTTCTATTTCTTTCATTTTCATTTACTTTTCTACTTGTTTTTTCACTTTATTTTATTTCCGTTAGTAGTAGCGCCTTACACGTAAGCGCGCTATAGCTAAGGAGAGTAGCAGTAGCGCTGGGCCAGTATACGCGCTACTGCTAGGTTGGGCTAGCCATGTGCGCCCAGTTCAAACATAGCAGCAACGCTTTTTGCTAGTACGCGCTACTGCTAAAGTCATAGCAGTAGCGTGGTTTATTTACGCGCGCTGCTACTAAGTAGCAGTAGCGTATGATTTTGTACAGCGCTACTGGTAACATTCTGTGTATAAGGTTTTTCCTAGTAGTGCCTTTTTCTACTAGTGTTGCAAAAAAGTTTGCTTGGATGGTTGATACATACCAGACTGGGAAAGCAATTGTGAAGTTCTTTTGGAACCACCAGCACTTTCAAGATCTCTTTAGACGCAACTCCAAGTTGGATCTTTTGAAGGTCTCAAAAACAAGATTTGCTTCTCATTATATTTTTCTTAAGAGGCTTATGGATGTTCGAGAGGCCCTCACAACTACCATTGTCACAAGCAAGTGGAAGGAACTGGTGAAGGCTTGTGATGTACAAACAAGAGCAGCAACAAATGCGATTGCCCAAAATATCATTGATGAGACATTTTGGGATGAGATTAAAATCATCCTTGACATCACAAAACCATTATACATTGTAATCAAGTTCAGTGATGGAGAAGGTCCAAAATCTGGTGATATATACGAAAAAATGGACAATATGCTTGGCGAGATGCAAAAAGTCATGACAAGGGAAGATAACCCTCACAAAGATGATTGGTCGAAGGTAAATGACAATATTCTTCATCGGTGGGGAAAGATGAACTGGCATTTTCATTGCTTAGCGTTTGCTCTTTCTCCTAAGTATTATGATCAAGCCTATCTTGCAAGTCCTGCTCCTGGTGGTGGTCAAAGGAAAGCTCCAAATGATGACAGTGAGGTTATGGAAGGTGTTATAGAGGCTCTAAATAGAATTGCAGAAGATAAAAAGAGTATGCTCTTTTACGTGAGGAGCTTAACACCTTTAATGAAGAAAGGTTTGTATGCAATAGACGCCGTTCAAGCTAATGCAGCCGCGATGAATGCCACAGAAAGGTGGTTCAATTATGGCTCACAAACTCCAACTTTAAGTGAGGTGGCAAAGAAAGTCTTGTCTCAGCCAATAAGCAGCTCCTCTACCGAAAGAAATTGGAGTACCTACTCATTCATACATAATGTAAAGATAAACAAGCTGAATGCAACCACAGCCGATAAGCTTGTCTTTATTCATGCAAACGAGCGTCTGAAGAGGAGGTTTTCATAGGGCTACAATTCAGGTCCACATTATAAGTGGGATGTTGAGCCTGAGAATGATTTGCTGGAGGATTCAAGCTTGAAGCTTGAGCAGCTGTGTTGGGATAGCTTGGAGGATGAAGCAGCTGATGCTGAACCACCACGCAAAATTCAGAGGACTTGAAACACTAGGAAGTGTCTGGTACTAAATCTGAACTCTTCAATATATTGACTCCAATCTTTACATTCTTGATTCTATGGTCACTAATAGTTCTCTTTTAATTGAAGGTACATGGTGAGTTAATCTGTTGGTGAAACTTTATTGGTTGGAAACCTGAAAGATGAGTCACTTGGATGCTGCTATTGAAGTGATTGTGTCTGTTACCGTAGTCAATCTGTTTTCTTGTTTGCTACTTTGGTTAAGTCAAGTATTTTGTTAAGTACTCGTGCTGAAATTTTAATTAAATATATCATGTCTTATCATCGTTCATATGGTTGATCCACCGTCGTACCGGGTTCATCGTCCCAACTAGTAAAGATTCACGTTCCTCGTTCCATGGTACCGTACCAGATTCATCGTACCAGAATTGATTGGTTTGCGTTTCCGCTTTAAAAAAATCGGCTTTAGAAAAATCGTTCTAGAGATGTATACCCCCGATGTACCCTATTTTTTCCAGCCTCTGACTCTCGTCCCCCGTTCCCGTTCCTCGTTCCCACCGTACTGGAAACATGGCAACTATGATTGCGCCTGCCTACCAGCAGTGAAATGCGTTTGCTTGCCTTTTCTTTTTCATTGAGATGCGGTGACTGAAGGATTCATGAACTGGCTAACGTTTGATACATATTATGAGTTGGCCTTCCTCTCTAATCATCTGCCCCTTGCTCCCAAAATCACCTTCGCCGCCCCACTCTGGTTCTGGCCTCCTCCACTGCTAATCGGCGATGCTGGCGTCTAGGTCAGCCTGCCTTTCCCTCTTGTAATACCCTCATTGCCACCTTGATCTTGCACCCGCACCCGTGCCCCGATGACAAACCCTAGCCATGGTTTGGTTTATCATCGGACGTTCCAGCAGTAGTCGAACATCGTATAATTGCAGCGGCCACTAGTTGAAGGTGGAGGACTTCGTCAAGTTGTTTCTCAACTATGGTGCAACCGCGAACGAGGAGGGAAAGCAGCTGCCGACGAGTGGAGGTGGCGAAGTACATCTAACAAGCCGGAGTCCGGGAGGCGGCGGATGAGTTCCAGGCTCAGCCGAATCATCCTTTGCAGTCAGGGTTGTCGTGCCCAACATCCTCAAGGTAATGATGCATATGGTTGATGTTTCCTCCCTCCCAATGATTAGTGGTACCTTTCATACCAATTCAAATCAGGTAGGAATTTGTATCAGTTTTATTGACATGTTCTCATGTATGTGAACACACACAGGAAACAAATAATTATCTCTATCTCCATTTTGGATAAAATTCAGTTACCGTTCCTGATATTTCTCTATGGTTTGCTTCTGCTTAGCGCTCTGCAGCTTGCTGACTATCCGGTGAGGCATGTGAGAAGCAATGCATGGTCTTGTTCTGAGGCTTTCACCCTTGACAACACCCAATACCAAGTGCCTACTGCTGCTTTATGAGGCATAAATACAACCAAAGAAGTTGAAGGTGTTGAAAGAGAACTGTAGGAGAGGTTCGGCTCATAACTTGGTCGTCGTGAGCAACCATTGTTCATCTATAGAATCTAAAACCTAGATTAAGGACGTCACATTCTGTGGAATGTGATTGCTGAAGCCACGCCGGTTGAGTACTTTTCATCGACTAATTGTCACCTGCATGTCCGCGAAATTAACTAACTTCTTTGGTTCCAGTATATATATTCTCGAAGGCTGCCAACAAATGTTTGAAATTCATACTTCTATATGGTTTAGTAAAGCAGTCATATTCATAGTGAACATAGTCACAGAATTTGTGCTCCCCAATAAAACACATGCAATTTTAAGATGCCAAATTCTATAGAAAGATAACATAATTTTAGAAGCCGCAAACTACTAAAAGAGAAGGTATAGTATATTGTTCCATCACCAATTTCCCGTCATAGTTTTGTTGGCATAATCCGCTGAGTTGTACATGTTTCGTAGGGTCAGGTGAATCACCAAATCCACATCTGCTGCAAGTCACCTAGTCCAACGAGTCACGACTGCTATCGGTCCATTGCTCCATCAGTTTCACCAACCTCGACCTCTATAACTCCTTCTCGTTACTTGTCAACTTGGATTTGCACTAGACAGGTGCAAAAAACATGTGCCACCCGTGAGAAATAACTGTTGAATATAGTCTAACATGGTAGATAGCGCTAAAGATGCTTTACTAATAATCAATAGTTTTCACATAAATAAGTTTTGCATCCCAATGAATCAAAAAAGAAAAAACGATTATATTCAACTAGATGACTTTCCACTCGCGTTAACCACGTGCTACGGACGCCACGCGTCTTGGTGGGGCCCACCCACCTGCTAGCCTTATCTCCTCATCCTCTAGCGCAAGCTCGATCCCCTTTTCTCGTCCCTGCACATCTCACCCATGCCTGTTGTGTCCGCCATGGCTGCACATGCTCCACCTACTGGTGCGTGAGAAACCACAAACCAGTGCTGGCGTGCTGCGACATAACGCTCCTTGACATCGGTACTCCGATGCGACACCCCCGACGGCTGCTATGCAACACTCGTGAGCGTTGCACTGCCACACGACCGTTGGTGGCTGCTGGTGCTGCAACACAGCCTCGCCGGCGCTGCTATGCAGCACTTCGCGATGTTGCGCTGCTGCAGGCCGGCGACGGAGCTGCAATGTAGCACGCGAAGTGCTGCAACCCACGGATCTCGCTGGCGAAGAAGCTGCGATGCAACCCCCAAGGTATTGCGGCCACGGATCTCGCCGGCGGCAGAGCTGCTATGCAACACCCAAGGTCTTGCTGCGTGGCGGAGTGACACCTACAAGCTGGGGCGGTGATATTTCCAACGACGACGCATGCATTGCGTTTGCTGTGGCCAGTGGCCCAAAGGAGAACAAAGCAAGAGGAGATAGGGAACGGCATCTTGTTGAATCATCCAACAACCAGGAGAGACGTATCCGACGGTTCATGACCAGGCTGGGCTGATTCGTAGCAGCAGCCATTAAAAAAATGACACTATTTGTTAGCTTCAGAGAAACACTTAGAAAATTCTGCGTATACTGTCTTTTATTTTTGAGAGAGAGAGACTGTGTATACTGTTTGTATTTGAGGGAGTATAGCGTAGTGGGCTTTCTCTCCCGAAGAAGGAAGAATTTACCTTTGGGCTTTGGGCTTCAATCTCAGCGGCAGCCGTGACTCTGCAATCTCACTCTGGTCACCTCACATCGTGGGTTGCCGCTTCCAGACACTTCCCACATGAGCTGTGAGGAGATGAGCCGCCGCCCCCCGCTCCCGCCGGCGGCCGCCCCGCCGCTGGAGGACGACAACCTTCTCTCCGAGATTCTCCTCCGCCTCCCGCCAGATCCGTCCTCCCTCCCTCGCGCCTCCCTCGTCTCCAAGCGCTGGCTCGGAATCGTCTCCGACCCCGGCTTCTCCCGCCGCTTCCGCCTCCACCACCGCCACAACCCACCTCTCCTAGGGTTCTTCTACCATGTCTCGGACTTCGAACCTGCAATGGATCCCCCCAATCGTGTCCCGGATTCCCACCTCTCTTCGTGCCTCGAGACCCTCGACGACGACCGCATCTGGTACTTGATGCCCTTGGGATCCCGGCATGGCCTCCTACTCACCTTCTGCGAATTGTGGAACAAGCTCCTGGTGTGGGACACCTTCAACGTCGAGCAGCACCACCTAGCTGTTCCCCCGGGGTTCGATTTGGAGAAGGGCTGGGCCAGCGGGGCGGTGTATCGTGCCGCCGGAGACAGCCAACACTTCCAGGTGGTCTTGGTAAGCACGGAGACAGCTGACCAACAACATACACGGGCAATCGCCAGTGTTTACTCATCGGAGACTGGCGGATGGGGTGATATTGTCTCGACACCGCTTCCATCCAAGGCTTCTAGTTCTACTATGGGCGAATTTCCCACCAAGATTACAATGTTCTTAACTATCAGTGTGCTAGTTGGGCATTCCCTTTACTGGTTGCTCATTGACAGATCGGCAGAAATTAACACATTGGATGGCATCCTTGAGTTTGATTTGGAGAGGCAGATCCTAGCTGTGATACCGGTGCCAGTGGATATTGCCAATAATAGTCTAGCCCAATTCCAGGTTATGCGGGCAGAGGGTGGTGGCCTTGGTATTCTCTCTCTGTCAAAATTCAGCGCCCAATTATGGAAGATGGAGACCGATTCTGATGGTGTTGCTTCATGGATGCTGCAAAGAACTATCAATCTAGAAAAACTACTCTCGACGAATCCAGATATTGAGAGAGGGCCGCCCCCGATGATACTAGGGTTTGCTGAGTATAATAATGTGGTATTCCTATGGACACATATTGGCGTCTTCACGATCCAGCTTGAGTCCCTGCAGTTCAAGAAAGTTTCCAAAACCCTCATGGGTCGCTATTTTCCATTCAAAAGTGTCTATGCTACAGGAGGTAATAGCATATGCCTTTACATTGCTGGTATAACAAAACCAAGATATTACTTATAATTGGTTGGTTGAATACCGCTCAAATCCTTTCGTGTTAAGCTAGCAATTTTAAGTGGCTCTATTTAAATTGTTTCTTGCTACTTGATGATCTTGTCAACATATAGCAATTTTCTTCTAGCGTCCTCTTTTCGGATGTTTCTGTGGTGGCATTTCCTGTGATGGTTATGATTTAGGAAAACATCTTTTAGTGGGTTTATTAGTATGGGTGTATTTTGTTTTAACAGATATAGCATGGAGCGAGCTTAAGCATAATTTTAGGTAACTACTTCCTTCAGTTGAGCTAATAGTTTGAGTGTGCGGGATTCTTCATTTCTATGACGGTACCGAGTATATACTGTTTTGAGAATATTTGTCTTCATTTGATGGTAGATGGGGTTTTGTTTATATACTCGTCATGATGTATCAAACCCGAGCTGTTTTCCTCTTAACTCCATATATGTGAGTTTGTCCAAATATCTCATCGATGCGCCCTTGTATCTACTTTATCTGATATGAATAGTAGTATCAGTGCATAGCTGGAGTGCAGATGTTTCTGGAAATGAGGTACCTAATGGCTAGAATACCCCCTTGTAGGCAAGCGTATTGGTGGTGGACATGATGGAGCTGAACTTTTACATAATACATAAGATGATTCGTCAGATGGATATGCTATTGTGATGTATTAACTGAGTAAGTAACCTTATCTTTAAGTAGTAGCAGAATGATTTATTATTCCTTTACCTTGCATCGTCTATATTTTCTATTTACTTTTTAGTGGTTGCAACATTGCATTTGGTATCTCTATGGCTAGGGATCTGTGCAGTTCGAGTGTGATTTGTCATTTGTATGTTGTCCCCTCTACACAAGTACTTCCTCCATCTGGAAATAAGTGTCGCTCAAACGGATGTATCTAGCGTTGAAATACATCTAGATACATCCATTTGAAGGACGGTTATTTCCGGACAGAGGGAGTAATTGATACCCAACAATACATTAGCATTTGGCTCGAACTTCGTTTATTAACTTGGGCCTATATAAATTGCCATCTCACGTTGCTGCTCATTTGGAATTGTTGTAATACCTAGTGCTTGCTTGCAATTATTGTACAATATTAGCCTTGTAGGCGGTTTGCTTAAATATTTTATGAACATGCCTTTCTTTGTCACTCTAACTCATATATATAATTTCCCTCTAGAAGTTTCTTTTAGATATTAATATTTTCTAGAGTAATGGACCGTTGTACGACCGAAGAGTCCACATACATCAAGGTTTTATCCAATACCATTAAAGCGCCACACTCTGGCAGCCGTGTGGGGGCGGCACTCCAAGTGCCAAAAACATTAAAGTGTCAGTTCAAAAAGACCCCCTCCGATTGCCAGCAATCGACGATGGTCTCGGGGACTACACCCAGTGGGTGCACTCATCGTGCCCCCACAGGAGGACGTACAAAAAAAACCGTGGGCACTCGCGCCCCAGAGCACAAATGCTAAATTCTAAGACTCCCGCCGACTGCAATCAGTCTTCGACATCGCCCTCCAGCGCGCGCATGAGTAGTTGGGCCAGGCCCAGTTTGCTGCTCTGCTAAGTTGCGCCTGGTACACGCCTTTGCGCCGCCAGATCCAGCCAGGCAGGTTGTTGCCTTTTCTTTTCTAATTATCCAGAGATTCGAATGTTCCTAGAATATTCATTTCAAATCCAAATTTGATGATTCAAATTCCTACATGCCCCTAATTTCATGATCTATCCAATGGTGTACCATGTACACTTTTCCATGTAGCATTTTCTGCACAACCATTATTTTGGCCATATCCTCATATATAAAGTCTACTTTGAACATCTCCAGAATATCCATCCTAGCTCCGAATAAGCTGATTTAAATTCCTAGTTGTTTCATAAATCATTATCTATTTATCTAGTCATAGTGAACATTTCTCACGTGCCTAGTTGCTGTCTGACCCATTAAATAGGCCATTTCTTCCTTTATGTCAACCTTGCAAATCCCTAGGAAAATCATTTGAACTCCAAATCCATTGAAACCAATTTCTAAATGTTTCTAACATCATGCCTTATTTAATGAGTACCTTCACTCATTTTTACAAAAGGCATTTTGTGAACTTCTTGGGTGTTCATTATTCCATTGATTCCACCTATATGAAATGTTCAAAAATATCAGTAGCTCTAAAATTAGTAGGGTTACTCTGGTTATTTTATAGCCAGAGAGGTACTAGAAAAGTGAAATTCCTATTTTTAGAGCACTTTTATTTTCTGCCTTGTTGTGTTTATTATTGTGATTGCTCTCGACGTTAGTTGACGAAGTAGATGGAGTATTTGGAGAAAGACCAGAAGCATTTGAAGACTTTGCTGAGCCAGGCAAGCAACCTTTTGACCATGTTGATTCACCCAAGTTTTGCTCATGATGTAGTTTATTTTCGTGCATCAAAACTTATGATTATGCGCTGCTAGTAGTTGATCCTATTTGCATGACATAGGTGACACCCTAGATGCCGTTATTACCTTGACCTTGATAACCCGGGAAACACAAATGGGCATAACTAAATGCTATGGTAGTTGCTTAGCCATGCAAAATGGGTAGCAAGCTTATAGGTTGGACACAAGCAAAAAAAAAAAACATTACAAAAGTTCTGTGAAAACCCGGGTCGGGTAATGAAGGTTCCCGAGGGAGGAAGTAAACCAATGTTTTCGGAAAGGATTAGATGCTAAGATGTGTTGTCGGCCCAACACCTAGCGCAACCACACTACCTCTTATATGGAAAAGAGGCATTATTGAGTACCTTGTTTGATACTACAAGAGGGCCCACATTTCTAGTGACGAGTGCGGTTGTAGCCAATCTCCGGCACGCGGTCACTATTCGTTCGGTGGCTATGCTTGATTTATATCGGCAGCGGACACATCGTTGGTACCCTCGTGCGTGGGTGAGATGATGGGTCTGGGACTTGTAGCTCCTTATACAAAAATGTTATGATGAGGACGTTGCACGGGGAACGAGTACCAGTGTGTGGTCTCTCTAATAGTGTCGTCTGAGGAAAGGTATTGATCGGAGGCTTGTCTCAGGTGCAAGTCAGTTGTGTGGTGAGACGTCGTGGTTGACACGAAAGCTCTCCGGTTCTTGTGGGTAAAGTGTGCAACCTCTGCAGAGTGTAAATCTATTCGAATAGCCGTTGTCCTCGCTTAATGGCAGTTGGAATGACCCCGCCTAGACTATGTCCATAAAAACCTGATGATGATAAGGACGGTGATGATATGGGAAAGATGCTGATGATGATAATGAGGGATAATAGGTACCCAGACTTGATGATGAGATGATTTAGTGTTGAACTTAACATGTTTATGTTGATATCTGTAACCTGAGGCTCCGTGGTTCTTCGGACCTCGAGGCCTTGTTGATTTCCAAAAGTAGGACATGTGCATTAAAAACCAGCTTTCCGCAAATTTTTGAACTTAGTATAGAAGCCTTTCCTTTGTACTGAGCCTTGCATGAATATTCTGCTATTACGATTCCTTGGGTTGCCTGTGAGTACATTCAAACGTACTCACCTGGCTTGTCCCTGGCTATCAACTTGGCCAGGTATGGAAGATACAGGTTATGAAGATGTGTTCTTCGATGACGTCGATGTGAACTAGGCCGCTTCCCCAGTCAGCTTGCCTGTTGGTTATGGCTCGCTATGTGGGTTCAAGTTATAAATCGCTGTTTCTGCTGCACCGTTGTGAAGTAGTTGCTGCACCGTTAGGGCTCCTCAACTGATGAGGATGAAGTCAAAGCTGCTATCATCTCGAGAATGTTCGGTAACAGATTATCTGCCGTGGCCAAGCCCCACTTGTTTGATCTTTCTTAGCTTGCGCAACAGGTTGATGGTCTTTGGCTACCTCTCGGACCCCTTCTCTGGATAGGAGGTTGATAATGTGGTCAAGCAAATTACCGTGGCCTTGACAGCTTTAACGGGTTGTTCATCAAGAGATGCTGTACAATCATCAAAGATGATCTTTACAGCCTTTGTGATGACCGTTATGAATCTGTCATGCTTCATACCAAGCCAAAAGATACTCCACTTAGAGTTTTAGGAATTTACAAACCCCTATCACCTCCAAATGGATATGATCTGCTATTCTTGACTCTTTATTAGTTAAACATACGTACTGTAATCTGCTATACACGGCAGTCATCGTTGGAGTGAATCATGATTGAATAAGGAGCAGTTACATCCAAATAAATCTTCCCTTTTGAGGGAAGGTAATAAAACCTGCTATGGGTGGAGCACTTGCATAGTCAAATTTAACCTTGATCAATTGAGAGCTGAAGGAAGTAGTGATTATTAATTAATAGGATGGTAGGCAATGATGGCGGCGAAACACCAGCATGCAACGGCACATTGGCTGGAGGGATCCCTTGACTACGTAGCTCGTATATTTCGATTTTCTACTGACTATCTTTCTTGAGGCTTTTCTTCTGCATGAATTTAATTTTTTTTGATTTAGTACTGACTATCTAGCTCATATATTTATGAAAAGTATACCTATTAGGTTCAAACTCATTGCACCTGTTTTATGCATTTACCTCTGATCGAGGTATTTGAACAACTGGTCTTTTAGCTTCTGATGTAGCCAAAGACTTAGTTAGAATATGTTAACAATAGAAGGCTTTCGATAAAAAAAAGAGGAGAAGTTGAAGGTGTGCCACTTGAAATGAACTGTTCCATTGGTTTTGTCCAATAGCTTAGATGATTCGACTTTGGAGCTTTCGGCCCAGTTTCCACGATGTTGAAGCTAATGTTCAGTGTTTGAATCATACAAATATTGTGAGATATAATGAACAGTACAACCTTGTTGTGACTAATAACTTTGATTCTTGCTCCGCAGATATTATCAAGAGGTCCAGAGATGGGCTTGGGTTGGGCGTAGGTTCTTCAGTTCCGCGTGGCTGAGAATGAGATGCAGAAATGGCTTGTTGGGTGTGTTCCTGTGGTGAGCTCCCTCTTCGTACTACCACACCGGATAACTGTGCGGTGGACTTTTAGGAATTTGACCGCGTAATTTGCTAATCCGCATCAATTATGTAATGTTGAACTTTTATCTGGTACTTCCTATTGAATGTTGAATGTTGAGCTGCAACTGCCTGCCTGCCTGGTACTCCGCCTTCTTTCTTTTTTACCTTAGGACGCGGTGACTGAAAGATGCCTGATTTTTGGTACCGCTTCCCTTTTCTTTTTGTTTGGGACGCGGTGACTGAAAGAAGCGTCTTTGCTCCAGTTCATGTTGCCGCAACACGAGTTGCCTCTGCTGTGGATTTTGTACACACTGATGGTCTGATGGATGATGTCCCGCTGCTCGCACCCATAGAAGAGCTCGACGGTGTGCCTGTCTGCCTCTAGTTGTTGTACCATTAGAGAATCTTTTTTCTGTGTTGCAACTTGCAAGTTGTTGTACCGGCAGGCCTGCCAAAAGAGCCGTAGTGAAGTTCTCCTGAAGCTGCGTGTGCCGGCAGGCCTGCCAAAAGAGCCGCAGTGAAGAAGTCCAGGTCAAAGTGTAGGTCTGCCCGCGAAACCTGATAAAAAAAATTCGTTACAGGAAAAAAAGTTCTCCTCTCTCTAGGTTTAGTTCTTGTGCGCCTCTGACGACATGGCACAGGACGTTTCGTTCAGAATAGGAAGGTTTCATTCATGGTACCTCAAGAAAAGAAGGGAAAATATTGTTAGTTGATCGTCGATTTCTTCAGTTGGTTTCAGAGTTTCAGACTGCTGTGCACGAGCTCACCATGTGTCATGCGTGTATTACGCAGCACAAAATCATCCAAGCCTCGATCAACTCCTAATAGCCTGCGACACAGGGAATAGTCAGCTAGGCAGAGCTCAAAGAGCAGATCGCCAATATCATCTAACAGCAAACGAAAGCAGAACAAGGTGAAGTCCGCTGTCGCGTTTCACCATCAGTTTCTTGGGGATATATCAGTTCAGTCTTTGCCCTCTTGTCTCTACGCTGAAGAAACTTCAGACCCTGAAAGAGAGCATAATAATTCATATCCATTCTTCTTCTTATTTTCTGAGTTATCCATTTCTGTTCTTCACTGGCTCACATTTGCATATCAACGTATAAGTACACATCTCACATTAATCTGTAAATGCCTCATGTTTTTGCTTCCTGAGTTGTACTGTTTTTCACTAAATCCTCACTTTGTGAACCCATCATGCATGGATACTCATCCTGTTTCACAATACTTGTGAGTATTATTTTTTATTTAATAAATCTAGTAATTATGCAACAAGGTTTTGATTACAATTGCAGGTCTCTGACACATAGGTCGGTACACAGCCCTGCATAAACCCCACACTCGACACTCTATGCGGCTATTACTGATTTTTGTGTCTCTGGCATAGACGTCCCGGTGTCGTGCATAGTAATTATCTCTCATCTCAATTTCAATCCTGGCGTGTTCACCACAACCAATGTCTGGAAGCTACTGGTGTTTTTATCTCGTGGATAGATGGGTGTCGATCCATTGGATTCTCATTCAACATAGGTCCATGGTGTTGAGTTCGTTTTTGTTTTTTGGTTCTCTTGATTTGTACTTTTGTCCCTATGTCTGGTGATTGTGAATGTGATGGCGGAGGAGGGGTTTGGTGGTTCTCCTTCATGGTGGCGGCACAGATTTGCAAGGGAGGGGTGCTAGTCGGCGCCAAAGGGCATACTTTTCATCTTGATGTCAAAAGCAATGAGAAGTATTGAACCATTTGTCTTGGACCGCACTTGTATGTATAGCGGTCCATAAATCGTCGTGGAGTTATAAGAGATTACAGGAGGCTTGACGTGAACGTCAAGATGATGATTCGGTTCTCATTAGGAAACTGAATACTATTCTCTCTAGAATATCTTTTTATTGTAGGGGGGATTACAATACCAATTACAATCTCTAACACTTGTAAGCAGTAGTAATCGTGCACGTGTCACACACGTCCAACTCAATAATATATTGATATTGGTGATATTTATGGTGTCGGCTTTCACTTTGATTACTCTCCAGTTTTGCTACACGGATGTTTCCTAAGGTTTGGCCTGTATGGCCGTTCTCACTTTGCATCGAATGTACACCCGCACTGACACCCTCATTTGTCCACTAAAAGGATGTGTCGCACCCGTTGGTTTCAGCTTCTTAGTATGCCAAGGTCCTAATTCACAACATAGGGGTCGTCGTCCTTGGCGAAGATGCTTCCCAGTTGTGTTGGCCTAACCCAACGTGCTCCCTCCGTATGCATCACCGGTTGGGTGGGTTGGTCAGGTGTTGCTGCTAGACTGTGGGGGCTTATGACAACCATGGTCTACATCATTGGCGTCATGCATCGTTGAATACAGGTGGTTGAATGTCCGAGATAATTTGGACTCATCTAACTCGCGCTTTTATAGGTTTCTTTTGGTAGATGGTAGACAGATTGATCTTTGGGTGAAAGCCTTGGATTCAGCTTGCCGGATCAGACGATGACAATGTGTCCCATGGTGTCACCTTCTTGGATGAAAGACTTGTACTCCGTCCATCCTAAAATGTAAGACTATTTTTGACACTATCATAGTGTCAAAACTGGTCTTACATTTTGGGACGGAGGAAATCTCTCTTTGTGCATTATCTGTGGGGATGGATGTACATGACATCACGGTTGGTAGGAGGCTAGTAGGAGATGCAGGATGTTGGCGTGATGGCTTGTGTGAAACAATCATAAAAAGTTCATTATTGAGGAAAAACAAACTGGGAGGGCTTTTGTAGTGGATTCATGTGCTCTGGTTCTGTTGCGTCACAGTGCGGTCGGAGATGTCGTGGCTGTTGAAATATGAGATGGGCCTAGAGCCCATATGACAATTTCAGATTTAATCTCCAAGGGCCCATGTAGGTGGCATGACAAGGTGGTGGAAAGTTTAGTCCCACCCCGGAAGTGGAAGGAGAGTTGGAGTGGTTTATAAGGGATTCTCTCCCTCATGCTATTGGAGCTTGAGAAGAGATGAGGCCCTCGCGCACTCCTCCGCTCGCCGCGCCGCGCCGCGGGTTGCGGGATTGAGCCCACGATCTGAGACGTCGGATCATGGGCTACCGACTTGGACGTGGGTTCAGCCCAGGTTTCTCCACGCGTGGCCACGAAACAGAACGCATCTCCGCCTCCACGCCCGCGTCGTTCCTCTGTTGCTGCTGCCGCCGGCGACTCTGCCTCGTTCACCGCGTACACGGTTGACGGGAGAGCAGGCCTCCGAAACCCCGCCTCTCCGGATCCTGTACGGGAGAGGGGAGATTAGGTTTTTGGGTAGCGACTACGCGACTGCTCGCTTCTATTCATCTACCTTCGTCATCACCATGTCGACCGTGCCGCCGCTGAGAAGGCCGAGGCCGCCGAGGATGCCGCGGCTGCTGCCACCGCCACCACCACCGCGTGGCCGATTGGAGGGTATACATCGTTTATCCCCCTCTTGTTTCTTTCTGTTGTAGCAGTACTAGCGATATGCGTAGATGTTTCTACTATATGCGTAGTACATGCTCTGTTAGATCGTAATCAGTGTGTTATCAATGCTGTCCATGTCATGCTCATGATTTATTCATGGATTAATTTAATCGAAAAACTGCCTATTTTCTTATCATTCCAAAAACCTAATGTGTGTAGGAGTTTTTTGAATTCTGGTTTTGCTGCTGCACTAAAACCGTCACCGTTAACGGGACGTACTTTAAGCGTTGGCAGACTAAAACCACCTTATGGCTCACGGCCATGAACGTGTTACGGGTCGCGGTGTGACTCCACAGAACGATCGCTTCCTGAACAGGAGAAGGCGTTCAAGGAGGCCACTGTCGTGTTCCTCGGGGCAGTTCTGAGCGTGATTGGAGATAAGCTGGTTGACGCATATTTGCATGTGCGGTCTGCCAAAGACTTGTGGGAGGCGCTCGAATCTAAGTTCGGGGCTGCCGATGCAGGGAGCGAGATGTATATTATAGAGCAGTTCCACGATTACAAGATGGTTGAAAACCGTCCTGTATTGGAGCAGGCTCATGAGATAATATGAATTGTTAAGGAGCTTGAGCTTCTTAAGTGCGAGTTACCGGACAAGTTTGTCGCGGGCTGCATAATCGCTAAGCTTCCCAATTCCTGGAGGAACTTTGCCACCACTCTGAAACATCAGAGGCGTGAATTCTCTGTGGAGGATGTCATTGGCCATCTGAGTGTTGAGCAGAATTCAAGGGCAAAGGACTCGCACGGAAAAGGGGTCGAAGGAACTTATGTGGCCAATATGGTGCATCAGAAGAACTCCAATTCCCACAAGCCCAAGGGAAAGAACGGTGTCCAACAGAGTGCCGACTTTAAGAAGAAGGGTAAGAAGACCTTCAAGAAGAACAAGAAGGATGAGGGCTGCTTTACTTGTGGTTCGCTTGAACATTGGGCCAACAAGTGCCCAAACAAGTATAAGAAGCAAGGGCAGGACTCCAAGTCTGTCAATATGATTGTGAGCAACAATGAGAGTGGTGCATCTGGGTACGGTAATTTATTTGCTGTATTTTCAGTTTGGCCGTCCACCGATTGGTGGGTCGACACAGGTGCAGGTGTTCATGTGTGTGCTGATATTTCATTGTTTTCTTCTTCCCAGGCCACAGGTCATGGGTCCGTACTGATGGGGAATGGCGCGAGTGCTTCTGTTCTTGGTGTTGGCACGGTCGATCTGAAGTTTACTTTGGGAAGGATCGTGCAGCTGAAGAACATGCAGCATGTCCCCGCCATCAAGAAGAACCTCGTTAGTGGCTCCCTTCTATGCAGAGAAGGGTTTAAGTTGGTATTCGAGTCTAATAAATTAGTTGTTACGAAATATGGACTATTTGTTGGAAAGGGTTATGAATGCGGAGGCATGTTCCGCCTTTCTCTTGCAGATCTATGTAATAAAGTCGTGAACAATATTCATTTGAGTGTTAATGAATCTGAAGTCTGGCATTCACGTCTTTGTCACATTAGTTTCGGTGTTATGACGCGGCTAGCAAAATCGAATTTAATCCCGAGTTTCACTTTAGCCAAAGGTTCTAAGTGCCATTCGTGTGTGCAATCTAAGCAACCTCGCAAGCCTCACAAGGCAGCAGAGGAGAGACACTTGGCGCCACTGGAACTCATACATTATGATCTTTGTGAGATGAATGGTGTGTTGACTAAAGGTGAAAAGAAATATTTCATGACTTTGATAGATGATTCCACTAGATATTGCTATGTGTATCTGTTAAATACTAAAGATGAGGCTCTACACTACTTCAAAATCTATAAGGCAGAAGTTGAGAATCAACTTGAAAAGAAAATTAAACGAGTCCGGTCAGATCGTGGTGGAGAGTACTTCTCGAAGAGTTTGATGCCTTTTATGCGGAACACGGTATTATTCACGAGAGGACGCCTCCCTACTCACCCCAGTCAAATGGGGTTGCCGGCGAAAAAACCGTACTCTAACTGATTTGGTTAACGCCATGTTAGATCGTCGGGTTTATCCAAGGCATGGTGGGGGGAGGCTATAATGACATCATGTCATGTCCTGAATAAAGTTCCGACAAAGGATAACGAGATCACTCCTTACGAGAAGTGGACCAAGAGAAGGACAACGCTCTCGTACTTACGTACCTGGGGCTGCTTGGCGAAAGTTAATGTGCCGATCCCCAAAAAGCGTAAGCTTGGACCAAAGACTGTGGACTGTGTTAATTTGGGCTACACTATGAATAGTGTTGGCTATAGATTTTAATCTTGAAATCTGAGGAACACGACATGAAGGTCGGTATAATTATGGAGTCTAAAGATGCTACATTCTTTGAGGACATTTTCCCCATGAGAGATGTACAAAGCACTTCTAGACAGGAACTGAGGAGACTCCTGAACCTGCCATTCCGATGGAATATTATAATCAAACACATGATGAAAATCCTGAGGAGGATAATGAGGAATCCCTTGGTAGGGGCAAGAGACAAAGGACTGTAAAGATCTTTGGTGATGATTTCTTCATATACCTCATGGAGGATAATCCCACTTCTATTTCAGAAGCGTATGCATCTCCGTGTCGACTCATCGGAAGGATGCGGTCCCTAGCGAGATGGATTCCATCATGGCTAACGGGACACAGGAGCTTCTTGAAACGTCCTTATGGTTGCAAACCATTGCGATGCAAGTGGGTGTTCAAGAAGAAGCTTAGGCCCGACAGATGCGATAGAAAAGTACAAGGCTAGGCTTGTGGCCAAGGGCTACGCCCAGAAAGAAGAAGAAGATTTCTTCGACACTTATTCACCTGTGGCCAGACTGACCACCATTCGAGTATTACTCTCGTTGGCGGCCTTGCATGGTCTTCTCATTCATCAGATGGATGTTAAGACGGTTTTCCTGAACGGAGAGCTAAAGGAGGAATCTATATGGAACAGCCTGATGGCTTTGTGATAGATGGTCAGGAAGGAAAGGTGTGTAAGTTGGTGAAATCTTTGTATGGCCTGAGACAAGCGCCTAAGCAATGGCATGACAAGTTTAATGAAATGTTGACATCTGTTGACTTTGTTGTTAATGAGGCCGACAAATGTGTATACTATCGCTATGGTGGGGGCGAAGGAGTTATACTATGTTTGTATGTTGATGACATCGATATTTGGGACTAATCTCAAGTTGATCGAGGAGGTTAAGTCTTTCCTATCTCAGAACTTTGAGATGAAGGACCTTGGAGTGGCTGATGTTATCTTGAACGTCAAGCTATTGAGAGATGATGAGGGTGGGATTACACTTCTGCAATCCCATTATGTTGAGAAGGTGTTAAGTCGTTTTGGATATTCGGACTGCAAACCATCTCAAACACCATATGATTCTAGTGTGCTGATTCGAAAGTCTAAAGGCACAGCTATAGATCAATTGAGATACTCTTAGATTGTTGGTTCACTCCGATTCTAGCGAGTTTAACGAGGCTCGACATCGCATTTGCTATTAGCAAACTGAGCCGATTTGTTTCCAAACCGGGTGATGTACATTGGCGTGCTCTTGAGAGAGTTATGCGCTATCTGAAAGGTACTATGAACTATGGAGTTCACTATACTGGATACCCTTCGGTACTTGAAGGGTATAGTGATGCGAATTGGATCTCGATCTTTGATGAGATGAAGGCCACAACCGGGTATATGTTTACTCTTGGAGGTGGTGCTGTTTCTGGAAGTCTTGCAAGCAAACGATCTTAACAAGATCGACAATGGAAGCAGAATTAACAACATTAGACACATCGGGTGGCGAAGCGAATGGCTTGAGATCTGCTGATGGACTTGCCAGTGGTTGAGAAGCCTGTTCCGGCCATCCTTATGAACTGTGACAATCAAACAGTTATTGTCAAGGTGAAGAGTTCAAAGGACAACATGAAGTCCAACAAACACATAAGAATGAGATTGAAAGTTGTCAGAAAATTGAGGAACTCCGGAGTGATAGCGTTGGATTATATTCAAACGGCTAAGAATCTGGCAGATCCCTTTACTAAAGGGCTATCACGTGTTGTGATAGATAGCGCATTAAGAGAGATGGGTTTGAGACCCACATGAGTTGCCATGGTAGTAACCCAACCTATGTGATCGGAGATCCCGTGAAGTAGGACCTGGGAAAACAAGCCAGTGGTGAACTGAGGAGAGTAACTTTACTAACCCACTCCGTCGGAGATGCAATACTCTCGGAAACTGTATGGAAGGATGACTACTGTCTTAATATGTTCCAAGGCTTATATGCATAAGCAAGATGCTATCCTACAGAGCGATCTTTGGAGGAACACACCTATATGAGCCCGACTGTTGGTCACAGTCTATGAGATTGGGGTGATCTCTAGCAAGCTCATGAACAGGCCAGAGTGTGACTAATATGCTCCACCCGAGGGGTCGGCCTTCGCAACCTCGTATAAGTGAGACTTGTGGTGAAACTTCTTGGACGTAAACCCGACAATTCAAGGCATAGTCCATTATTCAGCTGTGAAGGAGTGTAACTACTTGGTCTAGGTGGAGCTCAACCTTAATCGGTCTCCACTTAGATGCTGGTATATCAAAACAGCGTTTTGGAACAAAGGACAAACTGGGCCCCTGAGATCTGGTGGAGGATTGTTGAAATATGAGATGGGCCTAGAGCCCATATGACAATTTCAGATTTAATCTCCAAGGGCCCATGTAGGTGGCATGACAAGGTGGTGGGAAGTTTAGTCCCACCTCGGAAGTGGAAGGAGAGTTGGAGTGGTTTATAAGGGATTCTCTCCCTCATGCTATTGGAGCTTGAGAAGAGATGAGGCCCTCGCGCACTCCTCCTCCGCTCGCCGCGCCGTGCCGCGGGTTGCGGGATTGAGCTGAGCCAAGCTCACTCCTATGCGCTTCTTTTTGCCGGTTGACGGGGGAGCAGGCCTCCGAAACCCCGCCTCTCCGGATCCTGTACGGGAGAGGGGCGATTAGGTTTTTGGGTAGCGACTACGCGACTGCTCGCTTCTGTTCATCTACGTCCGCATCACCTTCGCCATCACCATGTCGACCGACGCCGACCGTGCCGCCGCTGAGAAGGCCGAGGCCGACAAGAAGGCCGCCGAGGATGCCGCGGCTGCTGCCACCACCGCGTGGCCGGTTGGAGGGTATACATCGTTTATCCATCTCTTGTTTCTTTTTATTGTAGCAGTACTAGCGATATGCGTAGATGTTTCTACTATAGTACATGCTCTGTTAGATCGTAATCAGTGTGTTATCAATGCTGTCCATGTCATGCTCATGATTTATTCATGGATTAATTTAATCGAAAAACTGCCTATTTTCTTATCAGTGGCATCCTCTAGAAACTGATACTTCCTCCTTCCTATAATGTTAGGTGTATTAGATTCAGCATGAAAATTAGCGTAGGTTCATTTGAGCAATCCAATCTCAAATGACGAGGGCGCTATGAGCTAGCTGCACGAGAGACCCATGTAGCTATTTGTTTTCCTTTCCAAAAAAAATAGGACTTGTTGGTGATGGCTCTAACTGAACGAGAGAAAAAGGCATGTGCACCTTAGATTATGAAATTGCATGCAAAAGCTTATATGCCTAAGGTTTTGAGGAGGGAGTAAGTTACAGCGGATTAGAGCAGATAAGCCATGCACATATTTCCTTCGAAGCTCATCGTCAAATCTGGAAATTGTCTATGATGGCGTGGGGTCTATGGTCCCAGGGATCTAACTTGGCTCACCACTGAAACTTCTTTTCTATTTTGTTGATTTTAGGGGAGTTGTAAGTTTGTACAACTGTTAAGGGTTATAACTTCAGAAAATAATCACTACAAAGAACTTCAGAAAATAAAAAAGGCAAGAAATCTGCGCATTAATTTATTTATTTATTTAATTTAAGGACAGTAAAACTGAGCCTAAACCGAGCTCTCTCAGCGATCAGTGTTTTTGGCCGTTCGTTTTCGCGATCTGGACGTTTCTGACCGTCAGATCTGATTTGTGCGCCACGTCTGCCGTTTCTTGGGCCGACTGTCCTGGGGGACGCTACTCCGGTGAAAAAAACAGTGTGTCCTGGTTGATTGGGCCTGTGCGCGCGGCCCAACTATCTGATCAGTCCACTGTCATGCCGATCCATCCTCTCTTTCCTTCGCGTAGCCCTTCCTCCCCTCCTCCTGACCTGCCGCAATCGATTCAGGTCGTTCCTCTTCCCTACCCTCTAGCGACGCCGCCGACGGCAACACGACACTTGCCCGGCTGCAGCGCCACCAGAAGTGGCCTCCGAGGAGCCGGTTGATCCGCCTATGAGGTAGAAAGGTTGGACGGTGCCATGCCGCCACCCGCAGATGTCTACCTCCGGCCGACCTCCGCCTCACGAAGTTCATCGTCTTGATCCGCCTGCTCCTAATCCGGATGATACCGTGCCTCTGACCCTTCCAGCCACCTTAATTACGTGTTCCCCATCTGTCAGTTTGATGTTGATTTCTTCTCTTCCTGCCCGATCTTGCGCTCTGTATGTTCCCATCTGTCCGTTCTATGGTGAACCCGATCTGCTGGTTTAAGATGCGAGCGCTAGCTTACTCTTCAGTTTCTGGATCCGGTTTCAGGTGTGAGCACTTGATATTCAGCGAGCAGCATGGCCCTCCTTAAGTCATCCCGATTTGATGTGGTTTTGGTTGTACTGCGTTCCTGCAGGAGTTTCGATCTGCTGGGTAACCAATATTCAGTTTCTGGATCCATTCATGGTGTGTCACGCACCGGCGACGCTTAATACAGGTGTGACTTTGTATTTTCTTCTGTACAAGCGTCTGCAACCTTCCTACTCCAGCAGCAGAACCTCTAGCAGCATGGTTCATGGCTAGGTTACCCTCCATCCACATTTGTTTCTTTCCTGTACGAGTCCTTCCACCAAATGATTACATGTTCTAATATCCCCCAATCAATATTTTGTGCAGGTGGTGTTCATACTGATTTGGTCAACTAATTTGGGTAAATCTTGGAGGCTGGTTTTGGCATATTGATTTGGGATTTGTTTACTTCATTCTCTGATGGCTGATGGACAGTTTATTACTACGGCATTGGAGGAATTCTTCAGTTTTGAATCTCTGGTGGATAGCGGCTTTTAATTTTCTTCTAAAATTCTCTATTTGTTGATTTGATTTCCAGCACGCTCCAAGTTAAATGGATCTTTGCGTTCAATCGATTATCTCAGGTAAATACTTGCCTTCAGGTTATGACGTTGTAGAAGTATAACTTCTAGAAACTTCTGTGATGTTTCCCTTTGTGGTGCTTCAGGTTATAAAGTAAAATCAATATCTTTTGTTGTCTCGCCTTTTTATTGTTCAATATTTAGACTATAAACTTAATTATGTCCCTTATTTTGTGAAATAATATTATCACTTAGTATCCTGCTAATCTTACAAGGTCACACAAATGCAACATTTAGTTGGACAAATTATGCAAAGTAGGGGATAAAAAACAAGACTCATACTGATATAATCGAGATCACGCAGTGAAGGTTTTCTCCTAAAATAGTGAGGGTTAATCTAACATTTGTAAAGACGGGTAATAATGACCTTTCCTAGATGGTGTAGTAATGTCATGTCATGGTCCCTTTGATGACATACATATTTGTTCTTTGCTGTGAACTTACAAGAACTGAAAAAATCAACCTATTTATTCAAATTTCAAAGCATGGAACTGTTTCTTCTTTCTTTTTGTATACTTCTCCTGATGTTTTGATGACGAGCACTTATTGTTAATCTCCATTTCATGATTACATCTTTTTTTTGGCTGATAGTATTATTAAACCTTTAAAACAAAATATTTTACTTGATATAATGGTTTGCAATGGTCTGCTGCTCAATATATTTGCTGGTATACAATAGATAAAACTATACTTTCACCAATTTATCATCCCTTTTAATATATTTATTACTACAAATTGTGAAACAGAACAAATCAGTGCATCAGCGAGGACCAGGGTTACCAAATGATGAGTTGATAAACTGCCAATAAGATGTGAAATCAAGAACCAAGTGTGTCGTATGATGGGCAAGAACAAAGATCAAACAAGTTGATGGGTGTTTATGATTTCAGTTTAAGGCTGATTGTACATCAACTTTAGATCTGTCTTTTTACCTTACAACCTGATGTTGTAGCTAAAACTCCTAGCTGGTTAGAATAAGATTTTAGTGTCTGATCTTGCAACTGCAGTACACACATTACGCTGCTAAAACAAGTACCGGTGCTCTGTTTTGCTAACCTGAATATTCAGTTTGTTGTCCTTAAATCCAAGCATATTGTATGTAATAACGTCTTATATTATGAACGGAGGGAGTATTTAACATCCATATTTCATTTAATCATATATTTACGAATTTCCTACCATTATACCAAAGAAATGCATGGGCGCGGCAACGCGCGCCAGCAATGATCTAGTTGTGTTTATATGCTGTGGGCTTTCTTTTACTTTAGCTGTAGTGGGCTCTTTCTCTCTCTATACCTAAAAGAAATGAGTTTTGAGCTTCTATCTGAATGATAGCGTGACTCCTCTCGTTTCTCTGGTCAATCCACAACTTTCCCCATGAGCTGTGACGAAGGCGAGAGGAGTAGCCGCCGCCGCCGCCGCCGTCGCTCCCGCTCGTCGGCGGCGCGGCCCCTGGAGGACGACAACCTACTCTCCGAGATCCTCCTCCGCCTCCCGCCAGATCCGTCCTCCCTCCCTCGCGCCTCCCTCGTCTCCAAGCGCTGGCTCGGCCTCATCTCTGACCCCGCCTTCTCCCGCCGCTTCCTTCTCCACCACCGCCGCGACCCTCCTCTCCTCGGTTTCTTCGACCCTTTCAATTTCAAACCTGCAATGGATTCCCCCAATCGGGTCCCGGATGGCTACTTCTCCTTGTGCCGAAACGGCAAAACTGGCGACGGCATCTTCATGCCCTTGGGATCCCGCCATGGCCTCCTACTCATCTACCACTTAGCGCGGTGCCAGCTCTTGGTGTGGGATCCCTTCAATGTCGACCTACACCGCCTAGCCGTTCCCCCGGAGTTCGATCGGCTCAAGGCCCCGTTCAAAGGGGCTGTTTTTCGCGCCGCCGGAGACATTCAACACTTCCGGGTGGTCTTGGTAAGCACAGAGACAGACGAGCAGCAACATACACGGGCCTTCGCCCGCGTTTACTCGTCGGAGACTGCCATATGGGGTGATTGCATATCAACACCACTTCCATCCAAACTTCCCACCAAGAGTCACATGTACTTTACCATAGGTGTGCTAGTTGGGCATTCCCTTTACTGGTTGTTCAATGACAGATCGGCAAAAACTCTACTATTGGATGGCATACTTGAGTTTGATTTGGAGAAGCAGATCCTAGCTGTGAAACCAGTACCAATGGCAGTGGGTATTCCCAAGGAAAACATGTGCCGATTCCAGGTTATGCGGGCAGAGGGTGGTGGCCTTGGCATTCTCTTTCTGTCAAATTTCAGCGCCCAATTATGGAAGATGCAGACCGATTGTGATGGTGCTGCTTCATGGGTGCTAGGAAGAACTGTTGAACTGGATATGCTACTTTCCATTGATTCAAGGAAGAAGAGGAAATGGTATCAAAGTATAGAGGGGTTTGCTGAGTACAATAATGTGCTGCTCCTACGGACACCTACCGACCTCTTCATGATCAAGCTTGAGCCACTGCAGTTCAAGAAAGTTTCCAAGACCAAGAAGTGGGCTCGCTATCATCCGTTTGAAAGTGTTTATGCTGCAGGTAATAGCATATGCCTTTACAATGTAGTAGGTATAACAAAATCAAGATAATATCTATAATTAGCTGATTAAATGCTGTTCACATCCTTTCGTGTTAAGCTAACAAGTGTAAGTAGTTCCATATAAATTGGTTCTTTTGCCACTGGATGATCTCCTCAACATATAGCGATGGAGTCTTCTTTTTGGATGTTTGTGTGGTGGTGTTCTATGTGATGGTTATGATTTGGAAAGAATATCTTTTACTGTAGCTAACCAGTTCTGCTCTCTGGAGAAGTGATTCTACACTATCGTAATTTGAGTTCCCTTAGTTGAAACCGGTTGTGCATCTCATTTTTCAAAAATAAAATAAAATTTAGCAATGCTGTTTTTTGCTATTCTCATACTCTTATTGTGGAGCGAGCTTAAGCATACTTCTCCCTTTAGGTTAGCTAATTGTCTGAGTGTGCATATTCTTCATTTTTATGGCAATAGTGAGTATTTATTCAAGAATATTCTCTTTATTTGAGAGTAGGGGTTTTGTTTATCTACTCGTCATGATGTATCAAACCTGAGTTGTTTTCCTAAAATTAAATATGTTTTTTTTTCCGAAAAGGGGGTTCTCCCCGGCCTCTGCATCAGAGAGACGCATACGGCCATCTTATTAACCAAATAAAAAGGTTCCAAACAAGGTGCCAAAGTCTCCAACAGAAAAACACTGAAAAGAAAGCTCACACAGAGCCAAAAAGGGCTAGAAACACTAAATATGTGAGTTTATCCAAATATCTTTTTGATGCCCCCTCGTGAATTTAGATTTAATAATCTGATACAAATGGTAGTATTAGTGCATAGCTGCAGTGTAGATGTTTCTCAAGATGAGATACATAATGGTTTGAATTTCCCCTTGTAGGAACGAGCATTGGTGGTGGACATGATGGAGCTAAACTTTTGCACAATACATAATATGATTGGTCAGATGGATATGCAATTGTGATGTATTAAATGAGTGAGTAAGCTTATCTTCTAAGTAGTAGCAGAATGGAATATTTCCCTTTCTTTTGCTTCATTGATATTTTCTGTTTACTTTTACTGGCTGCAACATCACATTTGTTATTTTTGTGGCTAATAATCAATAAGATCCTAGTGTGATTCATATGTTGTCCCTCTACTCAAGTAATTAATACCCAACAATACCTGAGCATTTGGCTTCGAACTTCGTTTATTAACTCGGGCCTATATAGATTGCAATTCACATTGCTGTTCATTTGGGATTGTTGTAATACCTAGTGCTCGGTTGCAATTATTGTACAATCTTACCCTTGTAGGCAGTTTGCCTAAATATTTTATCAGCATATTTTTGTTTGTCATTCTAACTCGCATATGTAATCTCCTTCTAGTGTTTTTTTAGATGTTGATATTTTCTAGAGTTATTGACTGTCAATTGTATGATTGAAGGGTCCACATTCATCAAGGTTTTTATCCAATACTGATAAAGGGCAGTGTAGTCTGCTGCCACTTGATAGATAAATAAACAAATAATATCATGCTGGATTTTAATTTTCATAAAAGCACGACCGCAATGTCTAATAAAATGCAATAGTCTTCTGAAGGAAATATATTTTAATAATCTTACTTGATACATCTGATTATTTTCAACATCTCTATAATTTATTTTTAGGCGTCCTAACTGATTATGTGATATTGAAAACATGCAAAACATTAAAATAAAATCTTACAAGTACAAGTTCGAGATAGTATTGAACTTATAATATTCTCATTATAAATTTTCACCCTGATTTGTAACTGAATTCTACATATGAGATTTAAATCCAAAGTGAGAAGTGAGAACTGTTTACCTTATACTGTGTGAAGGTTTTATGTTTTTTTTCACAAACAATAGATAAATATAAATATATTTATTTTTGTCCTTGGCTAGCTGGACTATGGTCTTCCCTAATACCATCGTTAAACCTATTTCAAGATTCACCTCAGATACATCCCTTCTGTTCTGTCCATTCAGACCACCCAGGCTTCATAGAGGTATTCGAACAAGCTTGGAGTCTCCCTTGCAAAAACTTTGACGGCAGAGGCACATCTCTTATAATTTCTAAAACATTAGAAGAGCCTTCCAAATCTGGAGCAGAAATCTTTCCTGCCTCTCGTTGCTTATTACAAATTGGAACATAGTCGTAAAAAGCAACTTTAGAGGAGTCATTAAAAAATCACATTAAGCTCTACTGGAAATACAGTTGCACTATCAGATGAGTCCGCTTTGGAGATGAAAACTTGAAATCTTTTCATGCGGCAGCCAATAAAGCCTACAGAAGAAATATCATTCAATCTCTTGCCGACTGTCAGGGCTCCTCAGCCAATGACGATGAAGTCAAAGCTGCCATCATCTCGAGAACATTCAATAACAGAGTAGCTGTCTCGGCGAAGCCCCACATGTTATTTGATCTTTCTGGGCTTGTACAACAGGTTGAGGATCTTGGCTACCTTTCGACCCCATCTCTGGAGAGTAAGTTGATGACGTGGTCAAGCAAATTCTCCTGGACATTTCCCCTGCCCCTGTCAGCTTTAACGGGTTGTTCATCAAGAGATGATGTCCAATCATCAAAGATGATCTTTACAGCCTTTGTGATGATTGCTATGACTCTTCCATTCTTCATACCAAGCCAAAAGATACTACAGTTAGACCCTTAGGAATTTACCAAACCCGTGTTGCTGAGAATGAGATGCGGAAATGGCTTGTTGGGTGTTGTACTTCCATTCCGTGTTGCTGACAATGAGATGCAGAAATGGCTTGTTGGGTGTTTCTGTGGTTTGCTCCCTCTTTGGACTACATAGCACACACTGGTTAGCTGTGCATGGGCTTGTAGGAACTTAACCGCGTAATTCGCTAATCCGCGTCTATTATGTCATGTTGAACTTTTATCTGGCCCTTGCTATTGAATGTTGAATGTTGAACTGCAACTGCAACTGCTTGCCTGCCTGGTACCACTTTTCTTTTTCTTTTACCTTGGGATGCGGTGACTGAAAGATGCCTGGTTTCTGGTACCGCTTCCCTTTTCTTTTTCTTTGGTAGGTGGTGTCAGGACCCTTAATTGTTCCTCTGTTGTCTCTGGCCCTTGGTAAGCTTCCCTCTGTAATTATGTGTTGTAGCTAAATAAATCCCCTTCAGTTTGTTGCTTACTTGTTCCCTCTCTGAATTCCTCTGAAATCTTGAGCATCTCTGTCCCCAATTAATTAGTCCGGAGCATTGACATGTGGTGACTGAAAGAAGCGTCTTTGCTCTAGTTCATGTTGTTGCGACACCAGTTGTCTCTGCTGTGGGGTCTGCGTGCCGCGATCAACGACGTGCCGCTGTTCGTTGCCCTAGAGCTCTTGATGGTGTCGGTCTGTTTCTAGTTGTTGCGCCATTAGATAATCTGTTTGTATGTTGCAAGTTGTTGTACTACAGGTGTTTCCCACTCACCGTCAACTGAGAAATACAGACCTAGCGCCCGTCCTTCCTCCGGTCGCCGGCGGCAGTTGTGCTGAAGAAATCCAGGTCAAAGTGCTGGTCTGCCCGCGACAGACAGCTGATTCCTTTTTGGTTACAAAAAATGTCTCCTCTCTGCATTTAGTTATTAACTTATTGTGCACCTCTGACATGTCACAAGAGGTTTCTCTACTCCTAATGGAGCAGTTGGTAGTCTCCGCCGGTCAATTTTTGTCCCACCTTCCCTGGTTTTTTTGTACTTCGTCCCACCTCCCGCTTTCCACCGATCCCCCGCATTTTACCTCCCAACCGATAAAAAAAACATCAAGATACAACTACGGCCATCCTGAACCGCGCCGGTTCACAGATAGAAAAAAGACCTAAAACGATCAATCACGGTTAACCTACGAAATGACAGGCTGATCGATCTGATCGTCTTGACCTCTCCCATTGCGAGCAGCGGTCATTCGTCCCCGCCCCTCAAACCCTTGGCCGCCGTCACAAACCCTGAAACCCTTGTCCGCCGCCACAAGCGCTCATACCGTAGGTCTCTTTCACAGCCTGCAGTCTTATCCCGGCGACGACGCCGTCCGAGTGCAAAGACAGAAAGATCTCACGTCCCCGATCCGTCGCTCTTCAGCGGAACTGCGTGCGATCGAGTCGCCGCCGGAGTGGCGATTGCAAAATCAGGTGTGGCGTTTATATATTCCTACCTTTACAAGGTGTGGCGTTTATATATTCCTACCTTTACAAATACTACTCTTAAAAATCTGCATCTGGGTTCGGTGCCGTGGTCGTACTGCCCAAAATCTGGCATTGTGATCTCGGTTCGGTACCGTGGTCATACTGTGCCATACCTCTTGCTCACATTTTATCAGCCCTAAATTCCTGCAGATCGTGAAACATCTCATTGCAAGGAACTCAGTTTTCATGCGGGGACGGCCCTCGGGGATGGTGTCATCAGCAGCAACATCTGGAGGTTAGTTGACACAAACAAAAGGTAGTTAAGACGCTTGAATCTAATTGGTGACATGCAAAGGTTAAGGTTTCTATGCCAACAGGAAATAGTCAATGTTTCTATGCATCTGGAGGTCAGATGGTTGAAAATGATTGAGTGCAGCTACAGGCTGGATGAATAAAATCACTTCGAATGGGGAATTATGTCATCCTCCCATATGAACCACCGTTTTGAATGGGAAATAGAATAATTCATGAATGTTTGCCGAGGCCATACCTGTTTATCACTATTTGACAGCCCGAAACGATTGCAGGTGGTGAATCATCCCATTGATGGTTTAAGTATATTCATCAAGTGGCAACAGGCATCGGGGACGGTGTCATCATCAGGAGCATCTGGCAAGCGCATCGAGTTTGCAGCTCACAACTTCAGAGGATCTCCATTTTCCAGCCTCGAAACAGCATCACATGCAAAAAGTGACACAAACATAAGGTAGTTATGACACTTGAATCTAATTGGTGACATGCAATAGTTAAGGTTTCTATGCCAACATGAAATAGTCAAGGTTTCGAGGGATCTGGAGGTCAGATGGTTGAAAATGATTGAGTCCAGCTACAGGCTTGATGAATAAAATCATTCAGAGTGGGAAATAATGTCATCCTCCCATATGAACCCACTACTAGAAATCCCCTTATAACCGACGGTCAAATTACCGTCAAATATTTTAGTTCACCGTCGGATATCCTTATAGCCGATGGTTCACCGTCGGCCATCTCCCGTCGGCTTTGCTTTGTCGGCCATTACACTAATAGCCGACGGTACGGTCGGCTAAAACCTTCACCCACGGTAATAAGCTGACGGTGAACCGTCAGATATGTGTTGGTCACGAGCCAGCCCGCGATAACTTGACGACCCTTATAGCCGAGGGTTACCCGTCGGGTATATCATTTCCGACAGTTATTGCTCACCGTCGGATTTTATAATGGTCGACGGTATACTTCACCCGACAGGGTTAGTGACTACCTTGAGGAGAACCAAACCCTCAGCTAATATGATTGCCGACAGTCGATGCACCCCTTTGGGGATTCTTTTATTTGAGAGTCCAATGAACACCGTCAATTTTATAAGTCATGTATGGCATTAGTACACCTCCTGTATTGCTTTGACCGAAGGATGTTGCACAAAAGGAAAGTGTGATTCACAACGGTAGCATTTCACAATATTGGCTTAAATGTGTCTCATAATTACACAAAGCACTACACATCACAAAAGACCATAATATTATATCAGAAAGTATCACAAGCCCAATGAGTTGGATCCAAATTACATTGACCGTGATGATCCATCTTCGAAGTGTCAAATGCAAAACAAAATAGTAACTAAGATATTATTGTACAAACATTTTGCATAAGCTAAGTTTGCCATGAATTTCAGAACTTCTCTTTATTGCATTACTTGAAGAGATCATCAAATTCATCACCATCATTGCCATAGTTATCATACTGCTCATCGCCATATGGATCATCATTACCCTCGACATAGATGTCCTCTCTCTCTTTGCCACCCTACGGTATGTCTTCACAGTCCCTAAGAAACGGTAATACTAGTTGTAAGAGGGATGAAGTATGTAATGTACTTGAAATTTAGTTGACCTCCAAGGACCAAACTTAATATAGTTTTTCAAATTTAATTGAACTGTCACTTGGTGAGCGAAAGACCAACATGTGATGTATACAACTTTGAAATAGGAAGAGACTCGATGTGTACCTCTAATGTCATGTAAATTAACAAAATCATAATTAGCATTATAGTTAGACCAAAATGGTCAAGTGATACATGTAAAAATAATCTTTATCTGAAAAACAGTAGTTGTGTGGATAGTTAGTTCATTGGCTTTAACTTCAGAACATTTTACCATACTGTATGCTTTAACTTGTAAAGCTACGATCATACATGGAGTTAATTAGAATCATGAAATTTGCAATTTTCTGCATGGCTCAACGAAGGTGTGAAGGTCATGATTTTTGTTTTGAGAAAAGAGGTTCTGATCTATTTCGTATGCAGTATAACCTGTGCTGATTTATGGGACCTAGCTCCTCTACAACTAGAATTTCTGTTACTAAAATACAACACTCACTGAAAAATACTGATCATGTGTGTATTGTTGATCTTTAAAAGATAGAAATATTCAGTTGGCTCCCCAGTAACAAGTTTCTACAGTACATTTGTAGAGATGTGCATGTGAGAATGGAAAAACTAATGTTATAGTTATGCTCAAAGTACGATACAACAAACTGCAGTTAGCACTACAACATATGCTCGTAATAAAGTGCAAGAAGCCAAGTGCATCATTATGCTCAAATTAAGATGCAAAAAACTGCAGTTTGGCTCCCTCATAGTTAGCCGGCTTTGCAACTGCAACATGTGAAGAAGAGAAACTACAAAGTGGGGTTTCACCATGCTGCAAGCCAATTAACCTACAAGAGATTATTCACACCAGATATGCAGAACAAACCCTAATGGCTTCAACATTTTCTGCTCGATATACGCAGCAGACTGAAGTGATGTGAACTTGGCAAGTGATGTAATGAAAGCATACCTTTGAGTTTTCCTCGACGCACTGGCATGCTGCATTCTAGCCGCTGCTTCATATATGACTTGTCCATCTAATTCTGGTAACCCAGGGCAATGGGGAGGAGATGGGAAAGGATAAGGGGTTAGTAACTAGATATTAATCATGGTCAAAGAAGAGTAAGTGATTGGCTAGCAAATTTATTTTGATGGCTGACTGTACAATCTGAACTATACACCTTTGAAAATGCATTAGACTCTTGGCGCTTGGAAGTTTAGAACTACTACATTGTTGCTTTGTAAATACAGACATGCTCACTTGCTGGTTTTATTTTGGTGTGTAGGCAAAAATTAAAACTGAACTACAATCTCAGGTTTAGGGATGCAAATGGCAACTGATCACAAAATGAATTAGAAACAAGTGCAACTCTGTAATTTTCAGCAAGAGAAAGAGAAGTACAGTTAGCTGTTTCAGATTTAAAGAGACAATTCCGACTTTCACCGGATGCAAAATAATTTTTTATGTGCTCACTACTTGAAAAAAATTAACACAAGTTTACAGCACTAGTGAAACATGTTAGGCATCACATTAATTTTGGTCGTATATCATTAGATAGGTATCAGCCCCAGCTGTAGTCCTCCTATTCCACTATACAACAAACTCTCGAAAGAAAAACACAACATTTTGGCGGCCATGACACGACCTGGACGACTGCTCCAGTTGAGGACGCAACCACAACGGTTGGCCTCAATGGCGGCTCGCTCCCTCCATGCAGCGACGGCGTGAGGTGGCAGGCTCCCCTTCGAGTCGTGAGTAACCATCCGCCCACGGTAGCGGCTGCCTCGGGCACGAGCAGGCGATGACGCCTCTTCTTCACGGCGGGGCGGCTTGGGCGACAATGGAGGGGGAATCAGAGGCATGGCCATTTTTTCTCTTCCTAATAACTAGTAATCGTGTACCTGCAAATGCACGTATCTAAAATAAAATTGATCCTTATTCAGTTTTCACACTGGTATAAATGTGAACATATAATTTTAGTGATCTAAAACATTTTATATTTGTTTATAGAGAGAGTATGAACACTATTCAGAGAAAAAATCGACAAATTGAAAAAGCTTGCATGATGGACCGGACAAAAAGATATACCTCTCCTCAAATATAACTTGGAGATGAGTTCGTAGACCTGTACATATACCTCTCAGATATATCCTTCAGGCTCAGGTTCAGGTTTAGGGTCAGGTTCCTGGAAATGAGTTGCAATAAGAAAATCAGTGAGAAATTTATTCCCAACAAAGAGAAAATCAACAAAAGCCAAAATCAATGCCGAACTCGTCACCAGCATGCTGCACTTGCTCCCTAAAAAACATCCTGCACTTACCGAGACAGCATACCAATTCTTCATCTCCTCTAATCTGGCGACTTGGCGAGATGTCGTGTGTGGTGACCTGCCTGCTGGAAAGAGCTGTCGAGGGAGGGCACGAAGAGGACCCTTTGTCAGCGAGCAGAGGAAGAGGCGAACACAATCACACATGTATCTATCCATCGATGTATAACTATTCTCGCCATCAAAATCAATTACAAGGTAATTCAGTAGTACTGATGAACCTGGTATGTCACAAGAACAATCAGGACGCTGCTGTCGCTGTCCCTTGGTCCTCGCCGAACCTCTATGTCACATTGTCCAGGAACTTGCTCAGCGCCGAATCTTGGATTGGTGAGTCTGGCACGCAGCAGACCACATCGACGCCCACCTTGTCCCGGCAACCGCGGTGCGACCCCTCCATCCAGCGCACCATGAAACGGCATAGAGCTGGTCACCCGGGCGGAGATCGCCACAGCGGGCGTCGTCGAGGGTGGGGCACGTAGCGGCCGAGACGAAGAAGGATCGATCGATTGACCGGACGGCTGGTCCTGTCCTTGCACGACTGCTCCTGCCGCCTCCCCTTGCGCGTGCAGGTCGGCGCCGCTTGTGCCCTCGCTGACCGGCGGCTGCGGCGGACGGGAGCGGCGCTGCCAGCCGGGACACTGTGCCGGGGGAGGCACAGTCGGGCGCGCCTCTGCCGGAGGTCGCCGGATCCAGCGCCAGGACATGGGTCCGTGCCGCCATCAGATGGGCTCATCGGCGGCGGCAGTCTGCGGGCAGCAGAGGATTGTCGGCTTGGGGCGGCCGAGCGAAGGATCTGCAGGGGGCGGTAGAACGGAGGATCTGCGGGAGACGTGGGTAGCAGAGGAGTAGCGAAGGTCGTGGGCTCGTGGCGTTCGTGCGGGCAGTTTTGTTCAGGACGAAGGGATGGCGAGGATTAATGGTGCGGGCCATCTGCCGAAAGCTTCGCGGGGACCTTTACTACTTCCTCCGTCCCATAATGTAATACGCTTTTTTTCTAACAGAGTGTCAAAAACGCCTTACATTACTTTTTTAGACGGAGGAGATTTTACTACGACGAGGGGGACCGTGTTTTTTATGGATTGTCATTTCAAGTATAGCTCCTATTGTGCAAAGTGGCAAACCAACCAATGTCACTTTTTCAGAAGTTGGAAATAGGTCAATGTTACTTTTTCAGAAGTTAACTCTATTTATTTTGGATCGGTCTTCCTCGTTGGTTCCCTCGATCGGTCACTCCTTGTCGACCTTGTTATTATTAGATTTGTGCTTTTATCCGTGAAGTTAGAAGCATACCTGGATATATACTCATAGTGGCTTCCATACCTATCTCCGGTAGAACTAACAACGGGAGTCTCTTTGTAGGATACTTGGCCAAAGTGTGACCTGTTAGCCCATAAGTTAGTACTGTGACGAAGCGGCTATCAGGTCATTTCGCTTACTGCGTGATTAGTGGCTTGCTAGTGTTAAACATAGAGAGACCATGGACCATTAGATCTTGATGATGGATGGGTGTGATTGTTTGGATCTGCCCCTCTCTTTCTTTTATAGTGGTAGTAGATAGTACATAGTAGATAGTAGATGAGGAAGTGGGTATCGTGCGACGTGGGCTGTGAGTTTTCCGCTGGGGGAATTTGTTTTAGCTGCCGATTGTTTTTAGTACGTGGAGGGCCTTAGTTGTTCCCGTTTGCTTGCGTGGTGAATTTCTATTCATCAATCTTAGCAGTATAAAGAACACTAGAGGTAATAATAAATACAGCCAGGTCCATGGAGCACCTAACGACGACTATAAGCACTAGAGTGAGCCGAAGACGCGTCACCATCATCGCCCCTTCCTCACCGAAGCCGGGCAACCTTGTTGTAGTAGACAGTCGGGTAATCATCTTACTAAGGCCAACCAGGGCACCAGAGCAGGAACCATCACCGATGAAGAGAGTTGTAGATTGGACATATCAAACATGTAACCACACGAACGAAGACGAACAAAAACTGGATCCAAATAGATCCATCAAAGACCAGTACTGACTGAATCCCACGAGATTCGATGGAGATACACCTCCATACATCCTCCGAGATGCTATTCACACCATCAGGACAAGATAGGATGTGAGGCACATCATTAATTATTGGATGGGAAATAAAACCCTTCATGAATGTTTGCCGAGTCCATACCTGGTTTTCTCTATTTGACAGCCCCAAATGCTTGCAGGTGGTGAATCATCCCATTGATGGTTTAAGTATATTCATCAAGTGGCAACAGGCATCGGGGACGGTGTCATCAGCAGCAGCATCTGGCAAGCGCATCGAGTTTGAATATCACAACTTCAGAGGATCTCCATTTTCCACCCTCGAAACAGCATCACATGCAAAAAGTGACACATACATAAGGTAGTTACAACACTTGAATCTAATAGGTTCCATGCAATAGTAAACAATCAAGGTTTCTATGCCATCGATTGTTCTGGAAGCCACTTGACCTCCCACTCTTAAGTCAATGCACACAACCTGTTCTGGTGCCAATTATATAGACTCATGCCAGCTTACAATATATTCTCATTGCCAATACAGCAGATAACTGATGTATAGCATCTACAATCCCTATAATTTAAATCTAGGATCGCTACTATATTGTCAACGCACGAGCAGTTAAATGAGTCCTCATCCTTACTTCACATAAGGCAGGTGTCTTTAATTGTCAGTTGTGTGTAATTTCATAGGTACACATGGGTAATTCAAGAAGCAGGGCGGTTGATCAGCTACCAGAAGAGGACGTTTCTACAGGTATGCTGCATTACTATGAGAAAGTACTACACATGGGTTAACGAACATTCACAAGCTTTTATTAACATGGTTTAAAGCTCATTAAAAGCGTGTTAACTGTTGAAGTTAATTCTACGGGCATGCTTTAACCTATCATAATCTGCTACGCATGAGTTCTGTGCACTTTTCATATTCACATAATTAATGCATAATGCTTTTCAGTCCTTACAAGATCTACAGTAGTTGAAGATAACAATGCAAGCATCTTACCCATAGCTCAACGTGGTGTGGACAATTCAGCTACGGTTACAGGTATAGAGCTTGTGTGAATATTGTTGGGAATGTTGCCATGTAGATACGACGTTTATATCATTGTCCTTATATTCATGTTGGTTGTCACCCTTGGATGGAGAGCATAAAGAGGATTCATTCACAGCTCGAATACCAATGATTTGGATTTTAGTTTAAATGAATATGGTACTCCCTCAGCCTCATTACAAGTGTCAAGATTGGTATAACCATATGTTTGGAGTGTATATTTCATTGATTTTTGTTATTTACTGGGTATCACTATACAGATGGAACAAGTTCGCAACAGATTAAAGACCTTCATGATGGTTCGTTGTTGGGTTCCAACCATCTAATTCTTGATTGTCACCCTACTATTAGTAACAACTCATACCTATTTAAAATTCTAATATTTAACTTAATGGAGTTCACTTTCATTAACAACATGTTCCTATTCTGATATAGTGGTGGTCTACAGATGGTGAACCTCCAAACGAATATATCAATGGTGGGACAAATCTATCAGGTATTCCCACGGATGCTTGTCTAACATCGACTATGACCTTATGTACAGATGTTGTGAGAAAGCATTATGGTCTTTCTGTTTTATATTTTTGACATGCCGCAGACGAAATCAGATGCGGGAATCAAAGTCATATATCAAATGAATCTGACAACCAACAAATGCTTTCAGCTAAGGATATAAAAAAAATCCAAGACGTTGTGTTACAAATAGAGGATCAACAGCGCTGCTTGTCGAAATCTGGTAATTTGTTTAACTGCAGGTTGATGAAAAATTGTTACTGCATTTAAGTAGTGGAATTGTTTTCTTATATTTTGCTATATGCAATGGCTGTTTTTATTCACTAACTACCGTATGTTTAATATGCGTTGTAGACCATAAGGAACTTAACAAAGCCTTGAGGCAGGAAACTTATCGCATTAGCAAAAAACAGGGTTTGAAAATACAACAAGTCGATGGCCACAACGTTGAACGTCGTGCACTAGGTGATATCACGAATGTTCGTCAACCTAAACTTGTTGTCTCGGGTACATCAGGTAATCATTGTTTATCTATTTGTATGCGTGGCTTCCCCTTGGTATAACATAATATAATACTGACCTAACGTTCTGAATCAGATGACTTGAATGTCACAAAAGATAATGCTGCACTAACGGAAGAAGATCGCAAAAGAGCCCATAGAAACGTCCTGAGGAGAGCTTCTTATCATAGGAAAAAAGAACTTGCTCTCGAAGAAGATAAACTCCGCGCCATTAATTTGTCTGGTAAGAATCAAGTGTTCTAACCATTACCATTATTATCTTCAAGTCATTTCTTACCAATTAATTTTTGTGTAACATTTATTAACCATGTTTAACCAGACAACGCAACTAGCTCTGCCTATACAACATTATTATCACATCCTGATTCAGCATTTACTGCTACATCTACTGAGACATATGGTCTGGTTAACGACAATGATCAAAATGGTAATTGACTTGTTAATAATGGATTCATCAATGTGGAAATATTAATTTTACTTTCTACATTTAAACTATGACCTCAATGACACCAGACATTGACAAGAATATACTTGAAGAAACATGTCTGGTAACCGAGGAAGATCGCAAGAGAGACCATATAAATGCACTTAGGAGGGCAGCTTATCGGAGGAGAAAGGATAAGTTTGAAGCAAGTGAAAGTCTACGGATGCTATCTAATTCAGGTAGATATTTATGTTATTAATTCAGGGCATTTAATAATTGTCATAGACACAACTTAATGTAGTTGATGCAAAAACCCTAGCGTCATATGCTTGATCTTAATGCAAATTAATCATTGTTGGGCCCGAAAGAATGTTCTGTTATTCATTTCTCACTAAAACAATATTTTCCAATGACAATATTACCCCCTCATTAATGATGCTTGCACACATTATTTTAAAAAAGCCACGGCTGATAGCCCTAACTATACAGACACATTCCACGATGATGCAACATTACACCCTCCGTCAATAGACGCCTCTGGTGTTATCCATGACAACGAGGGATCTAAGAGGATGCAGAGAAAATCTCGTAGCCGATCATGTTATCACAAGAAAAATGAAGAACTAACGGTTGATGATAGAGATGATTTGAATGAAAAGATTCGAGGGAAGCGCGGGCAGCGCCGCAAAAGCAGGTCGAAGATTGAGAAGGGGCAGTCAAGTGCTCAAAGGAAGGCCTCTTATGCTAAAAGGAAAAACACCCCGTGCAAAGAATCTCTCGCACTCCCGCGTCCAGACATTACTAACTCAACAGCTGATAGTCTCGCAATCCCCCTCTCTCGGGCTGCCGACGATGATTCATCGGATGGCGACCCTTCCTCGGGCATGCCGAATTACGGTGTTTGCACCCCTGGTATGTAATCGATTTTCTTTGGTTCTGATGCAACTTCTCAGCAACCTTATACTGACCTGATGCAGTCTTTATTCCTGACTGTTCAACTATAATGCAGACGACATCAATGTGTTCCCAGATCCCATGATGGGCGATGAGCCGACACCAGCCGAATTGATGGATGAGGAGTACTACATGTATCGTGACCAAGGTATGGTCAAGTCTGTTTTAGGAAGGCTGGGATCATCATTGTAATTGTAGTACTATGTCAATATTATTTTCATGATCATGTTTCAACGATACATGTAGGATCCGATAATGAGGCATTCGAGGATGACGAGGAAGCTAGCATGACGTCTTTTATATCTGGCGAGGTTGATCCATTAGACTGTGTGTACACAAACATACCAGACAACACCCACATCCTGAAGCTCGACACAAACTGCAAACAACCGCAAGGCCAGAAAGTTTGTTTACGAGATCGACGGATTCTGCTGTCGCAATGGACAGATCGAGCTTAAACAACCGGAACCAATCCCAGAACTTATGAGGCTATGGTCCAGCATGGATGCAGATTCCAGACATTTTCGTGAGAACATACGATTCTTCAATGGGCATTTCGCCTTCACAACCCTTGGCGTCAGCCTTGATGAGAACTACACAAACATGAAGTCTGGGGTATACACATTCCGGGTACACGGAACCATCTATCACAATGTGCATTCGTTCGGGCCTAGCTCACGTCCAGAACATCTGCAGTTGTACTTCTATGATGACGACCCAACCATAACCCATCATAAGGCGGCCACAAAGCAATTAGATCAAGAGGTCGTGAAGAAGTTAGTAGACATACTTAAAGAGAACCCTTACTCCCAGCAATTTAGGAGTTTGGGTGCACACAAGGACAACCTTGATGATTATATGATAGACCTAAATACTGATAAGAGGCTTGACCAAAGAAAATATAATAGACCTTTGTCATCTGAGGTTGCTGCAATTTGGGTTCAGGGCAGCGACCTGGCAAAAAGGTTTGACTGTAGGATAACACTTTATGGTAACAACAACGAAAGGCATAGCATACGCGTGTCATCCGGAGCATATGACCCGTTGTCTTATCCCCTATTCTATCCAAGGGGCGAACTAGGTTGGCATCCGAAACTACCTAAATGTAATGTTCCTTGGGAGGCTGTACTACATCCTCAACTTGTCCATGATGATGATGAGGATGCAGGTATGACATCTGTGAACCTTTTTGTTTCAATACAAAAATTATTTCTAAAGGTAGTCATTGTTTTGATCCTATACTATCGTGGTGCAGAGGGAAATAGCAGGTTGTGCGTCTCCGTCAGAGACTACTACTGTTATATGCTGCAGACACGGCCTGCAATCTTCAATCCCATACTCTGTGGAGCACGACTGCTGCAGCAATGGGCTGTTGACATGTACGTTAAGATTGAGAGCTGTCGGTTGAGGTGGTACAGGAAGAACCAGACGCAGATTCGTGCCGACTTGTATAAAGGAGTGGTTGATGCCATCACTTCAGGGGAGACGCGGGCAAGCGCTGTTGGGGTTAGAATAGTGCTCCCTGGAACATACCCTGGTGGCGACCGCGACATGAAGAAGAGACATATGGATGCCATGGCAATTGTCCATACATACGGGAAGCCAGACATCTTCCTCACCATGACTTGCAATCCTAAATGGGACGAGATAACAAACGAGTTGCTGCCTGGTCAGACGGCGCAAGACCGACCTGATATTGTGGCTCGTGTGTACTATGGCAAACTAGAGCACATGAAGTACATGTTGTTCAAGAAGCAGATCCTGGGTGTTGTAGTTGCTTACGTATACGTAGTCGAGTTCCAAAAAAGGGGCCTCCCCCATGCACATTTTTTGTTGATCATGGACTTAACATATAAGCTTATCGTCCCGGAACAGTATGACCGACTCATTTCCGCGGAGCTCCCAGACAAGCACAAGTATCCGGAATTGTATGCAATGGTGGTAAAGCATATGATGCACGGACCATGTGGTGCTCTCAACCCGAAGAATGTTTGCATGCAAGAAAACGGTTGCAAGTGCAGATATCCACGACCGTTCAATGAGAACACAGCACAGGGGAAGGACTCATACCCAGTGTATCGACGGAGAGACGATGGAAGACGTGCTAAGGTCAGAGGGAAGATGCTGGACAACAGATGGGCTGTGCCTTATAACCCATACCTACTGCGGATGTTCAATTGCCACATCAACGTTGAGGTCTGCTCTAGCATAAAGGCTGTGAAATATCTTTACAAGTACATTTACAAGGGCCATGATAAGGCTTCTTTCAGCATCGATCAGCCCGACGCCGATGGTAACATTGATGAGATCAAGAGGTACGTTGACGCTAGGTGGGTCACACCTCCGGAGGCTATGTGGAGGATATTTGGCTTCCCACTTTGCGCCAATTACCCGCCTGTCTTGCAGTTGCCCCTTCATCTCCCTAATATGCACAGGGTTGCGTTCAATGCGCAGGCTGACTTGAAGAATGTTGTAGCCTCCGAAAATGCTTCAAAATCCATGTTAACGGAGTATTTCAAGGCTAACCTGGAACACCCTCGGGCTAGGCATATATTGTACAAGGATTTTCCCGGAAGCTTTACGTGGCAGAAGAAAAAGAAGTATTGGAAGCCGCGGGTCGAGCATTTTCAAATTGGGCGCATAGTGTCTGCCAATCCTGCCGAGGGGGAGCGATACTACCTGCGGGTGTTGCTTAACCATGTTACGGGCAAAACATCCTTCGACGACTTGCTCACCGTGGATGGCGTGCTATGTGGGAGCTTTAGAGAGGCTGCTGAAAGGTTGGGACTCATCGAGGCAGACAACACGCTCGACGACTGTCTTAATGAGGCTGAGCAGTGGGCGATGCCATGTTCACTTAGGAGGCTCTTCGCAACCATCTTGGTGCACTGCGAGCCAGGCGATGTGCGTGGATTATGGGATCGACACTTCGAGCCTATGTCAGATGACTATCGTCGATCACGCATGTCCACTGACGAGGTGGAGCAGATGGTGTTGCTTGACATTAGGGGGATGTTGCAGTCCATGGGTAAAGACATTGTTGATTTCGCTCTTCGAAGCATAGATGATGCGTTTGACCCTACAGAGGGCGAGGCAAGAGAGGTTATCGAGGAATCAACCATTGAGTTTGACATGGATGACACAAAATTGGCATCTTCACTGAACATGGAGCAGAGGGCCGCATACGAGGAGATACTAGGGGCTGTTCAACGCGGTGATGGGGGTGTTTTCTTTGTTGATGGCCCTGGAGGTACAGGTAAGACCTTCCTATATAGGGCAATGCTTGCCAAGGTGAGAAGCCAGGGCAAGATTGGTATCGCTACCGCGACGTCCGGCGTCGCCACTTCTACCATGCCTGGCGGCAGGACTGCCCACTCCAGGTTCAAGATCCCATTGAGTTGCGATGATGGAGCCTCGTGCAGCTTCACCAAGCAGAGTGGGACCGCCAAGCTGCTACGGATGGCCTCCTTGATCATATGGGACGAGGCCAGCATGACAAAGCGACAAGCGGTTGAGGCATTGGATAATAGCATCTTGCAGCGACATAATGGGAATCTGCGACCGACCCTTTGGAGGAAAGACTGTTGTTTTTGGCAGGGACTTTAGGCAGGTTCTTCCGGTCGTCAGAAGGGGGTCGCGGGGCCAGATAATTGATGCAACCCTCCGAAGCTCTCATCTATGGAAGGGCATGCGTCAACTTTGGCTCATCACCAACATGAGGGCTCATAATGACACGTGGTTTGCCGATTACTTGCTAAGGGTCGGCAATGGCACTGAGGAAGTTGATGATCAAGGCAACATAGTACTCCCAAAATATATTTGTCTGCCGTCTACAGGCGAGGTTGACGACCTGGAGAAGCTTATTGAGCACGTATTTCCGAGTCTAGACGACAACATGGCTGATTCGAATTACATGACATCTCGAGCAATCCTTTCCACAACAAACGACAATGTAGACAAAATAAACATCCGCATGATAGAGCGTTTTCATGGAGATGAAGTAATCTACCATAGTTTTGACAGTGCGGAGGATGACCCATATGGCTACTATGCTCAGGAGTTTCTAAATGGATTGACTCCTAACGGTCTTCCTCCGCATGCTCTAAAACTAAAGCTGAACTGCCATGTGATACTTCTAAGGAACATTGATCCAGCTAATGGGCTTTGTAATGGCACTAGGCTTGTTGTTAGAGGTTTTGAGAGGAACACCATTGATGCAGAAATCGTGATTGGACAACACGCTGGCAGGAGGGTCTTCCTTCCTCGAATACCTCTCTGCCCATCTAAAAATGACATGTTTCCGTTCAAGTTTAAGAGAAAACAATTTCCTATAAGGCTTAGCTTTGCTATGACCATTAACAAGGCTCAAGGGCAGACTATCCCGATTGTTGGTGTGTACCTACCCAATCTCGTGTTCTCACATGGTCAGCTCTATGTTGCTTTGTCTCGAGCCACCGCGAAGAGAAACATAAAGACTCTCATTCAGAAGGAGAAGCCGAAGGAGAAGACCAACAAGCATAAGGACAATACAAAGAAGCGAAAAAGAACGACCGCGTCCTTACTGACCTCGATGAAGAACATCGTCTACAAGGAAGTCCTTACAGGTTGATAACCGGTTAATAGCAATGCAAATTTTGTAATGACAGAGCAATTACTTTTGCGAATGTCAATACATGCTGTAATTCGTTTTTCTACATGTATCTTTCTATTTGTTATTTTTATAGACGGAGGTATATTCGATGTATTCGAGCTACGCACTGCAGTTCAATAATCAGCCGTCATATTGGCACCATCATCGCTGTTATGGTTTTTGTACTATTGTTGTTTTTATGGCAATGTACATGTCACACAGCGTATTATTTTAGTGTACAATCTGTGGTCCAGATTTATTGATTTGCCTGCTAAATACCTTGGACATGCAATGAACTTTTTAATTAAGGCAAGTTATCATACCCGTGCTTATTTATTTTGGTAATTTGCTAATATGTTGTACTGTAAATTTATTGGCGTCCTTATTATCTATAGTAGCCATAGTTATTATACCCGTTGTACTCTGTAGATTGTTACAATGCACATGTAATTTTCGTGAAGTGTGCAATATTTAGCAAAAGTTATATTACTTGTACTTTCAGGGAGCTATACTAATCAATTAACAGTACAATTCAAGTTACATAATATTCTATTCCATTGGTTCATTTACGTTTATGAGATTACTGCGGATCTGAAAGTGTTCTAAACTATAAATTTGTACAAGGCTGCATTAATCTTGGACCTGGCGAGGATTGGTTCAGGCATCGCTTCATGGTTTTCTGGTCCATGAGAACTTGTGCTAGGCTGATATCGAGCGTCGTAAACGTAATGCCTTAGCGGGACAGCAAGGATTCCACTAAGATGGTTTGTTGGTTTGAGGGTGGTCGACTTATAATTGCACCCAGCCTAGACTATTTTGCTGTGCTGGCATCAAATAATTAAATGTTCATCGAAATGTGTATCCTGTTCTAGATGCCATGTAATACTAGGATTCTCATTTTACCTTATGATGAGAGCATGAACTAGATTATTCTTTTGGGTACATCCGTACAAACTAACATGTCAACTAAGGCTCTTAGCTAATTTTCTAGAGCAAGATTATCTATTACTTATGGATATTTTCCTATCACATTATACATCTCATTATATATAGAGCTACAAGTCCATCCCAAATAATTAAACCGTAGCAACATGGAACTATGAAGGAAATTACTATATATATAATGAGATAGGAAATTTGGTGTCAAACTTGAAGCAGGAGTCGGATATACAATAATATTCAGTGAATAAACAAACCACGTATGATACAAGTATTGATTAGAGATTATCATATTTTCATACTATTACGCATGAAGTTTTTTTTAATGGCATGTTTAAAACATAACCTCAAACCAAAATTAGAAATAACTTAATTTTACTATATGCAGTCTTATTAATATATATGCAAAATAGAAGATGCCAATATCCAGATATAATAACCGGAAACAAATAATATATTATCGGCATACTTAGTATTAATTATGGCATGTGATCTTATCCGGTATTTACAAAATGGCAAGTTTGCTGTTTTTAAATGTATTATACTACTATGTTGATCACGCCGAATCACAACTGTGATTCCATTGAATTTTTAGTGATTGTGATCATATGAGTTGATTCATTTTCCGATTTTGTAAATATTGTTTCCTTATAAACATCTATAAAATCCTACACCCTTTAATCAGCCAAACCCAAACCAAACCGCTCTAACACCCTTGCCGCTATAGCTAACTTTGACATGTCGTCATCCAACAACATCGATGGGGCTGATGATAGTCATGATGAACAAGAAGAAAATAGGGAGCTGCAACCTGATGATATTGGTCAGTTGGAACAAGATGTGGAAGAACAGAGCGAAATTGGAATGTTGGTGAGGGATCTGCACCTAGACGTAAGAAACTAAAGAAGCATGATCATATTCTGCCTGTTCAATTCCCATCCTTGCTTTCGTCGAACCATTTTGATAACCTAATCCGACGTCGTGAGGTGCATCACATCCCTCATGCACATGTCCCCTCAGGCTGTGATATCTAGCGTGGCACGGGGTCAAGTGCAGCGAGGAAAGATGTTTGGGGTACCAACAACTACGAGCTTCTGCAGGCACAAACAAAGGTGGTCGAGAAGCACATTCAAGCATGTGACAAGAAGCCACCACCAGCTGATAAGGACGAAGCAGGAGATCTACAATAATGTTGAGATGATAGGTTGTTTTTTTTCATCCCGTGTAACCGTTCGGACTTGAACAGTAACAAAGTCTCATTTTCAGTTCATTTATGCGTGCAACGTGTGGGCTAAATATGCGCAATGACAATCTGATTTTCCCTTATATCTTATTTATTTCTCTAATTACGCTCTAATTTCTTAAACTAATTCTACACGATGATAACGTGGCAAAAAAAAAAACAGCTTAATATCAGACTATAATTTGTCACCCTAATTCTTAGCCAAAAGTCCTCATTGCAGGCATGCACACGATCTCTCCCATCTCTCTATGTGCACCTTCTGCATAATATGGTCTCTCGCTGCCGTCCAGGTGGCTTCTGGTGCCGCCACGTCTTTGATCTCATCCACCAATCCACTACGATCCTACTAATCCATGTTATGGTTCATGCCTTCCCTCTATTGTTTATCTCAAATCGAGCAGAATAGAGTGGCTTTTCTTGATCTGCACTTTTCAGCCAGGGGGGCCGACGCAGGCGTGTGATTGCTGGTTTATGCCGCTCCGTATGGCAGAGAGTGCGTGTGTTTGTTAGAAAGGCGCAAGGGACAGAGCAGCTCTATCCTTCTGTGTAATTTCCATGCCGACGAGCAGCAGCAGCCAGGCCTCACGCGTTGAGAGAAGAAGAGACATGAGCTATAATTTTTAAGTACTAAATTATCCCGCTCATATGTTGCTTCTGCGGATGCATAAACAGAGAGCATACGCACAAATAGACAACATTATAACGTTTGGTAGCTATTGGACCGTGTACTTGTACTACTATCACGAGACGTGCTCTACTATTGTTTCTCTTTTGTACCTATGTGTGTCATTAAGACAGTCGTGATGAAAAATAACACACAATATTCTCCCGTAGTGGCAATTATATTATTTGATATAGATGATGATAGTAAAGTTATGTGTTAGGCATGATATATTATTTGTCCCATAGCTACGCACGGGCAGAGACCTATATCATAAATTTATATATCATCAAGTTAATGGAAAATTAAAATATATTATAATTAATTAATATACTTATGTGTATATAAGAAAGGTTAATAAGTATCCATAAAATAGAAAGTTTGTTTTTCAAAGGCAAGTGATAAATCATATGCGTTTTCATAGGCAAGTGATCATGCTTGAATATCAAACTGAAGATCATCGACCGATTATGTTATGTACGTTTCCTTGTTTAACAATCAATATTTATTAGGTTGCCGAATATTACATATCTGAATATAGATATGTCACCAACGGTAGCCTAGCCAGCCAAAATCAAAATTTCATTTTCCCGCCGCCCACTATGCTTATATAAATAATGCCCGCTGCCCACAAATTTCCTGTACACGAAAAGTCATCTCCTCCACGACGACCATGGTGATCTCATACGGATCGATCACATCTAAGAGGGTGGTGGCGCCGCCGCCAGCTCCTGTCACCAGTCAACTCATCTCCCCTCCGATGAACAGGCAAGATTGAATAATCTTTTAGTACGTCTATTTGCCATCACTATATAACTGGTTTTTTCTTCAAATAATCACCATTGTTTTTCCACTTGTTCTTTTATCTAAAAAGATGGAGCACACGGGATACACTAGAACATAGTAATAGGCTTGGCGATCAAATCATCTATTGTCGGCTTGTTTTCATCTTGTATATTACTTAAAATCAGATAGACAGTGAGTCTGAATTACATATAATTTATTTTCATCGTGTACAAACCAGATGTAGCAAGCACTAACACAATCACCTGATTATATTAGTATTTGATTAGCAATCATTTATATAGTTTTTTAAGTTCTATACTGATGGTCTGGCTGTGATCTCATTAGGGTTGTTTCTTATAACCAGTACATACTGCATGATTTCAAATCCATGTTTATCCCATATGCAATAGTTCTGATTGCAAGAAGAAAAAATAATAAGCAGAACATGAATAATATGTATCAATTTGGCATGATTAGTGTTGGGCCACTAGAATGTTATGCTGCTTGTCTGTTAACTTTTTTGCTCCCCTTGGAAAATAATTTTACCTGATCCTTTTTGTTTTTTATCGCTTTAGGAATATTAATTTTCATCGCGTCCAAATGGAACACATATATTATAATTGCTAGATTATTCAAGCTAGGGTCATGTGGAAGGCTCACATCAAAGAGAATGGAATGGGAAACTTGTACCTTCAATGCATACTACTCGATCGACATGTAATCATACTTTATAGCCCATATTTTTTAAATACAATTTTGATAAACATGTTTATTTGCTAATTGTTGTTATGTTTCTGAAAATTTATTAGGGAACAAAGATGGAAGCCATTGCATACAACAGCCAGGCTATCCGTTTCAACAGCGTGCTAGAAACCGGTAGGACCTACGATTTAAATCGCGCCGGGTTCAACCCCACAGAAATGCCAGATGGACATTTTTGGTACCTAGCCATGGACTTTGTGACCACACTAAGTTCTACGACCGAGGTTACAATGTCGCCGCAACAGATAACGTCGACAATTTGCCCACCATGCTTCCCACAGTTTGGAGAAATCTTTGAGCTACGGGACAAAACCATCACGGGTGCATCATTTAATTTGTTGTTTTTCCATATTACTCCGTACAACTCAGAGTCTCATTGTGATTTCAAATTTGCAGACGTTGTTGCTATCCTTGCCTATGTTGGTCAGATAGAATTTAGGTGGGATTCAGTATATAGGCGCCGCGTCCCTTCCCTCGAGATTGGCCTCATGAACTTTCAGTAAGCGCTAATTATAATATGAGATCATCATATGCTTCTTTTGGTAATTCTATTGTTGCAATGTTACTCACATTTGTATTTGTTTGTAGACGGTAGATTATTTTCTTACGTGTACGTGAAGAGCACGTTGGGCCTAACTTATGGCATTTGCAATGCACTGACAACCTGTTCGATAAGTTTGCTGTAACTTACGTACAGGTAAATCAGAAAACAGCGTTGCTTGCAAACTATGAGGGAGAGCACATTCTTCTTCTCTCCCAACATTAATGATGATCATCATTATCTACAAGGTAGGTGCTGCGTTCTATTTTAAATTTGTTTTAATATATTTTGTCTGTAATACTATTTCAGTACTATATAACACTGATTGTTATCGTATATATCCATGAAGCCAGCCTGACGACACTTGATGAAACACGTGCTTACGTCAATCGTGTTGTTCAACGTAGGAACAATGGCCGTCAGAACTATCACAGCCGAAATTAGAGCATCCTTGAGGGTTTTGGACGACTGACTATGTACTGATGCATATTCAAATGTCGCAAATAGATGGCTTCTACAGTTTTGTTATGGATCGAATTGAGAATTATCATTTTAGCATTATGATTAATGTATTATACATATATATACCTTCATAATACGCAGTGTTCAGTATATCGGCTTACGCCGTCGTACTTTGTCCGTCTCTTCCCCGCCATTCCTTTTTTCACAGAAGCCATGAAAGGAAACAACAGACCCACGTAGTAGTTTTTTTATTGGAATAACTGACTTAGTCATCTTCCCCTCATGCGATCCCAACATAGGCATGATCGAGGGATAACAACACGCGCACCCACGCCTCCGCCGACGCATGTTTGGACCCATCCGCCAGTCCTATGGTCCATGTTCTCCCTCTCTTATCCCTCCTCCATTTATGCCTTATCGATCCTAGCACGATAGTGCACGAACGGCGCGCATGTAAGGATTATGTTGAAGTTGAAATATATAACAAACAATAGTTGCTTCATTTTTACCTTTACGACTTATATGTTTCTCATGACTATGATCATTATAAACTCTTACTTGATCTTTATAGACTTGCGGGAATAAAAGGCCATTGTGCAGTGTTTCATGCACTATCATATTGTTACTAGACACACTATAGCTGTATTTTATTGATCAATTAAACTACAGAAATAATTTGCGGGAATATTTCTTTCTAGAAGGCTTCCTATGTGTATCTGTAGGGCATAACTAGATGTGTCTTAGTCATTCCACGTTCATACGAGGCACTCAAACATAAAACTAAATGAAAACGCTACCCACACCAAATACATGTGATTTATATGTGCAATATATACTACTTAAAACACATCTAGACGTGCATCGGCAAGAACGAGGTTTTATAACTCAAAATTTTCTCTCCATGGAGATATACCCGTGCATTAAGAGTATGGATCAATGCATGTAAAAGAAGTGGGCTGTAGTATCATAATTCAATTAAGGGTAAAGATATAGATTATTCCACATGGGTTAGATCATGTTATATGTACCAATATGCAACGCATAGCCTATGGACCATATCATCATGTCTACAGTTTTGTTATGGCAAATTTGAATGAGGTGTTCATGCATTTGAAGAAAACACCGTTCAACATATAATTCAGAAATTCTCGTGTATTAGGAAATTTTAGAAGTATTTTTTGAAAAAGGTACGTCATGCACTAAAAAAATAGTAAGCGCTAATTATATTTAACCAATCTACATGTAATACAAATATATTGTGTAAAATTATTTTAACATTCCTATAAACACGTTTGCCATGTTTTAACATATTTATATAATTTTGTATTATGCACAATGATTTGTAACACACGTTGAACAGTTTGCAAATAAATGTAGACACAATTTTAGAGTACACGTTGAACAGATTAAATATACATAAATTATATAGAAAGTTTGTGTGGTAATAGAAGGCCGGTTTCTTCATATGTTTTGTTTCGCAAATATATGGGACACCTTCCACTTTCGTACAAAGATATGATCCGTTCACAGCTGAAAATATTTTATACGAGGAAATGAATAATATAGACATTGTCGGATGGAATGATATGTGGCACCTTCCATCTGCCTTATGTACTATGTGTTGTGACACTTAATGCATCCGATGCTGAAAGTTTGCTTATTATTTGGCTTTCAACAATGGAAGTTTCCGTATTATTTGGAAGGCACACAAGTCTATATGATGCAGCTGCCATAACATATACTGATCCCTTCATATAACCAATGACGAACTCCTGTTTCAACACCCACCCCAGTCTTCACCAATTTTCGATCACTCACGACTCTCATCAATGGAGGCTGTCCACGAGCCAGTGAATGTTCAGCTGGCACCACAAAGCGTTGCCGCCCCTCAGGAGGCTGCGGGCAACGTGCATGCCCTAGAAGATGCCGTTGAATACATTTTCAGTTTATCACTGTTGTCCAGGGGCGATGAGGCACTAAAGTAAGTTGTTTTGCTCTTCATATTATTCTTGTACATATCAGGCTAGATATCAGTTGGGCAACACAGCAGAATAGACATAATTAACCATGATAGTCCACTAATTATGTTTGGTTGTCTAGGTGTTATATATATTAGTGTATATATCTTTTGCACTGTTTCACCGTTGTTAAATATTTTATGTGTGACTGTATCACACCATTTTTCCTATGGTACATGTGCCCATTTTATTTTTATTCATCTCTAACATTATTAAATACAAAATAGCTACCAGTTTATAACAAAAGATCTAGCGTGTTTTAAATTAAGTAACTTTTTTTCACTGCTTTATATTATACAAAATAGTTAGTCTAAATGTGATTTGGTAAAGATTGGTCTGCATTTTTTGGGCAGCACAATCTGGATTAGAAGCGAACGACCATATCAGATTGAAATCAGCCTACGGATGCTCCAGGAAACAATTAGCCTATTTGGAATAATTCATCCCGAGTGCTTCAATCTTGCAGTTCGTAAGATTGCTAGCGCTGAAGTAGAGAGCACTGCAGGTACAAGAATGCTTGGAAACAAACATTTTTTTGACTTGCAGTTTCATTCTCCGCACGGGCCCTCGAGACACTCTTCGATGGAGCAAGAAACACGCACCGCGGTGCTGATTGACAATGCCATTGTTCGGCCGTTTCCTAAATATGATGTGTTCAACTCTAACATTGTAAGAGACTCATTCTTATCATTTAATTTGCTTATTCCATTTTGTACTAACATGTGTCTATTTACGACAGTATCTACTACCATTTGCTTACGTGGATTCTTAAATGCGGACTACTTGTAGTCGACATGGAAACTAGGAGGGTTCTCCCAATTGATCCATCAATCGGCGTCTATGGTGGATCATACAACTTTCATAACACTGAAACGAGGAAGGAAATCACAATGTTGAAACAAGAGTTCAACAATGTGTTGCAGATGAGGATCCCTGGTTGGAATACCAATCTCATGGACTGGTCAACGCACGGCATCGTTTCAAATGGCAGGCGGTAATATAGTATATCGATCACACGCGTTATGAGCAGACCGTTATAGTTTTAATATAGTTTCTTTTTTGTAACAGCAAAGACGCCGCTTTACTTGTCCTACAGGAGATGGCCCACCAGAATGGTACTCACCGACTCTGGTAGGAAGACCACTCGAGTAAGTACACAATAACGAGGTTTATCGTGCGATCTATTTTCCAGCAATTTAAAATTTACTATTTTTCATCTTCTCTAGGATTCAATACAGCTCAGAAAGAACCTGCTGGTCCAGATGCTCACGATAAGAAACAATGAAGCAGCTGGAAACATACCAGATGAAATTAAAGCGGCATTGAGGGTTTTATACGTTGAATATGGTCAATTGCATTTTCGTATGTCGCAGATAAATGGCTACTATATCTTTGTTAGGGATCGTATTGAGAATTATCTATTTGGCAATACGGATAACTATAATATGCATTGGATCGTCTATATAGGTTTAAATACTTTTTGTTTTCGATATATTAAACATTTGAACAAGGGAATAAAATGCCCATCAGGGCCAGAGGCTGCCTTCGGGTTGGCAGAGTTAATGACCTCCCAGACCTTCATCAAACAAATGAATCATTAAGGCCTCATTCTTGATGTTTGACATCATGTTACAATTGTCACATATAGAGAGACCACCCTCCTGCTTATCCCCCACAAGAGAAGAGAAGAATTCTACAGCGTGGCATATGATGAGGGATTGACCCGAAGTCGCAACTACATTAATGATGAGGCTATGACGCCAATTGATCTCTGACTGCTGATGCAGCTGCACCAGAGCGGATTCAAGGTTTTATCGGACTGACCAATCATGCTCCGAGAAGCCTATCGCATCTGCTAAAAGGTCCAAGCCCGCGATCTGGCCCTATAATGAATTTTACTCCCTGCGGGTCTCCGCTTCTCTGTTAAGAGACCAGCCTCTAAGAAACTTACGAAGCTCATACAAGCATTTGTGCTACCGTCCATGGGACCAAAGGATCAATGTGAATTGTTAAGAAGGCTAGAAAACTTGGTGGCAATAATATTGATTAATCCCTCCACTAGAAGCCAAGAAGCATCGAATTGGAAGCGGGAAGAGGTCATAGGTTGGTTTAAGCCAGCGTCCAATATGAGGGGAGCATGAACTATATATATTTAAATTCTTTTTTTATTTTGGATAGATTAACATTTATTTTGCGGCGCAGCCTATAACTCGAAATATCATGTCAATTATAACTGTAAAGTCATGAACTAGCCTGCTGGCAATACGAACTATATATAACTAACACGTCAATGCCTACTTATCAACATCAGCGTAAAAGAAAAGCACTTGTCATAAATCTATGGCTGATGGAAAGTAAGTACCTCATATTCGAAGCTTATTGTAAGTCAACAATCATTTCCTGCATGCTTTACCTGCAAATTAAAGTGGAGCTTGACCCTATTATCATGATGTAATGGACTCAAGTTATTAAAATGATGTGGATCTTACTCTTAGATGAGAAGGCATCAAGGCTGCCCCTGATTGTAGATTCTTCAAGGTTAGGTTGGTAAATGAACACATTTACACTGAAAACAGAAACATGTAATACCATACGTTAGTATCAAGTAATTCCCATGTTACCATGAGCACGACGAGTTCAAGAAAGAAGAAAAAATCTCATACCAGTCTAACGGGATGTATTATAATACCTTCATGTCGAATGTCTTGTAAAGTGAGTTCATATGCAGTCAAACGGGATGTATAATAAAAGCTGCCAGATCAAAACATCAAAAGATAACTACAATTAGTTTATATACAGTCAACCAAACAAGTGACATAAAAAGGCCAAAGCATTACTTTTCAGTGAGAAAATAAGTGATCAAAAAATTCAATATAATTTCACTTTTACAACTTTAATATTTTAATAGACAAATCACAGATTGTATCTATTGCATTTTTTTTGTGGGAAACTTTTATACATCGTAAAAACTATTTTGTAACTTAAAGAAATACTAAATAAACAAATTTGTTTTAAACATGTTTGGATCTTTTACATCTTCTCTGATTTATTAACAGACGTACTCCGTTGCAATTCTTCGGTGTATAGATTATTATGAGTTAATAATTAAATTAAATATTTCATTTGTCTGTGATAGAAAAATAAGATTGTATTAAATCTAGAGATATGATTACCCTAATAAAGATATAATGCTTGTACATACAGACGACCACGGGGAGGAGGAAAAGGAAGTTTCTTTTACTTCCTTTCCTATTGTATTCACAGACAAAGTGGGCTGAAATAATGTAATCGGGAATATATTATCTGATACTGGGAGAAAGATCAGATCCGTCCACAACACACAAAACCATGGATAATCTGGAATTGACAGCATTCATCTAACTTGTGTGGTCTCTCAGATATTACAACTACAACAAGTATAATGAGACTGTCCATTACTACCAAATTATGGAATGAAGTATTAGTACAAACTGTTAAATCATACAAAAATAGCTAAGCAGGAAGATGATTAGTGTGCATGCTGTGATTTTTGTTTGCTGTAGCTAAATTTGGCATGCAAGCAATGAAAATCTTTTTATTTAATTAATACAACAATTTAATTATTTAGAAAGTTATGATTATTTAGTTATTTGCTTATTTATTAACAGGTGTGCATTTTATGGAAAAAGGAAAGAGATCTGCACCATCAACAGTGGTATATATGGTAGAAAACATTGTTATATATGGTAGAACTATATTCAGCTATGATCTTCTACCCAGTTATTCTCCGCATGTCCTACCTATATATGTTAACCTTCTCTGCTATCCCTCCCCCTCCTTGCTCTTCCTTCGGCCATCACAACAGCTGACCTGGACGAAAATTTCCCAATGAGTACCTTGTGTAAGCAAGGAGCATCTTTAAGGCGAATTCCTCTAGGTACGAACAATTTTGGATCTTTATATTCTCTAATAGTGTAATATTTGTTATACTAGGATCATGTTTGGTTGAGATATTCTATCAAAAGTATGGTTTATCTTGCATTTCCTGTATGTTCACCTACAAATTTTTGCATGCAATTCTGAACACGTGATTTCCTGAAGCACATTATATAGCAAAAAAAGCATGCATGGAATTCTTAACATGGCAGAGAACAAACAAATAAACAAACAACTATGAAAATCTTAATATTATGATAGTCATAATAATAAGTACTTTCATGTAATAAAAGCCCTGTGCGTTGCACCGTTGTACAAAAATGTTTGGGTTTTGTTTAATTCAATCCTAAAATTCACAAACAACAATTAGACACTGCTAGAAATTAAAAAGAAATCACACATGAAAATAGTTTATCCTAATCTTAGTTCTACTACGGTTACTTTCCCATGAATAATTTTTGTCCTCCATACTACATTTCCAGTAAAATGCATAGGCATCCAAATATGAAGAGTAAAGCACCCACATTAATAATAGGAGCTGTCAATATGGATAACTTTCAATTGCAAGAGGACATGGCTGAGCATTAAATTAAAAGAGAGGACACAACCTAAAATCTTTTTCCACATGGATAATAAAAATTAAAATTGGAGAAGGAAAAATAAGAAGAAGCCCTCACATATAATCGACATGTTGAAGGTGAGGGAGCTGACATATACATCATCTGTTCGCCACATGCATCCCAGTTCGCTCTGGCCCTCATCAGTACAGCAGGGCAATTGGTGCAGTGCTGCTCCTGCAAATGTTAATGTGGCCTTCACAAGTGGGTCTGGTTACGTAATAGCAGTGGCTAATAATAGGAAATCAGTAAACATGTTACTTTGAGATATGCATTCCAAATAATTCATGCTCAGGTGATAACTTTTCTTGGGAGTGTACTTTTGTGATAATTTGGTAAATTTGCACAAATTCAAATCAAAGTAGTTGATTCTGCATAAGCTAATTATATGCCACACCACAATCTAGGATAGTTTAACCTCCATTGGTTCATGACTTGTTTTCTGAACATCTTAGGGTATTGGATAACATAGTTTTTAGATAATGTGCAAGAGCTATGCGCTTCTTATTTAATCCGAAAGCATTACCGATGATAAGATAATGACCAATAAAGGATTTCTTAGAAAGTTAAGTAAAAACATACACCAAACCTAGCAACAGGTGCATGAAAGATGCACAGCTGTACCCCTTCTATAAAAAGGTCAATGTCTTCTGTTATCCGTCATGCACAGCAAGACGGTCTGCAACATATTAAAAAAAAATGCTCAAAGTTGTAGCAAACATCTGCACAAACCCTATAATAATGCTTAAGGTTCTATAGGTACATCTCCAAAAACCCTAGCAAACATCTAGCAAACATCAGCAGAAACCCTAGCTAACATCTAGCAAGCATCTACACAAACATATGGAAACTAAAATGCTCAATGTTCAGTTCAACATCTGCACAAAACCTACAAAATAGATCTAAGGATGCGGAGATGCTGCCACAGATTAAGGATTAATTTTCTTACCATCAGATAAGCGGGATCCGTGCGGAGTTGCTGCCGAGGGGTGCAGCAGCATGAGGCGGGCACAGAGCGATGTCTTTGACCGGCTGGCTGGAGCGGTGTGAATGTTGAGGGGTGGTCAGATGCGCCGTTGGTTGAGGTGGCCGTGTCCCCGCGGCGCGTCGGTCGGCGCCTGGCGTGCTACGCTTGTGCATATCATCCCTCCTCGCGGAGGGCGTCGGCGTCGGCAAGCAGTCGTCGTCCTCGCCGTGCATGCGAGGTTTAGTCACCGCCCCGCGCCACAGATAGAATAGAGAACCACATCAGCACGCTAGAAACATTCGAAACAGACTAGGAGGGGCGGATCTGCCATGGGGAGTGTCATACCGGAGCTGTGGCGTTGCAGATCTGGACGCAACTCCTCGGATGCACCTGCGTCATCGCCGGAGAGGAGCGCCGCTGTGGATCCGTGCTGAGTGCATGTGCATGTCATCCCTCCTTGCCGAGGGCGGCGGCGTCGGCAAGCAGTCGTCGTCCTCGCCGTGCATGTGAGGTTTGCTCATGGCGCCGCGGCACGGAGAACGAAGAATGGGTTCAGTGGCTAAGAAGACGAGGAGGGGGCGGATCTGAGCAGCCCGCGTTGAATGGATTTTTGAGGCATGGGTAGTGCTTACCGGAGTTCTGTCGTTGCAGATAGTGACGCGTCGCTGCGGATCCAGCTGCGACATCGCCGGAGAGTAGCGCCGCCGCGGATCCGACCAGAACGGGACCGCATCCATCACCCGCAGGTGCTCCAGGAAGCGCGCCCCGTCCGTCGCGCTCGGTCGCGCAGTCCACAGCAGGTAGCCCCAAGGTCAGTGGATGCAGGAGACCGATGCGGTGGCCGGCGGGCGGGAGAGTGGGGCTTCCTGCTCGTCGACGCGGGCGGCGATGCGGCGGGGGGAGGGGAAAGGGCGAGAGGGTTTGTGTGAGACGAGAGGAGATGAGAGAGTGAGCGAGACGAGAGGATAAGGTATGTTAGGTAGATGCGGCGGGGGAAGGGGAACGGGCGACGGCGCTTCGGTTTAGTTCTGCTGCCGCCCTAGAGGCCTGCGTGCCAGTTGGGCCGTGCTGACGGGCCGCGCAACAGGCCCGTCGTGGCGGGCATGGCGTTTTATTTGCTGTTTTCTTTTCCTTTGTCTCTTTATTTTTTTGGGTTTCTGTTTATATTTTATTTCCTACTATTTTTTATTTTTTAGGTACATTAATTTGTTTTAATTATAATATACAGCGCTCGTCGCATGTCACAAAAGTGTTCAATAGTATTAATCAAATGTGCATGGTTTTTTAAATAGTTCATCATTCATTACAAAATTGTTCAACATTTATTATAAAATGTTCTATGAATACATAATCATTGTGTTTTTAAATTTGGTAACTGTATATTACAAAAATATGAAATATGTATTAAAAATTTGTTCAACTTATATTACAAAGATATATAATCATTGCGTTTTTATGTTTATTTTATTTTGCTTTTCCTCTTTTTTTGTTTTTGTTATGTTTAAATTTTTTCCCTATACTCTTTTATTCTTTATTTATAATGTTTGGTTTTTATTATAATATACAGAGTTCAATGCATGTCACAAAAGTGTTCAACGGTATTAATGAAATGTTCATGTTTTTTTGAAAAGTTCTTCGTCCATTACAAAATTGTTCAAAATTTGAAATATATATTAAAAATTGTTCAACTTATATTACACAAATATATAATTGATGTGTTTTTGTTTATTTTCTTTTCCTTTATCTCTGATTTTTTATGTTTATATTTTTTCCTAAACTTTTTATTCTTTATTTAGATTGTTTTGGTTTTATTATATGATGCATACAAAAATCCTATTTATATTTCAGCATAGATATAAAGTGATGGGTTCCGACATACGCACTGATGTAACGGTGACAGTCCACCTTTGAAACACCACGAGAAGAGGTGCATATAACTAACCTTACTCTGTATGTATATTATAGATGATAATATGATTGGTCTATTTATAGTCTTGTTTAATCAGAATATAGGAGACATGGATATGGACATTGGAGATGCACAAAAAGAATACATGGAGGTTTCAGATGCAACGTCGAAAGAAGGGGCCATATATTCACAACATAATAACGTCGAAGAGGTTATATCTCATAACAAACCAAAAAAGGATGCTAATTTGCGTGTTATCCCACTAGGTATATGTTTATATTACTATCAATCTTATTTTTGTGATATTGCCTTTTGTATCCAAGTAATTTGGCTCATTTTTTTAACTAAGTTGTCTCACTTTTTATGAATTTGACAGACTATGTTTGTATCCCGAGAGATATTACAGTCATCGAATAAATAAAGTCTGCCCGCAAGGATACCCAGTTCGTGGGCATTGGAGATGCCTTGTTAGCAACCGACAATTTGAACTGCCTTATAAAAAATGATATGTTCTTACATGACGGTGTAAGACCAATTGCACAAACTTTGTAATCAATTATATGAACAATATATAATATCATAAAATATAAATATATCCTAAATGTTGTTTACAGGTGATAAATGCTTACATATATTGCATCCTTGCTCACGACCATCTACAAGACAGAGCGGGTGAAAAGGTACACATTATTAGCACGTTTGTATCTGGCCAGATAAAAGAAGACGGTGAAAGAGACATCGACCCATCAAAATATCCTCGCATTGTGCGTCATGTTAATAATTATCTACAACAAGATATGGTTAGTTGTTGTCTTCATATCCATGAATGGATTTTTTTATTTAGTTCTTATGTCTAACGATTTATTAAGAATTATGTCTAATTTTGATTGTGATTTGTATGATATTTACACCAGTTATTCATTCCGATAAACATGCCGGGCTACCATTGGTATCTAGCAGTCGCCAATGCCAAAAAACGAGAGATCCAAGTATTGGACTCACTTGGTGAGAATGTCAAACGCAATGACCTTGCTACTACGGTAACTATCTATTTTTTACTCATCTTAACATATGTTTTGTTTGACTTCATCCCTATCATTTCTCATATGATAGTTACGGGGGCTCGAGAAATGGCTGAAACTTGCATAGCAGAGTCCGGAGTTTATCAGAGGTGATAAGTGGCCCGATCTCAATGTTACAGAATGGGCGGTTGAAGAGCAAATTCAGGAGGCAATACAAACCGATGGGTAAGCAATTGTTAAAATGGTTTGTTTATTTGATTCATCTGTGTGATATTCTAAAGCACACTTACCAAATATTATAGCGTATCATGTGGGTTGTTTATGCTAAATTACATGGAATATTGGACATCACATGGACTGTCAGACCAGTTCACCCAGGTATTTTATTTTTATACATTATTTCGATATTTCATCTGAAAAATATTATATAATTTTGTTGTATAATTTTTTTAGGAGGATATGAAACATTTTCGTCAAAAATTAGCAGTCATTTTGCTTGATTCTGAGCTTAATTTGCTAAAAGGATGTCTCATATACCATAAACCTGTCAGTGAAGAAACTTTAGCTAATTCTGATCTCGAGATCCTGGATAATCCTCCTGACATAGTTGAAGAAAAACGTCCTGCCACACTCACTATCATTTCCACGGACCAACCTCAAATACTTGCCGATCTCTGCAAGTACATCATGTCGATCGATGATGCCGGGTGTTTGGAGTAAGCATCATGTATCAATATTTAATGTGCGGATGTATATTATTGTTCTTCTTACCATCCAAATTACAGGAAGGTATGGGTCCGGAGCTGCACACCGATCCAATGAGCTTAAGTCTTAAGAAACTTGGTGCATACTTAAGATGGAGCAGCCTATGGACAATGATTGCTTCAACACTGCCGTGCGTATGCTGGCATGTGATGAGGGAGTATTGTTCACAGACCCTCCTATACACTACATGGATCTACGATTTTGTGTAAGTTATCGTAACTGTTCATTCTATATGCCATTAGTATCAACATGTTTAAACAATATTTCTTCTTTTACTTAGTCCATGATGCTAGAGTCAACACGATGTCAGAAGTTTTATGAGAAGGAAACTATCCAGACGTTGGCAACATTATTTGATAGCTGGCCTGGAATGGAGAACGACATCTCATCTTGCAATAAGGTAAATAAAATATTTTGTCCATCGTTATGATGGTTTGTTGTTGTTTCTACTAACTCCACTTGTAGATTTATCTTCCCTATGCATCCATCGGCCGATACATATTGTACGTCATCGACAAAGAGGCACGTCGTATATATATTATGGATCCTATTCAAACATCACAATCGTCAGAGGATAAAAACTTGAGGCATCCATTGAAATTAAAAAGTTATGCAAGGGATTTCAAAGAAGCACTCGAAATAAAGATGCCTGGTTGGAATTATGATATATCTAAATGGCAACGTTTATTTCCGTCTGGTGTTCCAACGAGTGTAGACGGATAATGAATTCATAACAAGAGTATTTACTTTTGTTATCACTATATTTTTTATATTATTAAATTATTATTTTTTCAGGAATGTGTCTGGCTATTTTATTTTTCATTTTATGATCTGGTGGAACGGTAAAGAATTGGTGAAGCCGATTTGCGCGGTGAGTATTGTGCGTTACATGTTTTAAGACCTTCGTCGTGAAATTGTCATACTAACTACATGTCTTGTTTCTGCATGATGGGAATGAATTGAGGAAGCATTTTTTATTATACTTACTAAAACATCGTGGGAATGAAGCTAGAGGAAACTTTCCTGATATTGTGAAAGAATTTCTTAAGCGCATCATCTAGATATTAATAGTTTTATAATAGATATTTAGTTGGAACATCACTCAATTGTTACATGGACATCTCGTTACTTTTTCTTTTATGTTATCCAATTACATTGCAATAATGGACTTCCGTTATTAAATAATTGTATTCGTGTTATATTGTTTGTATGTGTGAAATATTTCAAGAGCCCGTGGCAACGCACGGGCATTCTACTAGTCATTCATAATATGAAGGTTTCATTCATGGTGTCAGACTTCAGGAGGAAAAAATCGTTGGTTAATCCTGTCGCATATATTGTTGACAAAATCATTAGTGTCTCTACTTGCTTAAGCTGAAGTTTTTTTTATAGTAACCCAAATGCAAGCATGCAAAATTGCAAATGCAGCAGAAACAGAGTACATCAGGTCATAACTCAGATCATTGGTTATTTTCCTTACTAGTCCTGATAAAAGGCTGGATATTTTATCAACGTGCAGTGGGTGCACAAACATCTGCCTGGTATTCATTCTGAACTCTGGAGTTCATGTGAACACTGCTGCAAAAGAGGAAGTGCTTGGAGATACATCCGGCTTTTGAGTTGGTGGTAGCTACTCCCTCCGCTCGGAATTACTTGTCGCAGAACTGGATGTATCTAGACATATTTTAGTTCTAGATACATCCATTTTCGAGACAAGTAATTCCGAACGGAGGGAGTACTATTTTGTTGTAATATTGGAGCATATTAAGTTTTGATGCTTCTCATGGTACTCTGATGATCTTTGTCACTCGAGTTTGTCTGTACCATTGCATGTTACTGTCAATTACTTTCGAGCAGTGTTGGGGATATTACTATTTGTGTAAGCCGCCCAGGAGGGGCCGGGTTACGCAAAGAGATACTCATCAGAAGAAGCCCAAGACCAAGCATGAAGATGGCGGTTCACTAAAGGGTCTAAGGCCCATAGGCGACTTAAGGCCCATAGTGATAAACCGCCATGATGGCATGACTTGTATTATAAGCTAGAATTAATTAGTCACCGAGCCGGACACTGTCTATAAGCCGGCCGAGACTCTGTAGGCCGCAGGGTGTCAACCCGTGTATATAAGGGGACGACCCGCTGGCGGCTTAGGGCAAGAAACAACTCCTCGAGAGCCGGGCATAGCGTATCTCGCTCCCTGGTTATCGAAACATCAAGCAATACCAACCCAACTAGACGTAGGCCTTACCTTCATCGTAAGGCCGAACTAGTATAACTCTCTTGTGTCCTTTGTCCCGATTAACCCCTTTAAGCTTCCTAGTTGCGATGGCTCCACGACTAAGTCCTTGCAAGAGGACATCTGCCGTGACAATTCCACGACAGTTGGCGCCCACCATGGGGCCAGCGCATGGTGGATTTGAGTTCTTGAAGGGCAGCTTCGAAGGGCTCAAGGGATACGTGGTTGGCCGGATGACAAAGAGTCGCCGCGGCAAGATCTACATCGACGACGAAGGCTGGGGCCCCGACGCCGACTCAATTGAGTACGGGTACCAGGTCGCCTTCGGCGGAATCCACGTCTTCATCGGCCGGATTGGTGAGCCGGGCCCTGAGCCGGACAACTGCACCGACCTCGTCGAGACGGCTCAGCGTGCGAGACCAGCCCGAGCTCAACCTGTCATGAAGCGTGCCTTCGTGGGCTGCGTCCACGGAGAAGAACTTTCTGAAGGATCTAAAGATGGTGGTGAGACGGTCGTCCCCTTGGATGATGATTCGTCCGCCGGTTCAACAGATTCGTTATATCAAGTACAAGATGGCGTGCTTGGGGACTGTTCCGATGGCTCCAGTACTTCGGACCCCTATGAGCCGCCAAGCTGGGCAGGAGTCTTCATGGCTGGGACTCAACCCTGCCAAAACTGTACGGCTGCTGCGGCAATAACATCAGGGTCAGGAGCGGCCGGGGCAGGAGGCCATGTGCGCCCGTCAGCTCAGATACTGATGGATCTCATGGATAAGCTTACGGCCCTGTTAACCGCCATGGTTATTCCTGCAAATCAAGATGAGCATAACGCGGAGGTGGCACAGGTGCGTGAAGCGATAGCTCGTGCCAAGGAGGCCTTGGAAGCTGAGGACACCAGGTTAGCTACAGAACAGGCGGCTTTGGATGCACGGGCGCAGCAGCTCCAGTCAGAGGCTTTCCAGCTTAATATGAGCCTAAACGCATCTAATGAGGTAATGAGAAGGAGGCACCAGAAAACTCAATCCCATTTGCCTCCGGTTTACGACCCTCGGAACCTCTTCGCTACACCCGGGGCCGGCCCTAGCAACCCGCCCGAGGCAAATCAGGTCACAACAGCCGAAGCGGGAGGACCGGCTCAGCTTCGAGAGATGGCACCACCTCATGGGAGTATGACCCCACCCCGCTATGTACCAATACCACCGGGTCACTTTTCCAACCCCATGGAAAACTTAATCGCAGCATCGGCGAGTTTGGCGGCTCTCCCAGTGGATGGTGATGATCCGACAGCGGTGGAGACCCGGAGGGTCAGAGAACTTATTCAGACGTCCCTGGCGCAACAAGAGACCTATTCTTACAGCCGGGACATGATTCATTCAACTCCTCCGCCTTGGCTAGCACCGCCTCGTCAAAACCGGAGTCCGAGTTACAGCAGGCACATGGAGTCAGAAGCTTTGTCAAGCAATGCCCAGCGTCGTAACCAGCCTGGTGGCTATAACCCCGTGCAAGACCGAATACGTCAGGAGAACGAGCGGGCGGCTCAGCTAGCGGCTCAGCATGCGGCTCATCAAGATCTCCCAGAGTATCCAACGACTTCTGTTGGAGCAGGAGTGGCTACTAGAACCGGCGGTGTTCCTTGTTTGGTGCCGGCTCTGCGGGATGTACGTCTGCCCAAGGACTTCAAGGGACCTCGAAAGGTGCCGAATTACATGGCCGACTTACAGCCCGGGGCATGGATCGAAAGTTACGAGATGGCCATGGAGCTACTGGAGGTCAGCGACACAACAATGGCTAAGTACTTCACCATGATGTTAGACGGAACGGCCCGGTTTTGGTTAAAGGGTTTGCCGCCGAATTCCATTAGCTCATGGGCAAAGCTAAAGGCCCGGTTTATCCAGAACTTCAAGGACACTTGCAAGCAATCTATGTCAATTGTGAACTTGACCAATTGTAAGCAGGAGGAGGGTGAATCCACAACTCATTGGGTGCGCCGGGTCAAGGAAACAATACATTCATCCGATAAGATGGATGCCGGCTCTGCAATCCTTATGTTGGAGAAGAATTGCCGCTTTGAGCCGCTGAGGCAGAAACTGGGGCGCCTTAAGCTTGATTGCAATGATATGGATACGCTGATGGTGGCTTTAGTCAAATACGCCAATTCTGATAGTACCAAGGATCCCGCGTCTGATGAGGAAAAGACAGGGAAGGGAAAGAAGAACGGCAATGGAAAGGGTCAGCAGCATAACACTACTAGGGAAAAGGCTAGCAGCAGCACGGGTTTTAGATGTATCAGTAGCGCGGGGACAGGTGCTACAGCTAACACATAGCAGTAGCGCGTGCTCACCGGCGCTACTGCTACACAAGTGTAGCAGCAGCGCTGTTAGCGGAAGCTCGCTACTGCTAGTAGCTCTAGCGCGCTTTGCACAGACTCGCTACTGCTATCGCGGCGCTGCTGCTAACTTTTATACACTCGCTACTGCTAATTTAAGTAGTTTTTTTGGCATAATTTTTTTGTATTTGAACAGGCTTTATAGAAGAATCTTTAGCACATAGAAATGTCATCATGATACACATACAAATGCCTGCGAGACCACAAATGTAATCATAGCATGTACATACAAATAGTCTCATCATAATCATCATCCAACACAGTGGTATCTTGTCATCATCTCAAAAATAGCGATACATGCAAGTCTCGAATACTTGCAACTACAACAACGTCATCCATCTAAACAAAGGTATACGCAAGAAGAGCTATCACTATGGGTGAGAGCGGAACTATGCAGTACATGAGGTGGCGGTTAAAAAGTCCTCTCTCGCGCTAGTGTGAACCTCAAGTAACTAGCTTCTCCTTCTTGTCTGCTTTTGAAGCCTTTATGGCTGGCGCCCGTGAACCCATTCACTTGCGCCTGACACTCATGCCACTCGTTGTACACCCCCGGAACCTTCCCTTTGTACACGACATAGCAATTCCATCTCGCCATCAAGAAACTAGGTACCTGTTACGTTAGAGATGCATGTTCATGAAGAGGATGTACAATCATATATATGCAACAAAATATACTAGAGCAACACCGAAAAAAAAGGGTTAGCAACTAGATGGAACATAGAGTACGCCAATTAATTAACTAGAGGTACGAACGTCATCGTACGCAAACTAACAAAGTAGCGTTACGCAAGTTCGGCACGGACCGTGGACATCACAAAGTTTCATCGCTACAAAAAGTATACAAGTTCAACCGACACATATCATCATCATCGGCATCATAAATCAGTAGAAGTTCTATCCTTCCATATCATAGAGGATGAACCCTAGCTTCTTGAACGGCGTGAGGTCTATACGTTGCATGCCTATGCGAGTTCGGACGTCAGCTCGCGATATAGGGCTGTGGTGGAACATCCCCTTCTCATCGACGACTTCTTTCATGATGATCGTCGCAATGTCGCTTTGGATGCGAAAGAAGTCATCTCTAAGTTTATAATCCGCTTCTCCATGAGATTCTAGCCAATTGTGGATATGATCATCATTTCTGCTGTTCATGCGAAGCTTTTGGTGATCCGTGTTGAACTGAATCATGAGATGGAATCCATCCTTCTTGCTTGGTTTTGGGACATGGATGCAGGAGAAGTTAGTTTTATGCGCGAAACCCATCTTCTTGTTCCTTTGTTTCTTGATCTACACGTGGCCACCTCTAAAGCTGAAGCCTTGGAGAGCATAATGTAGAATATTCATTATGTGGGTGTAGTCTTTTTTCTCGTAGTCTCTGGAAGGGTAAAAATACACGGCGTGGGAGACTTGTGGGTAAAGAACGATAAGGACGGCGCTCCCGTTGCTGCGGGGAAAACACACCTCAAATTATTCCCCATATGAGAGAGAAGGAATGATTGAAATGTACGAAAGGGTTGTCCGGAACTGACTCGTGCATGTAGTACGGATCCGCCACACAGATTTGCGAGATTTCTTCACTCATCATGCCGGAGCTCATATGTAGCGCAAAAAGGCGGACGATAGTAAAATCGAGCCGCCTTGTTAGAAACATCTCAAAGATATGGTCAAACCACAGGAAGAACACCTCCACGGGCCATGTGTCGACGTAGCACTTCCCCTCAGGCACACGAGCCGCGTATGTCGGATATCCTGGATCCTTTGAGGCTAATAGGCTTTTCTCAGTCGGCTGACACATGGTCGTGCAGTCTCCGAGATCCCCTGATAGTGCCTCCAGCGGTTTCGGCGGTAGCATCGGCTCGCCCGTGAGATGGAACATGACCGCACCTTTCACGGGTACACGCTCTTCAGAATGCATCGTCTGGCTGCTATGTGCTCTGGCTTGTTTGGAGGCAGTTACCTTCCCCGATCTCTTCCTCTCTTTTTCTTGGGCACACCTTCCAGACCCTTCCTTAACCCCTGACCCGTTGTTCTGGGCTAAGGCATCACGACCCTCGCGCCCGGCTAGTTGAGCCTGTTTTGAGGCGGCATCTTGAGCGTGTCCTGTGAGGATTTCATGAAGAGAGACTTTTGCAATCCCTGCGGCGACCCTGCCGGGCATATCATCCATATCCTCATTAGCAAGTTGATAGCCCGATTCGTCATATGGTTGACTCATCATATCTATGTCATAGTCATACGCGTTTGTATTGAGGAAATCCATAGGGTCGACCTCCGTCTCATCATGCATTCTACATTCTCTGAGGAGAAATTACATCAGCCAGTACTATTGCACCCCCTTCATCATGTCGTCCGCCGCTCTCACCCGGCACTACAGGAGCTGGTAATTGCGTAGGCGGGGTGGTGGTATCTGCACATGCTTGTTGATGTGTGGTAGTTATTGGTGTGCTCTCGGCCGGCTCCAGACGAATAAGATTCTTCGTCCATAGCAGCACCCAATTCTTGCAGCTTCCAATCCGCGGTGGGGTCTCGTCGTCCGCTCCCACATGCTTTATCTTGGAGGAGGCAAATCCTCGTGCCCGATTTCACACTGGTCAAGCTAACCCTGAAGTGCCCAGCGGGGATCGGCTTGTTGTGGAACGTGCGTTGAGAGGGGTCCATTATCATCCCCTTTCCCACGTCCACCTTCTGGCCTTTGATCAAGTAGAGTATGGTGCACGGTGTTTCTTTTGCCTGCAAACACATATGTCTGTGGCGTAAAACAACCGAAAGGCAACAAAAATGGAATATTATATATATATATATGTTGGTGTGACATGTAATTACCGTGACGGCGTCGAGCTCAGCCAAAGACGAAGGCCCACCTAAGCGCCGCTGAGACCGAGGGCGGGCTTCTATGAGCGGGAGGCGGCTGCGAGAGGAGGCCGGTTGCGTGAGCAGGTGATGGTGCGATGGTGTTGTTGTTCATGGAGTTGCTCCCGTAAACCGGGCAACGGGAAATCATGTACCGTCTTGTCTGGATTTTCCTTCGCCCGATTGATGATAAGCGAAACCAAGTTAGTAGCGAAATCATTTACTGAGCGATTCTGACTGCATTATTTTCTTGTAGCAACTCATATTTGTCCTCGGCTGCTTTTTTCGCGTCCTCGGCTGCTTTTTTTCTCGACATAAGCATCACCTTGGCGTCGATGTCCGCTGACTAAACTTCATTCTTCGCTTCTTGGCCTCTGGGCCCTCGTTGTAAAACACCTTCCACGTGGCGCCGTCTCAGCGCCGCGTGCACCACCATCTTCTGCGGCAAATTTGGTCCAAAGGGAGTCCCTTAGGTTCGTTCAAGGCCAGGTTGAGAGGGGTGTCCCACTTGGGTCACATCGGAGAAGTAGGGCTTTCGGCTGCAAGCTGGTGTTGCTTCTCTAGTAGTCTAATCAATTTCCTCGTGATCTTGTCCGTGTAAAAAACCTTTTTCTCCTTGTCCCACTTGTAGCGGGCCCTGATGAAGTCACGCCCAAGGGGTTGGTGAACTTTCAGCGAAAAGTGCAGGAGACCTGCGGCTTCACGTTCCGCGTCCTCCTTATCCCATATGGGCCTTTTACCGAGGTAGCCACGGCTTCCGAGGCGATGCTTCCCCGTGTTCCTTTGCTGAAGGCTCTTGAATTTCGCAGCCTTAGCCTTGGCTGCCTCGGTTGTGCAAGTGTCCTTGAACTTTTCAAACTCCTCTTCCGTAAGTGTCGGATTTTCCTCCAGAATCTTGGACAGGGGTTCATCAGCCTCAATAGCTTGTTCCACCCTCCCTTTCCAGGAGGCCAAATCATTGCTGAACATGCCCATGGCGTGATTGTTAATCTTTTTCATCTTCGGATCATCCCACGGTTGTTCTATGTTATCATCCCGGTCGGGGAACTTGAATCTCTTGTGCAACTTTGTTAGGAGCAACTGCGTCAAATGTTCTTTACTCCTTAAGTCATCATCGTTGATGCTCGCGCATTTCCGTAGGATGCATCCTACTTGGTTCCCGTAGCACTTGCGAGGTTCTTCCGGCTCTAACGGCTCAAACTTGCCAGGTGCGATCTTTGTGATCACAAGTCGTCCAATCCCTAGTTTGTTAGGTTTTCGTATCCTCTGCTTCTTATGCTTCCTCTTTTCGATAAGCGGCATTGGGGCGGTACCTTCCCACCGGTCTCGTGCATCGCCATCGGTCTTGGCGCCATCGGTGTCGATGTCGGCGTCGATACCATCATCGAGGCCGACCTGCAAACCTTGCTTAGCGATCAAATAGTCGAGGTACTCTTGTTCACCCTCATAATCCATCTAAATGCGCATCTTGGTCGAAGGCCCGCTTTCTTCGTTGTTCGACATGTTTCCTATGATTAAGTGTCCTCATTTATTTCTAAAAGTATGAATAAATGAGAAATGACATAAAAAGAAATCTATGTGCCAAAGACTCGATATGCCAACTATGTAGCACAAATCATGCCTTTATTCATGGGAAATTTCGCATGACCTTTGCTAAAAATGGACATATCGAGCGCCTGAAATTCACCGAACGGAAATGAATCAACATTCCGGCGTAACATAGGCAACTCGGATCATTTTCCAAACATGACATGTCCAAAACATGACATATGCACATATCACATGTCCAGTTCAAATTTGCATATAAATTCAGCTAATTTTGAAACCTAGCTAAATTCATAACTAAATAGATAACCTAATTAACATACTGCCCTAACTAAAACCTAAGTAAATTAATGAAGAACCCTAGCTGAGAGAGAGGGGGTTTACAGAGGGTGCAGGGCGAGGAGGCAGGACCGATGACGGCCGGGAGGGGAGAGGAGGAGGCGAGGGCCGACGGTCGGGGGCGAGCGCCTGGGTCGGGGCGAGCGCCTTGGCGCCTGGGTCGGGGCGAGGGCCGGTCGGGCGAGCGCTGGTCGGGTCGGGCGAGGGCCGGTCGGGGCTAGCGCCGGGGGCTAAGCGCGCGCCGGAGTCGGGGCGGCCTGGTCGGGTCGGGCGCGGCATTGCGACGGGGGAAGAGAGAGTGGCGATTTGGGGGGAAAAGGCGGGATGAAGCAGGGCGAGTGAGAATTTTGGGTTAAGTGGACGTAGCAGTAGCGCATTTGGGCAAAAGGCGCTGCTACTACCTTTCGATAGTCGTGGCGCTTTACGAAATGCGCTACTACTAACTTCGCTACTGCCAGTTTTCCTTTTATTTTACTTTATTTTATCCCACTTTTATTTCCCGAGGGCAGTGAGCGAAGGGAGGCGATATATATTGCATCATTTGACGGTTAAATATGTATGCAAAATAGGAACATATATATTACACATCATTGGACCCATGCATAATAATGGCTAAGTGTGTATACAAAATAGGAACATATATATATTACATCATTTGACCGATAACATACGTTTCCTCAGTGCTGACGTTTTCGTTTTTGAGTCAGCTTCTTTCCCTTCTTGTTCGTCGAGGAATAATTGAGCCCCTCATTGTGACTTTGCCTTTTCCATGGAGTACGATTTTTCTTAGGTAATGTAGTATCGATTCTTCTTTTGACGTATACTTCATCATCATCGTCATCTTCCCTCATTGGGTTGTCGTACTGATCATAGTCTTCCTCGTTGGCGACTCCATCCATTCCAATGATGTTCCTTTTGCCTCTCCTCACGACAACACGGCTAGGATTGCGCGGGTCAGTTATGAAGAAGCATTGTGTCACGTGATTAGCGTGTACCCGTGGCTCGTGTTTTGCGATGGCATTCACGGTAGCGCTCTTGGTGTCGGGTATAGTCATGGTAGTGAAAATCCGGCTTTCTCTTTCGACATTCTTAGCCCATCTGACACGGAACATCATCGTGTTGTGCAGTCCAGAGTAGTCAAGCTCCCAGATCTCCTCGACCCTTCCATAAATCGTTCGATTGCGCCGTTGTCGCTGCCGGTCATGCATTCCATCGTCACCCACGAGTTACGATCATCACTGTCCATATCTTTGGCCTCCGTGTAGAACGTGTATCCATTGATATCATATGCACGATAGGTTACGAGGTTGGGCGAGGGCCATGTGCTAAGGCGTATATGAGCAATCCGTCCTTAGAGCCCTCCTCCAGGGGATTAGCAATAATATGCTCTTTGAACCAATGCAGGAAAGTGGAGTTGTGCTCTCTAGTAACATCGGCGTCCGTCCTGCATACCCCCCGGTCACGATACTTCTTTGTGATAATTTCTTTGTGCAGTGCCACGAAAGGATATACCTCATCTAGGTGTTGTAGCACTACCATGTTTGCTCTGTCAAAGTCGCTGCATCGATCTGAGTATGCCACATGCAGTTCCTTCGACCGTTGCGGTGACCATCTCCTTCGAGCCTCCCATCGTGCTTGTTAACGGGCAAACCAACACTAACACCAGGCGGCTGGTCTGCGCCATATAGAAAATTCTCACAGAAAGAGATGCACTCTTGTGCCAAATAGCCCTGGACGATGCTTCCATCCGGACGGGAGATGTTACGAACGAATCCTTTGATGATTCCATTCATCCTCTCAAACGGCATCATGTTGTGCAGGCGAATTCATTCACTTCGACGGCTGGCGCTACGCTAGCTTTGCATGATTAGCTCCGACAGAACAATGACGGCCCCAGGTCTATTATGTCATCCACAATATGGACACACAGATGCACCATCACGTCAAAGAACGCGGGCGGGAAGTACATCTCAAGCTCATTCAGTATCACAACGATCTCTTCCTGTAGCCTTCAGAGCTGCTTCACACTGATCGACTTTCGAGAGATGACGTCGAAAAAGTTGCAGAGACCAATAAGCGTGTCACGGACGTGCTTGTCCATTATCCCTCTAAGGGCAACAGGTAGTATCTGCGTCATCATCACATGACAGTCATGAGACTTCATCCTGCTGAACCTTTTCTTGTCCGTGTCTAGATATCTGCTTATCTTGCCACAAGAATCGAACTAACTTTAACTCTGGTAAGGCACTTAAAGAATTGATTGATCTCAGCCTGACTTAAGGTGAAGCAAGAAGGGGGGCAATAATCCTCTTTCTTTATTTTCTTGCCCTTCTTCTCCCGTGCCTCTGTCTCCATCTCTGTCTCGTCTGACATTTTACGGGGCGGCATGTGCAGATCTTCCATGATTTTCAAATCTTGCAAGTCTTTTCTTGCCTTCGGCCCATCCTTGGTCTTATCCGGCATGTTCATCAGTGTTGCGAGCAAGCTCTCAAGGACATTCTTACAAATATGCATTTGATCAAGGCAATGAGGTCTATCGAGTTTGTGCCAGTACTCCAAGTCCCAGAACATTGACCTCATCTTCCATACCTTCAGCAGCGGCTCGGGCGCCTTTTTCATCGTCTTTCCCGGCGCAGGGCACTCTTTCCAGTTTTTCAACAGCTCATCGATTTCGGCACCGCTCCACTTACGTGGAGGTCCTCAATGCTCAGCTTAACCATTGAATAGATCTCCATGGTTTCTCCACGGGTAAATCTGTTCAAGCCATCTTCGATGCCCCATGTACACGATTTTCCCAGACCGCCATCTTTCCTTGACGTTAGCTGCTTGGGCGTCGTATCATCCATGCACCGTGTGCATCCGCATAATATCCATGGCACACCTGGCCTGCCACATATCCGTAATCGAGATAGTCACCTTTATGCCGTGATCAGCCGCGACTCTCATGTTGAAATACTCGCCTTTGCTCGCGTCCCATGTCTTGGCCGGTGTTTTCCATAACATTTCTAACTCCTCTTGAAGTACCCCCAGATACAAATTAATATTATTTCCTGGTTGTTTTGGCCCTTGAATAAGCATGCTCATGTGAATGTACTTCGATTTCATGCACAACCAGGGGGGAGGTTGTACATCCATACAAACACGAGCCATGTGCTATGGTTGGTGTTATGGTTGCCAAACGGATTCATGCCATCGGTACCGCAGCGCCGAGAACGATGTTCCTTGCATCACATTCAAAATACCGATAGAAGCTGTTCAACGCTCTCCACCGGCTTCCATCCTTCACGTGTCTCAGCTTCGGATCATCTCCATCGTCGGGCTTCTTCCTCTTCTCTTGATTGAGCATTAGCTTTGCTTCCTTGGGATCTTCAAAATACCTCTGGAGACGGGGAGTGATCGGTAAGTACCATACAACTTTCCGGGGACATTTCTTCCCAGCCTTCTTGTATCGAGAAGCATTGCACACCGGACAGCTTGTTTTTTCCGCGTGCTCCTTCCGATAAATTATGCAATCGTTGATGCATGCATGGTATCTAACGTGTGGCAGATCAAGAGGGCACACGATCTTCTTGGCCTCATCAACACTAGTAGGACACAGATTACCCTTGGGAAGAACATCCTTTAGGTACTTGAGATGCTCATCGAGGCTAGTGTCGGTCCATTTGTTTTTAGCCTTTGTCTTCAGGAGTTGGAGCGTGAAACTCAAGCGGGTCACCTCAGGATTGCAACCATCATACAATGGAGTGTTCGAGTCTACCACCAGTTGCTCCAGCTTAGCCTCCTCTCTAGAAGTAGCTCTCTCAGTACTCGTCTCCTTGCGAAGCAATGCTTGAACATGAGGGTCCCGCACGATTGAACTTAGTACCGACGGACTCTGCTGCATGGAGTCCATGTCGTTCTCTCCTCCGCCATGTACGGCCCCTTCTCCTCCGCCATCTCCGGCCCCTTCTCCGCCGCCATGTCCGGCCTCTTCCCCGCCGCCATTATTGATCATCTCTTCGTCTTGCCCCGTGTCATCATTGCCTGCCCCGTCGGCATCCTCAACATCGTCATCCTCATCTTCAATTATCCACCGAGTATAGCCATCCATGAAACCAGTCATGAGCAGGTGCGCTTCGACACGACCATCGTCATGGGGGTTGAGCCAAACTATTCCTTTGCATTTTCGACACGGACATAAAACCTCTGTCCGGTTATTTCCTTTCATGTCCTGCACTGCCGACCGCAACCACCTGTCCACCATCATTCCACTGACCAACGTCAACTCTGCACGGTAATAATAAACAAATTGTTGATTATAAAAATGCATGCATGCATCAAAGTCATACAAAAATTTGGGATGACCTTCCCTAAAAATATGACATATATGGATCTAGAGTTTGCCCGGAATTCACCGAAACGGAAATAAATCGACATTTCGGCAAAACATAGGTAACTCAAAAGCACAATTTGGCGTCAACTCATGCTGCACACACAATTTTCACAAACATATCACACACACATAAACATATTTCCATTTTGCAAAAGCATGAAATTTTCATCACCTCTATCTCGAGATCGAGCACACGGTGGAGATGATGTTGTAGGGAGATCAAAAGTGCACAAAGCTCTTATTGATAAAGATAGATATAGTTAGGGGGCAAATAGGTCACTTAACTAAATCCTACATCTACCTAGCTACCTAATTTGGGAGGAGACAACTTCAACTAGTGGAGGGAGATGCATTAATGGAGGTGGTGTAGTTAGGTAGGAGTAATGAAGAGAGAGAAAGGTGGATAGAAGAGAGAGAGTAATGGGGGAGAAGTATTGAGGAAGAAGAAGAGTGAGAGTGGGAGCATGTGGGGGAGGTAGGGGAAAGGGAAGAGAGGAGGGGGAGGGGAGGGACGGGTGGGGAAAATGTGGTGGGTTGGTGTTGGTTAGCAGTAGCGCGGGAGCTAAACCGCGCTGCTGCTAAGGGGTTAGCAGCAGCGCGCTTTGGTCGACGGCGCTACTACTAACTGGGAAAAAAAGGTGTGCCAATTTGAAATTTAGCAGCAGCGACCTCAGAAAAAGCAAGCTACTACTACATCCGTAGCAGTAGCGCGGTTCGCGCCACCGCGCTACTGCTAAATGGAGTTAGGTGGACACCGCCGGCCGATATTTGTAGCAAAGACGGTTTTTACCGACCGCCATCTGCTAAAAACTAATCTGTAGCGAGTTTCCCGCACACGCGCTAGTACTAATTAGGAGCATCGCTCTTTTTTGAGCCGCGCTGCTGCTAAAATTCTGTGTATAGGCTTTCCCCTAGTAGTGTATCCCGGCAAATCAAGGAGGCAACAAGCGTAAGGCGGAGGGTAACCCGGAGTTTTTGGCCAATGCCAATGCACAAGGTAACAATCAGAGACGTAAGGGAAAACCGCCCCCTCGATCTGACGGGTCAGGCCCATCTCTTGAGCAGCTTCTCAATGAGCCTTGCCCGAGACACGACACTCAGGAACGACCCGCCACACACTTATGGAAAGATTGCGCGATCACGAAGGCTTTCAAGAGTTCCAACTTGTTTGATGGCAATCATGGATCAGGCGGCGGTTCAGGGGCCGGCGGCTTTCATGGCCCGGGCGGCGGTTCAAGTTCCGGCTTTCAGGGAAGTCAAGGTGGCTATAATCAACAGCAGCCTGGTCAAGGGGGACAACATCAGCAGCAGTCGGGTTATCGAAGCCATCCGAAGCAGCTGAATAGTGGGTAGTATCATGTGTTCACTACTAGTTTATGCAAGCATGACCAGAAGGTTCGCAAAAGGGCCGTGAATTCGGTTGAGCCGGCAGTTCCCCGTTACTTGAGGTGGTCAGAGCAGCCTATTGTATGGAGCATGGAAGATCACCCGCCCCGGGTTGATAATCCGGGTCAGTTAGCCTTGGTGGTGGCACCTCAGGTCGGTGGATATAAATTTACCAAGGTACTCATGGAGGGAGGTAGCAGCATCAATATCCTCTATTACGAGACCTTTCGATGCATGGGTTTGACTGACAAGGATTTAAGAACGTCCAACACCGTTTTCCATGGCGTGGTGCCTGGTAAGTCGGCATACCCGGTCGGTAAGATTGAATTGGAGGTGGCCTTTGGAGATGAATATGATTCCAGGGCTGAGAAATTGACGTTTGAGGTAGTCAAAATCAAGAGCCCGTATCATGCTCTGTTTGGACTGCCGGCTTATGCCAAGTTCATGGCACGACCGTGTTATGTTTATCTGCAGCTCAAGATGCCAGGTCACAAGGGCACCATCACTGTGCATGGGAGTCAAAAGGTAGCCTTGGAGTGTGAAGAAGGCGACGCGGCTTATGCCGAGTCTATTTGTGCAGCGGAAGAGCTAAAGTTTTATCAAAATAATGTTGACCCGGCGGATATGACCTCTTTGAAGAAACCAACTACAAAGCATGACCCGGCGCTAAAGTTTAAATCGGCCGCTGAAACAAAGCTTGTTGACTTTACTCCAGGCGACTCTTCCAAGCAGTTCAGCATTAGTGGCAACGTGGATCCTAAATAGGAAAGCGCGCTCATCGAGTTCATCCGTGAGAACCGGGACATCTTTGCATGGAAACCTTCTGATTGCCGGGTTTCCCGAGAGAACTCGCTGAGCACACTCTGAATATTGATAAGTATAATCCGGTCAGGCAATTTCTTCGACGATTTGATGAGGAAAGGAGGAAAGTTATTGGGGAAGAGGTCGCCCGGCTCTTAGCGGCTGGGTTCATCGTGGAAGTTTTTCACCTGGAGTGGTTGGCTAACCCGGTGCTAGTACTCAAGAAGAACGACACTTGGCAGATGTGTGTGGATTACACGGACTTAAATAAGGCTTGTCCGGCTGATCCCTTTGCTCTCCCCCGTATTGATCAAATCATTGATGCTACGGCGGGTTGCGAGCGATTGAGCTTTTTGGATGCTTACTCTGGCTATCATCAGATCAAAATGGCAGTTAAGGACGAGGAGAAGACGACTTTCATCACTCCGTTTGGAGCCTTCTGCTATGTATCTATGCCATTTGGGCTCAAGAGTGCCCAGGCGACTTATCAGAGATGTGTACAAAACTGTCTTCACAGTCAAATTGGGCGCAATGTTCACGCTTATGTGGATGACATCGTGGTGAAATCCAGGGAGAAGGAAACCTTGATATATGATTTAAAGGATACCTTTGATAATCTCCGGGTTTATAAGATGATGCTTAACCCGGACAAGTGTGTGTTTGGTGTACCTGCAGGCAAGCTTCGGGTTTCTGGTCTCAGCAGAGGCATTGAAGCTAACCCGGAGAAGATCAAGGCGATCACCTCCTTGGCCAAACCGGCGTGCATCAATGATGTTCAACGACTGGCGGGTCGTGTTGCCGATTTAAGACGGTTCATAAGCCGGTTAGGTGAGAAGGCCCTGCCGCTATATCAGATGATGAAGAAAACGGATGCTTTTGTTTGGAGTGATGCTGCTGACGCTGCCTTTGAGGATTTAAAGAGGCAGTTGTCTGAGCCGCCAGTCCTTGCTGCTCCCATTGATAGAGAGCCATTGATGTTATATGTGGCTGCTAACGCCCGAGCCGTCAGTGTGGCCATCATGGTGGAGCTCAAGGAGGCTGGCAAGGAGCATCCGGTTCAACGGCCTGTTTACTACATCAGTGAGGTGCTAAGTGAGTCCAAGCAAAGGTATCCACATTGGCAGAAACTTCGTTTATGGCAAGAAGGAAGCTGAAGCAGTACTTCTAAGGTCATCCTATCACTGTGGTAAGCTCTGCCCCCTTAGGAGATATCATACAGAATAGAGAGGCCACAGGACGAGTCGCCAAGTGGGCCATTGAGCTTGGACCCCATGGTTTGAAATACATGCCTCGGACTGCTATCAAGTCTCAAACCTTGGTGGATTTTATCAATGATTGGACAGAGTTGCAGGCACCTGAGGAGAAGCCAGATAACACACATTGGACTATTCACTTTGATGGGTCCAGGCAGTTGGAAGGCTCGGGGGCTGGAGTTGTTTTAACTTCCCCTCGAGGTGAAATTTTTTGTTATGTGCTCCGGCTTATGTTTCCCTGTACTAACAATGCAGCTGAGTACGAGGCCTTACTCCATGGTCTCCGGATGGACAAAGAGATGAATTTGAGCCTGGTAAGGTGCTTGGGCGATTCAGACCTCGTAGCTCAACAGGTGTCAGGCACGTGGGACTCCAAGGATCCCCTTATGGCGGCTTATCATCGTGAAGTTGATGCTGTGGCTAGACATTTCAAAGGTTATCAAGTGGAGCACATTGATCAGAGGAAGAAAGAGGCGGCTGATGCTTTAAGCCGGCTGGGATCTCAGCGTAAGCCGGTGCCGCCTAACACCTTTCTCGACGTTTTGCATAACCCTTCTGTCAAAGTGCCTACAGAGGAGGAACTAGCAGTGCCAGACCCAGAGGCACAGCTAGTGGCAGCTCTTCACGTTATCCCGGATTGGACAGTCCCATATTTGGCCTATATGACCCGGGGAGAGTTGCCTGAGGATGAGACCTTGGCGAGACAAATCATCAGGCCGTCCAAATCTATGACAATTGTTCATGGCGAGTTACATCACCGCAGTGTTATTCTTTGGGCGTTTCAAAGTTGTGTGTCGCCTACGGAGGGTCAGGAGATACTACGTGAGATCCATGAAGGAGATTGTCGTCATCATGTCGGCTCAAAATCTCTGGTGGCCAAGGCTTTCCGTCATGGTTTCTATTTGTTGACGGCTCATGCTAATGCGGAGGATCTGGTCAGCAAATGTGACAGATGTCAAAAATTCTCACGACGAGCTCATGTGCCGGCTCAAGAATTGAGGATGATTCCAATTACTTGGCTGTTTGCAGTCTGGGGGCTTGACATGGTTGGACCTTTCAAAAGGTCTAAGGATAAGAAGACACACCTTTTGGTGGCAGTGGATAAATTCACCAACTGGGTTGAGGCAGAGCCGGTCAGTAAGTGTGATGCAGCCACGGCGGTTCAGTTCATGAAAAAGGTGATCTTTCGTTTTGGCTTTCCACACAGCATCATAATCGATAATGGTACTAATCTCTCCAAGGGTGCCATGGAAGAGTTACATCAACGAGAACATATCTGCTTGATGTTTGGCTGTTGCTCACCCTCAATCTAATGGTCAAGCAGAGAGAGCTAATCAAGAGATCTTGAAGGGTATCAAACCCCGGCTCTTGGTCCCCTTACAGCGAACTTCGGGGTGTTGGGTGGAGGAGCTACCCTCTGTACTACGGAGCATCAACACAACGCCTAACAGATCTACATGTTATACACCTTTCTTCATGGTGTACGGAGCAGAGGTAGTTCTGCCAAGTGACATCCGACACGACTCACCCCGCGTGGCGGCTTACGTTGGGGCTGATAACGAAAAAGCTCGTCAGGATGCACTTGACTTGTTGGATGAGGAGTGAGACTTGGCAATAGCCCACTCGGCCATTTACCAGCAAGACCTGGGCCGCTATCACAGCCGCCGGGTTAGAAGCAGAGCCTTTTAGGAAGGCGACTTAGTGCTCCGGCTCATCCAGGATCAGTCTGATATGCACAAGCTGTCCCCTCCTTGGGAAGGACCCTTTGTGGTCAGTAAAAATCTGAACAACGGGTCATAATACCTCATCGATGTTCGAGAGCACAAAGACTCACGTAAGTCGGAGGAAGAGACCCGCACGTGGAACATAGCTCATCTTGACCTTACTATACTTGATCCACCGGCTCTCAAGATATATATATATATTCTTTTTTAGCAATGTATATATTATATAAAGCAATAAAGCAGGACCTCTTTTCTTTTCACCCTCAAAGGTTTATATATCTTCTTTACCAGGTGGTGGAAACAACCAACAGGGAGCGGATCATATCTGAATCCAGCTTTCCCTTTGGTCCGCTTATGATCATATCTGAATCTAGCCATGGTCACTTGGGGGCTTCTGTTCAAACATAGGTCGTATTCGAACCAAAGAGAACATAGCTGTCGATACCCAATTGATCGACATCTCGCCAAACCCACTTGGGGGCTTCTTGATCATATTTGAATCATAGCTTAACCCCTTTGGGTCTGACGTGGATCGTATTTGAATCAACGTCATTAAACAACTCTCATGGTAACTTGGGGGTTTCCTGTTCAAACATAGGTCGTATTCGAACCAAAGAGAACATAGCTGTCGATACCCACTTGATCGGCATCGCCAAAGCCACTGGGGGCTATATGATCGTATCCGAATCTTAGCTTAACCCCTTTGGAACGTTTCACTGATCGTATTCGAATCAGAGGCCTTTTTAAATTCGGTTTATTATTCATTATACTTTGTAAAGCGTACATGTTATTAAGGGCCAGGTGAACATCATATGTGCCAATTTTCAGGAGTTAAACTCACTATCATGATTTGGGTCACATAAGCCGGCGAGAATACCAAAAAGATCGGAGGTATGCTATTGGGATTATAATCATAAGCCGGCCTTTATATGATGTTTTGATTCGTACTTCGGGTTATCAATACTTTATGTGACCCCGGATGCGATAAGTCGCCAAGGGAATTCTGTTTTGTTTTATACGCAGGATAAAGCAAGAAAGTTTTTAACATCAAGGAAAGATCAACATAAGCTGGAAGTATATAGCGATGGCGGTTTACGAAAGTATTAAGCGCCACAAACATGCGCGAAGGCATGACAAAGTTGAGAGGTTTTTCTACCCTATTACAAGATTCCCCGAGTCTGAGTAATGAAACATTGTTTTTGCAAAGTCATGACGCCTGGCGGTTCACTCCTTTGGTGGGCTTGAAGATTCCGGGTTATCCTTCTCCGGCTCTCAGTCTGCTGCCCTGTCCTGGAAGGTGGACGAGGTCCAGTCAATGCCGCTTAAGGCTTCAAACTCAGCTTCATCATCTATTAAACCGGCCGGGTCAACTTGAAGGGCAAAGGTGTGCTTACGAGTTGGAGGGATTAGGTTGACGTCATCATAGTGAGGTGTTGGAATTCCCTGGTTCTCGCTATCATAGCCCAGCTGATACTTGATAAGATCAATATCATTCCCAATGATGGTAGCCACATGACGTACGACTCTCACACATGCGGTAAAGTCTGTTTCGTCGAATACAGAACCGTCTTCCTTCAAGCTGGGATATCCAAGAGCAACGTCTGCCAGGTCTAACTCTGGAAGCCACGCCTTGGCCCGGCTTAACGCAATTTATGGCCCAGTTCGGCAGATGCCCGCCTTAGCTCTTGAATCCGCTGGGGTAGCACGGCAAGCCGCTTGAGCACATATGGGGAACGTCATTTGATAAAGCCACAATAGCCAAAGCACGTTGTGACCCGGCGTACAGCTGCTCCACCAGAGTGTAAACCGCCTTTAGCTTGATCAGCATGTTCTGCTTGAGGTTTGTGCTCCTGGGGCCTACGTTTATACACATAAGGTGAGCCGGAGATGACAATTAAAATAGTCATCAAAGGAAGGATTGCGATATTCAAGGTTATATATATTAACTTACTGAAGATTGCTGAGACCATTTGAGATATCTAGTGCTTTAAGCCGGACAAATTTCATTGTTGCTTATACAGCGATGGCGTTTGCTGTCTCGGCCCGGGTCACCAGTGAGGCCTTTTCATCAGCCCAGACTTTCTTCTCCACATCAAAATTCTTCTTCAACTTCTCTTGTTCAGAGACGCTGAATGCAAATTTGGAGTTGGCCTTTTGAATTTCAAGTTCTTGAGCTGCCAGGCGGTTCTTCAGGTCAGCAATCTCCAACTCAAATTGACTTGCTGTGGCCTGCGTTGATGCCGGGTTATAATCAAAGTTATGGTAAGATATCATTAAGTCCCAAGCACTTTGCAAGCAAAGGTACTTGACACTTGGGGGCTAATGTATGCTGAAGAAATTTAATGTACAATGCCGGTTCATGAGAAATTAAGTCCCAAGCACTTTGCAAGCAAAGATACTTGAGACTTGGGGGCTAATGTGTATTGCAAATTCAAGGTATCATGTTACAACCGGGTTAAATATTTTCATATAAACTGGACAAGGCAATGCTAAGCAGGTTTCTAAGTCTACAGCATATTCATTCATAAGCAATAGACTTGGGGGCTGATACAGTAAGTATGATTAAGGAAAGTAGCATAAGTTGTACCTCATTTTTTTGATGTATTTGTTTCACCATATTAATTTCCAGGTCACGGCTGCTATGTACTTGATTGATATAGCCAGAGACTATATCTCCAATGCTCAAATTAGTATAATATACAATGTCTAATTTGGCCTTTCGGCGCTCCAAAAGCTCTTCTTTGGCAGGACACTTGGCAAGGACGGTGGGCTGACTTGGCTCGACAAACTGAGTCTTGGTAATTTCAACTTCCGGATCAATTTTCTTGACCGGGCTAGGAGTTTCAGGTTTATCAGAGCCGCCAAAAGTTTCTTCAGCGGGCGGATCAGAGGATGGTGCTGGAATTTCATAAGCCGGTTCAGGCGGCGGTTGATGAGTGGAAGTGTCAGGGGCGGCTGTTCCGAGTTCCGGTTCAGTTACTACCTGGTCTTGGGATGGCTTATTCTTTTTTGTCCTCTTACTGGGCTTCACCTGCACGCTGTGGACAAAGCAGAAGGGTGAGCACAAAAATATCAGAAAGATAAAGCTTAAGGAAAACAAAATTATATTACCCAGGGGCAGTCTTGAAAGCCGGAATGTTAGATTGCATAGACTCGCCAGATGAAGGAGAGGTATCCAGATAATTGGAGTCAGATGAATTGAGAGGTTGACGAATTAAACCCGCCAAAGGGTAAGCAAAACGTAAATCAGAGATAACCTCGGCCCGACGCTTCCTGGTTACATCAGGTAAGCCGGAGGAGAGCTCTATATCCTTGCTGGTCCGGGTCTGCCTCCGGCTTTCAAATTGTTGTTGCTTCAAAAGAAATTGAGGATCTTGGTAAGCCAAAGGATGTGAAAATCTTACTTTCCGGGTTACTCTTCGAATTTTCTGACGCGGCAGGGGCTCAGAGTCGGAGGAGATTATAGTTACCTCTTCCTCGATGGCTTGGCTGTTCCCCGTATCCTCCTGAAAAGATTAGGGGTCAACAAGGTGATGATAAAGAGTCAAGGGAGTTAAAAGTTACCTCTTCTTCGTCGTCAGAAGTGTCATCTAATTTAAGTAAATCGGAAGGGCTTAGCTTCCTTTTCCTTGAAGTTCCAGTCTTGGCGGTTTTCCTTTCGGCTCTTTTTGCCGCTCTGGCTTATTCGGCCGCCTCATGATTATACTTGACCTTCCAGAAGTTATCATCGGCCTGTGAAGAATGATAAGGGGTTATGAATAAAAGTAAGGTATAACATAGTAAGGAGTAATTATTGAGGTTGATGACTTCATCGCAGAGCCGGGTTTTTCTTGCGAAGGAAGTAAGCAAGGCGTTCATCGTCACCGTGCCCTCTTTCAGCAACGTCTGGGTCGTAGCATCCACCACATCATCTGGTAAGTCATCGGGACTATGACGCAGTGGGTCATTCTTCTCGCCTGAGTAAGTGCACATTAAGCCGGGGCGGCGGCTTAACGGAATCACTCGCCAAGCGACCCAGACTCGGACCAGGTCAACACCATCTAAGCCATTTCCCAAAAGAGCTTTGATTTTGCTAATGGTGGGAGCAAGTGGCAGACGCTCAACTGCAGTCAGTTTATCCGGCAGCGGGTGGTTGGATTCAAGGCGCAAGGCCCGATAGCCGGGCAGAGGATTTTCGTCAGCCGGAGAAGTATCCTCGCAGTAAAACCATGTCTGATTCCAGTCCTTTGGATGACTCGGCAGCTTAGCGTAAGGAAAAAGACAGTCTCTCCGCCGCTGAATCGAGATGCCACCAAGTTCCAGAATGGGCCCGTTGGCACGTTCATTCTGCCGGTTTAAGTAAAACAGTTCTCTGAATAAAAGTATGTTGGGTTCCTCTCCAAGATACACCTCACAGAAAACTTGGAAGTTGCAAATATTTGACACGGAATTGGGTCCGATGTCTTGAGGTCTGAGATAGAAGAAATGCAAAACATCCCTGAAGAATTTTGAACCGGGTGGAGCGAAGCCCGGGTTCATGTGATCAGTAAACACGATCACCTCCCCCTCCTTGGGTTGAGGTTTCTCCTCTGACGGGTCAGGAGCACGATAAGACATGATCTCTCTCTTGGGCAGATGGCCGGATTTCACAAAGTCAGACAAGGTGCTTTCTGTGACAGTGGATTTGACCCAGTTGCAGGTCACAGGAGCTTTGGGGGCCTTGGGTGCCATTGTATAAATTGAAGCCTATGACAAAATAAGAAGTTCCGGTTCAAATTTAACCCGCAGGAAAACATTTTAAAGTTTATTCAAATGGCGGCTTAAGAAGGGGCCTAATGACATATGGGTAACTATGTAGTAATATTTAAACTGTTACAGGTATCAAAGGCACTTGAATTTTCTTAAGTCGCCGGAACAAGCGAGGTTGACAACTGGTGTTGTCTTAAATCGGCCGTATGGGCTACCATGGCTGAACAGATTCAACGGATGCAGTTTTTGGCTAAGTGTGGAACAAACAGGTTTCACAATTTTCCGAAATTATTTTGGATCAAACGGTTGCTCTGAAAGGAAAAATTTCTAGACCTAAAACAGTGCAGAGAAGCTCATACACTCGAAGAGGGCTTCCGAACAAGGGAAATGAGATCTGTTTCTATGCAAGTTAAGCGCAAACAATCACCGCAGCAGTTCTACGTTATTTTTATGATCTAACAGGGTATTGGAGGTAAAAACTATCGAGGGTTTGTAGCAGGAGGCGATGAACACCGACGAAATCAAAAAAGTTCCAACACAGATCTAAGAAAGGGAAGGAGAGGAACTCATGGATGTGGACGAGCTGCGGAGATTCGCCGTCGATTTCTGGTCAGAGTCAGGTTGATGTAGCGGCCTGAGTCGGTGAAGACGGGGAGTTCGACGGTGGCGGCGGCGGAGCTCGAGAGACAGAGAGGCAGCAAGAGGAAGAAGACGACTGGAAGAGGGGAGAATGGAAGACCTAGGTCGTGCCTATTTATAAGGAAAGGCCGACTGAGACGGTGCGAGAAACGAGGAGACCAAACATCATTATCCAGTGGCCCCGACGCCTCGGTTTTCGGAAGGGTCAGTAAAGGCAAAGATCCGTTGGAGGATACGTCGGAGTAAAATATGAATTTAATTGAAGATGACGTCACGACGGGTTAACACGGATCCAGAAGATGACGTCACGACGGGTTATGACCTTTTCGCAGGGCTGAAGATAGAAGGACTGGTTGTCAAGGTACTTTAAGACTGACATGAACCGGTTCAAATCAATCTGGGGCCTAATGTTGGGGATATGACTATTTGTGTAAGCCGCCCAGGAGGGGCCGGGTTACGCAAAGAGAGACTCATCAGAAGAAGCCCAAGACCAAGCATGAAGATGGCGGTTCAATAAAGGGTCTAAGGCCCATAGGCGACTTAAGGCCCATAGTGATAAACCACCATGATGGCATGACTTGTATTATAAGGTAGAATTAACTAGTCACCGAGCCGGACACTGTCTATAAGCCGGCCGGGACTCTGTAGGCCGCAGGGCGTCAACCCGTGTATATAAGGGGACGACCCGCTGGCGGCTTAGGGCAAGAAACAACTCCTCGAGAGCCGGGCATAGCGTATCTCGCTCCCTGGTTATCGAAACATCAAGCAATACCAACCCAACTAGACGTAGGCCTTACCTTCATCGTAAGGGGCCGAACTAGTATAACTCTCTCGTGTCCTTTGTCCCGATTAACCCCTTTAAGCTTCCTAGTTGCGATGACTCCACGACTAAGTCATTGCAAGAGGACATCTGCCGTGACAATTCCATGACAAGCAGGAAAAAAACAAGTTTAGTTTTGCTTTCCATTTTCTTATCAGTATTGATGGACATATAAAAGTATGCCATGTTTCTTAAGATTGTGCGTACTCCTATTTGATAGTACATCATTTTTAGCCTGTTGCCTTAACTACATTTGTGTATCAAAATATGATCGAATAGCTCACATTATATTTTGTTTGCAAAAAAAAAAGTCACATTAGTTTGTAGATACCTAAAGCTTTTGTATCCTGAGATATAATACTCCCTCCGTCCCATAATATAAGACGTTTGTCAACACTAGTGTAGTGTCAAAAAATGTCTTACATTATGGGATGGAGGGAGTAGTTTGCACCAGATTGCTGTATGAATTGTTGTTCACTGGTAGTTGCTCCATTTCACAGTAGAAATTTTTATACTATTTCTGAAGAAAAAATAGGAAGTATTGAAAGCACTTGCCCAGCCATGTGTGTCCCTTCCTGAGAGCAGACATAGGCAGCAACAAATCAAAATGGGAGGAAGTAGGGGCCTAATTGTTTTCTATCAGTGACCATCTTGTAACTTTTGTTTTTACCTCTAGTTAATCTAATCCTTAAGGAAACAGAACGATATGCTACAAGTTGTTACCAGTCCTTTTTGCATCTATCTATACTACTCCCTCCGTTCGAAAATACTTGTCGGAGGAATGGATGTATCTAGATGTATTTTAGTTCTAGATACATCCATTTTTATGCATTTCTCCGACAAGTATTTCTGGACGGAGGGAGTACTACATAAAGAAAAAGAAACAAAGAAGAAGGAATAAAGAAGGAAAAGCTGACAAAGTGCATCAGTAACATGCAAGCAAGGAACCATGGAGAGATGCTTTAATCTGGGGAGAGAAAGCAAAGCAAAGCAACGTATGTAGCTCTCAGCACCATCTATCTGTCGATCTGCCATAGCATTCACAGCTACTCCCAAAGCCAGAGCTCTGCTGCCACGGCATCAAATCATCTTCAATTTCGAGCAAGAGGACACCACTACACCAGGTAACATATTTCTATGTGCATATATATAATTGATGCTGCTGCTTCTGTTTTTGTGGTCTCAGATATCAGAAACATTTGTGTGGAGCCGAGTAGCTAGTAATGTAATCTGCAGGCAATGGGGGTTAGATATGTATGTCCAAGGCCAACCATCATGGTTTTCTTCTGCTGCTGGTAGTAGTATCAGCTACCACTTTATTTGGAGAAGATCAAAATGGTTCGTCCAGACAGACTGGTCAGTACCTCTCTCCTTTGCTAACCTCGTGGACTGGGAGTTATTTTTCTCTTATATAATACTCCCTCTGTCCCAAAATTATTGTCTTAGATTTGTCTAGATATGGATGTATCTGACACTAAAGCGTGACTAGATACATCTGTATCTAGACAAATCTGAGACAGGAATTTTGGGATGGAGGTAATAGTTTGTTCAAACTTGATTTTGTTCAGATGTGTGCACCATGCTGGTAATCGGCCACACTGCAACACTGTGGCACCTAACATCCAGCATTACCAAAGTGCACCTGTTTTCTTTCTTTCTAAGCTACACACAGCACACACACTCTAGCGGTATATACAAATCAGTTATTTTGAGCATTTATAGATTACTTCAGTTTATTTTTAAACTTCCAGACTGGATTCATCGTCATGTCTGACAATTGTTCATTACTACAGTATGCAAACGGTCTTGATGACGCCCCCGGAAAGCTGCTTGATTTTCTGTTGCACTTAGAGTACACTCGTAGAACTAAATCATTCTTCTTTGGTGGCTGGTTCGGCAATTGTGTAGGAGCCTCTGCTGTTCTTAGAGCCATAGCTGAACTCCTGAAATCCGGAAGAAGTGATCCTGACACGAGGGAACAATTTGGAAAAATTATACATGTAGACTGCTCTCTATGGAAAAATAGAAGAGCTATGCAGAGGGCAATCGCGGAGGAGTTAAAACTTGGACATTTAATGCCCATCTTTGATAAGCATGATGAGGATGAGGATTTTAGAGGAAAAGATGTTCGCTCTAGAGTAGACATACCAAGCATTGCAAGTGAGATCAATGCGTCTCTTGGAAACGAAAGATTTCTAATGATTGTTCATTATGGGGGAGAAGAAGACATTGATCTGGTAGAGTGTGGCGTTCCAAATCCTGAATTTGGACCATATGCTTTTGGAAAGCTGTTATGGAGCGGCCATGGAAGATTTCAGCTCCCAGACAGAAAGGGGAATTTAAAGTCCAGTCTTGATTGTTTTCAAAAGATTGATTTATATCCTCATAATGTTGGTTCCAGTGAACTACTGCATCATTTATTTCACAAAGACGCCGCTGAAGTGATTGGTTACACAGGCATGGATGACGTCAGCCCAACAATAGCTTTGGATTGTTTTTTGTACTCAATGTTCCTGACAAAGCAGCAACTGAGGTTGTCTATCAGTGTTGACTATGGTTGGGATACTCAAGCTTGCAACTACTGGATATGTGATGGCATCCTTCAAGGGGACAGAGCCTACGAGGTTGGCAGTGCATTGTATGGAGTGATACAGATGGTGCACTATATAACACTACATATGGGGCTCTATTTGGACAAGCACATAGAACAATGTAAAAGATGGGTTTCAATCACCTCCAACAAACTAGGAGCACAAAATATCTCAGCTGTTCCTGCGAAAGCATCGTCCTATTTTCTCACATGTGAGAGAGATGGTCAGCTACAACTAGCAAATTATCTGTTTCAACAGGCCAGCAACCTTCGCGTGCTAAAACTCTGCAGGTGCAACTTTGATTTTGCATCCCCTCCTTTCCGATGCTGCCACAGTCTAAGATTCCTTTGGCTTGATCATTGCACAAACTTAGGGAAGGAGCAAGGAGGAGGGCTATGTTTACCGAACCTATTGGTTCTTGACATACGCTTCACAGATTTTGTCTTGTTGCCAGAGATGATAGAGATGATGACCAATCTCATGGAGGTAAATACCAAGGGTGTCTCATGGAGGACCATAAGTCATGCATGGAAAAAGCTACAGAATCTTCACAAGCTTCGGGTAACTGAATCCTCAGACGTGATCACAGTGGACACTTGTTGTTCCATAGATATGATGAATCTGGAGCTCCTTGACTTGTCGGGTAACATTCATATGGAATCCTTACCTGCAATGTCATCAACGCCAAATTTGAAGATGCTTGTTCTTGATGGTTGTTCTAGCTTGGAGCATGTTGCACTCGAGGGAGCCCCTCCACTGCTTGAGAGTTTTAGCTTCGATGGTTATGGCCCAGCAGAGAAGTGGACACATCCTATACAGCTACCAAAAGAGAAACTACGGCCCAAGTCTCGCTCTGATTTAGTTCAAGAAGCCCAGGTGAGAAGGATCTCGCTAAAGGGCTGTGCTCGATTGCACAACATGTTCTTGCGTGCATTGCCCAATCTTGAGGAGATGGACCTCTCTGGCACAACCGTTAAATCACTTGACCTCAGTGCAATGGATATCCCGCAGCTCAAGAAGATATTCCTTGTGGGCTGTGAGCAACGGGCAAATAGCTCCCATGCGACATCGTTGACTTGAATTGTCTCTCATGCGACATCGTTGGTTTAAATGGCTCTCATGCGACATCCGCGTTGGAAAAAATAGCTGCCGTGCGACACTGCTGCCTAATCCAAAGACACATGTTTAAAACTCGAATCAGGTGAGCGGGATCCATAGCGTGGGACCCACTAACTTATCCAGCTCAGCATTGGTCAGGTGAGCTGGACCCACAACATGGGACCCACTAACTTATCCAGCTCAGCATTGGTACAAGAGGACATCGAGCCGTGCAGCACCCGAGCCCATCCTCCTCCCCCCTCCCCGACCGTTGTTGTTCTTCTTCTCCGGCGACGACGCACAGCAACGTCGTTCCGGGCCGCGACCTAGCAATGTCGAGCTCCGCTTCAGCTTCCCGCCGCTCATGGCCGCGCTATGGTGCAGTGCCCATGACAAGGTGCCCTGCATGCCCAATGCATCGCACCCACAAGCGGCTAGTCACAACGACCGACAAGAATGGCAACCTTGGGCGGGAATTCGTGAAATGCGAGAGCAAACCAGAGCAGGGAATGGCGAGATTTTACTTCTCAATATGCCAATTTTGGTTTTTGTCTCCCAATTTCATATTTGCCCATTTTTCATCGGATTTGGGATTTAGGGTTCATCTTTCCGATTTCAGAAATTGAATCAATGCACCCATTTTGAGTGGCTAGATGAGTACATAGAGCGGATTCAACTGGAGGGTGCATCAGTGGAGCTCGTTTTACCGTTGGAGGCGGAGAAGTTGGGCAAGTTTGGATCGGGCCCGTCTAGATCTGGGGCCCCTGGATCTGGCAATTCCATTGGGGGCGCCCATTCCATTGGTGCTACTGTGGGGGATGCAGGAGTGACGGCAGAGCTGAAGAAGCTGAACAAGCAGATGAAGAAACTCATCGAATTGCAGAAGCAGGGCAATTTGATGGGGCTGATGGCCAGCCTTTTTTATGTTGGTGTAATTGCTCTCGCATTTGTTTATGTGATGATAATTAGTCGTAAGTGAATAGATTGGGGCGATTGGGCATCATTCGTAATCGTAATGATATGGATGTTTGAATAAAAGTGTTGCGTTGTACGAATTTGGCATATCTTCTCCACTCTGTTTCGGCCCCGTTTTTTCAGTTCTTCAGTTCGTCATCAGTTTCAGTTTCAGTGGTATAGGGAGAAAAGGAAAAAAAAGGTTCGTCCACAGTTGCCTGAAAAGGCTAGGCCCATATAGAAGTTAGGCAGGGCCGAATAGAACATATCCAGGCCCATTGATAAAAGAAGTGTAGCTAGTGCAAAAAAAAGTGCACACGGTCATTGACATCGATATATCTTTTCGGCTTTAGGTTATTTCACAAATTTGAAGTTTCCTGCAGTCACCTTTTTTGAGATAACTCATCTGATAATTATTTGAGCTATTTTTATGCACAAGCTATCGTGTCCGATGGTAGGGTCCCGTGTTGTTTCAGCTAAAACAAAAGGTTGGTTCTAGTTAGCAGTCTAACTTGCAGTCTTTGTGAACCAAAAAAGTTGCAATTGTTTGGTTCTAGTTTATTTCAACCAAGCACCATTTTTAAATTTTTTATTTGTGCTATGGTGTTTTCAAAGTTTTTACTCGTGTGTTTCAACTGAAAAAGGTTGTGCCCCTCTCAAAAAAAGAAGACATCTAGTGTGCCCCTAGTAGCATCTCCTTACAACATAGAGGGGCATCCCCTTACACCATATAGTGCATAAAACATAAAAGGAAGATAATTAACTAGACACGTGCTAACAACAACTTTTATGATTGGATCATGTTTTAGTGCATTTTTAGTTCACATGGCCACATAAATAAAATGCGATGGAGAAACTTTAGGACCGAAAAAACATTAATAGATAGCATGATAGAGGGGCATCAGGTACCCTAGTAGCATCCCCTTAGAGAACATATAGAGGGGCATCCCCTTACAACATATAGTGCATAAAACATGAAAGGAAAATAATTAAAACTAGACATATAGCTAGAAGACATGGGCACACATGCCCCAACCAACACAACACAAGCTAGATAGATAGAAAGACTCGCACTCGAACAACTTCTTGGCCCCTCCTTAGTCGGCGCCCCTCACTCGTCGTTCTCCGGCATCTGGTAGGGGAGGGTGTGCATGCCGTTGGGGTGGGGGAACATGTGGTGGAAGTTGGTGAAGATGTTGTAGGTGGTGAACGCGATAAACTCGCATCCACACCAGAACACCTGGCCAAGGAGGTGGTGAGCATCGTAGGGGTTGGTGAAGGTGACGTAGAGGCCGATGACGATGTCGTTCGCGTCGCTATCGTATTGCTCGTGGAGGTGGAACATGGGCGGAGTGCCCGGAGGGAGGTGGCGGTAGCCGGCTTGGAGGAAGAAGCGAGTCAAAACTATAGGGCTCCTCCACCTTGAGATGGCCCACACCCTCAGGCCATTCTCGATGATGACTCCGGCCGGGTACTCCCTCTCCGGCACGGTGCGAGGGCGACGGTAGGTAGGGCCGTAGGACTGCATGGTGGCTCGAGTGATGGATTTGGCTCGAAAAGAAGAAGCGGAGGAGGCTTTAGAGATGAGTGTGAGAGGGATGAGGAAATGGTGCCCTTTTATAGCCGCATTGCAGCCATAGTCAATGTACACGATGCCTTCGATCGTTTTCTCTTCTCCGTTCGTGTTGGCATAAGTAATTGCGGGCATTAATTCAAAAACAGCGGGCAGAGCATCAAAAGTGGCACGGAAGGCACATGCGAGATGCATCGTTTCGTGGACTTGCATCGGTGGTGACGCCGCGTGGGAAACATGCCCGTTCATCCGCACGTGACACTGAAAAAGGAGCTGCACCACCGACGCGTCTGTCCCGTGTGTCAGGTTCAAACATGCATTTGCTAAAATAGCTTAGATGCGACGTACCTATACGCTGTGCCCCTGATGCTGCTTTACTGCTTCGATGCATGCATGCAAGCCCGCATGCAAATGGCTAGGCTGTGTCCCAGCGTTCACGAGCACAGAATAGCTAGGCTGCGACGCCGTTGCATGGCATGCATGGGACAGGGATGGCCCACATGTCAGTGACCCTCTCACATGCGGCCCATCCCCCCTCTCGACGGCCCTGCGCACGCACGCCAGGCTCTGCCGGGCCCGATCCGCTCGGCCCAACGGTCATTGAGATGCTCCCCGCTCAACGTTATCTGTTCGTCAGAGAAAAAAACGGTGGCCAATCAGATTGGAGAATCAGGGCTCCCACGGATCGCCCCCGCGGAATCCTTCTAGAAGGTCTATCCGACGGCCGCAGTTTGGCATTAGGGTTAGATCGACGGTGGACGTTTGGCGCTAGGGTTACATGGGTTTTGGAGGCAGTCAACGGGGTTTTGAAAGGTTTGACCGAACATTCAAATGTGTATAATCAAAAAAAATCTAAAAAATGAAAAACCTGCGCACATAGTCTTGTTATGTTACATAGTTATGATATAAAATGATAAACTTGATCTAATGATCTTTGCATGAAAAAACCTTCACAAATTGGACTATCTCGAGTGACGTTGCATAGAGTTCAAACGAGTGAGAAGAGGGTTTGAGGTTTTGAAAATGCAAAAAATCAAAAACCTCACCTTAACTTCATTTTGGAGTGACTAAGGAGGATTTGAAGTTATTTTTGCATTTAAAATTTTTAAACTTGTTTTATTGCCGACTTTGTATTAAAGGATGTTTTTTCAAAAATAAATTAATAATATGAATACTTATTCAAAAAAAGGTGAGACTTCGTATTGATCCTATATAGGTATAATATAACCTAAGAAAATCTTTTTGGGTGATTTTGAGAAGGTCGAAAAAAACTTGCTTAGAAATGGGGTCGTTTTCCCTTACTTTGGAGCCTGTTTGGACAACATTTTCAGTGACTATGAGTTGGACTTCACAAAATGGGTTGGATTTATGAACTAAAGTGCATAGTAGTACATAAAACAATGCAACATCACAGAACAAACAAATGAACTCCAAAAATATTGGAGATAGGTTCAAATTTGAATGTCGATTCAAATTTGAATTTTATTTCAAGTCAAATCAACATCAAAGCACATAAGTTTTCACATGAAAGAACATAAGTTTTCACATCAAATGACAACAAACTTAAGTTTTCACATCAAATTTGAATGATTTCAACTCTATTTCTTTTGCTTCTTTCTACCACTCGATTTCTTCTCCTTTTTTCCAGCGTTTGGTTCCACGGTGCATAGTTTGTTGATGCTGATGCTCTTGCTTTTTGGCCCCTTGGTTTTCTTGCCAACTCCACTAGGCCCCCTCAACTTTTGCACCTAACCATGTCCCACTTCTTCAGTTTGCATTTCTGCAGATTGAGTAGATGGCACACATTGTTCAACTACTTCAGTTTGCAACTCAACACTTGGCAGCACAACCTCCAAACATGGCAACACAGCTGTTAAAGCAGATTCGCATGGCAGCACAACCGTTGCTTCATCTGCAACAGTTTCAGATTGCCCTAGCGCCTGCAAAATAGATTCAGTATGCATCACATCGTCCAAAACAGAAACACTTAGCTCATGTTCAGCAATAACATTTTCAGTTTGCTCCATATCTTTGTCACCAAACATTATCTACTTAGTGCTCTTCCTTCTAAAGCCATTGAGTCTTGCTTTTTTAATTGGCCAGCATTGTTCAACAACAAGAGGTGGGGCTTTTTCTGCACGCTTCCTCCTAAAAAATAAAGCATTTCACTTGGTTAGATACTAGAACAAGTAGCAAAATCAAAAACTTGCAAAAACAGTAACATAAACATACTTTGGCCTCTGAGGAGTGTAGATGCATTTGGACGAACCAATTCTGTGCCCAAGTACCTCACACAACTTGCACCTAATTTTGTTACCTTTTTTTAGCCCTTTTGGGCTTACCATTCTTTTCCTTTTTCCCCTTCTTACTACAACCACCTTTCTCAAACCAAGCTTTGAATCTGCTCTGTTTTGGCCTCCCAGCCTTTCTTCTAGTGACAGGGGGACACAAGGTAAATTCTATTTCCACCTCAGGCCACTGAGATTGGTCAGTCAGTGCAGGAATTGGACTTGCATATGCAGCTTTGAATTTTTGTACTGAATAATACTCATGCAAATATGGGTGCATATTTAACCTGGGTTTAGATGCCAAAAAAAGTATGGAATGCTCACATGGTTTTCAGTGTGTTGCCACTCTTGGCAAGTGCACTCATACAACTCAGTATTTACCACATGCCTCTTGCCACTCTTTGTATCTCTAACTTCAGCACCCCACAAGGAAGATTTCTCAACATATTAATGTGAAAGATTTCTACTCCTGTTGACCACCTGTTGTACCACTGCTGGAAGCTTGTCGCCTTCCAAAATATTAGCAATTTTTCCTCTCAACTCCCACAAACGCATGATCATGATCCTTATTTGGTCCACCATGTCATGCACAGGAAAATCTTTCAAATCCTTCACTTTGTTGTTAAAACTTTCTGCCGAGTTATTATTGATATGATCACATTTTATGGCAATATTAAAACCTGATCTATACCACAACAGAGAATGGTGGGTGTTCAACCATGAAGCAAATTCATTATCACTACATGATGCCAATATCATACCAAGGTGATAGGAATGTGTCTGCAGTGTAGGATCTTGCTGCTGGCCACATGCGCCCAAATTCATCTCCTCTGAATTTTTTTTATCAGATTCATCCACATATGTCCAAAGCGCTCCCTCTGCTCAGCATGGGGGAAAACATTTTTACTGCATTTTCCAACCCTTTACATGCATCTGTGTGGATGGCCAAAGGAGAAACTGGCCCTATGCATCTCTTCAGTTGCATCATGAACCATATCCATGATGCCTCTGTCTCTGATTAAAACATTCCTATTGCAATTGGGAACATCCAGTTGTGTCCATCTAGAGCATTGCATGCAGCCAACTGACCATTCCACTTTCGGTCAAAATATATGAGTCTATGCTCAAATATGGACGACAACCTGCTTTGAATCCATCTATGCAAGGCTTCAAACACATAAAAAACTTGCTGAATAAAACCTTGCCATCCTATGTTACCTCTGTATCTATCTCCACAACACTTCCAACTGACCTCTTCTCCACCTCTGCTTTAAAACTATACAACATCCTAAATATATTTGCCCAGTCACCATACAATGATTTCATGGCCCTTTGTTTTGCTTTCCACACTGTGGTATATTGCAGCTGGATGGGGTACAACTTCTCCAAGTCAACTTTAAGCCTCTTTGCAGTAGTGTTTGGAGTCTTGGCTAAAATGGGAGTAATCTTCTCTGTAACCCAAAGTTGTGATGTCATCTTTGAAACTCTCTGTGAAGTGGTCATACATGTATGCTGGTGTGGTATTTGATTTACCCTTACTGTACTTCCATCAGGTTGTAGTCTGGCAGACAAGTACCATTTGCAAGGTTTGCCACCATCATCATAACCTTTGCACCGAGCATAAAATTTCTTTCGATCAATCCACATAGTCTTGGCATCAAACTCTTTTTTCACTGCATAGGTCCTGAAAGACATCCTAAACTCCTTCATGCTTGGCCACAACTTTCCCACCTCAATAATTGGGTTGTCTTTGTCATACAAACAAACCAGCTCATTATCATCTGCATCATCCACATCATATGCAGCCTCTCTCATCAGCTCTTCTTCATCCTCATTTGCATTTCTAGGGCCTGTGTTACCATCAGCAGGCAAAGAACTATCATCCCTCTCCTTATCTTTGTCATCAACTTGAATGCCAAACATTTTGGCCATCTCAATGTTAGATATTGGTGTAATGACCAAATCTGTTTTTTCATTCAACTCTACTACATTCCAGTCAACAACAATCTTCCTAGCACCATGGGCTCCCTCCTCTCCATCTGCATCAATCCCTGTATCTTCAGCTACTACAGTCGGTTCGGTCAACAATGACAACATCTTCTTTTGTGAAACCCACTCATCATCTTCCACCTGTGCAGCCATCTTTGATCGCACATAACCAACTCTGGAATGAGTTTGCATATCAATTAGCTCTGCATAAAATGTTACTTGTTTGCTTGCCTACCCTTCTGTAGGAGATATGCCCTATGGGCAATAATAAATGATATTATTTATCTCCAAGTCCATAATTATGTTTATGTTCCATGCTATAACTGCTATGGTTCTCGAGTCTACAATAACACGAGGCTCGGAGGAAGAATCATATGCACGTGTGGAATAATAAACGGTAAGAAGTATTCTTAGTCTGGCCTCTAAGACTAGCTCAAGTGTTGCATGATGGTTCTGTTTTCCTGATCATGGGCATGTCAATGCCAGCATCTTTGAGGGCACTATGTTAAGAGAACATTTGTGTTGAATCGACCCGGATTGATGTTATTCTATGAGATTCATTCTTCACAAGTTAATGGTACATAACACAAAGATGGTTAACGTTTGCATGATTCCTTAGACCATGAGAGTATCGAGTTTCTTCATGCTTGCTTCATGAACTTTGGGTTTTGTTAAACGTCATCCGTAAATGGGTGGCTATTACGGCGGCTTATGGGTTCATGGAAAAGTATGTCAAGTAACTTGATAGCTCAAGATTGGCATTTGCTCCTCCGACGATGGAGAGATATTCTCGGGCCCTCTCGGTGTTACGGTATCCATAATCGTCTGGCCAGACACCTTGTGATTTGATCACTGGGATGCCGGAACACGGAAACGAGAAAAGAGAACAAAACTGGTAACGAGGTAACTTGAATGATGGACAAATTGTTCGTCCATGGGGATGCAATAAATCTCACCTCAGATGTTTGTGACATATCGTGAAGCAACAGGAATAGCTCACTGCAACTGGAGGTTCACTCGAATATTTATTCGTGTGGGTATAGGGGTCAATATGGGTGTCCACGGCTCCGATGTTGATCATTGATCGGAAGGGGTTCCGGTTCATGTCTATACTTCACTGAACCTATAGGGTCATATGCTTAAGGGGCATCTATCTACTGAATACTAGACAGGGAGTCTGAGAGAAAATCACCGAAAAAGTTTCGGACAGCGGAAAGTTTTGCAGAGAGAGGTCATCGGATGAGTTTCGGTGAAACCGAAAAGTTGTTTAGGGATATAATATTAAGTCAAATTGGTTTCGGCACATGCCTGATAATTCTTGGAGGGTGCCAGAGTCATTCTGGAAACTTTCTGGAATTTTCCGGGATAAAAGCTGGATATGCTCCGGAGCTGCCGGAACCACTTCAGATGCTTTTCGCAGATGAAAATCACTAATCCGGAATTGTTTCGGAACATCTTGAAAATTATTTTAGTGGGTACTGGAAATGTTCTAAGCCCACATAAATATTTTCAGTTCGAACGGACGCTAAAAAATGTCGTCGTGAATAGTGAAAGTACTTTTTGGGATATTTATGGAAAACCACCTTTTGGGGCTTTCCCCAAAAGGCTTCTAGAAGGACTTGGGGATCAAGGAACCCCCTTTCGGGGGCCCCATGAAGGTGGGAGGTTGGAGGGTGCAGCTCCTCCATGGGGCTCCACTTGTCATCCCTTTGTGCCCTTTATACCCTTTATGTGTGACATAAAGTGTGGGAATTTTGGGTTTTTTCATGTATCCCCTACCCCTTGGGTTTTCCTATAAATAGAGGTGGAGAGGCACTCTCCACACTCACTCTTTCTCACATACAAGTGCCATGCATGATCTGGCTTCTCTCTCCCTCCCAGCGAAATAGTTTCGTAGAGCCGAAAGGCTGTCTGGGTTCCGACTGGAACTAGTTACGGACAATGAAAGCCCTGCTGGATAGATGACACCGTATGTGTGCAACCCCGTAGAGAGGTCGTAGTTTCGATCCTTTTTCCCGAGGGGCTGTTTTGAGAGTGCCTCCCGGAGGGCTATCCAAGTGACGGTCCGAGTTCTGTGAATCTTCCCGAAGGGCTGTCCGAGTGACAATCCGAGTTTTGAGGGTCCTCCCGAAGGGCTATCCGAGACACCGTCCGAGGGACTGTCCGACCGCCTCCCGGAGGGCTGTCCGTGGGGCGGTTGAGGGTATACATCCTTGTGGTTGGGAGGTTGTAAATCCTAGCTGCGGGGATCTGCACCGCCGTTCGTCTTCGACTCTACTTCCATTGCGCTACGAGTCGGTAACGAAAAAGATCAAACCATGTATGCAGTCTCCATAGTGGTCCTGGGCTGGTGCGTAGGTCGGAAAATTTTAGTTTTCTGCTACGTTACCCTATAGTGGCAAAATGAGCCGTGCTATGCGTAGATGCATGTTTCGATCTAGAATACATGGAGGTGTATGGGTATTGCATAACATAATTAGGTAGTAGATGAGATCTATTGCTGAAAATTATTTATGCGGGTGACAGATTTCAGGTGACAGATGAAATCTGTTACCCGACGTTCTTGTTGCTTCCCTAGAATTTGCGTTTGCTCAATCTCGAGACAGCATGGTGGAATTTGACAAAGTTCTGGCAATCTGTGATCCTGATTGATCATGGAAGTGCTATCAGCTCTTTGGGTTCTGCCGTAGTCAAAAGAAAGATGAAATTCGCAGATGAAAGGGCATTGCAGATATGATCTACATGGGGGTCATGCGTATGACAAAGTTTAGTATGGGGCTCGAGATTTAATTATCTCGTGTTTCATACACCCCGAGAAGTTAATCTAGCGACTTGAATTATCATACTTGATGATGGACGTTGGTAGCTTCGGTTTGTTTCGAAACCTTAGAAGCCACGAAATACAAGTTTTTGCATGAACCGATTAGAGGTGTCTAACTTGGTTTTGCAGGAGGATTTTGCATGTGCATGTGATGTGGTATAGCAGTGCTCATAATAATTTGATTATGTATGAAATGACTATATGATGTAAAATTGACTAACATGACCTGCGAGTCATGATTCGGCATGATGACTGGAGCCATATGATTGCACTTTAATGACCTGTGTGTCAACCTTAAGTAATGCATTAATTTTATACGCTATGGAGATAGCAATATTATCTGGTGCATCGACAAGGTGGTGGCAATCTTCACGAAGGTGAACACCGACGCGAATGCCGACGACGAATAAATGAAAGACTTCTCCGTCAAAAAGGCTATACCATATCATGCTATTATGAATTTCCGGAGATGTTTATCCCTTATGATGCACCCTTCTTGATTGCGCGGTAGTCGCTTTTTATTAGGGCGATCTCTCACTTAAAATATCAAAGTAGTTAGTGTTCACCCAAGTGTAGCACCGTCTGAAATTCGTATCTTTTCGGGGTGCGCCATGTACACATGCGCACGAACGAATTGAGAGGGATGAGGCGGGTGAGGTCAGACCTTGCAGCAAGATCACTTGGTTGTCATTGACGTTCAGGCAGGAGAGTCCTGAGCTCGGAACACGCCCATCGAAAGATGAACAAGAATCACATAGAGATGTGATCGGCAAGTTGGCCTACCGATTGAAATTCGTGTCATCAGTGATGAACCCGTCAATGACATCAAATAGAAATAAGGATCTTGAATCACTCTAAGTCAATTACTAGAGATATTGATTTGAGTGGGAGCGCACTGTTGAATTAACATGTTTAATTGTCAGTGTAATTAATTATGAACATTGTCTAAGTGTTTCATCCTTCCCTCTTAAAATTGAATAGCTGTTAAATATCTGGTTAAAACTTTATGTTTGGTAACGTAATGTGAGGATTGTCCTCAGAAGTGCCGAGAAGGACTTTGTCCTATCGCATGCTTTCCGTATACTCCCTCTAAATGCAATGGATGATGAGACACTCGTCCTTCGATCCAAAAGTTAGAATTCCGTTGCAGTCAAGTGCAATATGTTTGCTTCCATGAAACTCGAACTTCGAAAGTTGGGATAGTTATATGATATTCATGGAACTGAAAATTATTTTCAGATATAAACAAAGCAATGTTTGTTTGCAAGTATTAGTAAAAGTGTTTACTATGCATTTGACTGTTGGGAAAGGGATCCACAAGAAAGCCTGTCATATGATGAATGGTGAATGAAATAACAACTTAAAGAGAAAGGAAGTGTCCAAAGGGTGTTAGTATGACTTACACACCTAGGAAATCTGGGCTAATGCTACTCTTAAGTTGGGTGCTTCTTTTGCGAGTAGGAGAAATACTAAAAGTTAAACTGTTAGAAGTATAAAGGCAGAAAGAAAGATGACTAGAATATCCAGCTCATGTATGAATGTCATACAAGTTTTTGATGTATAGTAGGCTGGTCAAAGATATAGTTCTTGGGAATTATGGTTAAACACGTTAATCACTAATTCTTGGGTATTGTGAGTTAATCACAAAGATACCCGCTCGATTGCATTCTGTTGCGATATAATGTAAGAGCTACTATGGCCTAAAAAGACTAGCCAGGAATGAGGTTTTAATACATGTTGGGAACATAGTAAAAGTTACTATACCTTCCATCGGTGTATTACCTATGTATTTTCTTTCATAATTCATTTTAGAGTTTCTTACACTCTAGCCCTTTGCATAAGGTATCTTGCAAGAAGGTTGTTCATAAGATAACTTTTGATGTTCAGTATTATGAATAAACATAAGGGCCATACTTTAATTATGAATGAGATGTATGTTATGAATAATGATATTAATATATTACCTCTGTATTTACTTTCATAATTCATTTTAGAGTTTCTTACACTCTAGCCCATTGCACAATGTTTATTGCAAAAGGGTTGTTCATAAAACAACAATTGTTGTTCAGTATTATGAATAACATGAAGGGTCATGCTTCCATCCAAGATGTGATGTATGTTATGACTATTGATGGTAAAATGATACATCCATAACACTGACGCTAAATGTCGCAAGACTATGAGAATACCACACATGTGTGGCACTGCATTTGGTCACGTTGGAGAAACCCGCATGGAAAAATTCCATTATGATGGATTTTGAAGTCGTTTGATTTTGAATCATCTGGCACGTGAAACTTTTCTCCGAAAAGTGAAGTGACTGAAATACTGTTCATAGGCCATAAGGAACGAGCAACAAACTTATTGGTGATCATACATTTAGATGTGTGTAGTTCAATAAATGTTGTTGCAAGTAGTGGATTTATATATCTTCATAAATGACTCAAGTAGATATATGGATATTTGCTTGATGAGACGTAAGTCTGGATCTTTTGAAATCATTCGAAAGGTTTTCAAAAATGAAGTAGAAGTTATTGTAACAAGGAAATTATGTTTCTGCATTGTAGAAAGGAATATTTGAGTTACAAGTTTAGCGAATTTCTGATGAGTTGTGAAAAGAGTTTCATAACTTACAACTCCCGGAACACCACTATGAGTGGAATGTATGTGAAGATGTAATCAAACCATTTATGACATGGTAAGATCAAAGATGACATAAATAAATCACTTTTGAAGAGTAATGCTTTAGAGACTGCGGCTTTTACACTGAAAAGAGCTCCATCAGGTCTGTTGAAATGACGACATGGTATGGTACGCCCAACCATGTTATATCTTTTCTTAACATTTGTAATATGTGGCTTGTGTAAAAGGTTACAAACCTATTCCAAATCAGACAAGTGCTACTTTGTAAGTTATCCCAAGTCATTGGGTATTCCCCCCTCACTATACTGAGGCAAATAGTTTTGCCGCAAAACGGTGTGCTTTTTAAGAGAATGGTTCTTTCAAAAAGGTGAGTGGGAGAATAGTGCAACTCGACGAGATAAATAGTATCTTCGTCATCAGATCAAAGGAAAGAGACCTTGGAAGTAATTCCAGAGTTTCCTACTGCGACTGATACGGAAGTCTCTACAATAAAATGTATGAACTTCGGTCGAACTTGCAGCTGAACCACGTAGGCAAGGCTCGTGCAAACCTCTCAGGTGCGCAAACGATATATTGTTGTTAGACAACATTATACCTACGATACACAAGGTAGCGTTAATGGCCCTGACTCCGGAATTGGCTTAGTGCCAATACAACCCGAGTTAGTTTCCATATAAGTGATTCAAGATTAAAACCTTGATACACCTTTCGGAAGACTTAGAGTCTAACGAATATTTATGGAACTAAACTGATATGGATAAAAATGTTTAATCCATAAAGCTCGACTTGTTGAAATGACAAGTTCAAGAGTTGACTACGATGAGGTTGTTTTCATCATAGCGATGCTTAAAGTCGGTTCGGGTTGAACTAGCAATTAATACATATTTCAATCATGAGATATGAAACATGGATGACAATAGGATTTCCATCTGATGGAAATGAAACCAAGGACTTACATGTGTTACAGTCCAAGGCATTTTGTCTATCCAGAGGATGCTAGTAAGGGTGCAAACTTCAGAGTTCCAGCGATCGACATAAGAGAGCAAAATGGAGTTGGAATCTTCGTGCTTTGATGAAATGGTCAAAGGGGTTTGACTTCATCAATGGGTAACAAAGATGCTTGTAATTCAAGAAAGTAAGTGGGAGCGTAATAATATTTCTAAAAACCTTGTGTGCTTGACACATTGTTAATTGAAATAAATTTCTTGACACGAATTAGGACTTCATTTGAAAATAGTATTTTGATGAAGTGCTTAGGCTAAATAGCCTCAATATTAGGCATAATGATCTATGGAGATAGAATTACCTAATAGGGCTAAGCAATTAATACATATTGACATGGTGCTAAAACCTTTTAGAATTTAAAACCGCCAAGGAGTGATTCTTGCCAGAGTCACATGGAAGAGTTTTTTGCAAGACTCGGTGTCCCAAAACACTAATGAGCAAAATACATGATGCGGATTCCACACACTTTTGTGTTTGGATTAATCATGTATTCCATGGTATGTAAAATAACCAGATATGTCCGATAGTCCCAAGGTGTTGCGAGTATGGATACTAAAGTGATCAAAGTACTGATCGTTGGACAATAGTGAAAGATGTCATTGAGTACTACAGTAAGTACTGATGATATGTTTTCTCGCAAGTGGAGATCATGCAGAGTTCGTTGTAAAATGTTACATCGATACAGTCTTCATCTTTTCTCCATGCGATTTTTGATTTAAGTTAAGGGTTTTGTGTAACACACAATATGGTGGCACAGTTAGTTGGAATTTGTTCAAACAAGTTACTGTGGCGAATTCTATAACAAAGGCAAAGTATGTTGCCGCTTTTAAAGCGACAAAGAAGATGTTGAATCATATAGTTCATTCATGAACTTAGTGTGGGTCCAAGATGGCTTTTGTCAATGGGACACTACTGCAAGTAGTTGCTCCATAACTCAGTCTGAGGAATCCAGGTTTGACCTGTGATTCGCATACATACCAAGCCAAGTCCACACAAAATCTGAATTTTGTGTAAGCGTAAAAATGCGAGGATATGCAAAGATACACATGGAGTTGAAGTCGTCAGATCCGTTGGATATCAGGCTATACCACAAGCGAAGCATATTTACACCGGTGTGAAAAGTGCATTAGCATTAACTAGATTATTGACTCTAGTGCAAGTGGGAGTTTGTAGGAGATATGCCCTAGAGGCAATAATAAATGATATTATTTATCTCCAAGTTCATAATTATGTTTATGTTCCATGCTATAACTGCTATGGTTCTCGAGTCTGCAATAACACGAGGCTAGGAGGAAGACTCACATGCACGTGTGGAATAATAAACGGTAAGAAGTATTCTTAGTCTGGCCTCTAAGACTAGATCAAGTGTTCCATGATGGTTCTGTTTTCCTGATCATGGGCATGTCAATGCCAGCATCTTTGAGGGAACAATGTTAAGAGAACATTTGTGTTGAATCGACCCGGATTGATGTTATGCTATGAGATTCATTCGTCACAAGTTAATGGTACATAACACAGAGATGGTTAATGTTTGCATGATTCCTTAGACCATGAGAGTATCGAGTTTCTTCATGCTTGCTTCATGAACTTTGGGGTTTGTTAAGCGTCATCCGTAAATGGGTGCCACTACTAGGGAAAACCTTATACACAGCATCTTAGCAGTAGCGCTGGACAAAATCATGCGCTGCTGCTACTTAGTAGCAGCGCGCATAAATAAACCGCGCTACTGCTATGACTTTAGCAGTAGCGCGTACTAGAAAAAAGCGCTGCTGCTATGTTTGAACTGGGCGCACATGGCTAGCCCAACTTAGCAGTAGCGCGTATACTGGCCCGACGCCACTGGTACTCTCCTTAGCTATAGCGCGTTTCTCGCAAACGCGCTACAAGTAACCCTACCTTATCATCCCCACGCGCGCGTTCGACCCTCTCTCTCACTCACACTCTCCTCCTCTCTCAGTCACTCTCGCCCGCGCGCCGATAACCGTCGTCGTGCGTCGCCGCCGCCGAGGTACTCCCCTCCTTCCGTCCCTCCTCCCTCCTCCTCGCACCGCGCCCTCCTCCCTCCGCCTGCGGCCGCCCCTCCTCCCTCCTCCGCCGGCAGCCCTCCTCCCACCGCCCTCGACCTCACCGCCGCCACCCGAGCCCACCCAGCACCGCCGCCTCCCGATCCCGATCCCGCCCTCGCTGCCCCTACCTCTCTGTCGCCCCCACCCCCTTTCTCTCTTCCTAGTTAGTACTAGATGTTGTTTAGTAGTAGTAGATGTTAATTTAGGGTTCATAGATAATGATTTTTATTAGTAGTAGATGTTAATTAGTAGTAGTGATGGTACTAGTTAACTAGGGCAGTATGATTAATAGTAGTTGTAGTTGAACTACTTTAGTTGTAGTTGAACTAGTTTAGTAAGTAAATTAATAAACTAGTTGAACTAATGTATTTTTAGTAAGATAATTAATATAACTAGTTGAACTACTTTATTTTTAGAAAGAACTAGTTTTTTTCTATTTATAGTATGTTTATATTTAGTAAGAACTAGTTGAATTAATAAAACTAGTTGAACATGTCATATTTGTTGTTATTTTTTAGTTTAAGCAATTATTCGGGATGTATTAGTGATAACTTATACGGTTTTTTCTTTTGCAGAAATCAGGGAGCCCCTCCATCATCCCCACCGTCGCCCCCGTCACCGACCCCCTCCGACATCAAGGTGAGACCAGCCAAATATCCATGTATATCTTGTGTTGCTCAAATAGGATATGTGGTTGCCCAAGTGGCCGTCCATGTTCAGTTTACACCTCCGAGTGGCCTATATTTTGCCGGAGTGTTGTCTAATTTTCGTTCGGCAAATTTCAGGCGCTCGATATGTCCTTTTTTTAGCAAAGGTCATTCCGGATTTTTCCATGAATTCTGGCATGACTTGTGCTAGAATACGTAGGAAATATCGAGTGGCCTGGATTTTCTCAAAAAATAATGATCTAATTTAGGTTTTTAGTACATATATTTAATTGTACATGTTTAATATTTGAATTATGAACAGAGGAAATGTCGTACTCGGACGACGACAGTCTCCCGGGGGAGTGCAGCTGGTGCCACGGCGATCGAGGTATGTGCGACAGGTTCTTTGAGCTGGACGAAGATCGGCGCTTCAACATTAAGCTCGAGGAGACCTTCGATGTTGAAATGGTACGCAACAACGACAAGAGTTTTTTTCGTAATTAAGCATGACTTCAACTATTTCAACGTCTAATTTTCATCTTTTAAAATTCGACTAGCTTATCCCATGACATGCAAGACGCTATGTCTTGGAGATGATGGGTTTTGAAGACCATGAAAATTTTGAAACAAAGAAAATACACCTAAGGACCCATCATGATATGGATTTTGAAGTAAATTTGTACAATGCTCAGAGCGTAACCCATTTTGTTTGCCAAAATTGGGAAGCACTTTGCAAAATGTATGATTTTATGAGGGTATGATTGTCACCATGGATCTTGGTGATCCTGACATCGAGCAAGACAATATGGACATTTGTGTCCTTGTGGATACGCTTCCGATTCTACCGCAATGTGAGTGTCTCAAACATAGTTATTAACTAATTTATATTGTTTATTTCAAAATAGTTGACAGCTTATTTCCATTGACAGCTTATTTTGAATCTTCAAAGAATGTGCAGAAGATGGTAGACAAAACCCACTACACCGATGGCTCCGAATTAACTTATAAGGAGAAAAGTCATCTGATTGCTTATTGTACTTATCTTGAGAATTACAACACCTATTATCGAACTCCTCCAAATTATGGTGAATACGTGCCACCAGTGCACGTGTTGATCCACTATAACTTCTATGGAGATACCCTGGTAAGATTTTTTACTATTACGACATCCGTGCATCTTTTGCATACTTCTAAAACTAGTACATCATTGCTAACTACAAAGTTATTACTATGTTTTTCAACAGAAAATCCTGATGGATTGTGTGACTCATCTGATGTATCAGAATGGTCGCCTTGCAGTTTTGAACATACAGCCAGGTCAATCTAAGGAGCTCACCTGTGCATATCGGATTTCTAAAACCGGTGAACACATGCTAATCAAAGAACGGAAAAAATGTTTGGACATTCACAAGGAGGTTCTTGGAAGTAAAATTAAGCGAAAGGCAAGAATTGGAGACAGGATAATCTCCATTCTCCATAATGGAGAGTCAGGGGCTATCTTGTTTTTTGCTATTTTACCTTAGAGAATATAGTAGGTCCTAAGAGAATGTAGTAGGTCCTATGAGGCACGATATGTTTATTATGTGATACAATGTGTTAGAGTTGATGACGAGGAGTACTTGTGATTACGACTAGTGACCAATTTGCTATGTGATGTCTCATTGATGAAAACGATGATCTTGAGGAGGTGTTATATGACAATGATGTATTATGATGATAAGTTGTTAATGATATGATAATGATGTTGATATTTATTATATCATTGGGTGAAAGAACCGCGGATTAGTTTCAAGTGGATGTCCATCCACTTGAAACTAGTCCATGGTTCTTTCACCCCGTGATGTAATAACTCATTATGATGTAAAAACAATCTCTAAATTCCTGTTGTATGAAAACTTGTGTAAAGGTGTATGAAATACAACATGAAATAAAAAAGAAATAAAATACTAAATAATAGTAGTAGCCCGGGCAATGAGGAGCGCTACTACTAATTACCAGCAGCGCTGCTCTGGAGAAGCGCTACTACTAGATCAATTTAGCAGTAGTACGGGTCCAGGCACGCTACTGCTAAGCTTTAGCTGTAGCGCCTTATCAGTAGCGCGGAGCGCTACTGATAGGCCTAAAACCCGCGCTGCTGCTAGGCTTTTCCCTAGTAGTGGTGGCTATTACGGCGGCTTATGGGTTCATGGAAAAGTATGTCAAGTAACTTGATAGCTCAAGATTGGGATTTGCTCCTCCGACGATGGAGAGATATTTTCGGGCCCTCTCGGTGTTACGGTATCCATAATCGTCTGGCCAGGCACCTTGTGATTTGATCACTGGGATGCCGGAACACGGAAACGAGAAAAGAGAACAAAATGGGTAATGAGGTAACTTGCATGACGGACAAATTGTTCATCCGTGGGGATGCAATAAATCTCACCTCGGGTGTTTGTGACATATCGCGAAGCAACAGGAATAGCTCACTGCAACTAGAGGTTCATTCGAATATTTATTCGTGTGGGTATAGGGTTCAATATGGGTGTCCACGGCTCTGATGTTGATCATTGATCGGAAGGGGTTCTGGGTCATGTCTATACTTCACAGAACTTATAGGGTCACACGCTTAAGGGTCATCTATCTGCTGAATACTAGACAGGGAGTCTGAGAGAAAATCACCGAAAAAGTTTCGGACAGCGAAAAAGTTTCGTAGAGAGAGGTCATCAGATGTGTTTCGGTGAAACCGAAAAGTTGTTTCGGGATATAATATTAAGTCAAATTTGTTTTGGCACATGCCTGATAATTCTTGGAGGGTGCCAGAGTCATTCTGGAAACTTTCTGGAATTTTCCGGGATAAAAGCTGGATATGCTCCGGAGCTGCCGAAACCACTTCAGATGCTTTTCGCAGATGAAAACCACTAATCCGGAATTGTTTCGGAACGTGTTGAAAATTATTTTAGTGGGTACTGGAAATGTTATAAGCCCACACAAATATTTTTAGTACGAACGGACGCTGAAAAATGTCGTCGTGAATAGTGAAAGTACTTTTTGGGATATTTATGAAAAGCCACCTTTTGGGGCTTTTCCCAAAAGGCTTCTAGAAGGACTTGGGGATCAAGGAACCCCCTTTGGGGGGCCCCCATGAAGGTGGGACGTTGGAGGGTGCAGCTCCTCCATGGGGCCCCACTTGTCATCCCTTTATGCCCTTTATGTGTGAAATAAAGTGTGGGCATTTTGGGTTTTTTCATGTATCTCCTACCCCTTGGGTTTTCCTATAAATAGAGGTGGGGTGGCACTCTCCACACTCACTCTTTCTCACATACAAGTGCCATGCATGATCTCTCTTCTCTCTCCCTCCCAGCGAAATAGTTTCGTAGAGCCGAAAGGCTGTCCGGGTTCCGGTGGGAACTAGTTCTGGACAGCGAAAAACTGCTGGATAGATGACACCGTATGTGTGCAACCCCGTAGAGAGGTCGTAGTTTTGATCCTTTTTCCCGAGGGGCTGTTTTGAGAGTGCCTCCCGGAGGGCTGTCCAAGTGACGTTCCGAGTTCTGTGAATCCTCCCGAAGGGCTGTCCGACTGACCGTCCGAGCTTTGAGGGTCCTCCCGAAGGGCTGTCCGAGACACCGTCCGAGGGACTGTTCCACCGGCTCCCGGAGGGCTGTCCGTTGGGCGGTTGAGGGTATACATCCTCGCGGTTGGGAGGTTGTAAATCCTAACTGCGGGGATCTGCACCGCCGTTCGTCATCGACTCTACTTCCGCTGCGCTATGAGTCGGTAACGAAAAATATCAAACCATGTATGCAGTCTCCATAGTGGTCCTGGGCTGGTGCGTAGGTCAGAATTTTTTTGTTTTCTTCTATGTTACCCTACACCTTCTTGCTGATCAATTTCAGCAACCATGGATTCGTCATCTTCAATTCTCACATATTCACCATTATAGTTATCGAAACGTTGCAGAGATACCTCTTGTTCTGGACCCCAAACAATACTCTCCCCAATTCTCTCCACCAAATTTCCCACGGCCTTCTCCTTCATGCTCTCCAATTTCTGGGGATCAACATCTGCAAATTCGACATCCAACCTCACGGTGGTATCTCTATCAATGTTTGGACACTGCCATCACTGAGGTTGGCTTTACAGGGAAAAAATTCCACTATAGTTGCGAATGTGGTGGCAGAACCTGATACTCTCCTGTTTTGTCACCCCGTGTAAGCGACAGTCACTACCAAATCGAGTTCGATAACAGCTAAAAGAGAAAAGAGGGCGGCATTACCGATTTGAAGCACTGTCTCCTCGCTCCATCTCATCTAGCCCTCGCTCCATCTCCTATCCAATCGAGATTCTAAAACGCCAAGAAACAGGGGCAGCATGAGGCCACAGATTTATCCAAAATTCTGGGGAATTGGACTAGAGTTTGGAAAATATTCACTCGCAATAGCCGCTGCCGTGAAAGGCGCTCCACCACCGGGCCGCGGAGAAGAAACAGCCCCCGGATCCAATCGAGATTCTAAATCGCCAAGAAACAGAGGGGCTGCAAGAGGCCACAGATCCCCCAAAATTCTGGGGACTGGGACTAGGGTTTCGGGCTCACTCGCAATAGCTCTGCCGCTGCCGAGAAATGTGCTCCACCACCGCAGAGAAGAAACCGCTGCCGGAGAAGATGCTTACGGCGGCGCCGCTCGCCCAGTCCAGCACGGGCGAGTCGAGCACGGTCACACAGTCACCGGTCGAGTCGTGGACGGTTGACTCTTGACTACGTGGCCCTAGGTGGACCCCACCAGTCAGAGCACATAACCCCCAGTGTCCTAACCAAACCTCAGCCTAACTAACAGCCAACTAGCCACGTAAACGGGTTGTCTTGCTTGAGCTATTGCTGCGCTGGGAGACGTCACATAAGAGCCATTACAACCAACGACGTCGCATGAGAGACAATTCAACTCAAAATGTCGCATGGGAGCTATTTGCCTGTGAGCAACTCCGTAGCCTATCCTGGAATAAAAGAAACCGTTCATTGGGAGTTCTGCATGTAGACACCCGGGGGAAGGTTGCATCAGCTATTTACTCTCGAGAACAGATGTTCTCTGCCTATGAGGTAGTTATGGCTTTTCCAGATGGAAGGTTCCTTTGGTCCACCATAAATGGACTCTATCAGATTATTCCGATTAACACCAAGGTGTACCTCCATATCTCTTCTACGCACCAAAGCCAAGTAAATGTCACCAGAGGTATCAAGGAGATTGGGCCTAGCTCAGAAGGTTTGGTTGCAACGGGAACCTTCTTACCATACAACGATATTGTCATTAACAAGGATAATGTAACTTGCTCGGCCTTGCTGTGGGACCACCAACAACTTTATCCTTTGGGTGTGCATATCGAGATAGGTGAAGGAAGCCACCATTTAGACAGTATGAATGACAACGAAGCTTTCAGAGGTTTCATGGAGTATAAAGTTGAATCATTGCATGTGCATGACAATATCTTAGTCACAGCCATCCTTCCAGGGGCAGGCAAATGTTGGGCCCATCTAGAATGGAGTCATATTGAGAGGTGCCCCAAGGCCCAAGCTGCACACTGTGTTCCCTAATTGGGGTGGATATAGGAGCTTTAATTCAATAAAGATATTTTCTGCATCTGATCTCCCGATGGCCTATTGCATCTGGGGCACATGCACTGAGTATCACGCAGTTCAATTTGAAGTGCTACAACACATATACTTGCACAACTGCCCTAGGCTGGAGACCGTGCTTCCAATTTCCTTCACATTGCCAAACTTGGAGACCATTCTGATTACATATTGTTGTAACCTCCAACATATTTTCCCACTGAACGACAAGTGCCCTCAAGATATAGCATCTGGTGTCACATTTAGTAAGCTAAAGCACATCAAGCTATACCATCTTTCACAAGTTAGAGAAGATATGCGAGGCCAGGTTAACCGCCCCGGCGTTGGAGACCATCGGCCTCAGGGACTGTTGGGCCCTAAGACGCCTACCGGCCGTGTCATGCCAAGGTCCCAAGCCAGTGGTGGACTGCGAGGAAGACTTGTGGGACAGGCTCGAGTGGGACCGCCACTAGTAGAAAAAGGGTCAAACGTGAAGCACATTAGTACCGGTTTGAATTTGAGCCGGCACTAATGTATACATTAGTGCCGGTTCCAACGGCTAGCCGGGCCGCTTTCATTAGTACCGGTTCGTGGCGAACCTTTAGCACCGGTTCGTGCCACGAACCGGTACTAATGAGAGTGGTGGCAGGATGTTGTCAGACTGGGGCCCCTCCAGGCCCTTTAGTACCGGTTCTTGGCACGAACCGGTACTAAAGGTCGTCCTACATAAACCCTTCGTCCACCCGAGCTCGCTCTGTTCTTCCCCTTTCCCTCTCCTCTCTGTTCTTCCCTCTTCCTCTCGAGCTCATCACACATTTTTCCCAAAATTTGTCAAGGTTTGAAGGCCCCCATCCATTCAAAGGATCACAAAGGTTTGCAACTTTGTCCTTTCATCTCTCATTGCTAGATTAGCTCTTGCAATGCTTTATATAGTGATTAATTTGTGAGTTTAGTAATTTGGGAGGAAATATATATATATATATATATATATATATATATATATATATATATATATATATGTGTGTGTGTGTGTGTGTGCTAGTATTTGATTTATATGCAATTTGAGGACAAAAATAACACTTAGTTTGCATATGTAGGTGTGATTTACGTAGTGCCTTCTAAATCTCCGTCGTAACCATCGTCGATCGCCCGCACCATCCCATCGCCGGCATCACCTTGTGGTGAGCCTCTTGTTCATGAAATTTTATATAAAAATTGATGTTTGTGTGATTTGGATATATAGTTACTCATATAATTATCTTACCCGTACGTTGTTTGTTATACATATAGTGCCATGGTTTTGATATCTGTCCCCGTCGGCCCTCGTCCTTGTTATGATTCGGATGTGGTATATATATTCTCTTTTAAAACTAGTTGCATTTCGTGTTTATGACAAATTATGCCCAGAAAGTTGACATAGAAATTTTTTCTAGGAGGTATGTGAACCGGAAATTCCAACCGACCCTATTGTCGAGAGGTTAAATTTAGTTGAAAGAGAAAACGAGTACTTGAAAGAAAAATTGAAAAGAATTGAGGGGGAGAAGATGGAATTGAGTTGCATGTTGCCGATGTCGTCGATGATCACAAGATCAAGATGGAGAAAATGCGCTTGAAGATTAGAAAGATTAGAAAATATGCCATCGATAGTGAGGCTTGGTATCATTATGCTGTTGGATCAATTGTTACCTTAGTTGCGATCTTGATCGCATTTGTTGTTGCATTTAAATGCTTTAGCTAGAGAGTTATTTGTTTGTTGCATTTAAGTGTTGTATGAACTTTATGTATGAACTTGTATTAATTTGGTCTATTTGGTGTTGTGTAATGAAGATGAGCCGGCAATGGATGTACGATGACCGATGCTCTCCCCAGTTCGTTGAGGGCATGCATACTTTTCTGCTTGCGGCTGAGGCAAACAAGCGGGCGGATGGTTTTATGCCTTGTCCATGTGCTGGCTGTAAGAATGGTCACAATTACTCTACGTCAAGAACCATTCACGTCCACTGTTTGAGTCGGTTTCATGCCCCACTAACATGTTTGGACCAACCACGGAGAAAGAGGGGTTATGATGGAAGACAATGAAGAAGAAGAGGACGACGACAGCTATCCTGGCCATGGGTTCCCTGAATACGATGATACAACAATGGGGGAAGAAGTTGAGCCGGTAATGCGGGAAGAAGTTGAGCCGGCAATGCGGGAAGAAGCTGAAGAAGAGGCATCAGATGAGCCCGTTGATGATCTAGGTCGGGCCATTGTCGATGCAAAGAGAAACTGTGCAAGTGACTTGGAGAAGAAGAAGTTGCAGCGCATGTTAGAGGATCACAAAAAATTGTTGTACCCGAATTGCGTAGGTGACAAGAAAAGCTGGGCACCACACTGGAATTGCTGCAATGGAAGGCAGAGAATGGTGTATCTGACAAGGGATTTGGAAAGTTGCTGGTAATGATAAAGGATATGCTTCCAAAGGACAACGAATTGCCCGAGAGTACGTACGAAGCAAAGAAGGTTATCTGCCCTCTAGGGTTAGAGGTGCAGAAGATACATGCATGCCCTAATGATTGCATCCTCTACTACGGTGAGTACGAGGATTTGAACGCTTGCCCGGTATGTGGTGCATTGCGCTATAAGATCAGCCGCGATGACCCTGGTGATGTCGAGGCGGCGCCCGTGAAGAAGATTCCTGCCAAGGTGATGTGGTATTCTCCTATAATACCATGGTTGAAACGTTTGTTCCAAAATAAAGAGCATGCCAAGGCGATGCAATGGCACAGAGAAGACCGTAAGAAATACGGAAAGTTGAGAGTACCCGCTGACGGGTCGCAGTGGAGAAAAATCGAAAGAAAGTACGGGAAGGAGTTTGCGGATGACGCAAGGAGCGTATGGTTTGGTCTAAGCGCAGATGGCATTAATCCTTTTGGGGAGCAGAGCAGCAACCATAGCACCTGGCCTGTGACTTTATGTTTGTATAACCTTCCTCCTTGGTTGTGCATGAAGCGGAAGTTCATTATGATGCCAGTGCTCATCCAAGGCCCTAAGCAACCCGGCAACGACATTGATGTGTACCTAAGGCCATTAGTTGAAGAACTCTTACAGCTGTGGAATGGAACAGGTGTACGTGCGTGGGATGAGCACATGGGGGAAGAATTTGACCTAAAGGCGTTGCTGTTCGTGACCATCAATGATTGGCCTGCTCTCGGTAACCTTCGGAGACAGACAAACAAGGGACACCGCGGATGCACGCACTGTTTGGATGATACCGACGGTATATATTTGAATAGTTGTAAGAAGTATGTGTACACAGGACATCGTCGATTTCTTCCGAAAGCAGGCATCCCGTAAGAAAGAAAGGCAAGCATTTCAAAGGTGAGGCGGATCACCGGACGAAGCCTCGCCACCGCATCGGTGCTGTTGTACATTATATGGTCATGGTTTTGAAGGTGATATTTGGATAGGGTCCTGGCGGACAACCTGTTCTGAAGGACGCTGACGGACGCGCAACCATGTGGAAGAAGAAATCTATATTTTGGGACCTGCCATATTGGAAAGACCTAGAGGTCCGCTCCGCAGTCGACGTGATGCACATGACGAAGAATCTTTGCGTGAACCTGCTTGGCTTCTTGGTCGTGTATGGGAAGACAAAAGATACACCTGAGGCACGGGAGGACCAGCAACGTATGCACGGAGAAGACGACATACATCAGGGTCATGCAAGCTACGCTCTTACCAAAGAAGAGAAGGAAATCTTCTTTGAATGCCTGCTCGATATTAAGGTACCGTCGGCTTCTCGTCGAATATAAAGGGAATAATAAACATGGCAGAGAAAAAGTTCCAGAACCTAAAGTCTCATGACTGCCACATGATTATAACGCATAAGCGCTTCCGGTTGCATTGAGGGCTTCTACCGGAAAACATTCGATTAGCCATTGTGAAGCTATGTGCATTTCTCAATGCAATCTCTCAGAAGGTAATTGATCCAGAAATCATACCAAGGTTACAGAATGATTTGGTGCAATGTCTTCTCAGTTTCGAGTTGGTGTTCCCACCATCCTTCTTCAACATCATGACACACGTCCTAGTTCACCTATGCGAAGAGATTAACGTTTTGGGTCATGTATTTCTACACAATATGTTCCCCTTTGAGAGGTTCATGGGAGTCTTAAAGAAATATGTTCATAACCGTGCTAGGCCAGAAGGAAGCATCTCCAAGGGCCATCAAAATGAGGAGGTCATTGAGTTTTGTATTGACTTTATTCCTGACCTTAAGCCGATTGGTGTTCCTGAATCGCGGCATAAGGGCAGACTGGATGGAAAAGGCACGCAAGGAAGGGAACAAATAATATGTATGCACGGACATTCTCTCACTGAAGCACACTACACAGTTCTACAGAATTCCACCTTGGTGGCTCCGTATATGGATGAACACAAGAATTTGCTACACTCCAAACACGCGGAGCGGTCTGATGACTGGATTACACGTGAACTAATTGGGAGTTTCGCCAGCTGGTTGTAGACACGTACCGTGCATGACACCTCTATTGAAGATGATCTATACTTGCTGTCCCAGTTACCATCTTCAAATATAATGACTTTCAAAGGGTACGAGATAAATGGTAATACATTTTACACGATCGCCCAAGATAAGAAGAGCACCAACCAAAACGGTGGTGTCCGCTTTGATGCAGAAACCAAGACGGAAAGGAAACATATTATGGTTATATACAGGACATATGGGAACTTGACTATCGACGTGGTTTAAAGGTTCCTTTGTTTCGGTGCAAATGGGTCAATATGACACGAGGCGGGTAACGGAAGACCCGCGATGCGGAATGACAACAGTGGATCTCAACAATCTTATTATGCAGACGAACCATTCGTCCTAGCCAATGATGTGGCACAAGTTTTCTATGTGAAGGACATGTCTACCAAGCCAAGAAAAAGAAAAGATAAGGAAGCGAATGCATCGTACGATGAGCCAAAGCAGCACATAGTTCTTTACGGGAAGAGAAACATCGTGGGAGTGGATGACAAAGACAGACAAGTCAGAAGATTATGAAAAGTTTGATGAAATTGCCCCATTCACAGTGAATATTGACCCGAGCATCCCGTTAAATGATGAAGATTTTCCATGGTTACGGCGCAAAGGGACACACACGAAGAAAAAGTTTCACACCCAAAGATCTGGGATGTGATCGGCTTCACTATCATCACTTTCTTCTGTTTCACACCCGGAGGGGAATCTCTGTAATAGTTAGGGTAGTTATGTGTTTTGGCATTTGAAGCGAAGAAATTTTATGTGCAAACAAATTCTTTCATGCCTTTACTGATTTTTAAAGTTAAGTTATTCACAAACTAGTGATTCACACTAATTTCAAATAATTCAAAATTTAAACTATTCAAATTTGAAAACTACGGGCACTAACAGAAAGTTTGTAATTTTTTGTACCTAAAGCAAAAATATTCACAAAGAAACTCTAAATACATAAAAAAAACAACACAAAAATAAATAAAGAAAAAAATAAATAAATAAAATCCCGCCTACTAGGCCAGAGCGGCCTGCATACGACTAGAAACCCAACCTGTTGTTGGGCCAGGATGCAGGCCAAAGGCTTGATGGGCCTGAGGCAACCTGAGCAGGTAGGCCCAGTAGGCCTGCTTTGGAGAGGAGCTCGAGAGAGCTACCGCACGGGGGTTTATAAACCAGTGCGGTCGCCCCTCGGCTAGCGAGGTGGGACTAAACTTGCCGCACCGCACCTGCGCCAGCGCACCCCCTTTAGTACCGGGTCGTGGCACCAACCGGTACTAAAGGGGGGGCCTTTAGTACCGGTTTGTGCCACCACCCGGTACTAAAGGGGGTCGCTTCCCGCCGCTTAAGGGAAGAAAACCTTTTTAGTACCGGTTGGTGACTCAACCGTACTAAAGGCCCTCCTATATAAACAACACTTACGAAAATTTCAGTTTCTCATCTGGCTTCTTCTCCTCTGCACTGCCTGCCGCCCCGTCGTCTCCCTCCTCGTCGCCGCCCGTCGCCCGTCCCGTCGTCGCCGCCCGTCGTCCCGTCCCGTCGTCCCGTCGTCACCGCCGCCCGTCCTGCCCATCCAGCGTCGTCCCGTCCCGTCGTCGGCGCCACCTATCGTCGACGTCGTCGTCGCAGCCCTGCCCGTCCGTCCCGTCCCGTCGTCGCCGCCCGTCCCTGTCCCGTCGTCGTCATCCCGTTGTCTCGCGCCCGTCGCCGTCCCGTCGCCATGGCTTCGCCGCCCCCCGTCTCCCTCGCCTCGCCGGTGAGCGCACACACACACACATACATTTTTTGTTTTTTAGTTATACAAATAGTTAGAAATTTTTATATTTTTTAGAAATTGTTAATTTTTTTTTTGTTTTTCAGAAATAGTTAGAAATGTTAGAATTGTTAGAATAGTTAGAATTGTTAGAACAGGTAGAATTGTTAGAAATTTTTCTGTTTTTTAGTTATAGAAATAGTTATAAAAAAGTTAGAATTGTTAGAAATTTTTCTGTTTTTTAGTTATAGAAATAGTTATAAAAAAGTTAGAAATTTTTCTTTTTTTTAGTTCTAGAAATATTAGAAATGTTATACAAATGTTAGTTATATATATATATAAATGTTATAATTTTTTTCTGTTTTTAGTTATAGAAACATTAGAAATGTTATAGAAATGTTAGTTATATATAGCATTGTTAGAAATGTTATAGAAATGTTAGAAATTTTAGTTATCAAAATCCAATCATTAAAAAATGTTACTTTTTATGGGCATATAGCTAGTATTTGTTCTCGACGATGCCCGACCAAGATCCTCGCCCGTCGACACGTCTGGCGACGACATCCGGCTGACCCATGTCCTGGGTGGGCTCCGCCTGGGCTGGCACCGGGAGGTGCTGCTCGGAGGCGCGCCGCTTGATGAGGAACCCGGCCCCGGGTCCCGTCGTCGACCCTGATCTCGTTTGGTGGCGTTCGCGTGGGCCAGTTTCGGCGCGGAGGGAGCCAGCCCCGTCGGAGGTGGTACGTCGCCGTGTTAGGGAGGAGGACGAGCACGTCCATCGCTACATGGTTGCGTTAGAGGGCGGCAGGTTCTCCAATACCTGGCAGTTTCTTCAGGGATCTCACTTCATCTATGATCCTGTGAGGGTTCCTTCTCTCTGGGTGTCCACCGCCCGCGCCGCAGGAACCACGAGTGTCCTCGATTCTTCTGTAGTATTCGATCTTTATTAGCTACCTAGCCAGTGATGTATTCGATATTATATCTATTATTCGAGACGATGTATTCGAGATTATATCTATTATTCGAGACGATGTTTTCGAGATTATATCTATTATTCGAGACGATGTATTCGAGATTATATCTATTATTCGAGACGATGTAATTTGAATACTAAATTGTTTTATATTTCTTTTGGATTAGTTAAATAAAAGCTATGGCGGACAATACCGGCAGAGAGGGAGAACAGGCCATGTTCGATATGATACGCGATCCTCACGGGCCAGATGATGATCAGAATGAAGAAGATTATGACGGCTCCGAATTTCTAGACAACACCGGAGAGGGTGATATGACATTCGATCGCGACGACCGAATTGATGAAGTCATGAACTATGATTATGATGATGACGAAGAAAATGTTGATCTTGAAACAACAAAGACCGGCGAGGTATATATATTTATATAAGCAGGCATCTGGTGATCATCACATGTTTTAAATGACTTGAAGATATATTAACGAATCGATCTTTGTTCCTTCAGCCATCCGGATCGAGCAAATCTTCACGCAACTGGAGGAAACGAGACCTGAACAAAAATTTGAAGGAGGGCGTAAAGTACAATATCGAGGCAATCAGACCTAATGGCGAACCATTAGCGCCTAAGAAGATTGCGGACAAGTTCGTTCGTCAGTGCGGAGTTCTTGTGAAGGACCAACTCCCGATCTCCCTTCAAGAATGGAGAGATCCAGCAAAGCCACGTCCAGATGTTACTTTTGTCGACAACAGACAAAAAGGTCTGATTTGGGATACTCTCATGGAACATTTCACCCTACCAGATCATTTCACAGAAGCAGATGTGCAGAAAGTCAAGGATGCTGCTCTTAGGAAGATGGCGGTTGAATTCAAGAACCACAAGAATCATGAATGGGACAAGTACGTCAAGGGAGGAAGGAAGACTCCAGTATTCGAGGGAACACTAGAGAACCAACGTGCTCATTGGGACGATTTCGTGAAATTCAAGGATTCGGAATTAGCTAAGGAACGGTCGAGAATAAACAAGAAGAATGCCGAAAAAAGGATAAGTTCCATAAGCTAGGGCGGTGGCTATGCGGTGGCAATGCCTAAGTGGGATAAGTCCGAGAAAGAGATGGAGGCTGCAGTGTCACTCCGGATACTAAGAGCTGGCCCCAGTGCAGGACTTGGTTCTATGCGCATGGGGGAGTTGGACTGAAGACGAGCAAAGTTTCGGCGAAGGCATGTCCGAGCGGAGCCGACGATGCGATACTTGTTGCAATAGAAGAGGCACGATCGGGGTGTTCCAGCCCAACAGAGAGAACGACGAGCTTACGCGTGCCTCGGGAAATCCTGAACACCGGAAGAACACGAGGCATGGGCGCTATTCCGTGGTATGAGGGGTTTTCAGACTGGAACTACGTAACCGTGCGAGAAAGAAGATTGCGGAGGAGAAGAAGAGGAAGATGGAGGAGGAGCAGAGGAAGCGGGACTATGAACGCCTTCAAGGCCTAGAACCAAGTCAAGCGGAATTGGCGGTCAAATTCTAAGCGGCAGCGAGAGCAGATCGACTCACTTAGCCAGCAAAGGGGTCTCAGCAGCTGCAGCAGCTAGCGGATGATCCAACATTGGATAGCACCGCCCCATCCATGCCGAGAAGCAGCGGGGGTTCCGCCCCGGACGACGCAATGCTGGATAGATACCCCGTGGATGACATCACGGAGAACACTAATCGCGAGCTACACTTCAAAATGAAGAACATATCCATGAAGGTGGCGGACGCCGTTGCTTTTACAAATCCCCCCGAGGCAACCTTCCATTGCAACCCGATTCCAGCGGGCTATGCTCGTGTCTTGGTTGATGAGGTGGTGGACCCATATTCGGAGCTACATCTTGACATTCCTGGAGGTGAGGACGAGCACTTTCTCGGAGAGGCCAAACATCGTATCATCCTATGGAGAAAGGATTGCATCATCTTTCGAAGGCCACCGACACCGCGTCAGCCAACTCCTCGTCGAAGTCCGCCACCGAGTCAGGAAACTCCCGCTCCTGCAAGTCCACCAACGCGTCAGGCCACTCCTCCTCCAAGTCCGGCAAAGTGTCAGGCCACTCCTCCTCCTCCAAGTCCGCCACAGCGTCAGACGTCCACTCCTCCTCCAAGTCCGGCACAACCTCAGGCCACTCCTCCTCCAAGTCCGGCCTGACTTGAGCCACTCCACCTCGTCCAACTCAGCCCCGTCGGCCGTCTCCGCCGCCTCGGCAATCGCAGAAGAGACACCCCGCAGCTATGGTGCGTGGCAATGCAATCGAGGTAGTACAGGAAGTACAAGCGGAGGCAAGCGATATAAATATGGTCCAAGCCTCACGCCTCTTCTGCAGAGGCCTTATGACAAGTCCGAGGAGGAAAACGCAGCCATATCGAAGGCCGAGGTGGAAGCCCATTTTGCACCAAAACTGCCACCGCCGCCAAGGGAGAAAGTGCCTGAGGAAACGATTGACCACTTCATTCGTATGGCTCAACCACCAGCTCCCAAGCCTGTTGACACAGACTATGAACGCCACATCAGGAAGTTAAATCGAGCACGTCTACGTAAGGAGGCGAGCTCGGGATCGAGCAAACAACAAGCAGCTGTCAAAAAATGCGGGAAAACCATTCCCCAACTGGGAGAACAGGCGGCGCAATCGATCCCCTCGCTTGTTGTGCCAACAACACGTGACAGTACGCGCGCCTAATATTATTGTGGGCAAACAGTTTACGTTTCCGAGGTGGGCAATGTGGTAATAACCAAGGACCATATAATGCAGATTGAAGTTCTCAACATCACTGTTGGACAACTCCTCGAGATCGAGCCCATGCCTGTGCTTACAGAGGATGAAATAAAACGGAAATATGTCCGGGGCGAACCTTTGGTCAAGCAGACGAGGTCAAGAAGCTCCCAACGAGAATGTATGAATTGCATCAATGGTACATGGACATTACCAAGAGATCCAATCGAGAGTCCCTCATGGTGCAAGTCAAGAAGGATCATTACTACCATCGTAAAGCTGTGACCGTTGAGTATTCGAACTGTTTCAGTTATACAATCAAGACACACTCGACAAATCTATAAATCGGTTGCTATTATGCGTAAGTGATTTCTTTACGTAATTTAAGTCTCAAGCTAGCTGTAGTGATCCTTTTGATCAATCATTACACGTAAGTATCCTCACTATATTCTTTTATGTGGTATTATGCAGGATGAAGATGTATGAAATGAGAAAAGGTGGACGCTATGGCATTGGGTTCATTGACCCAAACACCGTTAATGAATACACATGACAAATAAATCCACATCATGAAAAGCAGGTAGAGGACAGCATGCTAGAGTTCTTGAAGCGCCTCAAATACAATGAAGATATACTACTTCCTTACAACTTCTAGTGAATCACACTGTCTTGTACTACAAATTCTCTGTTTTTGCCTACTAGCTAGCTACATGTTTTTGCTTACATATGCCCGTTTAATTAAGACATGCAAACGTGTGTGCATGCAGATTTCACTGGATCTTGTGTATCATTAAAGTTGGCCGGAATAGTTGAAATACTGGACTCACTACTCAAAGCAAATACTGACTATAACATCTTGTTTGGGATAGTCAACAGGTAATTTCAATCATTATTAACTATATATCTCGGCCTATTTAGTTCGTCATTTCATGATATGAACTATTTAATAACCCCTTTATTCATTTTCTTTGTCAGCGGGCAGGGCTTGGGCAAGGTTCATCAGCGTCACGGAAGGCGAATGGAAACAAAAGCTTAAATAATTTCGACCCCAGGTAAGTAATTAAGTAGTACTAGCTAGCTAGTTAGCTGCCATCTCTTTAATTATCATGCTTGATTAATTATTATCTGATCTAATTCCATTCTCGTAAAGGCCCTTAAGCAGGCGCAGGAGACTGATCTGTGTGCATTCTGCGTTTGTGAGAACATTCGCATGATGGCGTCCGAAAGGAGCAGATCTCAAAGCCAGGAATGGGTATGCTTGTCAGAACACTATTCACAATTTTTACACCATTATCGATATCTAGTCACACAACTAATACACATGCATATTGATCTCCTTCTTAACAGTTCACAGAGGTGCGGGACAAGCTCCTAGAAACGGAGCGCCAGAGAAGCACTTCAAGAAGAAATAAGCGGGATTTTGCTCGACCAGGTCATAAATCCGAAGGAGAATACTATTACCCGCTACCGCCCCATGAACCACTTCCAATTGTCATCATGTTCAAGGCACCAATTAGGCTAATGCCATCGGCTCCGAAGGCAACATGCATATGTAGGAGAAATTTTATATAGCTATACATGTGTGTATGTGTGAATTAATTAATATGGTGGTTTGTGAGACATTGATGATATATATGCATGATTGATTCTACTAGAAATTATATATTAGCAAAATAATATATTCTGCACACCACTTCCGCACTGCACGCTGAACGCAAGTGCACTGCATCTTCTTGACGACGAGCACTGCAATATAGACTAGTGAACTACGCGTCGGAAAAAACTGCACGCAGTGTTTTTTCGGTACTGTTCTCGCTGTAATTTTTTGATTGTTTATCGGAACGAGGCGTATAATATACCGTTGAAAAGCTATGAATTAGGCGCAACTTCGCTATGTTGAACACTTTTCGAGATTCTTCGCTGTTTAAGAGCAGTTTCAAAAACGGTGCGGCGGATGACGAGTGGCAACGACCGTATTTTCATGATTTTTTCTAAACCGCTCATCAGAATAAAGCAAATGATACACCATTGAAAAGATATCGTCAAGGCGCATCTTTTTCATATCTATTATTTTCCCAAATTCGTTACGGTTTAAGAGCAATTTCAAATTACTAAATCGCGGAACTCTGTTTTTTTGAAATTTTTACAATTTTCGGTACTGTTTTCGCTCTAGTTTTTGAATCGTTTGTCGAAACAAGGCGTGTAATACGTCGTTGGGAAGCTATAAACAAGGGGCAACTTTCATATGTAGAAATGGTTTTGAGATTCCTTACGGTTTTAAATTAATTTTGAAAATGGTGCGAGGGACGACGAGTGGCAGCGGCCGTTTTTCGCGAAATTTTTACAAACTACTTGTCGAAATGATTCAAATTATACGCCGTTGGAAAGGTATCAATGAGGCGCAACTTTTTAAACGCGGACACTCTGTTTTTTGCGTGACCAAAATCGTTGTGTTTACTGCATGTGACAGATCAACGCACTGCATCAGAGTGAAAACCGCACTGCAATGTCTACAAATGGAACTGTATTATCGCAATTTTTGCTAACTTTTCATTTTGTAATTTCATATAAACTACAAGGCCGAGTGCATTGAACCACATACAATGATGAAGTGCACTGCAACTATCGGTGCATTTTACTTTTTTTAGGCCTTTCTGAAGCACAGGGTGGGATGAGTGCAGCTCACTTCACGAAAAATTGAAGTGCAGCACGAAGTTAAAGTGAAGTACATACTTCTCCTGTTGTATTTCTCTATTTCTGTTTTATAGAAACACGCGTGTACTCCATAGTCAAGGCTAGTGAGCTGCATTAGACATGACTAAATAAATGAATTTCCGAAAAGAAAACCGTCAAACTTTTTCAAACAAGTGCAACCGTACTGCACGGCGGAGTTGAGAGAACTGTAATGTTCTTTTTTATAGTTATACAAATTTACTGTTCCAAGTTTACATAAAAAATCCTCAAACAAAAATGGAATCAAATTCCTAGGTTCTGTGTCCAGTTCCATTGACCCAGCCAGAGCCAAATGAGCTGGGAGGCAGAGGTTGGTGGGCTACACGCCCGCCTGCCCGCTCGAACCACATTCTTTTGCAAATCCTGGATGCAATCCCAGCGTCGCCCAGGTGTACTTCATGTGAGATCCCCGTCAGAGTGACAAACTGCAGCAAACATGTCCATACAAAACCTTTTATTCAGTGCACTGCAACACACATCTAGAGAACTGCAAACAAAGACATCGCCGCGAAACGAAACTGTTACTCTCTATTGGATAGTGGAGTACGCCGGCGAACAGCATCACCGGAACCAGTGTACCACACGTGTCGCGCCGAAAAACTGCACGCCCGCACAGATGCGTCGGTGCCCCCATCCAGCGTCGTCTCACACACTGGCTGCTAGCATAGGATGCGGCAGCGGAGGATGGGTGAACTACAAAATAGAGCTTCAAAAAAAATTCAAATGAACTGCAACGGTTCTGCACATCCAAAATCCAAAAGGAAAAGCAACAAAAAAAGCCTTTGCTGCTTTGTGGGATGCAGTCCACTCCCAGCCGCACGGGCGTGTATCTACGATGTGGGATGCAACCCACTCCCACCCGCTTTGCTGCTCGTGGTTGTTGTGGCGCATGGGAGGGTCGCGGTACTGCACGTCGCTGCATGCCGTACTGCACTCCGTCGTTGGCTGAACTGCAGGGACATGGGAGAGGAGACCCGTCGGAGGGAGGGTTGCAGGGACAGGGTAGGGGCGTCCTGCAGGTTGCCGGCTGGGGAGGAAAGGAAGGGGCGCTCACGGCCTGAAGACGGCGGCAGGGGGCACAGGATAGTCGGCGCGGCCTGGATCCGGCGGCAGCGCGCCGCGGGAGGGCCGACGCGGCCTGGATCCAGCGGCTGGGCGGCGCTGGAGGGCTCGCTGGCCTGGATTCGGCCCGGATCCCATCTAGCGGCGGGTCAGGGGAGGGGTGGCACCATGGTTGGAGGAGAGGAGGCGCGCCGACCGGACGGGGTGGAGCGGGGCAGGCGGCGGTAGGCGGTGGCCGGGCAGTGTTGTGGGTGGTGGCCGGCGGGTCGCGATGGGTGGTGGCCGGGGCGGTCGCGATGGAGTGGCGGCTGGGGCGGTGTATGAGGAAGATGAGGGGTGGCGGGCGGCGGTGGGTGGTGGCCGGGGCGGGCGGGGAGGTAGTGGATCCGGGGAGGCAGGGGCATGGCGCGGCCGGGGAGGAGCCAGGAGGGTAGTGGGTTCGGGTCACGGGATAAGGTGGAGGGAGTGGGATGGGTGCGGGGGTGCGGGAGAAAGAAGGTGGAGGGGGTGGGGTGTTTTTTTTTTCTGTTCTCGAAGCGGGTCAGTTTGTTGTTCGCTGTAAGATGAAGTGTTAGCAGAATAAGGTGGGGATGTGCAGAATAAAAGTCTTAAGGGGCGTTATCATAATAGACCCACCCTATATATATATATATATATATATATATATGCATAATGTGTACAATGTGTAGTATCGTAAAATACCAGCAAATGAAAAAGAATTAAAATGAAAACACAAAATTAAATGAAAAAGAAATCATAAAACTAAAAACCTCCCAAACCTTATAGTACCGGTTGGTGTTATCAACCAGTATTAAAGGGCTCCAGGCCCCCGGAGCTGGCTCGTGCCACGTGGTTGCCCTTTAGCACCGGTTCATACTGAACCGGATGCTGGGGCTTTAGTGCCCACACTTTAGTGCCGGTTATGGAACCGGCACTAAAGGTCCTTATGAACTAGTGCTATTGCCCGGTTCTGCACTAGTGCGCTCTGAGAGCAACCATGAGCCATCGCTCTTCGAGACACGCCACTCGGCTTACTACAAGGTGACCCTCCCGAGTGTATCCGTTCTGAGGTGCGGTTCGTTCGGGCACGTATTTAATTTGTCCTAGGCATAAATAGACTAAGCAAGTATTGCCGTACTATTTGACTGATGTCTTCGATTTTCATTCTTCATTTCCTAGGTAATCCGGAAGCAAAGGAGGAGGTCAGCCTGCATGGACCGTCCACCAGTCTATGAATTGGTGATACAATTAAGTTGTGGCCTCATTCGCAACTCTCTCAAAGTGTGTTTTGCAACAAGAACAAAAATCCTCTCAAGTGTGTTTCGCATTGGCAGTGTGTTTGTTACAAGGTCAATATGCGGTACGCTTTCTTCAGCAAGCTATGCCTGATGTGGGTATCTTATGGATTGGTGTGTCAACCAAGCAGCAGCACTGGGTTGCTTGCTTGCTTGGTTTGTCCAGCTCCAGCTAGGCGATCAAGCTGGCTGGCTGACCTCTGTTGGTTTGTAATAAAAGGGTTGTTTGTGCCTGTCGTGTGCATCAACCATACAACCTAGCGTCTGTGTGTGTGCGCGCGATTGATGGACCATAAACTCAGCTTTGTGTTTGGTCGATTCGACAAGAAACATTATTACTATCGTGAATTTCTGTTAATCATATGGTAATTTGCCGTTGTATTGAAGAGTTCGAGTGGACAATGTTGTGGTGTTGCTGTCTACTCCCTTTGTGAATCGTTGAAGTATGGATACTCACTCTGTTTTACAATACTTGGTACTAAGTGAGCGATAATTTTGCAGAGGCCGGTGGCTTTCCTCCTCTTTTCAAAAAAAAACTAAGTGAGTGATAAATAATTATGGATTGAAGGGAGTAGTATTTATTTTAAAATATTTTTTATTATTAAGCAACAAGGTTTTGATTATACTAATGGCGCACCTCGCCCAAGGTGCGCCATTAGTATAATTTTTTTTGAACTAGTGCGCCTGTCCAAACGTACTAATGGCGCATCCAGACTCAGTGCGCCATTACTAGTTGTAACTAGTAATGGCGCAGCTGTCGGAAAGTGCGCCACTAATGTTGTTTTTTATTATATTTTTTATTCCTTTTTTGGCAAAACTACTAATGGCGCACTGTTCCACCGTGCGCCATTACTAGTTTAAACTAGTAATGGCGCATTGTGGAACAGTGCGCCATTAGTATGTTTTTTTTTGCAAAACTACTAATGGCGCACCACCAGAAGGTGCGCCATTAGTAACCTGGATTACTAATGGCGCATTTAGAGTTGGTGCGCCATTAGTAAGTGGGCAGCAACAAGATATTTTGGATAGCCTCACCTACCCACACTCACTTTCTCCCCACTTCATTCTCTCCACCTCCTCCTTGTCTCAGGTGCCTCCTCTTTTTCACCTCATTTCCACCATAGATTCATTCAAATTAAGTGGTTAAATTACCTTGTTTTGATAGGTAAGTAAGGGGAAGCTATATTTATGTTGATATCCCTACAACAATGTGCACATGCACTTTTTACGGCCTAGCTAGATCTATGTATGTTCGTGGTGTTGCATATGTTTGTGTTGTTGCATATGTGTTTGTGTTTTGAGGTGTAACGGTATATGAAATGAGATAGATGCCAATATTTTGCAGGAATTTTGATTCATTTCTGTTTCGGAGAGAAATTTGGCATAAAGCATTCTTTTGGTCCTATTTTTAGGGAAAGTCATGCCAAATTTTTCTTGGTTCTAAAATATCGTTTTGCTCTACCCATGACGACCATAGTCCGCATACGATGACCGAAGGCATCGTGAATAGGTTTTGAGGTCCTTGAAGGCCGAGACGCTTCAAAAGAACGAGGCGGAGATAAGATGTCCGTGTCGAAGATGCAAGTGAAGAGCCTTATTGTGGACCCAGATTCGGGCAGGTGCGGGACCACCTGCTCTGCGTGGTTTCATGGATGGCTATCGGTGGCAAGGTGATGAAGATGACTACGAAGTCGTCCATGGGGGCGGGCAAGAAATGAGGAAGGGCAGCAAGACAACCACCGCTGCTCGGGCGGACGAGAAGACGAAGAATCCCGAGGAGATGATCACGACGGTGATCTTGTACCACAGTCATCATGTAGAAGATGCAGGACATGATGATGAGGAAGATGCGGAGCAGACGACGGGCATGATCATGAAGATGATGATGCGGCGGAGCGAACAACGCTGGACCATCGATGGGCTGGGTGCAGGACCCTCATATTCAAGAGCTGCTTCTCAAGCGGACGGATAACGCAAGAGCTTCCGCCCGAGAAAGCCAAGATGGATCAACTTGAGTTAGACGCGGTTACTCCATTGTATGAAGGATGCAGGCCGAGGATACCTGCACGAAAGTAACGCTCATGGCTCTGGAGATGAAGGTAAAACACAAAATGACCGACGATGCTTCGACGAGAACATGACCATAAGGCACGAACGTCTTCCCAAGGGGAACAAGTGCCCGACCAGTTTGGAGGAGGCGAAGAAAATCGTGTGTCCTCTGGATTTACCGCACGTGAAATACCATGTGTTCATGAACAATTGCATCATTTATCGGGACGAGCACGCGGAGTCTACCATATGTCCGGTGTGCAGCGTCACTCGATACAAGAAGAGGAAGAAAGCTCCTCGAAAAGTGGTGTGGTACTTTCCGATCACTCATCGTCTGCAGCGGTATTTTGCGGACCCTAAGGTAGAAAAGCTCCTGCGTTGGCACGCGGATAGGGAGGAGAAGAAGCGAGAAGATGACGCAAATGATCCGGAGATAGATAAAAAAGACAAGATGCTGAGTCACCCTAAGGATGCGAGCCAGTGGCAAGCGTTGAACTTCGAAGACCCAGAATTTGGGAACGATCCAAGGAACATCGTGCTGGGCGCGAGCAACGATGGAGTCAATCCATTTGGCAGCCAGAGAAGCACACATAGCACCTGGCCTGTGTTTGTGTGGATGTACAACCTTCCCCCCTGGTTGTGCATGAAGAGGAAGTACATTCACATGAGTATGCTAACTCAAGGGCCGAAACAACCAGGGAACGACATCAATCTGTATCTGGGGCTGCTGAAATAGGAGCTTGACACGCTGTGGAAAACGCCAGCCAATACGTGGGACACCGCAGAGAAAGAATATTTCCCTATGAGACCGCACTGCTCACGACGGTGCACGACTATCTCGATTCTGAATATCTCATGGGCAGGTAGTCCACGGATTTTACGGATGCGTAAGGTGCATGGATGACACAACGTATCGCCAGCTAGATAGAGATCCGGGTCTTGAAAACCGTGTTCATGGGACATCGAAGGTGGCTTCGCGGCGATGACCCGTGGAGGCAATGCAAGGATCTGTTCGATGGTGAAACTGAACCCCGAAAACGCCCGTGTACGAGGAGCGGCGAGGAAATAGACGAGCTGTTGAAAATTGGAAAGACTGCCCACTGCCGGGAAAGAAGAAAAAGGCGCCAGAGCCGGGAAAGAAGCTGAAGGCGCCAGAGCCGCTGCTGAAGGTATGGAAAACGAGGTCTGTTTTGGGACTTGCCATCTTGGAAGATCCACCGTGTGCCTCACAGCCTTGATGTCATGCATATCACGAAGAACGATGTGCGAGTCTGCTTGGTACCCTGCTCAACATGCCAGAGAGGACCAAAGATGGGCCGAAAGCAAGGGCAGACTTGAAATCAATGGGAATCAGGCAGGAGCTTCACGCTAATGATGATGATGATGATGATGATGATGATGATGATGATGAGGCGAAGCAGGACACAGTAAGTCGTCGCAAAGGTAAAAAGGCCAAGAAGACCGGAAATGACTACCCTCCCGCGTGCTTCACTCTAAGTCAGGAGGAGATCGAGCAGTTTTTCACCTGCCTCCTAGGAGTAAAACTTCCTTCTGATTACGCTGGGGAAGATAAGCAGACTGGACCCAGTGAAGCGAAGTTTAGTGGGATGAAGTCTCACGACCGTCACGTCTTGATGACCCGGATACTTCCGGTTGCAATCCATTGGGATCATGGACGCGCCGCGTCCGTGAAATGCTATTTGGCCTATGCAACTTTTTCGACTTCATCTCTCGGAAGTCGATTGGCGTGAGGCAACTCGAAGGCTACTGAGGAAGAGATCGTGGTGATACTATGCGAGCTTGAGATGTACTTCCCGCCCGCATTCTTGACGTTATGGTGCATCTGCTGGTCCATATAGTGGAGGATATCATCCAACTTGGGCGGCGTTCCTGCACAGCATGATGCCGTTCGAAAGGATGAATGGTGTCATCAAAGGATACGTTCGCAACATGTCACGTCGAGAGGAAGTATAGCCGGGGCTTTTCGATCAAGAGTGCATCTCCTCTTGCACGAACTATCTAGGCATTGAGAACCCGTTGGTCTGCCCGTCAACGGGCACCTCGGCAGGTTATTTGGATGGGGTCACCGTGAGGGTCGCCGCGAAATGCATGTCGACTTAGAGGGTCGACTCGCCGACTTTGAAAGAGCAAACCTAGTCGCGCTACAACACATAGACGTGGTCGATCCTTGGGTGGTAGAGCACAAAACCTTTATTAAGAAGACGTACAATGACCGAGGCCAACAGAGAACGGACAGAGATATAATCAAAGAGCACAACTCATGTTTCACGCGTTGGTTCAAGCAGAAGCTTCCGTCGTACCCTTTACATGAGGATTCTTCCACGGAAGAACAACTCATACTCGCCTTGTCACAGGGCGCCGAGCACAACCTGATGACCTATGAGGCGTACGATATTAACGGCTACACATTCTACACCGAGGGCAAGGACATGAAGAGCGATGGTTATCAGAACTCCGGGGTAACGATGGAATCCTACACCGGTAATGACAAGGACAGATACTACGGAAGGATCGAGGAGATCTGGGAGCTGAGCTCCGCTGGAGAGAAGGTCACGAGGTTCCGTGTCAGATGGGCGAAGAGCGTCCTAAAAGAAGACCGGTATTTCACCACCATGGTTATACCCGAAGACAAATCCAAGACCACGGGCGCAAACGTCACCACGAAAAATGAGCCATGGGTACTGGCTTCCCAAGTTGACAAATGCTTCTTCATTACCGACCCGTCAAAGCCCAGTCGTGTTGTCGTGAGGAGAGGCAAAAGGAAGATCATCGGAATGGATGGAGTAGCCAATGAGCAAGACTTCGACAAATCTGGCGACCGAGGATCGAACATGACGACGATGATGAAGTAGCAGCATACACCACAAGAAGAAGCAGGACCACCCTACCTAAAGGACGTCCGTTCCACAGAAGGACTCCATTTGCGAAAAAGAAGGGCAAGAAGATTGTGAACAGATAGCTAGCTAAGATCGATTGTATTTAAATCATAGCCTTCATTTCTCGATTGTATTTCATGGGCACTTTTTGAACTATCATGAATATTTTTAAATTGCATGGACACTCGATCTCGACCCCCCTCCATCTCGATCGCTATCCCACCTCGCCAGATCCGGTCCCCTCGCCGAAAGCACCCCGGTCCACCGCCGCCGCCACCGCCCCGCACCTCGATTCCCCTACTCAACCGCCACGACCCCGCACCCTCCCTACTCAACCACCGCCGACCCCCGCACCCCCTGCACCCTCCCCCGCTCCACCGACATTACTGTTTGATCATATTTTTTAAAAAATTATTACTGTCTTATAAAAAAATTACTGTTATGATTTAAACAAGTTTGAACATATTTAAACTCAAATAAGTATCAAACAACATTTTAAATGCATAAAAAAATTGTGGAGCACAGGAATCGAACCTGAGACCTCGTGGTGTGAGGCTGGCTGCTTGACCGGTCGAGCTAGTAGAGGGAACTTGATGTGGATCAGGTCGGTGGAAGATAACCTGTTGGCTCGGCAGAAATAAAAAAAATACTAATGGCGCACCAGGCGAGGTGCGCCATTAGTATGGATGTACTTATGGCGCACCGAGGGGTGGTGCGCCATTAGTATTGTGCCGCCCCCATCCATATTTCCTCCCCGGCCCAAACCTATCCCCTCTCTCTCCCTCGCCCTCGCCCTCGATCCCCTTCCCCTCTCCTCTCCCAACGCCGCTGCCCCGCCGCCTCGACGCCGCCTCGACGCCGCCTCGACGCCGCCTCGACGCCCCGACTCCGCCTCGACGCTGCCTCCCGCGCTGCGTCGCAAGTACCAACTTCGCCACCGCCCGCGTCCGCCGCCCGCTTCAACAAGCTCATGACCCCTCCTCCGCCGCCCGGCACCTTTGGTTTCTAGTGTTAAATGGCGGGGACCCAAAACAGTGGGTACTACTATGTTTGTCCCTCTGCGCCTAATGCTCTGTGTATTATATAGCACTTTTAGTATATAAAGAAACTTTCTAGTACTTCATTTATGCGGCAAACCAGATTTGTCCCTCGTTCTCTGTAATTTTCCCAGATTTATTTTCCTTCCTATGTACTCTACATTTTATTCATTGGATTACTGGACAGTGGGTGGTTTCAGGCTTTCACTTCTCTCTTCTAAGTAGCTGTGGTCCTATCAAGCTTTCATGGGAGAATTGTACTACTAGCAGAGGGAAACTAGTTTCCTCCTGTTAGAGCTAGATTTGCTCCATAATAATGTCTGATTAGGAGCTGTTTTTTAGTCTCCAGTCATGATTGTCTGCTGTCCCTTTCCCAAGGAATCCATGTGATTAATGGGCTCCTGCAGTTTGTCCAGTTTCACTTTTTTTTGGTTCTCTTGTCTCTCTGTCCAGTTTTCCCTCTAGGGATTCGTTTATATATTTCGTATGGGGTGGAGGGATGCTTGTTAGATTAATGTCTGAATTCTTAGTGCCATTTCATGGTTTATTGTCTGCATAGTGCATACAGTTTCAGGATTTCCACCATTTTTTGGTTTGTCTCATAGCCTTTGCAATTTTCTGTCTGCTATGTTCAGTTGCAAACCATGTTACCCACATTGACCCAAAATTGGTTGAATTGCAAACCATGTGACCCAGATTGACCCAAGAATACAATGCTTGAATTGTGGCCAAACCGAGAACATGTGGCCATGTTACCCAAAATACAGATGCACCTAGTTTTCCCAATGCCTTTATTCTTACGCTTGCTCACTACTAGATGAAATGTCAACCTACATTTTCCATTTCCGTCTCCATCTAGCTGACCCTCGTGTCGCCTCTGCTCTGCAGAGTAGAGCCGCAGCGACGCAGAGGACGACGCCCGGGAGAGGAGGGCCACGTCGCCTCGGCTCGACTGGTGGTGCTTGACCTCGGCCAGCAAACATAGGTGAGTCCCCACCCCTTCTATTCTTCCTCCTCTACAGTGCAGGCTAGGTCAAATGCAATGGGAAATAAGTATCAATCTTTCTCAACTTCAAAATTTGTTTGTGGCACCAAGGTTCAGCAGCACATCAAATCGAACATTTTTTAGCCTAGTTATTACTGTATGTACAGTGGCAAGATACATGCTCATTCTATTCTAGCAGCATGTTTTCTAAATCAAACAAATCTTATTTTTTCTTTCAAGATACATACATACATACATACATACATGCTCATGAGTGAGCAGCGAGGTCTTCAAGATACGAATTTTTAAATCATGAGCGAGCAGGGACTTTCTCAAGATGCTCATGTATATATCAAATCAAAGGTCCAGAATTTGGTGCACTGCAGTACTTGCTTTTCCACTGCACTCTCTATACACCTACTAGTAACATGTACCGATTTTACTCTTGTCGGTATTACAATCTCAAATGCAATATTACCCTCTGCAATTTCCAAATTTACACAGTACTAGTCTGTTAATACTTGTTTTGAGGGTACTTTTACTTCTTCTTTCCTGAGTTTTATTAGTGTACTTTTACTGTCCTCTATAGGTTTACACTATGTGTTTTTGTGCCACGTCGCACTTTGGGCATTAGAGGATCTTTTGATCGTGATAGTTTCTCCTGGAGACCATTTCTCTTTTGATAAAAAGAAATGCGGGTGGGTGGGCACGTGTCGATGATTCCATATAGCCCAGCAACCACACTATCTTATACCACTAGGGCAATATATCCATTCGAGGGGGCAGGAGAGGACGATATGTAGGCCCATCTCTGATATCCATTTCCACAATGCTTAGCTAGGGAATTTATTAGACATAAATATTAAATGTTGCAACATTTCAAACACACTGAAATATCTTTTTTGTATGCATGCAACATCATTCAAATATTTTTCCCATAGTTTGTCAAAAAAAAGGCTGCAAAAAATATCACTATATTTTTAAAAGACAAATGCAACAAGAAAAAAAGTCAAGACAACGTAAGATGACCAAGGCAACAAAAAAGTCAAAAACATCCCATGGTTTCCAGCAATTTAAAAGGAGTTCATTTGGTTCAGTTTCTATAGTGCAGTTAAGAGTATTAGTGCTTACTGTTATTGAATAAAAAAAGGAAAAGACAAGCAATGTGAAAGAATCAGATTACGTGTGGTAGAGAGAAGTTCCTTCATTTTTTTCTAAGTGCACTGCAGTACTTGTTCCTTTGTGCACCATAAGTAAAACTAGCTAATTTTATGAAAATGTATCATGTCACCGTCGTGACTCTCTCTTTTAAGTCCACATTCTGTTGGTGGCTCGGTTAACTCCTAGGGTTTTAGCAGTTATGTATAAAAACATTCTGATCCAGTATTGCTTGTATTGGTTTGTCCAAAATGTTGAATGATAATGCTTGGAGATGCATATATTGTTTCACCTCTTCACATTCCAATGTATATTCCATGTTGTGATGGAGGCCTTTTTTAGCCTTGTCCACACGAGAGGCCCTTGAGTTTGCTGGAATGTCGATTAACATACGTTCCAGCAAATTCGGGTACTCCATATGTCCTATTTTCAGCAAAGGTCATGCTGAAATTTTCCGTGAATTTTAGCATGACTTTGCTAAAAATAGGACATATGGGGTACTTGTGACTAATGGATGGGTCGGGGTACTTGTGACTAATGATGAAAGCTTAGGCTTTTAGGGTGCCTCGGCGTCGAAAAACCCTCAATGATAAAAGCTTAGCTTTTAGGATGCCTCGGTGTCGACAAACCCTAAATGATGAGACCATGATCTTGTTCCTTGACAATAACTAACTTTTTGACCAAACTTTGTTCCTATTTAGAGAGAAACATGGCCAACAACGATGAGGCCGGGGGTTCGGGCAGCAAAGCATTCTGGGAGCCGTCCCAGGAGATGGAGGAACAATCTCACTTGTATGAGGACGCCGCCTTCCCCACCGATCCTGAGACCACTGATGGTACCGCCGAGGATGACCCCACTGATGCCACCACTGATGGTGCCGCCGAGGATGCCACCACTGATGATGGCAGCGCACGCACAGATGGCAGCCAACCGAAGAGGCAACGGAAGGACCGGCGCCCGACCGTGCTCCGCACCCTCAAGGAGGAAGTTACTGAAGTGGACTCCGAAGGGAATCCAACGGCGCCCGAACGAATAGTCAAGGGGTACTCGCTTCAGCTCGGGTGCATTCTCCGGAGCACCGTCTCGATCAACACCGAGAACCCGAGGCATCTGACCGAGGGAATTTGCAACCTCCTCTTCACGAAGCTGCACGAGCGATACAAGTTCCCGCTGAATTTGAAAACACAAGCCTCAAAGGGAATAAAGTGAACAATGCTGCCCTCACGAAGATGAGCAAGGCCCTGTCTACTTGGAAAAGCAATGTGAAGAGAATGATCGAGAAAGGTGAGAGTTATGAGAAGATCAAGGAGAAAAATCCTTTGATCACCGAAGATGACTACAACGACTTCAAGATCAATTGCTCGAGCACCGCAAACTCCCAATCAAGTCGATTGGGGGAAAGAAATGCGGGAGCTGAACTTAGGGGAACACACACTCGGTCCCGACGGTTACAGAGTGGCGGAGCCTATATGGGACAAGGAGGAGGCGGACCGTGCCGAGCAAGGCCTACCGCCCCTCTTTGATAAATACGGTGACAAGCAGACCAGGAACTTTGTCAGGGCCCGGTACAAGAAGGACCCGAAAACAAAGGAGCTTACCACGAATCCGAAGACCAGGGCGCTTGTGCTTGTTCTGGTAAGGAATACACCCCCGCGTAATTAGGTCCATATGGTTGCATTCTAATTAATGAAGCCAAATTTCTAAATGGTTCACATTCCTTCCGCAGGCGATTGAATGCAGTAGCGCGGGGTCGACTAAGAGCAACCCTTGGGACACCACTCTAAATAGGGCGTTGAATGTAATGAAGAACAAGGATAAGCTTAGTAAGCCGACGTCAGCTGGTCGTGTGGCCGGCAAAGGCTTGTCGACAAAATGGTCGTGATACTATAACACTGGTGGGCGAAAGGAGAAAAAGACCAGCTCGGAAAGCCAGGCGCGCGAGGTTCAAGAAATCAAGGCATAGGTGGCGCGGATTCCGGAGAATGTCCAAGAGCAAGTGCAACAACAACTCGGAGCGAAGATCACCGCCATTGTGCCTACCTTGATCGAGGGGTTGAGTGCGTGGATTGCGGGCGGCCAACAGGGGCCGCCCCCGATTCCTAGCTTCACGGCCAGCAACTCGCTGAACGCGATGGCGGGGCCATTGGTGTCTCCGGCGGAGGCGGCATTGGTGTCTCCGATGCCGGCACGGGAGCTTAATGCACTGGTGTACGCCGCCGCCACCTCTGCGACAAGCGGCCCCTCCGTCAGCTACCGCCCGCCGTTGGCGGTGCCTCGACATTAGCCGAGCTCGACGCCATCATCACGGTAACTAATTAAGCCTCTCTCGCCGAGGACTTCATCTCCTTGCCTTTGACTGGGCATCCCCGACGCCCTACATGTTTTCGCAGGGCGCCGCCGGCGTTCCGTGCACTCTCACGCGCCGTGAACAACGAGTTGGTCGATGTCGCCAAGGGCAAAATCGTTCAACCGGGCAACCCCTTGTTCCACGGTACCCAGATGCCACCCAACTTGTTTAGGGTTCAACTGGTTCAGGTGCTGCCAGGCTGCGACGAGTTGTTACCTCCGATTCGACCCATCGGGGCCGACGATGATGACGTGATGACCCTCAGCGCCTGCCTGAGCTGGCCCCTGCTTTGGCGAAGAGCCAGATTCGTTTGGGGCGGGGACACCACCCCAAAGACAAAACCGCCCGGTCGTGCGGCGCCAAGTCGGCCCCATGGCAAGACCGCCGCCAGCGGTGCGGACATCCCTATGCCGCTGGATCCAAACATGCATATGGCACGGGATCGGAAACGACGACGACGACGATACATTTGTAGCGTCGATCAGTACTTTGCCGATCATGGGTACGGTGGCGACTTCATGGGGCCTCCTTCTGAAGAACCCAACCCAACAAAAGACGTGCGCGATCTGGCTGGTACCGCGGAGAAGCCAAATTGCAACAGGCGTCGTCTGCCGTTTAGCTCTCAGGAGGCGCCTCCAGCTACCGACTTCACCGAGCCTCAGATAGGCGAGGTGCGAAATATTATCAGCCCCAACACACTCAAGAAGGCGGTCTGTGAGCAGAACTCGGTCCCATTACAGGAGAAGAAAAGGCACGCAAAAAAAAGACTAACAAGGGTGCGGGCCAGCCGGCACCGAGTACGATCCGTGCTCAGGACGGGCCACCTTCACCTGAGGATATCTCGAGGAGGGTGCATGTGGCGGGTAGGGTGATGCTACCGACAAATATGCTCAATGCTGCAACCGGTGCTATGCGGAGTCTGCATGACAGTGTTCTTTCTTTGGAGAAGCGGCGTCTCAGAGAGAAGGATGTGGCATACCCGGTTTTTGCGGCCAAGGTGCCAGAGGGCAAGGGCTTTGTGGATAACTCCATCGGGCGTACGATCGTCCTGCGGTTTGATGACATCCACGCTATGTTGAACCTTCATCCGCTGCACTACACCTTCGTTCGGCTATTTTCGCTGAGTATGGAGATGCGGATCATTCGCGACAAGACCCCGGACATCCTGATAGTCGAACCCTTCTACATGCATGCCAAGATCTTGGGCAGTACTGGGACCGGCAAGTCGCGAAGTTCTTACCTCGAAGGCGTCATTCGGCAAACCAAGATAAGGATAACTTCCTCGTGCCTTACTTTCCCGAGTAAGTCCTCCCCTCAACCGCCCGTAACATATGAATTCTTAGATTTCGATCGTTTTCTTTTAACATTCCGTGTTTTCTACTGATGACACATTGCACGCTCAGCCTCCTAAGCCCCAAATATTCCATGGCCACGTATTTCGACCCGGACCGTCACCGAACGTAGACTACACAAATGTCAAGAAGGTTCTTGATGATGTTCTCCCAGCCACGCCCAATCTGGAGGCACCTTCACCAGGCCTATTCGTAAATGCACGGCAAGCACGTGTTCTCCCACTGTCTGACGTTACGCTCGTCAAGCATACCGCTGGCGGTCGGAAGGGTGCCTAATCGCCATCCATCACATGCGGCGATCGTGCGGGACCATCATCAACTTCTGCTACCGAGTAAACTCAAAGATTGGGCCGCGGCGTGTCGGCAATCCAGGACGCGGACATCAGACAAGAATTGTTTACGCATCGATCCGGAGTTTGCGGAAATCATCCATCAAGATGTCCTTACCTCGGGGCATTTCTACCTCAGAAATCAACTGTCCAACAGTGACATCGACACAATGCTACAAATGCATTGACAACGCCCGTTATTTCATGACTCCCACGGTGAGACGGCGGCTTCATCCACGCTCCGGTCCCTTGAGTCGAGTCAAAAGCAGTGATCTTGTGTCTAGTTCTGAAACATCGATTGGCTCATGTTGTAATTAAACTTTAATGAACTTGTAGTATGTCTCTTTGGTTTCGAGAGTCGTTCAACTTAGATGTAATCGATGCTATTAATGTCTTGCTTTTCTCTTCCGATCTTCTATTGCATACTTATATATTGCTTATGTATTGTCTGTGAATTGGTACTAACGTTTCGTTTGGCTAGTGCATAGCGATGCCGTCGTATGTCGTGTACAAGGGTAAGGTTCTCGGAGTCTCACGATTTGACCGGGAGGAGTGTCAGAGACAGGTTCACCGATTCAGCGGTAACAGTTACAAAGGGTACACCACTAGGGCCGAGGCCGAATCTAGATACGCCCGCTATCTAGCGGGAGAGGGGAGGGAGCGTTGGAATAACCGGATGAAGACGAGTTTCATCGTGATGATGCTCATCGTGATGACCGCTGCTCTCTTCTATGTGATGGTAGTTTAGATGATCGATATCTACTTGTAATGTGAAGACAAACTCGCTACTCGCGGTCTCGAGACTTGTAATATAATGTTCTATCTTTGTTCGGTCTTTTCAATTCGGAGACTAATATGATGAATTGTATTCGGAGACTAATATGATGAATTGTATTCAGAGACTAATCTTATATTGTATTCGATGAATCTGTTGTTGATGTGTGCTGTCTATATTTTGTCCAATTATACATTTTGTAACCTGTGCAAAAACAGAAAATTAAAAATAAAAAACCTAATATTCATACTAATGGCGCATCACATCACGATGCGCCATTAGTATGCCAAAGGATACTAATGGCGCATCATTAAACAAAGGCGCCATTAGTATGCGAAGTTACAAATGGCGCATCTTGTTGTTGTGCGCCATTAGTATGCCAAAGCACCTAGGTATACATGGCCCCACAGGAGGCATACTAATGGCGCACTGTTGTATATACTAATGGCGCATCTGAGGTCCGCCATTAGTATACCAGATACTAATGGCGCACCAGTGGTGCACCATTAGTAAAATATACTAATGGCGTGGCACTAATGGTGCACCACTAATGCGCCATTAGTGGCCAAATTAGATGCGCCATTAATAGGCCTTTTCCTAGTAGTGAGCACTGTTAGGTCATTGGAAAATGTTTCATTTCCTATTCTGAAACTTGCATTTGGTGCAATTGCTCCAAAATTCAATGATCCTCCTCCAACAACTTTTACTCTTTTTGTGGGTGTGTTCAAGAGGGAACAATTGACCTTAAGAGCAAATTTCGTGTCAATGAAAGTATTGGTACTTCCTGTCTCAATTAGTGCCACTCCTTGTTTGTTCCCAATCATGATCTGGTCAGCTAGTGTTCCCTCAGAAGTGTTGCCTGAATTTGCTTGTGCAGATATCTGCATGCATTTGTCAGAACTATCAAAAAATTGCCCTTCAGCAGCTAAAACTGCTAGTTGTGCTTCTTCCTCTTGGGAAATTTCTTCACTTTCATTTTCACTAGCAATAGCATGAATGCTTGAAGATTGCTTGCATTTGTGCCCTGGGACCCATGGTCCATTACCTCTCCAGCAAACACCAGGTTTTCTAGTTGCAGGTGCTGCTGGTGGAACTAGGATGTTTGTAGATGTAGTGGTAGGTGTTTTTCTATGAGTAGTATGGAATTGCAACTGCTTATCCTGTTGGGTGACATAAGCTTGGTACTTAGCTTGAATACCACTTTCAAAATCCTTAGCCATCCAGTAAGCTTGTGTGAGGATTTTGGGTCTCTGTGGTCTTAGGTTACATCTGATCGTTGGTTTCAGTCCATTGATGAAACTCACAACATAGTAGTGTTCTTGGAGGTAGGGGTGCTCATCTCTAACCACAACCATGATCTCTTAAAACTTATCAATGTAAGCTGCCACTGTCAATGTTCCTTGCTTGACATTGTGGAATTTTTTTAATGCGGACGATGCATCTCAAGTATGCTTCTAAACATTGATTAACCCTCTCTGTCTGTCCATCAGACTGGGGGTGGTGATCTGTGCTCATGTTTAGTTTGACTCCTAATGTTTTGAACAGTGACTGCCAGAAGTTGCTGGTGAATATTGTATCTCTGTCAGACACTATGTATACTGGCAGTCCATGCAGTTTGAAAACATTGTTGATGAATGCCTGTACAACAGTAGTGACAGTGAATGGGTGGGACAGAGCAATGAAGTGTGAATATTTGGTAAACCTGTCCACTACTACTAAGATCACATCTTTGCCTTGTGACTTGGGTAATCCTTCCACAAAATCCATGGAGATGTGCCTCCAAGCCATATCAGGAATTGGCAGAGGGTCTAATAAACCCAGGGTAGTGGCAGTGTTCCCCTTTAGCTCTCTGGCAGACAGGGCACTGCTTAATGAATTCTTCTACTGAATTTTTCATATTAGGCCAGTAGAAAATTCTTTTGATTCTATGATAAGTGGATCTAATCCCAGAGAGGCCACCCATTGGAGAAGAGTGAAAGGTTTCAAGCAGGTGCTTTTGGAAACTCTGGTTTGCTCCAATGTAAATTCTGCTTTTATATCTGATGACTCCTGAATGATAGGAGTAGTGAGGAAGTTCAGCTGAGCCAGCAGTGAGTTGTGCTATCAAGTTCTTGCATTTTTCATCAGATACATAGGAATCCTCTATTTGTTCAGTCCAACTTGGTACTGCTATAGCAATAGCTAGTAAGTGTGGTTGTCTAGAGAGAGCATCAGCAGCTTTGTTTTCCTTGCCCTTTTTGTATTCAATAGTGTATGTGAATTCCAGCAACTTGAGCATGAGTTTATGCTGCACTCCTTCAGAAATTCTTTGCTCTGTGATAAACTTAAGGCTCTGGTGATCAGTTTTAATGATCAGAGAGGATCCTAGGAAATAGTGTATCCATTTTCTGAGGGATTCCAGTATTGCAATTGCTTCTTTTTCATAAGTTGAGAGGGCAGCAGCTTTGGGGCCCAAGGATTTGCTGTAAGAAGCCAGAGGTCTGTGTTGCTGCATGAGTACTGCTCCAATATCAGTGCCTGAAGCATCACATTCTAGTTCAAATGGGATGGAAAAATTAGGAAGAGCCAGTACTGGTGCAGTAGTGAGGCTGTTCTTGAGTTGTTCAAAAGCCAAGGTCTGTTGCTCAGTCCAGAGGAAGGAGTCTTTCTTTAACAGATTATGGAGTGGCCTGCAAATCAACCCATAATCTTTGATGAATCTTCTATAATAACCAGCCAATCCCAAGAAACTTCTCAATTCAGTGATGTTAGTTGGTACTGGCCATTGCTTGACATCTGATATTTTTGTAGGGTCAGTTGCTACTCCCTGAGCAGACCGTATGTGGCCCAAATATTCTACAAAAGATGTTGCAAATGTGCATTTGGAGTAGTTCAGAAAAAGGTTGTTTTTTTTTGAATATTTCCATGACCAGTGCTAAATGCTCCGTGTGTTCCTCCGTGTTTCTGCTGAAAACTAAGATATCATCAAAAAATACAAGAACAAATTTCCTAAGATACGGAGCAAAGAGCTTGTTCATGAGGGCTTGGAAGGTAGCTGGGGCATTGGTCAATCTAAAGGGCATGACCGGAAACTCATAATGTCCTAAATATGTTCTGAAAGAAGTTTTATGCACATCCTCTAGTTTCATCCTGATCTGATGATAGCCTGATTTCAGATCCAGTTTGCTGAAAACAGCTGCTCCATGTAGTTCATCCAGTAAATCCTCTATCACTGGTATGGGAATTTTTTTTGATTGTTTGGGCATTTAGCTTCCTATAATCAATGCAAAGTCTCCAAGTGCCTCCCTTCTTTCTCACTAGGATTGCTGGTGAAGCATAGGGGCTCATACTATACTGAATTATGTGTCTGTTCAACAAGAGTTTAATTTGCTGTTCCATTTCATTTTTCTGCAAATGAGGAACTCTGTAGGGTTTGACATTAGGAGGAGTGGAATTTTCTTTGAGGGGAATAGTGTGATCACATTCTCTTGAAGGTGGCAGTTCAGTTGGTTCACTAAACAACTCCTTGTAGTTATTTAAAATTGGTAAAACTTCAGCTGCAGGTTTAAGAGGTTCTTGTACTACATGCTCCAGGGAAGGGTGGATGTGTGTCATATAATGCAAGCTCATAGTGAAACCCACAGCTCCTTAAGAACACAACTTGTCCAGCTTTTCAGCGGATATCAGTTCAGGAGTTTCACTGGCAGTGCAGTCTACAAATGTGACCAACTTGGCTTTGTCCTTATTGAGAGTGACAGTTCTTGCTTCAAAATCCAGAGATATGGGGTTGTGCTTTTTGAGCATATCACAACCCAGGACTACATCATATCGTTGCAGATCAAGCACTGTTAGGTCATTGGAAAATGTTTCATTTCCTATTCTGAAACTTGCATTTGGTGCAATTGCTCCAGAATTCAATGATCCTCCTCCAGCAACTTTTACTCTTTTTGTGGGTGTGTTCAAGAGGGAACAATTGACCTTAAGAGCAAATTTCATGTCAATAAAAGTATTGGTACTTCCTGTGTCAATTAGTGCCACTCTTTGTTTGTTCCCAATCATGATCTGGTCAGCTAGTGTTCCCTCAGAAGTGTTGCCTGAAACTGCTTGTGCAGATATCTGCATGCATTTGTCAGAACTATCAAAAAATTGCCCTTCAGCAACTAAAACTGCTAGTTGTGCTTCTTCCTCTTGGGAAATTTCTTCACTTTCATTTTCACTAGCAATAGCATGAATGCTTGGAGATTGCTTGCATTTGTGCCCTGGGACCCATGGTCCATTACATCTCCAGCAAACACCAGGTTTTCTAGTTGCAGGTGCTGCTGGTGGAACTAGGATGTTTGTAGATGTAGTAGTAGGTGTTTTGCTATGAGTAGTATGGAATTGCAACTGCTTATCCTGTTGGGTGACATAAGCTTGGTACTGAGCTTGAATACCACTTTCAAAATCCTTAGCCATCCAGTAAGATTGTGTGAGGATTTTGGGTCTCTGTGGTCTTAGGTTACATATGATCGTTGGTTTCAGTCCATTGATGAAACTCACAACATAGTAGTGTTCTTGGAGGTAGGGGTGCTCGTCTCTAACCACAGCCATGATCTCTTAAAACTTATCAATGTAAGTTGCCACTGTCAATGTTCCTTGCTTGATAATGTGGAATTTTTTAATGCGGATGATGCATCTCAAGTATGCTTCCAAACATTGATTAACCCTCTCTGTCTGTCCATCAGACTGGGGGTGGTGATCTGTGCTCATGTTTAGTTTGACTCCTAATGTTTTGAACAGTGACTGCTAGAAGTTGCTGGTGAATATTGTATCTCTATCAGACACTATGGATACTGGCAGTCCATGCAGTTTGAAAACATTGTTGATGAATGCCTGTAGAACAGTAGTGACAGTGAATGGGTGGGACAGAGCAATGAAGTGTGAATATTTGGTAAACCTGTCCACTACTACTAAGATCACATCTTTGCCTTGTGACTTGGGTAATCCTTCCACAAAATCCATGGAGATGTGCCTCCAAGCCATATCAGGAATTGGCAGAGGGTCTAATAACCCAGGGTAGTGGCAGTGTTTCCCTTTAGCTCTCTGGCAGACAGGGCACTGCTTAATGAATTCTTCTACTGAATTTTTCATATTAGGCCAGTAGAAAATTCTTTTGATTCTATGATAAGTGGCTCTAATCCCAGAGTGGCCACCCATTGGAGAAGAGTGAAAGGTTTCAAGCAGGTGCTTTTGGAAACTCTGGTTTGCTCCAATGTAAATTCTGCTTTTATATGTGATGACTCCTGAATGATAGGAGTAGTGAGGAAGTTCAGCTGAGCCAGTAGTGAGTTGTGCTATCAGGTTCTTGCATTTTTCATCAGATACATAGGAATCCTCTATTTGTTCAGTCCAACTTGGTACTTCTATAGAAATAGCTAGTAAGTGTGGTTGTCTAGAAAGAGCATCATCAGCTTTGTTTTCCTTGCCCTTTTTGTATTCAATAGTGTATGTGAATTCCAGCAACTTTAGCATGAGTTTACGATGCACTCCTTCAGAAATTCTTTGCTCTGTGATAAACTTAAGGCTCTGGTGATCAGTTTTAATGATCAGAGAGGATCCTAGGAAATAGTGTCTCCATTTTCTGAGGGATTCCAGTATTGCAATTGCTTCTTTTTCATAAGTTGAGAGGGCAGCAGCTTTGGGGCCCAAGGATTTGCTGTAAGAAGCCAGAGGTCTGTGTTGCCACATGAGTACTGCTCCAATATCGGTGCCTGAAGCATCACATTCTAGTTCAAATGGGATGGAAAAATTAGGAAGAGCCAGTACTGGTGCAGTAGTGAGGCTGTTCTTGAGTTGTTCAAAAGCCAAGATGCATTGCTCAGTCCGGAGGAAGGAGTCTTTCTTTAACAGATTATGGAGTGGCCTGCAAATCAACCCATAATCTTTGATGAATCTTCTATAATAACCAGCCAATCCCAAGAAACTTCTCAATTCAAGTGATGTTAGTTGGTACTGGCCATTGCTTGACATCTGATATTTTTGTAGGGTCAGTTGCTACTCCCTGAGCAGACCGTATGTGGCCCAAATATTCTACAAAAGATGTTGCAAATGTGCATTTGGAGTAGTTCAGAAAAAGGTTGTTTTTTTTTTGAATATTTCCATGACCAGTGCTAAATGCTCCGTGTGTTCCTCCGTGTTTCTGCTGAAAACTAAGATATCATCAAAAAATACCAGAACAAATTTCCTATGATATGGAGCAAAGAGCTTGTTCATGAGGGCTTGGAAGGTAGCTGGGGCATTGGTCAATCTAAAGGGCATGGCCGGAAACTCATAATGTCCTAAATATGTTCTGAAAGAAGTTTTATGCACATCCTCTAGTTTCATCCCGATCTGATGATAGCCTGATTTCAGATCCGGTTCTTTAAAACAAATGCTCCATGTAGTTCATCCAGTAAATCCTCTATCACTGGTATGGGAATTTTTTTTGATTGTTTGGGCATTTAGCTTCCTATAATCAATGCAAAGTCTCCAAGTGCCTCCCTTCTTTCTCACTAGGATTGCTGGTGAAGCATAGGGGCTCATACTATACTGAATTATGTGTCTGTTCAACAAGAGTTTAATTTGCTGTTCCATTTCATTTTTCTGCAAATGAGGAACTCTGTAGGGTTTGACATTAGGAGGAGTGGAATTTTCTTTGAGGGGAATAGTGTGATCACATTCTCTTGAAGGTGGCAGTTCAGTTGGTTCACTAAACAACTCCTTGTATTTGTTTAAAACTGGTAAAACTTCAGCTGCAGGTTTAAGAGGTTCTTGTACTACATGCTCCAGGGAAGGGTGGATGTGTGTCATATAATGCAAGCTCATAGTGAAACCCACAGCTCCTTGAGAACACAACTTGTCCAGCTTTTCAGCAGATATCAGTTTAGGAGTATCACTGGCAGTGCAGTCTACAATTGTGACCAGCTTGGTTTTGTCCTTATTGAGAGTGACAGTTCTTGCTTCAAAATCCAGAGATATGGGGTTGTGCTTTTTGAGCATATCACAACCCAGGACTACATCATATCGTTGCAGATCAAGCCTTTATTAGGTCATTGGAAAATGTTTCATTTCCTATTCTGAAACTTGCATTTGGTGCAATTGCTCCAGAATTCAATGATCCTCCTCCAGCAACTTTTACTCTTTTTGTGGGTGTGTTCAAGAGGGAACAATTGACCTTAAGAGCAAATTTCATGTCAATGAAAGTATTGGTACTTCCTGTGTCAATTAGTGCCACTCCTTGTTTGTTCCCAATCATGATCTGGTCAGCTAGTGTTCCCTCAGAAGTGTTGCCTGAAACTGCTTGTGCAGATATCTGCATGCATTTGTCAGAACTATCAAAAAATTGCCCTTCAGCAGCTAAAACTGCTAGTTGTGCTTCTTCCTCTTGGGACATTTCTTCACTTTCATTTTCACTAGCAATAGCATGAATGCTTGGAGATTGCTTGCATTTGTGCCCTGGGACCCATGGTCCATTACATCTCCAGCAAACACCAGGTTTTCTAGTTGCAGGTGCTGCTGGTGGAACTAGGATGTTTGTAGCTGTAGTAGTAGGTGTTTTGCTCTGAGTAGTACGGAATTGCAATTGCTTATCCTGTTGGGTGACATAAGCTTGGTACTTAGCTTGAATACCACTTTCAAAATCCGTAGCCATCCAGTAAGCTTGTGTGAGGATTTTGGGTCTCTGTGGTCTTAGGTTACATCTGATCGTTGGTTTCAGTCCATTGATGAAACTCACAACATAGTAGTGTTCTTGGAGGTAGGGATGCTCATATCTAACCACAGCCATGATCTCTTTAAACTTATCAATGTAAGCTGCCACTGTCAATGTTCCTTGCTTGACATTGTGGAATTTTTTTTAATATCTCATAGATACTAGAATTTGCAAAGCGATCACATATCATCCTGCAGAAATCTTTCCAGGGTATAGCACAATTCTCTAACTGTGCACTTCTGACCCAGTTGTCAGCTCGCCCAATGAAATAGGTGAGGGACAAGTCAACCTTGCATTCGTCAGGGACTTGAGCCAGTTGGAAATACTTATTTACTTGTCTGATCCAGCCCAGAGGATTGTCACCAGTGAAACAGGGGAAATCAATCTTAGGGCCTTTGGAGATGTTTTTGAGAAACTGAGTTGCACGTTCAGATCTGTGCTGCTCACTTGTGGTCAGATGAGTTTCTGTCGCTTTTGACTGTTGCTCTGCTTGTTTCAGATGTGTTTGTACGAGTACTTCCACCTGTTTTTGCAAATCTTGCACTGTGAGCTGTTGGTTGGGAGCAGAGTCTTGTTGCACTGCTGTGTTGCACGACGACGAGGGTGAATCAGGGTTGGGAGGGCGGGTATTTTCACCTTGCATTTGCCTCAGGAGAGCAAAAATCTCGGTCTGAACCTTGGAATTGTTCTCGACCAGTGTTTGCACCTTGCCGATCTGGGTTTCCAAGGCTTCTACCTTGCACATGCGGGAGTTAATTTCTTCCACTTGACCTTGGATCTGACCTTGCTTGTGCGTCATCGTCGTAACTTCAGCACGAAGAACATCTAGTTCTTCTGAGATCTCCTCCATGTGCTTGGTGCGCGACGGCATGGTGAAGTCACTCGTATCTCCAGAATTTTACCACGGGAAGTACCCGGAACCCTTGCCAGAGATCACCCCGATCGGTTGCCAACAGTGGGATTTTACCAAGCCGAAACCCAACCACTGCAGCCTCGATCTGAATTTCGCCAAGATTCGACTGGCTTCTGGTACCAATCACTAGTGCAGAACCAGGCAATAGCACCGGTTCGTAAGGCCCTTTAGTGCCGGTTCCACAACCGGCACTAAAGTGTGGTCACTAAAGGCCCCCCCCCCTTTAGTATCGGTTCAGCACGAACCGGTGCTAAAGGCCAACCACGTGTACGAGGCAGCTCCGGGGCGGAGCCCTTTAGTACCGGTTGGTAACACCAATCGGTACTAAATGTTTGTGGGTTTTGTTTTATTTTTATTTTTCAATTAAATTTGTGTTATCAATTTAATTTAGGATTGTTTTACGTTATAGTGAGTTGTAGTGGTCATCATCATCATCATCGCATATTAATAAATAAATAAACTTTAGCTAGCTACAAATCATCATAGTCGTCATTATAGTTACCACTACTATTTAATCATCATAGTCATTACCGCTAGCTATCTAATCACCAACATAATCATCGAGTTCACTTTGTAAGAGAAGCAAAGATATCATCGAGTTCAACATAATCATCACCAACATCAAGTTCAGGACAATCTGGACATACATGAGAGAGGACAAGTACTAATTAATTAATTAAGATCGAGCATGAACTAGCTACTCCTGTTGCTCCCTCTCAGGTAGAATAGCATAGAACATGTATAGCTCTCCATCTTCATCATACTGGAGCATGCAGATGAATCTGTCTCCTAATCTTGGGTTGCGCTTCTCCTTGCTGCCCCTAGTACTTCTCTGCGATCGTTTACAATTTTGCTCCAATCTTTCACTATTAAGCATTCTTCGCTTTCAGAAATCCTGAATGCACTCATGTGTAATGTAGGAAATCTTGGTCGTAAGCTAACCATTGACATGCGACCTTTTGTCTCGATCCTTTGAGGCACAACTGTCATCGGAAGTCCCTGTTGATGAAAGAACATCGTATAGTAATTAATATACTAAGCAATGAAAGTTTAGCTTCAAAAATAATGTATGCAAAGATGCACTAATTAAGGACAAATAGTTAAAATCTTACCATCTTTCGATTATAGATGTGACCGTAGTTCAATACGATCACCATTGGTCGCACGTTTTGAGTACTAACATTTCTAAGTTCAGGAATTTTTTTTGTCTTGACAGTATTAAGATCCTCAAGCCATGAAACATAATGACTTATCTCCTCGCAGTTTAGTTGAGCCTCGGGGCAGTAGTAGGTCCTGTCTACCAGGCGCCGGACATGTTTGCTTGAACCGAAATAAGCTGACAATACAAATTAGTTGTCAACTATTTTTGAATAAACTGTATCAAAGACATAAACATATGCATGCATGGTTGAGAAAAACTCACATAATGGTAGAACTGGAGGCGTTTGCACATCAACCCAGATGTCTATATTACCTTCAATATCATCTTCGGACGAATATCAAAGGTGATAACCATATCAGGCTCAAATGCATAAGCCTTGCATAGTGCTTGCCAAGTTTTGCATTCAAAATGGATGTATGTGTCTCCATTATATAATTTGACGTTGAAAGTATACCCATGCTCCGTCTTCAAGTAAACTCTCTTTACCTCCATATCATCTATAGCACTAAAACCTATCTTATCCAAGACAAAAATTCTTGCATGGCAGGGGATGCGCTAATAGAATAGTGAAAATTTAAAATTATAAGTTGAAGCAAATGAAGCATAAGTCATGCTTTAAAATTATAAGTTGAAGCAAATGAAGCATATGTTTTGCATTCAAATAATAATTGTCGTTGTGACTTACTGTATCCACTTCGAATGTCTCATTCAGCTTGATGCTGAAGCGCCTACCATCAACAAGGAAATTTCTGTCGCACAGGCGCTGGTCTTCACAGTGTTCGCACATAATGAAATCTTTTTAAATGAGATGACATTTCCTATATGTTCATATAGGTGAAACATTAAACACTTATTACTATCTAACATTAATTAATATCTAGCCAATTGAAATATATATCTAACTATATTCATCTCTAACAATTGACATTACTATTAATTATTCAACTAGTTCAAATCTCATATACCTAAATAAACTAGTTCGACAATTTTCTTACTAAAAATAAACTAGTTATATTCATTATTCAACTAGTTCAAATCTCAAATACCTAAATAAACTAGTTCGACAATTTTCTTACTAAAAATAAACTAGTTCTATTAATTATCCAACTAGTTCAAATCTCATATACCTAAATAAACTAGTTCGACAATTTTCTTACTAAAAATAAACTAGTTATATTAATTGTTCAACTAGTTCAAATCTCAAATACCTAAATAAACTAGTTCGACAATTTTCTTACTAAAAATAAACAAGTTATATTAATTATTCAACTAGTTCAAATCTCATATATATACCTAAATAAACTAGTTCGACAATTTTCTTACTAAAAATAAACCAGTTATATTAATTATTCAACTAGTTCAAATCTCACACACCTAGCTAATTAATATCTAATTAAATTTTCTAAAAAACAGAAAACAAAAAATAAGTAAAAAAATGTGTGTGTGTGTATGTGTGTAGTGTGTATATGTGTGTATATATATGTGTGTATATATATGTGTGTATATGTGTATATGTGTGTACGCCGTCGCTACCTTGTCTGTCTGGGCGCTTGTGTCTGATCTTGGCAGCGTGTCTGGTAGGCGGCGGCGTCTGGGGCGCCAGCGTCTGAAAGCGGGCGGGGCATCTGAGACGATGGCAGCGGCAACGAGCAACCAGCGGCGTTAAAGCGGCGGCAACGAGAGCAACGGCGGCGGCGGGACATCGGCAACGATGACGGACGAAGGCGGCAAGCGGCGGCGACGGATCGGCGGCAGCAGCGGCGATGTCGCGAGAGGTTGGAGACGAAGGGAGATGTAACTGAAATTTTCGTAAGTGCTATATATATATATAGGATGGGTCTTTAGTACCGGTTGGAGCCACCAACCGGTACTAAAGGCCAACTCTTGGCCTGGCCAAAGTTGGCCTTTAGTACCGGTTGGAGCACCGGTTGGAGTCACCAACCGGTACTAAAGGCCTCGCGCTGCCACCCCAAAGTTTAGTCCCACCTCGCCGGGCGAAGGGCAGCCGCACTGGTTTATAAACCCAGCCGCGGCTACCTCTTTGAACTCCTCTATATAGCAGGCTTGTGGGCCTAAATTCTACGCTGCCTGTGAGTCTGCTGGGCCTTTAAGGCCTGTAATTGCACGCCTTGGCCTAGCAGGCCACAGGCAGCGCCCCAATTTTTTATAGTTTTTCTTTTCTGCTTTATTTTCTTCTATTTATTTCTGCGTAGTTTTTGTATAGTTTTTTCTTTTCTGTTATATTTATTTTCTTCTATTTATTTGTGAGTAGTTTTTCATCTAGTTTGCGAAATCCAACATTTTGTAGTGATTTTCAATTTCACGGTCATTTTATATAGTTTTTTTCTTTTCAGCTATAGTTTTTTTCTGCTATTTTTCTTTTCTGCTATTTTTCTTTTCTGCAAAACTTGATGGTCAATGTCTGGAGTTATAACCAAAGTTAAAAAAAAATGCCGACGTGCAATTAGTTTTTGCCATAACAGAAGAAGTCCGGAGTTGTAATAAGTTATTAAAAATAAAAAAGAGGTGCAATGCTCGTTAATTTGCTTCAAGCCTTTCGGAATAGTGTAAACTGCACTGCGCATAGCTCCGTGCAGTCTACCATATTCCTGAAGGCTTGAAGCTAAGCAACGTGAGCATTGAGCCTCTTCTTCATCGTCTCTGCACTCAGGGCTTATAAACCGCTCCTAGTCCCTTTCTCTTCGCGAGGTGGGACTAAAAAACAGCTTAATAAGAAACTGTAGTACTGGTTCATCCATGAACCAGTACTAAAGGTGCTCGTGGGGGCCCAGCCTTACCTGACACAACCTCATTAGTACCAGTTCGTGGCACGAACCGGTGCTAAAGGTTCGCCACGAACCGGTACTAAACAGCTCCTCCCGCCTAGCAGTTGGAACCGGTACTTAAGAGCTCCTCCCGCCTAGCAGTTGAATGGTGCATACTGAATGCACAAAAAGTCTGGAGTTGTAATAAGTTTAAAAAGTGAAATGCTTTTGTAACAGATGAGTTTAATTTCGTCATAAACCCGAATACTTCGAAAGAGATTGTCCAGTTTGTAAACGAAGTGCATCCAGTTTTTGCCGTAACCCTCTCTACTTTTATGAACATGATATGTGGGTGAAATGATGATACCATGACACGTTTCAACTTTTTCAGAGTTCATTTGTAGTGCTTTTCAATTTCCAGGTCATTTAGTTCTCAAAACAAATCATTAAATGCATGAAAAATAGCAAATGAAGGCATAAGCGGTTGAAAGTTGATGGCGTCGCTTTGAATGGTGCATCTTGAGCATAAAAAATATAAGAGCATTTAGATCATGATCTTATATTTCTTTACAGTCTAAATTGTCAATATGATCTTATAACATCAAAAATACTTTGATCATCAATGATCTTTGTGTGTACAATTTGAATTGTCAATATGAGTCATCATCGATTTATAAAACGAAGAAGACTAATATTGAGACCTCAAATTCCAAACAAAGAGTTAAATGAAGACAAATTGCTTGTGATAGTTTGAGAAATAACATATTTAAGGTGGTAAAAGGCTTGTTAGGGAGGCGAGGTGGGACTAAAAGAGCTTGCCATAACCTCATTAGTACCGGTTCGGTAGTACGAACCGGCACTAAATGGTGATGGTGGGGCCATAGCGACCGCAGTCGACAGCCTCTTTAGTACCGGTTCGTGGCATGAACCGGTACTAAAGGTTCGCCACGAACCGGTGCTATTGATCGTCGCCACGAACCGGCACTAGTGTACACATTAGTGCCGGCTGAAATTCAAACCGGCACTATTGTGCTTCACATTTGACCCTTTTTCTACTAGTGAATTGCCAGGCTGTTAAACTCTCTGAACACGATAATTACTCAAACTTGCCCCGATTGTATTGATGCAGCGAATAATCTCTTGCAATTCGGGGTACAAGTCGAGGATCGACCGAATTCTACCAAGTATATCTAGGGTTCTACGATAGTTCTAGCAATTACAACTTGGAGAAAGGGGAAAGATGCTAGGGATCCCGATCCGTTGAGGCTTAATAGCTGGCGAGGAGGTGGTTGTGCACGTGAGCGCTGTAGCTGTCATGGCGTAACGGCAACGGCTGGAAAAGGAACAACGTTCTATGACTGGTGCCAGCCGTTGATCTTCAGGCGATCATTTCATCATAGCCGTCCATTTCCCAGGTGCATAGCTCTTCATCAGTGTCTCTTTCTTCAGGCTGGGTGTCGATATCTTCAGTTAAGTGCTGTTGATCGTCAGGGTCCTGACAAAATCTGATTCCATTTTCGTCATAAAAAGAAAAAAAGAAAATCTCCTCTGCTTTTATTTCTTGTGCGCCGCTGACGACGTGGCACAAGATGTTTCGTTCATAATAGGAAGGTTTCATTCATGGTATCACACTCCACAAGGGAAAACGATTGTTGGTTGAACCCGCCGCTCGTCTAGAAGCTCGGCCGCTGCCGATCGTCTTGAAGCCATAGCCGGTTGGTCGCCTCTGCGTTGGTCGATTGTCTTGATCCACAGCCGCCATCTTCCGAAGAAAGTCTCTAAGAGCAAGACCAGTTTTATTTGGGGTGCGGAAAAAGCCGTCCGGGAACTTGGGCGTGGAGTTCCAGTGCGATGACTGTCGCTACAAGATCGGCACGTTAGACTTCGTCGACATGGCTGTGCGTGCATACGACATTGCCGCGTGGCATTTTGGTTGGCCGTGGCACGAGATTAACTTTCCAGATATCGAAACTTAGGTAGACACAGAGTTAATTGGGCCGAAGAATCTTAACACTCGGCGGATGGATGAGAAGGAGGAGGAGAAGAAGAAGAAGAAGTCGGCAATTCTCGTTGCTCCCGGGATAGTGACGACACAGCGATTTCGAGATTCGCGTGGGAGCATCTGGAGTATGTCCAGGCCGAGCGTGAGTTCTTCCAAAAACGCAAGGCCGAGCAGAAGAAGAAGGCGATGAAGGCGGAGGAGGCTAGCCCCACAACAGTTATCCCCGTCGAGTCTGACTCGTCAGACTGGATGACTCGGAGGAGGACGATGATGAGTGCGACGACCCTGGCAAGGACTAGTTCCGGGAGCAGTTCAAGATCGACGATGCGTAGTTTTATGTTCTATGTAGTTGAAGTAGACTCGAGGTAGTAGTAGTTTTAGTTTGATGGAGATACTTTGAACTATGTTTAATTATGTTTTAAGAACTATATTTGCTTCAAATGAACTTGCTATGTTATAAATGATATAGTTGTTGAACTAGCTTTACATCATCTATTATACATCATCGTGTTTTGGAGCACTAGTTTTATATCACCAATTATACATTATCTGTTTGAGTTGGAATTTTTTGCTGATGTAAAAAGACATTTATTTGTGATGTAAATTATACATTTTCACTTTTACATATTCAATTATACATCATTTATTGGAGATGCTCTTACATGTTACCGTGCAAACTGCAACCCCGGCCGCATCCTCCTCCTCCTAAACAAAGCTAGGGTTCGTGTCTCTCATCGTCGCCGCAGCAGGTCCGCCTCGTCTCCAGTGGGCCAGGGCCATGGGGGTGCGGTGGATCCTGGCAAGGGCCGACGCGACAGCTTCGTTGTTAGTCGTTTTTTTTGCATTTTGTTAGGGTTTGTGTCCTGCTCAGGAAGACGAAATGGCGACGGCTCCCTGAAGATGAAACAAATGTCTCCCCGCCTAGCCCCCTGTTCCGGTGGTGCGTCTAGCATCATTGGTGGGCTCGTGGGGGTGTGTCTCCGATGGATCTATCATCGGTGGATTTGCTCAGATCTGGTTGTTGTTCGTCTATATTCGTGTGTTTTCGGGTTGGATCCTTTCGATCTACGTTATTCTTCATCGACAGCGGTTGCTATTCTGGTGCGCTGGTCCTATGGGTCTTAGCACGACTTCCCGACTGTCTACTACAGCAAATTGTGCCCGACTTCAGCGAAGGGAGGGGCGATGATGGTGGCGCGCCTTCGGCTCGCTTCAGTGATTGTAGTCGTTAGGTGATCTACGGGTTTGGATGTAATCTTTTATTTTTATGATATTCATTGTACTGCCATGATTGAAGATGAAAATAGAATGGGAATTTTTTCAAAAAAAAAAAAAATCTCCTGCCCTGTCCTGGTCGGCTCAAACCCGACGCGTGGCCTTTCTGATCCGTGGTTCAGGACTTGCCTTTTCTGCTGAGCCAAGAACAGGTTGGGCGGAGACGGCGCTTGGGGTTGAGTGGGTAAGATTTGCCTTAACAGAGACTGACGACACTAATCCATGCTCGGTTCACTTTGAACCCCACCGGATCCTGCCGTGGTGCTGCATCTTCCTCGACTCAACTCGGACGGTAAAAAAAAATACTTGCTGGGCGTGCGGCTGCCGCTTGAATCGCCAAAGCAGTTGAGATGGAGTACGGCAGGCTCGAGTTCCTTCTTGACGCCGTCGACCGGTGAGCGCTCGAATCTACTACAGTACAAGCGTGCTAGGTTTTCCAGATTTTTCTTAAGTGCCGCGGCTCGCGGGGTAAAGGGCCGGGCTGACAGGCTAATTTTGCTTCCGCCATTGCCGGGGGATCAACAGGTTCCCGCTGCGTGAGGAGTTGGCGGACAACATACAACACTCAGATCCTCTGCCGCTCGCTGTCGCAGCCCGAGCAAGTGAATCCGGGCGACGATGATGGCCCTGATGTCGCGTCCGGGTGCGGGCAGCGGGCTGGCGGTGCCCCAAAGTGCGGCGACCGGCGGCGGCGACAAACATCGCCCGCTGCTTCTGCGCAGTCTACTGACAGAGTTAACCCGCAAGCCCCTGGCTGGACCAAGAGGTATTTAAAAAAAAAAATAGTCCCGTTACTGTACCATGTTTGTTAAGCCTGCATATGTAATTTCACCTACGTGTTCGGCTTGTTCTTTTGGAATTTTTTCCTGTGATTTAAAACAAGTTAGCTGAAAAAACTGAGGCCTGGCATTGGCATACACAACGTTATTATTTGTTACACCATGATTTACTGTCGAAACAATGACCTGACAAAGAAACTGTCTAGTGACAAGCCAATATCCCCCTGAAAATGCAGGTTACGCCTGGGTAGTGCCGCTCCAGACAGGACACCATGCCCTTCTCGAATGAGTGCATTGGAGCAGACGATCCGGAAATATGCCGAAGAGCCTACAAAGAGTGTGATCAGACCAGAGCTTGGGCTGACTTTTGATTCTCTTGGTGAGGCATATGACTTCTACAATTTGTATTCGTGGGAGATTGGGTTTGGAATTCGGTACGGCAAAAGCAGGATAAATGCAGAAAGGTCTAAATCAATGCAAGAGATAGTTTGTGGCTGCTTGGTGCGTTCCAGTATCTGACCGAGTCTCACTTTTATTCATTTATGTCCAAAGACCAAGAAAGGACCCCCTGTTTTTAGTTGTCTTGTGACGTAGAGAATTGATTTTTTGTTGGTCCACTTTGTGTGCAGGGGAAGCCTGCGGCTGAGAACAGCAGATCGTGCAGATGCGAGTGCCCCGCATTAGTACGTCTTTTGCGAGCATCGGACAACAGTTAGTATATCACGGAACACCGTGAGGGGCACAACCATTCCATGTCACTTGCACTGGGAGAAAAGGTTCACTGGCCGTCACACAAACATATCGATGTTTACACTAAAGATTTGATCAAGCAGCTTAGGGAGAACAATGTAAACCTTGGGAAGGTCTATAACATCATAGGGAGTTTTTTTGGGTCTATGGATACAGTGCCGTTCACAAAGAGGACACTGAGGAACATATGTGGTAATATAAATCGTGAGCAAGCTGATGACGATGTGAGAAAAACCTTAGAGGTTTTTGCAGACATAGTGGCTGGTGACCCAGGGTTCACATACCGGGTGCTAGCCGACAGTGACAGCAGGGTGAAGAACCTGATGTGGACAGGCGGAAGAAGCCGAATGCAATATCAGTTCTTTGGCGATGTGATAACATTCGACACTACATACAGAACGAACTTATATGACATGCCGTTTGGTCTCTTCATAGGGGTCAACAATCATTTTCAAAGCATTATCCTGGCAGGGGTGCTGATGAGAGATGAGCAAGTTGAAAGTTTTGAGTGGGTTTTTGCTGAGTTCGTAAGGATGATGGGAGGGCCTGCACCAAGGACAATCCTAACAGGTTGAATGCAAAACTCCATCAACTGTTAATCAAAGATGCAGTCTGTATGTTACTCCCTCCGTTCTTGAATATAAGTCTTTTTAGAGATTCCAATAGGGACTACATATGGAGGAAAATGAGTGAATCTACACTCTTAAAACTTCTATATACATCCGTATGTAGTTTGTCAAGAAATCTAAAAAGACTTATATTTAGGAACGGAGGGAGTAGTTAACTATTCATAGAGATTTGAGTTCAGTTTTAACTAATCTGAACTTTGCGTTTGTTGACAGATCAAAACAAAGCTATGGAAGTGGCCATCAATAAGGTGTACCCAGGTTGTGTGCATAGATGGTGCAAATGGCACATTCTGAAGAAAGCAAAAGAAAGCTTGGGACCACTATACACGAAGAAAAACGACTTTCAGTCAGAGTTCCACAAGGTTGTCAATCATATGCTAACTAAGGATGAATTCGAGGCAGCTTGGAACATGCTGCTTGATAAATACAATCTCAGGAAGCATACTTACATGACTCAAATCTATGAAATAAGATCAAAATGGGCAAAACCATATTTCAAAGGGGTGTTCTGCTCCAGAATGACAAGCGCGCATTGCAGTGAGAGTGGGAACCACATGTTGAAGTCCTACATCCTGCATGCAAGCCCGATGCACGTATTTGTGAGGCGGTACATGAGCCTTCAGTTTGACCGAGAGAGAGAGAGGAAAGCTACGAGGAAAAGAGGACCATGACTGTGAGTACAGTTTTATTCGTTTGAAAAATATAAATAAATTGCTGTGGTTGTATACATTGCTTGTTGGAAAACTAAAACTGATGATTCTTTTCCAGGGAGGCCTTGTCCGGAGAACAAATTTGGCTATAGAAAGACATGCCAGCAACATATATACGAGGGCTATGTTTGAGGAGTTCATGAGGAAGTATGTGACAACACACAACAACGCTGCAAACAGAGAGAAATGGCGCAGGGTGGTTTATGAGGTGGTCATAAACGAGGATGGATCAGAATTTACTTGTGAGTGCGGACAATTTGAGCACACAGGAATGCTGTGCTGCCATGTACTTCGGGTAATATATTCGGGTTTCCACGTGTCTTGCCGAAGCAATTGATAAACGATATAATAATTTTCAGAAATAATTAACGATGAAAGGGTTGGTAACTGTTTTTCCATCCAATACTCATATTAAAACTTGTGTCCTGTGCAGGTGATGGATGTACTCCACTTGGAGGAGATCCCCCAAAAACACATACTGAAACGGTGGACAAAGGATGCAAGGGACATGCTGCCTGGGCACCTAGCTCATTACCAAAAGGATAACGTGGTAAACATGTCTTTCACTTGCAGGCACTCGACGTTGTATGCGAAAGCCATGGAAGTAGCACGATTGGGCGATGCAAGTGCTGAAGCGTTCCAGCACATGTTCGCTGGCCTGAAAGCGTTAGTTGAGAGTGGGTCTGCTTTTGTAGAAAAAAGAGATGGCTTGGGCTTTGAGGACCTTGTTAGAAATTTGCCTGGTGGAAGGTTGCCGGGCAATGGGGAGATTGAATTTGTGGTCAATGACGGCACTTGCCGTGAGGAGAGTGCAGGGCGGTCTGCAAGCATCAATGGTCTGCTTCTCCTTTGTGCTCCAGACAAGCAAAGGGGCGTAGGTCATCCGACAAACAGCAGAGAGAAAGCTCCATATGAGTGTCTGAGCAAGCGGATGCGGCTCTGTAGCATTTGTCGTCATGAAGGCCACAAGCGAAGCACCTGCCCAGACAGGGAGGATGCCCCGAAGAAACCACGCAAACCTGGCAAATGCAAGAACTGTGGCATGGAGGGACACCGGAGGAATACATGCACACGGCCGCTTGGTGTCGCCGAGAAGAAATAGTATTCGGCAACTTAGTTCTGTTCATTGCTGGAAATCGGTCAAATCTAAGGATTTTCTGCTTTGTTTTAGAGAGCATTTGCTCCACGCTTGTTCCTCTTGTCTTTGAAATCGCCGGACAAAACTTTATCTAGTGATGATGAACCCCTGTATTTCGAAAAATCTGCAAATGTTTGCTTGCACTGCCTGATGTAGACTAGTGTCTCTGCTGCTGTGATGAGCACACGTGTCTGGGGTTGGCCAAGGTGTGCAGCTACCCACCCACGACAGCAGTTTGTGCGCCATGGAGTTCAAAATTTGAGCTACTTGCATAGTAAAAGCAGTTTGTGTTATGCTGGCTGGCAGATGCCTTCTATAAAACTTGGCATCCCCCGGCCACTTGTCGCGAGGCCAAACAGTCTGTGGTAAGGTTTGGAGAGAGGCACGGGGATCCAGCCTTTCGCTTCGCGATGGCTCCATCACTGTTTGAGTCGAGTGAATAGCAAAAATCTACTACATTACGGGCTATCGTTTCAAAAAATTACCGCATTTTTTTCAATTTTTCAAAAAACTACCACAAAAGTTGTGGGATGTTTCAAAAAACCCAAGTGCCCGAACGGCTTCAGTTTAAGTGTGTTTATGACACGTGGGGCCCGCCCGTCAGGGTTTTGTCGGCAAGAAGCTAATGGCGCGCGGGCGGACGGCCGTTAGGGCGAATGAGCCGTCCTGACCAAGTGCCTTATCCGATCCGCCTCACTCTCGCTCACACACTCCCACTCTCTCCCCCTCGCTCTGTTCCCCTGCCCGAGAGCTCGCCATCGTCGCCGACCATCTCCCTTCCTTGTCGCCCGCCAGGATGCCTTCTTGGAATGATGGGGATGAGAGCTCTGACGACGACAGCATGGGGGGCAACCTGATGGATATGGAGTACTTTGTAAGCCTCATCCTCCTCTCTCTGTCATTATCCAAGGGCAAGCTGCGTATGGGTATTTAAAACAGGTATTTCGATCGTTATCAGAGACCACCTGGGGATTCCCTTGTACCGCAGAGCTTCTTGCTTCCTTGGTATTTCCTTCCTGTAATGCGTCCAGTAATCAGATTGCCGAAAAGGGCTTCTAGAGAGTAAGGTCCTGAAAAAGAGAAAATGATAAAGGTATACAACCCCTGCGGTTGAGCCGCATTGTGGGACGTGCCCTGGACGTGCCCCCGCCTATGCCCATGGTATTTTTAGTGCGTAATTATGTACGCGCGGCACAGATTTCGTCGCTTGACTGGGACTAGGACGGAGGCCGAATTGCTAGGCGAGCTCTGAACGTGCCAGGCGATCCTGTTGCAGATTATTCCGGACTCGCTTGAAGGTGTCCGGGGGATTTATCGCCGAATTGGCGGTTTGCCTTAAAAGGCTGCTTTGTGCTTCTGCTGCGAGGGACGCAGTGTGCTCCTCCGTGCAGAGTGAGCGTTCTGTGTTTCCATTGACTGTTATAACCCCACGAGGTCCTAGCATTTTGAGCTTGAGGTACGCATAATGCGGTACCGCATTGAATTTGGCAAATGCGGTTCTCCCGAGCAGTGCGTGATAGCCACTGCGGAACGGGACGATATCGAAGATTAACTCCTCGCTTCGGAAGTTGTCCGGAGATCCGAAGACCACTTCCAGTGTGATTGAGCCCGTGCAACGGGCCTCTACACCTGGGATGACACCTTTAAAGGTGATTTTAGTGGGTTTGATCCTCGAGGGGTCTATACCCATTTTGCGCACTGTATCCTGATAAAGCAGGTTCAGACTGCTGCCACCGTCCATAAGGACTTGGGTGAGGTGAAATCCGTCAATGATGGGATCAAGGACCAATGCGGCAGAACCGCCATGACGGATACTAGTGGGGTGGTCCCTGCGATCGAAAGTGATCGGACAAGAAGACCATGGGTTGAACTTTGGGGCGACTGGCTCCATCGCATAGACGTCCCTTAGTGCATGCTTCCGTTTCCTCTTGGGAATATGGGTTGCGTATATCATGTTCACCGTTTTTACTTGGGGAGGAAATTTCTTCTGTCCTCCTGTGTTCGGCGGCCGGGGCTCCTCCTCATCGTCGCTATGCAACCCCTTTTCCTTGTTTTCGGTATTCAATTTGCCGGCCTGCTTGAACACCCAACATTCTCTGTTTGTGTGATTGGCTGGCTTATCGGGGGTGGCGTGAATTTGACACGAGCGACCGAGTATGCGGTCCAAACTGGACGGGCCTGGGTTGCTTCTTTTGAACGGCTTCCTCCGTTGACCGGATTTAGAGCCACTGAATCCGGCGTTGACTACCGTGTCTTCGGCATTGTCACCGTTGTTGCAGCGCTTGTGTCTGTTGCGACGTGGTCTGCCGTTACTATCTTTGGCATCTGAACTGCCATGACTTCTTGATGTGTTGTTGCTGCGATCCAGCCAGCTATCCTCGCCCACGCAAAAGCGGGTCATGAGTGTCGTGAGTGCTGACATAGACTTCGGCTTCTCCTGGCCGAGGTGCCGGGCAAGCCACTCTTCACGGATATTATGCTTAAATGCCGCTAAGGCCTCTGCATCCGGATAGTCGACAATTTGGTTCTTCTTAGTGAGGAACCGGGTCCAGAATTTCCTGGCCGATTCCCCTGGTTGTTGGGTTATATGGCTCAAGTCATCAGCATCCGGTGGTCGCACATAAGTGCCCTGGAAGTTGTCAAGGAATGCATCTTCCAAATCCTCCCAACTGCCAATGGAGTTTGCTGGCAAGCTATTCAGCCAATGCCGAGCTGGTCCTTTGAGTTTTAGTGGGAGGTACTTGATGGCATGTAGATCATCACCGCGAGCCATGTGGATGTGGAGGAGGAAATCCTCGATCCATACCGCGGGGTCTGTTGTACCATCATATGATTAAATGTTTACGGGTTTAAAACCCTCTGTGCCGGGCTATATCACGACGCAGTTCATACGACTCTTGTCTGCTGTATTCGGCCCGGCCGGATTTGCATTTAGTATATACGGCGTGACGGTCATTGTCCCGCGTTGGGGCGCGCCCCCGTGATCCATAGATCGATCTCGCATGTCCTGTTTTGTTTTACAATACGTCTCGCAGGTCCCGCGTGTTGCCCCGGGCCTTTTGTATTTTAGTTTGAATGGCGGCGGGGTGCGGGCTGGACTTCGGGCTGGTATGCCCCTTTGTGTCGGCCACGAGGTGGCCGATCAGCTGCATCATACGCTGGTGATGTAGGTTTCAATGCTTCCTCCTTGAGTTGGGGTAGCAACCTGCGCTGTGAGTAAATCTTGGTTGGGCGCTCGAGTTCGTATTCCTCGGCCGCCAGGACTTTAGTCCATCTATCCGCTAGCAGATCTTGACCAGCTCGAAGTTGTTGTTGCTTTTTCTTCAGGCTGTTTGTTGTGGCTATAAGCCGGCGCTTGAAGCGCTCCTGCTCGACGGGATCCTCAGGCACGATAAATTCTTCGTCGCCGAAGCTCACTTCGTCTTCGGAGAGAGGCATGTAATTGTCATCCTCTGATTCTCCGTCTGCTGCCTGTTCTGGAGGGCTAGCTTGTTCATCCTCCCGCTCGAGATCTGGCTGGAGGGGATTGTCGTCGTCTTCGGCACTATCCGGAGCGTTATTGTCTCTTGGGCCGGTATCGCTGCTATGGCGGGACTTAGAGTGGCGCCGCTGACGTCGGTGCTTGGATTGCTGCTTGGAGGGATTATCCTCCGTTGTCTTATCGCCATCGCCTTCTTTGGGGGTGTCCACCATGTATATATCATATGTTGAGGTGGCAGTCCAGTATACAATGGTGGTTCCTGTTCGTCTCCTGCATCTCGTCCATACCGTCGATGTCTTCGGAGCCGAAATCGAGCATGTCGGTTAAATCGTCGACAGTGGCTACTAAGTGGGTGGTGGGTGGGGAGCGAATTTCTTCGTCGTCTGCATCCCATTCTAGCCGGACATAGTTCGGCCAAGGTTCTCCTGACAAGGAGAGAGACCTTAATGAATTTAGCACATCGCCAAAAGGCGAGTGCTGAAAGATATCCGTGGAGGTGAACTCCATGATCGGCGCCCAATCAGATTCGATAGGCATGGGCCTTGGGCGGTTCGGGGGCACATGGCGGGGATGAATCCGAGGATCCGACGACACAGGTCTCGTAGGAGGTGAAGTCAGTATTCGACTCTATCGCCACTGACTGTATGACCTCCGAGGCGGGGTCCATCCACCCGTCCTCGGACGGCGTAATCGACTCCAGATCTAGGGCCGGAGTAGGCACAGGTGTGATCTCCTGAACACCGTCCGGCGGCAGAGCTAAGTCATGCTCGTCGTGACTGTGCGGCACACCTGACATGTGCTAGAATCCGTCGAAGATCAAGTCTCCGCGGATATCGACAATATAGTTCAAGTTTCCAAACCTGACCTGATGGCCAGGGGCGTAGCTCTCGATCTGCTCTAGATGGCCAAGCGAGTTGGCCCGCAGTGCAAAGCCGCCGAACACGAAGATCTGTCCGGGGAGGAAAACCTCACCCTGGATCGCATCGTTGCCGATGATCGAAGGGGCCATCAAACCTTGTGGTGACGGCACAGTGGAACTCTCAATGAAAGCACCAATGTCGGTGTCAAAACCGGCGGATCTCGGGTAGGGGGTCCCGAACTGTGCGTCTAAGGCGGATGGTAACAGGAGGCAGGGGACACGATGTTTACCCAGGTTCGGGCCCTCTCAATGGAGGTAATACCCTACTTCCTGCTTGATTGATCTTGATGATATGAGAATTACAAGAGTTGATCTACCACGAGATCGTAGAGGCCTAACCCTAGAAGCTAGCCTATATGGTATGATTGTTGTTGTTGTCCTACGGACTAAACCCTCCGGTTTATATAGACACCGGAGGGGGCTAGGGTTACACAGAGTCGGTTACAAGGGAGGAGATCTACATATCCGTATTGCCAAGCTTGCCTTCCACGCCAAGGAGAGTCCCATCCGGACACGGGACGAAGTCTTCAATCTTGTACCTTCATAGTCCAACAGTCCGGCTAAGGGATATAGTCTGGCTGTCCGAGTACCCACTAATCCAGGACTCCCTCAGTCGACGGTGGAGATGAACAGTATCCCGTGGAGTCCCGTTTTGCGGTACGCCACACCCCTCCCGATGAACAGGACCCCCGTTTCGACCGTAGCGCTCCAACACAAGTCCGTTTCCTCCGTTTTGCGGTACGCCACACCCCTCCCGATCAACAGGAGCCCCGTTTCGACCGTAGGAGGTCTATTTCCTCTGTTTTGCGGTACGCCGGACCCCGCCCGATGAACAGGATCCTGTTTCGAACGTGGCCAGTCGAACACAAGGCCGTTTCCTCCGTTCTGCGGTACGCCAGGCCTCGTTTCCATCGGCTGTTCCGTCCAAGCCCTCCCGATGAACACGACGATGCATTCCGTTCTGACCCAGCCGGTTGGCTCCCATGAACACGACGACGACGCTGTTTCTCCGTTCTGACCCAGCCATGTACATGAGCCCTGGCCGTACGTATGTGCAAGTAGGCGTTTGAGACCCTCCCCGTATGTACATACGTGGCCGTATTTTCTTTCTTGCACACTGGACGCTGTACGTATGTGTACATGCTACGTGTGCGCCTCTACTACGACACGTGCACGCCTCTACATCGACCAGTATGTACGTACACGTTCGCGACCAGAATGACAATGCTATGTACGCTTCGACCAGGTGGGTTGTCGATGTCAAAACCAGAAGATCTCGGGTAGGGGGTCCCGAACTGTGCGTCTAAGGAGGATGGTAACAGGAGGCGGGGGACACAATGTTTACCCAGGTTCGGGCCGTCTCGATGGAGGTAATACCCTACTTCCTGCTTGATTGATCTTGATGATATGAGTATTACAAGGGTTGATCTACCACGAGATCATAGAGGCTAAACCCTAGAAGCTAGCCTATGATTATGATTGTTGTTGTCCTACGGACTAAACCCTCCGGTTTACATACACACTGGAGGGGGCTAGGGTTACACAGAGTCGGCTACAAGGGAGGAGATCTACATATCCGAATTGCCAAGCTTGCCTTCCACGCAAAGGAGAGTCCCATCCGGACGCGGGACGAAGTCTTCAATCTTGTATCTTCATAGTCCAACAGTACGGCCAAAGTATATAGTTCGGCTGTCCGAGGACCCCCTAATCCAGGACTCCCTCAGTAGCCCCTGAACCAGGCTTTAATGACGATGAGTTCGGCGCGCAGATTGCCTTCGGCATGGCAAGGCGGGTTCCTCCTCCAAATACTCCATAGAAGATTTTGAACACAAGGATCGTGTCCGGCTCTGCAAAACAAATTACACATACCACCGTAGAGAGTATAATATTCCACAAATCTAATCTACCGACAACTTTCATAGCGTGACGTCACGCCATGGCCCGGTCATTATTCGAACCGTTTTTCTCAACCAGCTACTGCACATATTGCGAGGCGGTTTTCCTGGCACGTCTTGTCGAAGCAGAGATCGTGTCCCCTTATCACGGGATTCTCATCAATACGGGTGTGGGTAACCCAACCGCGCCATCAATCACGACGCTTGGGGAATAAGCGAGTTTACCAGGCACGTGGGGAAGCGCACAGTTTCTACCGCCCTTATAAAGGGACAAGGACTCCTCTTTTTCACCCACGCCTTCTTCTTTCCCTGCCCATCCATTCTCGCGCACTGCTACCTCTTGAGCACTGCGTTGGATTTCCTTGAAGAGGAAAGGATGATGCAGCAAAGTAGCCTAAGTATTTCCCTCAGTTTTTGAGAACCAAGTATCAATCCAGAAGGAGGCTACATGCGAGTCCCTCGTACCTACACAAAGCAAATAACTCCTCGCAACCAACGCGAATAGGGGTTGTCAATCCCTTCATGGTCACTTACGAGAGTGAGATCTAATAGAGATGATAGATAATATTTTTGGTATTTTTGTGATAAAGATGCAAGGTAAAAATAAAGCAAAGTAAAAATCAAAGGCAATAATAAAGTGATGGAAGATTAATATGATGAAGATAGACCCGGGGGCCATAGATTTCACTAGTGGCTTCTCTCAAGAGCATAAGTATTTTACGGTGGGTGAACAAATTACTGTTGAGCAATTGACAGAATTGAGCATAGTTATGAGAATATCTAGGTATGATCATGTATATAGGCATCAAGTCCGAGACAAGTAGACCGACTCCTGCCTGCATCTACTACTATTACTGCACTCATCGACCGCTATCCAGCATGCATCTAGAGTATTAAGTTCAAGAAAATAGAGTAACGCCTTAAGCAAGATGACATGATGTAGAGGGAAAAATTCATGCAATATGATAAAAACCCCATCTTGTTATCCTCGATGGCAACAATACAATACGTCCCTTGCTGCCCCTTCATCCTTTGTGAAAGGACACCGCAAGATTGAACCCAAAGCTAAGCACTTCTCCCATTGCAAGAAAAACCAATCTAGTAGGCCAAGCCAAACTGATAATTCAAGAGACTTGCAAAGATAACCAATCATACATAAAAGAATTCAGAGAAGATTCAAATATTTTCATAGATAATCTTGATCATAAACCCACAATTCATCGGTCTCAACAAACACACCGCAAAAATAAGATTACATCGAATAGATCTCCACGGGAGAGGGGGAGAACACTGTATTGAGATCCAAAAATAGAGAAGAAGCCATCTAGCTACTAACTATGGACCCGAAGGTCTGAGGTAAACTACTCACACTTCATCGGAGAGGCTATGGTGATGATGTAGAAGCCCTCCTTGATGGATGCCCCCTCCGGCGGACGTCCGGAATAGGCCCCAAGATGGGATCTCGTGGGTACAGAAGGTTGCGGCGGTGGAATTAGGTTTTTGGCTCCGTATCGATCGTTTGAAGTGCGTGAGGTATATAGGAGGAAGAAGTACGTCGGTGGAGCAAGGTGGGGCCCACGAGGGTGGAGGGCGCGCTCCCTACCTCATGCCGACCTCCTTTCTTTCTTGACGTAGGGTCCAAGTCTCCTGGATCATATTCGGTGAAAAAATCACGTTCCCGAAGGTTTCATTCCGTTTGGACTCCGTTTGATATTCCGCTTTCTTGAAACTACGAAATAGGCAAAAACACCAATGCAGGCTGAGCCTCCGGTTAATAGGTTAGTCCCAAAAATAATATAAAAGTGGAAAATAAAGCCCAATATTGTCCAAAACAGTAGATAATATAGCATGGAGCAATAAAAAATTATAGATACGTTGGAGACGCCTCTGGGCATCCCCAAGCTTAATTCACCTTTCGTCCTCGAGTAGGTAAATGATAAAAACAGAATTTTTGATGCGGAGTGCTACTTGGCATAATTTCAATGTAATTCTTCTTAATTGTGGTATGAATATTCAGATCCGAAAGATTCAAGACAAAAGTTCATATTGACATAAAAATAATAATACTTCAAGCATACTAACAAAGCAATCATGTCTTCTCAAAATAACATGGCCAAAGCAAGTTATCCCTACAAAATCATATAGTCTGGTTATGCTCTATCTTCACCACACAAAGTATTTAAATCATGCACAACCCCGATGACAAGCCAAGCAATTGTTTCATACTTTTGACATTCTCAAAACTTTTTCAATCTTCACGCAATACATGAGCGTGAGCCATGGATATAGCACTATATGGGTGGAATAGAAGGATGGTTGTGGAGAAAACAAAAAGAGAGAAGATAGTCTCACATCAACAAGGCGTATCAACGGGCTATGGAGATGCCCATCAATAGATATCAATGTGAGTGAGTAGGGATTGCCATGCAACGGATGCACTAGAGCTATAAGTATGTGAAAGCTCAATAAAAGAAACTAAGTGGGTGTGCATCCAACTCGCTTGCTCATGAAGACCTAGGGCATTTCGAGGAAGCCCATCATTGGAATATACAAGCCAAGTTCTATAATGGAAAATTCCCACTAGTATATGAAAGTGACAAAATGAGAGACTCTCTATCATGAAGATCATGGTGCTACTTTGAAGTACAAGTGTGGTAAAAGGATAGTAACATTGTCCCTTCTCTCTTTTTCTCTCATTTTTTGTTTGGGCCTTTTCTCTTTTTTTATGGCCTCTTTTTTATTTTCTGTCCGGAGCCTCATCCCGACTTGTGGGGGAATCATAGTCTCCATCATCCTTTTCCTCACTTGGGACAATGCTCTAAAAATGATGATCATCACACTTTTATTTTCTTACAACTCAACAATTACAACTCGATACTTAGAACAAAATATGACTCTATATGAATGCCTCGTGATGTACCGGATATGCAATGGATCAAGAGTGACATGTATGAAAGAATTATGAATGGTAGCTTTGCCACAAATACGATGTCAACTACATGATCATGCTAGCGATATGACAATGATGGAGCGTGTCATAATAAATGGAGCAATTGGAAAGTTGCATGGCAATATATCTCGGAATGGCTATGGAAATGCCATGATAGGTAGGTATGGTGGCTGTTTTGAGGAAGGTATATGGTCGGTGTATGATACCGGCAAAAAGTGCGCGGTATTAGAGAGTCTAGCAATGGTGGAAGGAAGGAGAGTGCGTACAATCCATGGACTCAACATTAGTCATGAAGAACTCATATACTTATTGCAAAAATCTACAAGTTATCAAAGCAAAGTATTACGCGCATGCTCCTAGGGGGATAGATTGGTAGGAAAAGACCATCGCTCTTCCCCGACCGCCAATCATTAGGAAGACAAACAATAAATAAATCATGCTCCGACTTCATCACATAACGGTTCACCATACGTGCATGCTTCGGGAATCACAAACTTTTACACAAGTATTTCTCAAATTCACAACTACTCAACTAGCATGACTCTAATATCACCATCTTCATATCTCAAAACAATTATCAAGCATCAAACTTTTCTTAGTATTCAACACACTCAAAAGAAAGTTTTACAAATCTTGATACCAAGGATATTAAGATCTTTAAGCAAATTACCATGCTATTTAAGAATCTCAAAATAATCTAAGTGAAGCATGAGAGATCAATAGTTTCTGTAAAACAAATCCACCACCATGCTCTAAAAGATATAAGTGAAGCACCAGAGCAAAACTATATAGCTCAAAAGATATAAGTGAAGCACATAGAGTATTCTATCAAATTCCAAATCATGTATGGCTCTCTCAAAAGGTGTGTACAGCAAGGATGATTTTGATAAACTAAAAAGCAAAGAAGAAAATCATACAAGACACTCCAATCAAAACACATATCATGTGGTGAATAAAAAAATAGCTCCAAGTAAAGTTACCGATAGAAGTAGACGAAAGAGGGGATGCCTTCCAGGGCATCCCCAAGCTTTGAATTTTTGGTGTCCTTAGATTATCTTGGGGGTGCCATGGGCATCCCCAAGCTTAGGCTCTTGCCACTCCTTGTTCTATAATCCATCAAAAGATTTCACCCAAAACTTGAAAACTTCACAACACAAAACTCAACAGAAATCTCGTGAGCTCCCTTAGCGAAAGAAAACAAAAGACCACTTCAAGGTACTGTAATGACCTCATTCTTTATTTATATTGGTGTTAAAACTACTGTATTCCAACTTCTCTATGGTTTATAAACTATTTTACTAGTCATAGATTCATCAAAATAAGCAAACAACACACGAAAAACAGAATCTGTCAAAAACAGAATAGTCTGTAGTAATCTGTAACTAACGCAAACTTCTGGAACTCCAAAAATTCAGCCAAAATAGGACGGCCTAGGCAATTTGTTTATTTATCATCAGATATTGGAATCACTATTTTATCATGTCCTGGTGATTTTTAACAATTGTTTTCGTGAACAGAAAGTTTCTGGAAATTACAGCAAGATCAAATAACTATCATGCAAGAAGATCCTATAGGTTTTACTTGGCACAAACACTAATTAAAACATAAAAATGTTGGGGAACGTTGCAGAAAATAAAAATTTTCCTACGGTTTCACCAAGATCCATCTATGAGTTCATCTAGCAACGAGTGATAGGAGTGCATCTACATACCTCTGTAGATCGCGAACGGAAGCGTTCAAGTGAACGGGGTTGAGGGAGTCGTACTCGTCGTGATCCAAATCACCGATGACCAAGTGTCGAACGGACAGCACCTCCGCGTTCAACACACGTACGGAGCGGATGACGTCTCCCGCACCTTGATCCAGCAAGGAGGAGGGAGAGGTTGATGAAGATCCAGCAGCACGACGGCGTGGTGGTGGATGCAGCTGGACTCCGGCAGGGCTTCGCCAAGCAACTACGGGAGGAGGAGGTGCAGCAAGGGGAAGGAGGCGCCAAGTGCAGGGTGCGGCTGCCCTCCCCCCCTCTATATAGAGGGTCCCCTGGGGGCGCCGGCCCTAGGAGATGGGATCTCCTAGGGGGGCGGCGACCAAGGGGGGTGGAGTGCCCCCCAAGGCAAGTGGGGCGCCCCCTCCCCTAGGGTTCCCAACCCTAGGCGCAGAGGGGGGCCCAGGGGGGGCGCACCAGCCCACTAGGGGATGGTTCCCCTCCCACTTCAGCCCATGGGGCCGTTCGGGGTAGGTGGCCCCACCCGGTGGACCCCCGGGACCCTTCCGGTGGTCCCGGTACAATACCGGTGGACCCCGAAACTTTCCCGATGGCCGAAACTCGACTTCCCATATATAATTCTTTACCTCCGGACCATTCCGGAACTCCTCGTGACGTCCGGGATCTCATCCGGGACTCCGAACAACTTTCGGTTTGCTGCATACTCATATTCATACAACCCTAGCGTCACCGAACCTTAAGTGTGTAGACCCTACGGGTTCGGGAGACATGTAGACATGACCGAGACGGCTCTCCGGTCAATAACCAATAGCGGGATATGGATACCCATGTTGGCTTACACATTCTCCTCGATGATCTCATCGGATTAACCACGATGTCGAGGATTCAAGCAACCCCGTATACAATTCCCTTTGTCAATCGGTATGTTACTTGCCCGAGATTCGATCGTCGGCATCCCAATACCTCGTTCAATCTTGTTACCGGCAAGTCACTTTACTCGTACCGTAATGCATGATCCCATGACCAAACACTTGGTCACTTTGAGCTCATTATGATGATGCATTACCGAGTGGGCCCAGTGATACCTCTCCGTAATACGGAGTGACAAATCCCAGTCTCGATGCGTGTCAACCCAACAGACACTTTCAGAAATACCAGTAGTGCACCTTTATAGTCGCCCAGTTACGTTGTGACGTTTGGTACACCCAAAGCACTCCTACGGTATCTGGGAGTTACACGATCTCATGGTCGAAGGAAAAGATACTTGACATTGAAAAAGCTCTAGCAAAACGAACTACACGATCTTGTGCTATGCTTAGGATTGGGTCTTGTCCAGCACATCATTCTCCTAATGATGTGATCCCGTTATCAATGACATCCAATGTCCATAGTCAGGAAACCATGACTATCTATTGATCAACGAGCTAGTCAACTAGAGACTCACTAGGGACATATTGCGGTCTATGTATTCACACGTGTATTACGATTCCCGGATAATACAATTATAGCATGAATAAAAGACAATTATCACGAACAAGGAAATATAATGATAATCCTTTTATTATTGCCTCTAGGGCATATTTCCAACAGTCTCCCACTTGCACTAAAGTCAATAATCTAGTTACATTGTGATGAATCGAACACCCATAGAGTTCTGGTGTTGATCATGTTTTGCTCACGGAAGAGGTTTAGTCAACGGATCTGCGACATTCAGATCCGTATGCACTGTGCAAATTTCTATTTCTCCATCTTGAACATTTTCACGAATGGAGTTGAAGTGACGCTTGATGTGCCTGGTCTTCTTGTGAAACCTGGGCTCCTTGGTAAGAGCAATAGCTCCAGTATTGTCACAGAAGAGTTTGATTGGCCCCGACGCATTGGGTATGACTCCTAGGTCGGTGATGAACTCCTTCACCCAAATTGCTTCATGCGCTGCCTTCGAGGCTGCCAGGTACTCCGCCTCACATGTAGATCCCGCCACGACGCTCTGCTTGCAGCTGCACCAGCTTATTGCTCCACCATTCAACATATACACGTATCCGGTTTGTGACTTAGAGTCATCCAGATATGTGTCGAAGCTAGCGTCGACGTAACCCTTACTGACGCAGCTCTTCGTCACCTCCATAAACGAGAAACATGTCCTTAGTCCTTTTCAGGTACTTCCGGATATTCTTGACCGATGTCCAGTGTTCCTTGCCGGAATTACTTTGGTACCTTCCTACCAAACTTACGGCAAGGTTTACATCAGGTCTGGTACACAACATGGCATACATAATAGACCCTATGGCTGATGCATAGGGAATGACACTCATCTCTTCTATATCTTCTGCCGTGGTCGGACATTGAGCCGAGCTCAATTTCACACCTTGTAGTACAGGCAAGAACCCTTTCTTGGACTGATCCATTTTGAACTTCTCCAATATCTTATCAAGGTATGTGCTTTGTGAAAGACCTATGAGGCGTCTCGATCTATCTCTATAGATCTTGATGCCTAATATATAAGCAGCTTCTCCAAGGTCCTTCATTGAAAAACTCTTATTCAAGTAGGCCTTAATGCTGTCCAAAAGTTCTATATCATTTCCCATCAAAAGTATGTCATCTACATATAATATGAGAAATGCTCTGAGCTCCCACTCACTTTCTTGTAAACGCAGGCTTCTCCATAAGTCTGCATAAACCCAAACGCTTTGATCATCTCATCAAAGCGAATGTTCCAACTCCGAGATGCTTGCACCAGCCCATAAATGGATCGCTGGAGCTTGCACACCTTGTTAGCATTCTTAGGTCGACAAAACCTTCTGGCTGCATCATATATAGTTCTTCCTTAAGATAGCCGTTAAGGAATGCCGTTTTGACGTCCATTTGCCATATCTCATAATCATAGTATGCGGCAATTGCTAACATGATTCAGACGGACTTCAGCGTCGCTACGGGAGAGAAAGTCTCATCGTAGTCAACCCCTTGAACTTGCCGATAACCTTTAGCGACAAGTCGAGCTTTATAGATGCTAACATTACCATCCGCGTCCGTCTTCTTCTTAAAGATCCATTTGTTTTCTATCGCTTGCCGATCATCGGGCAAGTCTGTCAAAGTCCATACTTTGTTTTCATACATGGATCCTATCTCAGATTGCATGGCTTCAAGCCATTTGTTGGAATCTGGGACCGCCATCGCTTCTTCATAGTTCGAAGTTTCACCGTTGTCTAACAACATGATTTCCAGGACAGGGTTGCCATACCACTCTGGTGTGGAACGTGTCCTTGTGGACCTACGAAGTTCAGTAGCAACTTGATCCGAAGTACCTTGATCATCATCATTAATTTCCTCTCCGGTCGGTGTAGGCACCACAGGAACATTTTCCTGAGCTGCACTACTTTCCGGTTCAAGAGGTAGTACTTCATCGAAGTTCTACTTTCCTCCCACTTACTCCTTTCGAGAGAAACTCTTTTTCAAGAAAGGATCCGTTCTTGGCAACAAAGATCTTGCCTTCGGATCTAAGGTAGAAGGTATACCCGATGGTTTCCTTAGGGTATCCTATGAAGACGCATTTTCCGACTTGGGTTCGAGCTTTTCAGGTTGAAGTTTCTTGACATAAGCATCGCATCCCCAAACTTTTAGAAACGACAGCTTAGGTTTCTTCCCAAACCATAATTCATACGGTGTCGTCTCAACAGATTTAGACGGTGCCCTATTTAAAGTGAATGTAGGTGTCTCTAGAGCGTATCCCCAAAATGATAGCGGTAAATATGTAAGAGACATCATAGATCGCACCATATCCAATAGAGTGCGATTACGACGTTCAGACACACCGTTACGTTGAGGTGTTCCAGGCGGCGTGAGTTGTGAAAGGATTCCACATTTCCTTAGTGTGTACCAAATTCGTGACTTAAATATTCTCCTCCACGATCTGATCGTAAGAACTTTATTTTTCGGTCACGTTGATTCTCTACCTCATTCTGAAATTCCTTGAACTTTTCAAAGGTCTCAGACTTGTGTTTCATCAAGTAGACATACCCATATCTACTCAAGTCATCGGTGAGAGTGAGAACATAACGATATCCTCCATGAGCCTCAACGCTCGTTGGACCGCTTACATCGGTATGTATGATTTCCAATAAGTTGGTTGCTCGCTCCATTGTTCCGGAGAACGGAGTCTTGGTCATTTTGCCCATAAGGCATGGTTCGCATGTGTCAAATGATTCATAATCGAGAGACTCTAAAAGTCCATCAGCATGGAGCTTCTTCATGCGCTTGACACCAATGTGACCAAGGCGGCGGTGCCACAAGTATGTGGGACTATCGTTATCAACTTTACATCTTTTGGTATTCACACTATGAATATGTGTAACATCACGTTCGAGATTCATTAAGAATAAACCATTGACCATTGGAGCATGACCATAAAACATATCTCTCATATAAACAGAACAACCATTATTCTCGGATTTAAATGAGTAGCCATCTCGCATTAAACGAGATCCTGATACAATGTTCATGCTCAAACTTGGCACTAAATAACAATTATTGAGGTTTAAAACTAATCCCGTAGGTAAATGTAGAGGTAGCGTGCCGACGGCGATCACATTGACCTTGGAACCATTCCCGACGCGCATCGTCACCTCGTCCTTCGCCCGTCTTAAGCTTCTCGCAGCTCACGCTATGAGTTACAAATATGAGCAACGGCACCAGTATCAAATACCCAGGAGTTACTACGAGTACTGGTAAGGTACACATCAATTACATGTATATCAAATATACCTTTAGTGTTGCCGGCCTTCTTGTCTGCTAAGTATTTGGGGCAGTTCTGCTTCTAGTGACCCTTCCCTTTGCAATAAAAGCACTCTGTCTTAGGCTTGGGTCCATTCTTTGAGTTCTTCCCGGCAACTGGCTTACCGGGCGCGGCCACATCCTTGCCGTCCTTCTTGAAGTTCTTCTTACCCTTGCCCTTCTTGAACTTAGTGGTTTTATTGACCATCAACACTTGATGTTCTTTCTTGATTTCTACCTCTGCCGACTTCAGCATTGAAAATACTTCAGGAATAGTTTTCACCATCCCCTGCATATTGTAGTTCATCACAAAGCTCTTGTAGCTCGGTGGGAGCGACTGAAGGATTCTGTCAATGACTGCCTCGTCCGGGAGGTTAATGTCCAGCTGGGACAGGCGGTTGTGCAATCCAGACATTTTGAGTATGTGCTCATTGACAAAACTATTTTCCTCCATCTTACAACTATAGAACTTGTCGGAGACTCCATATCTCTTGACCCGGGCATGAGCTTGGAAAAGCATTTTCAGCTCCTCGAACATCTCATATGCTCCGTGTTGCTCAAAACGCTTTTGGAGCCCTGGTTCTAAGCTGTAAAGCATGCCGCACTGAACGAGGGAGTAATCATCAGCATGAGACTGCCAAGCGTTCATAACGTCTTGGTTCTCTGGGATGGGTGCTTCACCTAGCGGTGCTTCTAGGACATATTGTTTCTTAGCTGCTATGAGGATGATCCTCAGGTTCCGGACCCAGTCCGCATAGTTGCTGCCATCATCTTTCAGCTTGGTTTTCTCTAGGAACGCGTTGATGTTCATGGTGACATGAGCGTTGGCCATTTGATCTACAAGACATTTTGCAAAGATTTTTAGACTAATGTTCATGATAATTAAGTTCATCTAATCAAATTATATAATGAACTCCCACTCAGATATGACATCCCTCTAGTCATCTAAGTGTTACATGATCCGAGTCGACTAGGCCGTGTCCGATCATCACGTGAGACGGACTAGTCATCATCGGTGAACATCTCCATGTTGATCGTATCTTCCATCGACTCATGTTCGACCTTTCGGTCTCTTGTGTTTCGAGGCCATGTGCGTACATGCTAGGCTCGTCAAGTTAACCTAAGTGTTTTGCATGTGTAAAACTATCTTACACCGTTGTATGTGAACGTAGGAATCTATCACACCCGATCATCACGTGGTGCTTCAAATCCATTTAACTTTAGCAACGCATTTACGTTAGGGAGAACACTTTCTTGAAATTATCGTAAGGGATCATCTTATTTACTACCGTCGTTCTAAGTAAACAAGATGCATAAACATAATAAACATCACATGCAATTATATATATAGTAGTGACATGATATGGCCAATATCATATAGCTCCTTTGATCTCCATCTTCGGGGCTCCATGATCATCTTGTCACTGGCATGACACCATGATCTCCATCATCGTGTCTCCATGAAGTTGCTCGCCAACTATTACTTCTACTACTATAGCTAACTGTTTAGCAGTAAAGCAAAGTAAATACATGGCGTTGAATCAATGACACGCAGGTCATACTGTAATTAAGACAACTCCTATGGCTCCTACCGGTTGTCATAATCATCGACATGCAAGTCGTGATTCCTATTACAAGAACATGATCTCATACATCACAATATATCATACATCATTCATCACAACTTTTGGCCATATCACATCACGAGGCAATTGCTGCAAAAACAAGTTAGACGTCCTCTAATTGTTGTTGCATCTTTTACGTGGCTGCAATAGGGTTCTAGAAAGAACGTTTTCTTACCTACGAAAAAGCCACAACGTGATTTGTCAACTTCTATTTACCCTTCATAAGGACCCTTTTCGTCGAATCCGCTCCAACTAAAGTGGGAGACAGACACCCGCTAGCCACCTTATGCAACTAGTGCATGTCGATCGGTGGAACCTGTCTCACGTAAGCGTGCGTGTAAGGTCGGTCCGGCCGCTTCATCCCACAATACCGCTGAAGCAAAATAAGACTAGTAGCGGCAAGAAAGTTGACAACATCTACGCCCACAACAAATTGTGTTCTACTCGTGCAATAGAGAACTACGCATAAACCTGGCTCTGATACCTTTGTTGGGGAACGTTGCAGAAAATAAAAATTTTCCTACGGTTTCACCAAGATCCATCTATGAGTTCATCTAGCAACGAGTGATAGGAGTGCATCTACATACCTTTGTAGATCACGAGCAGAAGCGTTCAAGTGAACGGGGTTGAGGGAGTCGTACTCGTCGTGATCCAAATTACCGATGACCAAGTGCCGAACGGACAGCACCTCCGCGTTCAACACACGTACGGAGCGGATGACGTCTCCCGCACCTTGATCCGGAAAGGAGGAGGGAGAGGTTGATGAAGATCCAGCAGCACGACAGCGTGGTGGTGGATGCAGCAGAGTTCCGGCAGGGCTTCGCCAAGCGACTACGCGAGGAGGAGGTGTAGCAAGGGGGAAGGGAGGCGCCAAGTGCAAGGGTGCGGCTGCCCTCCCTCCCCCCTCTATATATAGGGTCCCCAGTGTTGGGGAACGTTGCAGAAAATAAAATTTTTCCTATGGTTTCACCAAGATCCATCTATGAGTTCATCTAAGCAACGAGTCATGGGAGAGAGATTGCATCTACATACCACTTTGTAGACCGCGAGCTGAAGCGTTCAAAAGAACGGGGTTGAAGTAGTCGTTCTCGTCGTGATCCTATCACCGGAGATCCTAGCGCCGAACGGACGGCACGTCCGCGTTCAACACACGTACGGAGCGGATGACGTCTCCTCCTTCTTGATCCAGCAAGGGGGAAGGAGAGGTTGAGGAAGATGGCTCCAGTAGCAGCACGGCGGCGTGATGATGGTGGAGAGGCAAGATTCGGCTGTGGCTTCGCCAAGCACTCAGCGGAGGAGGAGAGGTGTTGGGAGGGAGGGCTGCGCCTTGAAGTGTGTTGCAGCCTCCCTCGCCCCTCTATTTATAGGGAAGGGTGAAGGGGCTGGCCCCTCTAGATGGGATCTAGAGGTGGGCGGCGGCCAGGGAGGGCTTGCCCCCAAGCAAGGCGCCCCTTAGGGTTTCCCCCAACCCTAGGCGCATGGGCCCTAGGGGGGAGTGGTGCCCCAGCCCACTTTGGGCTGGATCCCTTCCTCATACAGCCCATAAGGCCCTCCGGGAGAGGTGGCCCCCTCCGGTGGACCCCTGGAACCCCTCCGGTGGCCCCGGTACAATACCGATATGCCCCCGAACCTTTCCGGTGACCATATGATGACTTCCCATATATAAATCTTTACCTCCGGACTATTCCGGAGCTCCTCGTGACATCCGGGATCTTATCCGGGACTCCGAACAACATTTGGTAATCACATACAAGTCTTCCTAATAACCCTAGCGTCACCGAACCTTAAGTGTGTAGACCCTACGGGTTCGGGAGACATGTAGACATGACCGAGACGGCTCTCCGGTCAATAACCAACAGCGGGATCTGGATACCCATGTTGGCTCCCACATACTCCTCGATGATCTCATCGGATGAATCACGATGTCGAGGATTCAAGCAACCCCGTATACTATTCCCTTTGTCAGACGGTATGTTACTTGCCCGAGAATCGATCGTCGGTATCCCAATACCTTGTTCAGACTCGTTACCGGCAAGTCACTTTACTCGTACCGTAATGCATGATCCCGTGACCAGACACTTGGTCACTTTGAGCTCATTATGATGATGCACTACCGAGTGGGCCCAATGATACCTCTCCGTTATACGGAGTGACAAATCCCTGTCTCGATCCGTGTCAACCCAACAGACACTTTCGGAGATACCTGTAGTGCACCTGTATAGTCACCCGATTACGTTGTGACGTTTGGTACACCCAAAGCACTCCTACTGATCCGGGAGTTACACGATCTCATGGTCTAAGGAAGAGATACTTGACATTGGAAAAGCTCTAGCAAAACGAACTACACGATCTTGTGCTATGCTTAGGATTGGGTCTTGTCCATCACATCATTCTCCTAATGATGTGATCCCTTTATCAACGACATCCAATGTCCATAGTCAGGAAACCATGACTATCTATTGATCAACGAGCTAGTCAACTAGAGGCTCACTAGGGACATATTGTGGTCTATGTATTCACACGTGTATTACGATTTCCGGATAATACAATTATAGCATGAATAAAAGACAATTATCATGAACAAGGAAATATAATAGTAATCCTTTTATTATTGCCTCTAGGGCATATTTCCAACACCCAGGGGGGGCGCCGGCCCTAGGAGATGGGATCTCCTAGGGGGGGCGGCGGCCAAGGGGGGTGGAGTGCCCCCCAAGGCAAGTGGGGCGCCCCCTCCCCTAGGGTTCCCAACCCTAGGCGCAGAGGGGGCTCAGAAGCGCACCAGCCCACCAGGGCTGGTTCCTCCCACTTCAGCCCATGGGGCCCTCCGGGATAGGTGGCCCCACCGGTGGACCCACAGGACCCTTCCGGTGGTCCCGGTACAATGCAGTGGACCCGAAACTTTCCCGATGGCCGAAACTCGACTTCCCATATATAATTCTTTACCTCCGGACCATTCCTGAACTCCTCGTGACGTCCGGGATCTCATCCAGGACTCCGAACAACTTTTGGTTTGCTGCATACTCATATTCATACAACCCTAGCGTCACCGAACCTTAAGTGTGTAGACCCTACGGGTTCGGGAGACATGTAGACATGACCGAGACGACTCTCCGGTCAATAACCAACAGCGGGATCTGGATACCCATGTTGGCTCCCACATGCTCCTCGATGATCTCATCGGATGAACCACGATGTCGAGGATTCAAGCAACCCCGTATACAATTCCCTTTGTCAATCGGTATGTTACTTGCCCGAGATTCGATCGTCGGCATCCCAATACCTCGTTCAATCTTGTTACCGGCAAGTCACTTTACTCGTACCGTAATGCATGATCCCGTGACCAAACACTTGGTCACTTTGAGCTCATTATGATGATGTATTACCGAGTGGGCCCAGTGATACCTCCCCGTAATACGGAGTGACAAATCCCAGTCTCGATGCGTGTCAACCCAACAGACACTTTCGGAGATACCTGTAGTGCACCTTTATAGTCACCCAGTTACGTTGTGACGTTCGGTACACCCAAAGCACTCCTACGGTATCCGGGAGTTACATGATCTCATGGTCGAAGGAAAAGATACTTGACATTGGAAAAGCTCTAGCAAAACGAACTACACGATCTTGTGCTATGCTTAGGATTGGGTCTTGTCCATCACATCATTCTCCTAATGATGTGATCCCGTTATCAATGACATCCAATGTCCATAGTCAGGAAACCATGACTCTCTATTGATCAACGAGCTAGTCAACTAGAGGCTTACTAGGGACATATTGCAGTCTATGTATTCACACGTGTATTACGATTCCCGGATAATATAATTATAGCATGAATAAAATACAATTATCACGAGTAAGGAAATATAATAATAATCCTTTTATTATTGCCTCTAGGGCATATTTCCAACAAAAAACACATCTAACCAGAGGCTATATCTAAGATTTATTCCTAAACAGAAGCAAAAGCAAAAAGACTAAAAATAAAATTGGGTTGCCTCCGAACGAGCACTATCGTTTAACACCCCTAGCTAGGCATAAAAGCAAGGATAGACTTAGGTATTGCCATATTTGGTAGGCAATCCATAAGTGGCTCTCATGATAGATTCATATGGTAATTTTATTTTCTTCCTAGCGAAGTGTTCCATGCCTTTCTTTAATGGAAATTGGAATCTAATATTCCCTTCCTTCATATCAGTAATTGCAACAATCGTTCTAAGGAAAGGTCTACCAAGAATAATAGGACAAGAAGGATTGCAATCTATATCAAGAACGATAAAATCTACGTGCACATAATTCCAATTTGCAACAATAAGAACATCATTAATTCTTCCCATAGGTTTCTTAATGGTGGAATCCGCAATGCAAGTTTAGAGAGCAATCATCAAAATCACGGAAATCTAGCAAATCGCACAAAGTTTTGCGAATAGTGGAAACACTAGCACCCAAATCACATAAAGCATAGAACTCATGATCCTTAATATTAATTTTAATAGTTGGTTCCCACTCATCATAAAGTTTTCTAGGGATAGAAACTTCCAACTCAAGTTTTTCTTCATAATATTGCATCAAGGCATCAACGATATGTTTGGGAAAGGCTTTGTTTTGACTATAAGCGTGAGGAGAATTTAGCACGGATTGCAACAAGGAAATACAATAAATTAAAGAGCAACTTTTATAATTAAATTCCTTGAAATCCAAAATAGTGGGTTTAGCAACATCTAGGGTTTTAATCTCTTCAATCCCACTTTTATCAATTTCATCATCAAGATCTAAAAACTCCGAATTTTTGGAACGCCTTCTAGGTAAAGGTGGATCATATTCAGTCCCATCATTATCAAGATTCATATTTATTTTCATGGAAATTGGAAGAACACGCTTTAATAAAGGCATATTTCGTAGCATGCATGCTAGCGGTTCTTTCCTTGCACTCATCAATGGAAATTCTCATGGCTTTGAGAGACTCATTGATATCATGCTTAGGAGGAATAGATCTAAGCTTTAAAGAATCAACATCAAGAGAAATTCTATCAACGTTCCTAGCCAATTCATCAACTTTAAGCAATTTCTCTTCAAGCAAAGCATTGAAATTCTTTTGTGAATTCATAAGCTCTTTAACACTAGTCTCAAATTCATAGGGCATCTTATTAAATTTTCCATAAGAGTTGTTGTAGGAATTTCCATAATTATTAGAAGGATTACTAGGATAAGGCCTAGGATTAAAGTTCCCTCTATAATGCGTTGTTACCAAAATTATTCCTACCAACAAAATTCACATCCATGGATTCATTATTATTCTTAATCAAAGTAGACAAAGGCATATCTTTAGGATCAGAAGAAACACTCTTAGTAGCAAATAATTTCATAAGTTCATCCATCTTTCCACTCAAAACATTAGTTTCTTCTATAGCATTCACTTTTTTATTAGTAGATCTTTTAGTGTGCCATTGAGAATAATTAACCATAATATTATCTAGGAGTTTAGTAGCTTCTCCTAAAGTGATTTCCATAAAAGTGCCTCCCGCGTCCGAATCCAAAAGATTTCTAGAAGCAAAATTCGATCCGGCATAATTTTTTTGTATAATCATCCACAAGTTCAAACCATGAGCAGGGCAATTGTGTATCATTAATTTCATCCTCTCCCAAGCTTGTGCAACATGTTCATGATCCAGTTGCTTAAAATTCATAATATCGTTTCTAAGAGAGATGATCTTAGCAGGAGGAAAATACTTACAGATAAAAGCATCTTTGCACTTGTTCCAAGAATCAATACTATTTTTAGGCAAAGACGAAAACCAAGCTTTATACGATCTCTAAGCGAAAAAGGAAATAGCTTCAATTTAACAATATCATTATCAACATCCTTCTTCTTTTTCATATCACACAAATCAACGAAGCTATTTAGATGAGTAGCGGCATCTTCACTAGGAAGGCCGACGAATTGATCTTTCATGACAAGATTCAACAACCAGTATTGATTTCACAAGATTCAGTATTGGTAAGAGGAGTAATCGGAGTGCTAAGGAAATAATTATTGTTGGTATTGGTAAAGTCACACAATTTGGTATTATCTTGAGCCATCGTGACAAAAAAGCAATCCAACACACAAGCAAACAAAAAGAAAGCGAGAAAAAGGCAAACGGAAAAGAGAGGGCGAATAAAACAGCAAGGGTGAAGTGGGGGAGAGGAAAACGAGAGGCAAATGGCAAATAATGTAATGCGAGAGATAAGGGATTGTGATGGGTACTTGGTATGTTGACTTTTGCATAGACTCCCCGGCAACGGCGCCAGAAATTCTTCTTGCTACCTCTTGAGCATTGCGTTCGATTTCCTTGAAGAGGAAAGGATGATGCAGCAAAGTAGCGTAAGTATTTCCCTCAGTTTTTTAGAACCAAGGTATCAATCCAATAGGAGGCTACGCGCGAGTCCCTCATACCTACATAAAGGAAATAACTCCTCGCAACCAACGCGAATAGGGGTTGTCAATCCCTTCACGGTCACTTACGAGAGTGAGATCTGATAGAGATGATAGATACTATTTTAGGTATTTTTGTGATAAAGATGCAAGGTAAAAATAAAAGCAAAGTAAAAAAGCAAAGGATATAACTAAGTGTTGGAAGATTAATATGATGAAGATAGACCTGGGGGCCATAGGTTTCACTAGTGGCTTCTTTCAAGAGCATAAGTATTTTTCGGTGGGTGAACAAATTCTTGTTGAGCAATTGGCGAAATTGAGCATAGTTATGAGAATATCTAGGTATGATCATGTATATAGGCATCACGTCCGAGACAAGTAGACCGACTCCTTCCTGCATCTACTACTATTACTCCACTCATCGACCGCTATCCAAAGCATGCATCTAGAGTATTAAGTTCAAGAAAAGCGAGTAACGCCTTAAGCAAGATGACATGATGTAGAGGGATAAATTCATGCAATATGATAAAAATCCCATCTTGTTATCCTCGATGGCAACAATACAATACATGCCTTGCTGCCCCTCATCCTTTGGGAAAGGACACCACAAGATTGAACCCAAAGCTAAGCACTTCTCCCATTGCAAGAAAAACCAATCTAGTAGGCCAAACCAAACTGATAATTCGAAGATACTTGCAAAGATAACCAATCATACATAAAGGAATTCAGAGGAGATTCAAATATTGTTCATAGATAATCTTGATCATAAACCCACAATTCATCGGTCTCAACAAACACACCGCAAAAAGAATATTACATCGAATAGATCTCCACGTGAGAGGGGGAGAACATTGCATTGAGATCCAGAAAGACAGAAGAAGCCATCTAGCTACTAACTATGGACCCGAAGGTCTGAGGTAAACTACTCACACTTCATCGGAGAGGCTATGATGATGATGTAGAAGCCCTCCGTAATGGATGCCCCCTCGTGAGCTCCTAACAGGCCCCAAGATGGGATCTCGTGGGTACAGAAGGTTGCGGCGGTGGAATTAGGTTTTTGGCTCCGTATCTGATCGTTTGGGGGTACGTAGGTATATATAGGAGGAAGAAGTACGTTGGTGGAGCAAGGTGGGGCCCACGAGGGTGGAGGGCGCGCCTGGGGGGAGGACGCGCCCCCCTACCTCGTGCCCACCTCCTTTCTTTCTTGACGTAGGGTCCAAGTCTCCTGGATCATATTCGGTGAGAAAATCACGTTCCCGAAGGTTTCATTCCGTTTGGACTTTGTTTGATATTCCGTTTCTTCGAAACTCTGAAGTAGGCAAAAAACAGCAATTCTGGGCTAAGCCTCCGGTTAATAGGTTAGTCCCAAAAATAATATAAAAGTGGAAACTAAAGCCCAATATTGTCCAAAACAGTAGATAATATAGCATGGAGCAATCAAAAATTATAGATACGTTGGAGACGTATCACGCACTCGAGCTCCAGCGCCCAAGTTTGCATTTTCTCCACTCCAAACATGTGCGGAGCGGGAGGCGAGTGGATGTTTTCCTCCGTTATGGAGGAGAACATTATGAAGCTCCGGGAAGCCGGATACTTGGCCGCAGACATCGCGCACTGGCTCCCAGACGCGGGGCAGATCGTCCCTACTCCAGAACCCCATGGGAGGGTTTTATTCCTTTCCCACTTCATCCACGGGCTGGGGTTTCCCCTCCACCCATTTGTTCGCGGGCTCATGTTCTACTACGGGCTGGACTTTCATGATCTGGCCTCCAATTTCATCCTCAACATCTCGGAGTTTATCGTTGTGTGCGATGCCTTCCTCCGCATCAAGCCCCACTTCGGCCTGTCGCTGAAGGCCTTCAACGTGAAACCGAAGGTGGTGGTCGGCCAACAAGCGGAGTGCGGAGGCGCTATGGTGGGAAAAATGCCCAACGTCACCTGGCTTGAAGGCTCCTATGTCGAGACCATGAAGGGATGGCAATCGGGGTGGTTCTACATCACCGAGCCGCGCGACACCAACTGGGTGGTGGCCCCCGAATTTCGATCCGGCATCCCCATGCGGCTCACCTCCTGGAAAGAGAAGGGCCTATCCACAGGGCTCATCGGTGGAGCTGACCGGACTCCAGAACTGTGTTAAAAACATGATAAGCAAGAAAATCAAGCTTGTCAACGTAGTCCAGGTCATGCTCTTCCGTCGGATCCTCCCGTGTCAAAGACGGGCATTCAATATGTGGGAGTTCGACCTGGCTAAGCACAAGACGCTGCGATAGCTTTTCGACACAACGCACCAAGACATCTGGAAGGTGCTGTTCAAGTCCGCCGAGGTACCTCCTCCCCTTACCGAGGATCGCGGACTCAGCGCAAAGCGTCCTTCCAATCCGGTAAGCTCCTTATATCTCATAAGATGTTCCTTTCCCCAGTATAATCATGTGAGGGATCTGAGTCTCCACGCCATTTAACAGGACTGGGTCGCGACAGCGGAGCGGATTGATTGTCCGGCCCCACTCCTCGCCTAAATCGGACAAGGCCAACTCCTCGCCCGAAGCGGAATTTTTTTTAAGGATTTGAGACCTCTCGAACATCGACCAGCTCTCGCCGCATCATGACAGTCAGTTTTCGGCTTTCTCTACTGAGGTGCTCGTTCGGAAGAACCGGGACACAGTCGCAGTAGTTCTCCTAGTGCTACCTTAGCCGATATAGCAGAACGTAAGGTACCAAAACATGGGAGCCATGCACACCCAACTATTGACCCAAGACATGATTCGGAGCTGATGCGTATAATGCTATAAGTTCAGGGTGCCGCACTGTCGAAAGTGTTCGGACTTCTCATGTCGTGTTATGGGGTACACTGAAGCCCCTGGCGCACTGGACGTATTAGAATGTACGGGTGCAGTTTGTCGTAAATAAACAGACAAGGAAAAAAGATGAAGAAATGTAATAATAAGCTAACGTTGTATATTATTTATTAAATGATACGTCAAAGCGTATGTGTACAAGTAGTGCAATAAGCGAAAAATAGGACTATTTGACATGTCCTATCCAAGGGCAAGCTGCGTGTGGGTATGCAAAACAGGTATAGCGATTGTTATCAGAGACCACCTGGGGATTCCCTTGTACGTCAAAGCTTCTTGCTTCCTTGGTGTTTCCTTCCCATGACGGGTCCGATAATCAAACGATCGGAGAGGGCCTTCAGAGAATAGGGGCCTGAAAGGAAGAAAATGTTAAAGGTATACGGGTCCTGAAGCGGTCGAGCCGCATTGTGGGCCGTGCCGCAGCCGTGCCTCCGCCTATGCCCATGGTATCTTGAGTGCGTAATTATGTACGCATGGCGCAAATTTTGCCACTTGACTGGGACTAGGACGGAGGCCGAATTGCTAGGCGTGTTCTGAACGTGCCTGGTGATCCTGTTGCAGGGTACTCCAGACTCGCTTGAAGGTGTCCGGGGGCTTTTCGCCGAATTGGCGGTTTGCCTCAGAAGGCTGCTTTGCACTTCTGCTGCAAGGGCAGCGGTGTGCTCCTCCGTACGGAGCGAGCGTTCTGTGTTTCCATTAACTGTTATAACCCCGCGAGGTCCTGGCATTTTGAGCTTGAGGTATGCATAATGCGGTACCGCGTTGAATCTGGCGAATGCGGTTCGTCCGAGCAGTGCGTGATAGCCACTGCGGAAGGGGACGACGATATCAAAGATTAACTCCTCGCTTTGGAAGTTGTCTGGAGATCCAAAGACCACTTCCAGTGTGATTGAGCCCGTGCAACAGGCCTCTACACCTGGTATGACACCTTTAAAGGTGGTTTTGGTGGGTTTGATCCTCGAGGGGTCTATACCCATTTTGCGCACTGTATCCTGATAGAGCAGGTTCAGGCTGCTGCCACCATCCATAAGGACTCGAGTGAGGTGAAATCTGTCAATGATGGGGTCAAGGACCAATGCGGCAGAACCGCCATGACGGATACTGGTGGGGTGGTCCCTGTGATTGAACATGATCGGACAAGAAGACCATGGGGTGAACTTTGGGGCGACTGGCTCCATCGCATAGACGTCCCTTATTGCACGCTTCCGTTCCCGCTTGGGAATATGGGTTGCGTATATCATGTTCACCATTTTCACTTGGGGAGGAAATTTCTTTTGTCCTCCTGTGTTCGGCGGCCGGGGTTCATCCTCGTCGTCACTATGCAGCCCCTTTTCCCTATTTTCGGTATTCAACTTGCCGGCCTGTTTGAACACCCAACATTCTCTGTTGGTGTGGTTGGCTGGTTTATCGGGGCTGCCATGAATTTGACACGAGCGATCGAGTATGCGGTCCAAACTGGACGTGCCCGGATTGCTTCTTTTGAACGGCTTTTTCCGCTGACCAGATTTAGAGCCACTGAATCTGGCATTAACTGCCGTGTCTTCGGCGTTGTCGCCGTTGTTGCGGCGCTTGTGTCTGTTGCGACGTGGCCTGCCGTTGCTATCTTTGGCATCTGAATTGCCAGGGTTTCTTGATGTGTTATTGCGGCGAGCCAGCCAGCTGTCCTCGCCCGCACAAAAGCAGGTCATGAGTGTTGTGAGGGCTACCATGGACTTCAGCTTCTCTTGGCCGAGGTGTCGGGCGAGCCACTTGTTGCGGATGTTATGCTTAAATGCCGCTAAGGCCTCGGCATCCGGACAATCGACAATTTGGTTCTTTTTAGTTAGGAACCGAGTCCAGAATTTCCTGGCTGATTCCCCCGGCTGTTGGGTTATGTGGCTCAAGTCATCGGCATCCGGTGGTCGCACATAAGTGCCCTGGAAGTTTTCAAGGAATGCGTCTTCCAAATTCTCCCAACTGCCAATGCAGTTTGCCGGCAGGCTATTCAGCCAATGCCGAGACAACCCTTTTAGTTTTAGTGGGAGGTACTTGATGGCATGTAGATCGTCACCGCAGGCCATGTGGATGTGGAGGAGGAAATCTTCAATCCATACCGCGGGGTTTGTTGTACCATCATATGATTCAATGTTCACGGGTTTAAAACCTTCTGGGAATTCGTGATCCATTACTTCGTCAGTGAAGCATAGGGGGTGTGTGGCGCCTCTGTGTCGAGCTATGTCGCGACGCAGTTTGTACGAGTCTTGTCTGTTGTATTCGGCCCTGCCGGATTTGCTTTTAGTATATCCGGCGTGACGGTCGTCGTCACGCATTGAGTCGCGCCCCCGTGATCTGTAGATCGATCTTGTATGTCCTGCTTTGTTTTCCAATACGTCTCGCAGGTCCTGCGTGTTACCCCGGGCCTTGGTATTTTTGTTTAACTGGAGACGGGGTGCAGGCTGGACTTCGGCCTGGTATGCCGCTTTGTCTCAGCCACGAGGTGGCCGGCCAGCCGCATCATACGCTGGAAGCATAGGCTTTAATGCTTCCTCCTCTAGTTGGGGTAGCAACCTGCGCTTTGGGTAACTTTTGGTTGGGCGCTCGAGTTCGTATTCCTCGGCCGCCTGGACCTCAGTCCATCTATCCGCTAACAGATCTTGGTCAGCTTGAAGCGGTTGTTGCTTTTTCTTCAGACTTTTTGTTGTGGCTATAAGCCGGCGCTTGAAGCGCTCCTGTTCGACGGGATCCTCAGGCATGATAAATTCATCGGAGAGAGGCATGTAATTGTCATCCTCTGACTCTCCGTCTGCTGCCTGTTCCTTAGGGCTAGCTTGCCCATCTTCCCGCTCGAAGCCTAGCTGGAGGGGATTGTCTTCCTCTTCGGCACTATCCGAGGCGTTATTGTCTCTTGTGTCGATATCGCCGCTTTTGCTATGGCGGGGCTTAGAGCGGCGCCGTTGACGCCGGTGCTTAGATTGCTTCTCGAGGGGTTTATCCTCCGTTGCCTTATTGCCATCACTTTCTTTGGGGGTGTCCACCATTTATATATCATATGATGAGGTGGCAATCCATCGCCATGTGGGCGGTGGTTCCAGTTCTTCTCCTGCATCGTCGTCCATACCGTCGATGTCTTCGGAGCCGAAATCGAGCATGTCGGTTAAGTCGTCGACAGTGGCTATTAAGTGGGTGGTGGGTGGGGAACGAATTTCTTTGTCGTCCGCTTCCCTCGAGCGAGACATAGTGCGGCCAAAGGCCTCGACAAGGAGAGAGACCTTACGAATTCAGCACGTCGCCTGTGGGCGAAAATGCTGAAAGATATCCGCGGAGGAAAACTCCATGATCGGCGCCCAATCAGATTCGATAAACGCAGACGCGAGGCGGTTCGGAACTCGTGGCGGGGACGAATCCAAGGGTCCGGCAACACAGGTCTCGTAGGAGGTGAAGTCAGTATTCGGCTCTATCGCCACTGAGTGTGCAGCCTCCGTGGCGGGGGTCCATCCACCCGTCTTACGACGGCGCAATCTGCTCCGGATTGAGGGCCGGAATAGCCATAGGTGTAATCTCCCGAACACCGTCCGACGGCAGAGCTAAGTCATGCTCGTCGTGACTGTGCGGCGCACCTGACATGGGCTCGAATCCGTCGAAGATCAAGTCTCCGCGGACGTCAGCGGTACAGTTTAAGTTTCCAAACCTGACCTGACGGCCACGGGCGTAGCTCTCGATCTGCTCTAGGTGGCCACGCGAGTTAGCCTGCAGTACGAAGCCGCCGAATACAAAGATCTGTCTGGGGAGAAAAACCTCACCCTGGATCGCATCGTTGCCAATGATCGAAGGAGCCATAAAGCCTTTATCGTGACGGCACAGTGGAACTCTCAATTAAAGCACCAATGTCGGTGTCAAAACCGGCGGATGTCGGGTAGGGGGTCCGGAACTGTGCGTCTAAGGCGGATGGTAACAGGAGGCGGGGGACACAATGTTTACCCAGGTTCGGGCCCTCTAGATGGAGGTAATACCCTACTTCCTGCTTGATTGATCTTGATGATATGAGTATTACAAGAGTTGATCTACCATGAGATCGTAGAGGCTAAACCCTAGAACCTAGCCTATGATTATGATTGTTGTTGTCCTACGGACTAAACCCTTCGGTTTATATAGACACCGGAGGGGGCTAGGGTTACACACAGTTAGTTACAAGGGAGGAGATCTACATATCCGAATTGCCAAGCTTGCCTTCCACGGAAAGGAGAGTCCCATCCGGACACAGGACGAAGTCTTCAATCTTGTATCTTCATAGTCCAACAGTCTGACCAAAGTATATAGTCCGGCTGTCTGAGGACCCCCTAATCCAGGACTCCCTCATGGGTCCCGACTGTCAGGCACTTCCTTACCTGCGAAGATGTAGCTGGTGGGTCCCTGCAGCCAGGGGGTGAATCGTTTTTTTGCCCGGACGCACTTCCTTGCGTGCGAAGATGTAGCTGGCGGGTCCCGGTGATCGGGGAAAGCGTTTTTTCACGAAATACGGTGGCCTGTCCGGTGGGTCCCCGCTGTCAGGTGGAGGAATAATTATTTTGCACGTAATAAGGAGGCACTTCCTTGCTGCGGCCGTGGACCCAGCTGTCAGCCTCTCCACGTACAATCCATGTCCGATGGAAGCCGTTCCTTGACCACGTTGACCACGCCGCACCGAGAGCAGCAGGGCGGTGGACGACGGCGATGCCTAGGAAGGGGACGACGCGGAGCCGGGGAAGACGCGACAGTGGAAGCCCGCGCGAAGAGGAGTACGAGGTTCACCGGTTCACACGGTGAGGCTCTTGTCGCCGCAGGCTGCCAAGAAGTGGGAATAGTAGGGTGCCGAGGCCTTGGGCAAAGACCCGGCCACGGAGGCAGGGGGCATGCGGCACGACCGGCGCTGCTTTGGGCGGCTGGAGCAAGAAGACCAGAGGTTGAAGAAGCACTAAGGCCGTTGGATGGACATCGTACGATCACTGGAGCTAGAATCGTTCATATTGACTAAGTTGACAAAGCCTTCCATCCCCATCAACTTAGTAGGCCCACAAGTCAGCCTCCCACTATGGTGGGTCCCAGCTGGCAGGGGGTATTCATTTTTTTGTGCACAATAAGGAGGCACTTCCTTGCGTGCGAAGATATAGTTGGTGGGTCCGACCTGTCAGCGGAGGGAACGTTTTTTTCGCGAAATACAGAGGCCCTTCTGGCGGGTCCTAGATGTCAGGTGGAGGAATCATTATTTTGCGCGTAATAAGGAGGCATTTCCTTGTGTGCGGCCGTGGACCCAGCTGTCAGCCTCTCCACGTACAATCCACTTCCGATGGATGTATTTCATTGACCACGTTGACCACGCCACGCCGAGAGCACCAGGGTGGTGGATGACGGCGAGGCCTACGAAGGGAACGACACGGAGCCGGGGAAGACATGACAGTGGCTGCCCACGTGGTGGAGAGTACGAGGGTTGACTGGTTCGGCTGCCGTCGCCAGAAAATAACAGGAGGTGTGGGTGAGTAGAGGGATAGACATGCCAGGGATACGAGTATATGATGGGGCCGTGAGGCCTGCCCGGCAACCTGACCCGGCCACGGGAGGCGGAGCAAAGCGGTTCGTGGCGCTGGTTTGGTTTGAGGCGGGAAGATCGAGAGAAGAAGCACGATCGCCGTTAGATTGACATCTAATGGTCTAACGCTGGTAGAGTCGATTGTTGACTAAGTTTCTTTTTTGATAAACCTTGTGTACGCATGAACTTAGTAGGCCCACAAGTCGGCCTCCAAATCTATGGCAGACAACATATACCCCATTTGCTATTTTTTAATAATTTACAACCCATTTGCTAATTCTTAAGTAAACTTTTGTAATTCCGAAATGATAAACATTTTTTAAGAACTTATTGATTTTCCAAAAAAATCGTTTTGTTTTTGTAAGCAAATAAGATGTGGGACAATTGAGTTGGTTTAAGGGAAAAACAGTGGTAAAATCAACGCTGGGAGGGAAAACAACAACAAAAATAAGGATGTAAATATGAAAAGTGAATTTTATGTATTTTCAATATAATGATACGTGTATATGAACTAGTAAAACTATAGGTAGAGATTAGAAAATGGATGTAGGACATGTGTTTCAAGAGGAAAATAGAAATGGGCTGTGTGTTTGATTCAGTCAAAAAAGTGCCTGCGGATGTTGTAAGACAAAATATAACTAACTTATTTGGCAGGCGAGGCCAATAGATACCTACTGGATCTTTGTGCCCCGTTGTCGTCATGGGCTGGGCCTGTTAAAAACAAAACCAAGCCTGGGCAGTCTACAGCCCAGTTGAAACTTGCTCGACCTGAAAAAACAATATACGTGCTCAATAAACGACTGATAACTGGGATGCAGCAGGGATATTGTTATTTCATCGTGATAATAAGAGCATGCACTTGTTTCGAAAAATTTGGAGAACTGGGAATTTGAATGGCAGGTGCTTATGCTACCCATCAAATAAAAATCAGGTGCCTGAAAATTCGTTTCGAAACAAATGAATCAGCTTTATATCCACGTCAACCCTCGGCATGATGGTTGGAAGCAAATGCCAAGTTCATACCAAAAGATCGTTAACAACAATACCAACTTGCGGACGACAAGGTAGTACAAGTACCAATACCAAACTAACTTATAATCTTTTTTACTCCTGGCCCTAGTGTTCGTCTGGTAGATTATCTTGCAGAGGACCAGCTCCCGCTCCTTCTCTTGCTCTAGGTCCCCGAGGTGGTACTGGTGCATCACCCAGTTGGTCCTCCGCTGGTCGAAGTTCTTGTTGGTGTCCAGCACCAGAACCTTTTTGCTGCTCGTCTGCCGGCCGTTGACCATCATCGGCAAGGTATTGTCGGTGTTGTGCCACATGGCGTGCATGTCGCACTCCAACTGTATCTTGCGACGCGTCCACGTGCCCCTTTTGAAGCCATCCATCGCATGGAAGCTTGATGCCTTTCACACACTGAAGATTATGTCGCAACAAGCTGTGCCGACGAATCTCTGGATATGGTGATTCACGAAACCCATGGTATGATGTGTAAACACAGTCCCCCCTGGCGAATGGAAGTTGCATAGCACGGTAATCATCGCCGGTGATATGATCGATGATTGGTTGGATGATTGGATAATTGAGCCCGAGGAACATGGAGTGGTTGCCGAGGCTATAAACCCGCCTCCAGTTGAATACGCCTGGCCCAACAAAGTTGGGATCTTTCTCGAACACGAAGCAGCCATAGCCATCAATGACACGAACGCCCCAGGCATTGTACTGCATGTGGTTTGATGAAATGGTTTGGTCGATTTGGTACGTGCAAATGAGCATCAAATGACCACCGTCAGCTGAACGAGCGATAAACCACCACCCATCGGCTGGTATGGTTCCAGGTCCTGGAATCATGAAGGCCAGCGCATTTGCGTATGCTGCAACAATTCAAATTGGAGACCAAAAGGACAAAAATAAACAATCATGTTCAGGGTATGTGTGGAATTAAGATTATTATAACAGTGACACATATCATAGACAGAGAATTGCAATGTCGTGGTCATAATCATACCCCAATTTAAAAAAAGCCAATGACTTTCATATTCTAGCAATATATCATGGTTCAAACAGCATGTAACAATGAGAGGAAAACAGCTATGACAGGGCCTACTCATATTCTACCATAGCACTTAGTACAGTTATCATATCAACTCTAAGCAATAACATGCATTGTTATAAAAATCCTGGAAATGAGAGTAACATATAGCAATCATGAGGTTATACTCATAATATCTATTCTAACAATCATTAGATACCAACTGTTCTCATATAAACTCTAACAATAACATGTGTGGTCATAAAAATCTAGGGAATGAGAGGAACATATAGCAATGATGTGGTTATAGACATACTATATATTCTAAATTTTTAACAATGAACAGGCAGTCGTATTCTTAAGGTAAAGATGAGATGAGATAGAACAATTACACGATGATAGATTCCACCAGTATAGGCAGCCAATCTGTGCGTCGACCGCATAAATGATTCCATTGTGCACTATAGCATCAGACAGAAGTGTTGGGTGAAGAGGATCGACGCTGAGACATAACCATGTATGGCGACCGGATTCCAGATAGACTAATCCCATGTTGAACAAGGCAATGAGCTTGTAATCCATGTAGTCTTCTGATGGTGTGGGCACTTCGCAGATTACAACCTTCAGCAAACAGAGGTCGAGCCAAAAGCTCGACGCGTCTCGTGTGTAGTAGGCAGGAGTGTCCGGCGGGCCGCGAGGCTCGATGGCGGCGGTATCCAAAGATGGAATGGTGATCTCTTGCTGGGTGTAGATATCCACGAGACCCCACGGACTACCGGACTGGTGGATGAGGACGATCCAGTTGGCCTTCATGCCCGCCCAGTAGTGGCCGCGCATGAAGTGTAGGTGGACAGGTAGTGGTAGCATGTCGAGGGGCACCACGGCAACCTCCGTAGGATCGTCAAGTCGGTGTCTGGGCCACCAGCGAGGATCGGGCATCAGCAAGCAGGGTGTCTTGAAAAGAGCCGGCGGTTGCGAGCAGTAGACGCAGTTCAAAGACACCGAGCATGCGGCCAGACGGACGGTCTTGAGTAGGTCCATACGATTCTGAATCTGCTCCAAGATAACATCAGGGAGGGAATTCCAATCGCGGCTCTGCGTGTCAGTCGGTTCTGCCATTGGGGTTTTCGGTGCCTGCGAGCCAGCGGGGAAGTGGATTCGGGCGGGCAAGCGAAGAAGCTTTCCTCGTCTGGCCGAGCAGTGAGCGGGGGGATGTGGTACGCGCGAGCTACTAAGGGAGATAGCCCGGGCGGGCGAGCAATGAGCGGGGGAAATGGTGTGCGGCCGACGATGGGGAAGAGAGGAGGAAGAAGAAGAGAGGAGGAAGAAGAGTGGAAGACGGAGAAGAAAGTGCATTAAATCGCAATTCTACTACTACTACCAGGATATACCGTCCTTCGGATTGTAAATAGTTACACCGATGACATGTGGGTCTACCACAAGAGGGCCCATATGTCAGTTAATGGAGGACAGAAGCGTGCTCTACTGGCAAACATGATGGCGATCTTGGTAAGGCTGATTTAGTAACACCAACACGCTGGTTCAGCTTATTAATTAAGTGTCCCATCTGCTGCAGCGTGTATTGTCACTTCACTGTGAAGACTAGTTGAATAGTTCTCTCTGACCGAGATGGGGAATAATGGATCGCGAAGACTTCCTTTCTACATTATCCCTATGCCTCTACGCTCACTTCACTCATTTTGCTCCGTACGTAGTCACTTGTTGAAATCTCTAGAAAGACAAATACTCCATATTTGGGAACAGAGGGAGGATTTTACTCCATATTTGGGAATAGAGGGAGGATTTTACTCCATATTTGGGAATAGAGGGAGGATTTTACTCCGTATTTGGGAACAGAGGGAGGATTTCACTCCGTATTTGGGAACAGAGGGAGTATCACCATATGGAGGGAACAGAGGAAGCTTGTAATATGAACATGTCAATGGGAGGGAGTAAGCCCCATGCATGCATGCATGCAACATGCAACACTCACCCGTACACATGGACGCACGCAACACTCATGCACCCATGCAGCACACAACACACGACGCAACACACACACTCATGCTCAAGAGCTCAACCTACTCACTACGTCCGTGAAAGACTGTACATTTAGAGATTTACACATTGACCATGGCATAATTAACGCCCAAAAGTTATGTGTGCATGCGACCATTGAGAGAAGAAGATTAAATGAAGGTTGTTGCATGCTGTAATTAAGGATAGACATGTAGCCTATACCTAGAGCACAAGTTGGTGCATTAGTCAATCAATATCGATTTAGATTAAAGGCTAAATGCATTGGAAGTGTAGATGTACTACACTCTTTGTTTTTAGCTGATTTCTTTGCTCACCTTGGCGGCGGGTGGGACCCAGAAACTAGATCACAATTTAACCAGTCAGCAAAGTGCCACGTCGACTATGTGGCCGGTCAGTAGGGTGCAATACGGTGCTCTACGGTGAGCTAGTGATCGTATAATCACCGCAAAACTATATATAGTGACCATAAAGAGCGTATTGTTACATACGTTGACCGCCAGTGTATTTTTCTCGTTTCAAATTAAGCTATATTAACCGAAAAGGACGCAGTATGGACTAGTACAAGTACTGCTTTGATGTGTCCCGTCAACTCGCCGAACGAGGAGAAGCTTGCTTACTATGCCTCTCCGTCGCCCACGCGCGCGGTGGTTCGCAGGACGAGGAGAGAGTTTTGACTACAGCGTGCCCTCTCCCTCTCCCTCGCCCTCGCCCTCGCGGTGGACGTGCAACAGTTCAATCGGTGTCAGATTGCCAGAAGCATAATGTGTACTGTAGTATCACATTGTTGGACCTTCCAAAGAGGCGAAGAGCCAAGTGCAAGGTTCACACGAGTACGAACTGTTGAACCTCCCGAAGAGGCAAAGAGCCAAGCGCAAGGTTTTATAGGAGTTGTCGTCCTAGTAGGAGCGTACTATAACTATAGCGAACTATGCTACTGTATGATGCCGCCACGTCACGTATATCCAAAGTTGTGCCACCTTTGTTTTTCTCAAAGAGCGTGTTGGAGCCCGTGCAACAACCACACAAGTTGCACGTACACATAACACTTTTACTAGTAATAAATTCTAAAGGACAAATGCCAGTATGCCACACAAGTTCATCTCCAATTCATGTGATAAATTTGTGCACGACTAGTCTACATATATTCATAGCGCTACCATTCACAATTACCGTACTCCACTTACACGTTATAGATGGGCTACATGTCCTCCTCTAGGTTCCAATCCCAGGTGTTCTTCATGGATGGCATGATCCATAGCGGTGGGCAACGGGAATCATTGTCGCAGCTTTCTAGTCCGGTTCCACACGATGGAGACTCATCCAAGCTGAAGCGGCATAAATCAGGGATATCGTGTCCCGGCATGTCGTTCATTCGGCTGTGCGCACGGAAGAGACAACCATGCTTCATGAACGGCAGGCCTTCCGTGTCATGCACGGAGGGTGGCATCCGCTTCACAATGGGGTAGCTGTCCCAAATGAAAAGCGAGTACTCTCCAAGAGTGTTCCTCGGCACCCACGTAGCATCACAGGGGTCGAACTCGGCGCCGTTCATCTGGTACACGCTGCATCTCATATCTGGACACATGGTGACATACATAGTCAAGGTCCATGCATAATAATGTTGTGCTCAAATATGGCGGTCGATGTCTTGTGCAGCAAATAGTACTACTACGGTATAGAGGAAGTAAAATAACTGGCTTATTATATATAGCCATTGTTGGCTACATGGATGAGATAGTACGACATGGAAAAACAAAAATGATGGCAGCTAGTGGGTTCAACTCTTCAAGGGCCTAGCTAGCTATACGCGTCCTCCAAGGTAAAAAGTACTCCTACTAGTACGTAAGTAGAGTACTAGTACAACAATGAAAGAGAAGGCGAGAGGGTTAAAAAATGGAATACGTGGGTAGATGGTGACGGTCCGATCGTGGTAGATTGTGTGACCATGTTGCACATCACTGGTACCATGGGTAGCATTTGCTAAGATAGTTGATCCCAATATGCCAAAGTCAGCTACAAGGTTCCAGGTTAGACCGAATCATGGATGCAAATGCACATCCAGGATCGGCGATCTTAATTTGATCGTGGGATGACTGGTCCCTGCAAAATAATGGAGTACCGTTAGGGATGCAAATGATGGTTTGTGCATTCCGTTTGTAATATCCCGTACCGTAGGATGGCAACCAGATGAAACAAGTCCCCTGGCTTGTCACCGCGAAGATGTGGCCTAGATGGCGCACGGCGTCTTCGAACGTGTAGGGGTACAAATCTGCCGCTGCCAACATGCGCCAGCCTCTGCCGTTACTGCCTCTTGCATTGATGGCAATCCTTATGTCGAACACCGCGATGCGATAGTAATTGTCGTAGCCGTGTCGCTTTGTCGACGGGTCCGCAATTGCTATCTTCTTCAATCTCATGTAGGCATCATCATACGTATTCAAGCCCAGCCAGTCCGGAAGGCCGATCCCAATGGTGGGGAAGGGGTCTACCGGAATGACCGCACTGTAGTGGATGTTTTGCAAAATGATGGTGGTATCCGGCCGGAGGTATGCACGCCAATCTTCGTTGGCACCGACCCAGACCTATATATAAGACGGTGGGTAGCGGAGAAATTACGGGATGTAAATGGAATAACTAAGTACTACCTGATCAAACTCCATTACTGACATACTCACCGGACAAAATCCGACTACGTCTCAACGTCGGCAACTCTAGCGGAGTCAACGTGCAACCATGGCCAGGGAGCGGTGGATTGTTTGAAGGATTGTCCCATAGAAGAACCTTCTCCTCGAGGACGCATGTAAGACCAACAAGCATGGCCTTTTCCCAAGCCATTTTAAGCACCGTCTTAAAATAGTTGGTGCAGGAAGCACCGAGTCTTGCGGCGGTGAGGACGTCGGAGCGGCGTGCGATTTCTCCCAAAGGATCGTCGTCCAAGGTCTCCCAGCCCCGACGAGGAGGAGAACCGCCTGGCGAATCCATGGGAGCAGCGACGAACTATAGCAGTACTAGTACTACTTTCTCAACTAATAGTGCGAGGGTAACTGGCGAGGAGGAGATAAGAGCGTAGTAACCGCAGGGCCTCGTTCCTTCCAACTGTAGATCGTTCCTTCCAACTATAGCGAAGGGGTGAGGCTATTATTTACTACTAGTACTAGCATTATGGGACGTTATGGGATTGCATTATACTATAAATAATAGCACTAGTAAGAAATTTTTGGCACTAGCTAGTAGTTTTTGGCGTGGATTAAGAAATTTTGGGTATGTTTTTGCTATTTTTTGTACACGCCAACTAGTGTGAAAAATCGTCTTACATTATGTGACGGAGGAGTACGTACTCATACTATAGCAGTACTAGTACTACTTTCTCAACTAGTAGTGCGAGGGTACTACTAGTGCTATGTACTGTACTTCTAGTATAGAGCACCAGTTTTGAACTCTTGAATCTCGGGGCCAAGGAGCTACAGGTTGGAAGTGGAGGTACTACTGTTCTCTAGAACCATCAATGTACTATCAATGCAGGAAAGTACACCTGCATAGTGGCCTAGTGGGTACTCTCGGTGCTCTATTCAGCCACTCCTCTCACGTAGCTGGCCTACTCGGCCGCTCCTCTCACGCACACACTAGCAGCCTATTTATCGTTGACAGTTCGCTGAGGCGAGAACATTTGAGTTATTTGATACAGCCAGACTAGGCTTTTCGCTTCCATTTGAGGAGGTGTAATGGATCTCGTCGAACTTTGTTAGTAGTTCCTTCTTTATGAATGAGATGAAGCAAAGCTTTTGCCTTCGTTTCAAAAAACACGTCAAGAGGAATTTCTTTTATAGTAGAGCCGATAATGGAGTGAAGTCCATGCGTGCAACGCCACAAGCTACAGAGTAGTAGTAGAGCACTTTACGTACAAAGCCATATTGCACAGTTCCCAATGCCCCGCCATGCTTTTCCGGCTCCTCGGGCTTAATTGGGAGGCGCTAGTTTAAATATGCTACTAGCTGATGAGGAAGCTGCAAGCGAGGTGCGGCTAGGGCGAGCACGCGAGCCACAAGATGCTGGGAAGGAAAACCGGTTCATGTGGCTAGGCTATCTAGTGCACCTAGATTGTGGTGCCGCACGTCCGTTTGACTTCAAAACCCAAATTACCCGTGTAAAATATTGGCTCGCGGTGAAGTTACTATTTAAAAAAGGCCGCCGTGCGTTCGGCGAGGATCGAACCCACAAAGCGAGGTATACACTCGCGACCACTAGTAGTACTCGTTGGAGTACAACGCAGCCTAGAATCGCCTTTTGTCGCCAGTAGTACATTGTTCCTTACAAGAAACCCCTAATAATGCAAGAAACCACTAATAATGCCAAGAAACTACTACCACTTGCATACGTGGAAGACTTAAGATAAGACTACCTTATCAACCATTGTACATGCTCTTACCAACCAGCCCAACCAAGAAACGACTACTCTACAAAGTGACATTATAGGCACGTTTCAACCCATGGCCCTGTTTGGATATATTTGTTGCCAATCTAACCCTGCCATCCAAACACCACTTTGGTTAGAGTTAGTTCAGGGTTAGAATCTAACCTCTGACTTAGAGTATCCAAACAGGGCCCGTGTCGCCCATTAAGTCAACGCCTTCTATTCGACCGGGCTTTATGACTTGTGGGACCTACATGTCAGTCTGCACAAAGATCCCCGAGTGACCTCCTACCTCCGGCCCGTCCACCTAGTCATCCTCGGCCGTAGGACGTAGCTACTGCCGCCGGCAGAAGCCGAGGTCAAAACCGCCGGCGGTGCGGAGCCCATCTTGCGGCAGCCCGGATGCCATCTCCGTCCGGCGCTCGCGACCGCTAGCTAGCCAAGATAGCTCCGTCCAGCTGCTTGTCTGCAAGGTTTGCTAGCTAGATTAGCTGGCCAGCGGCAACTTGCTCATGGCTGCTAAAAGGCCAGCTAGCTGGCTCGAGCGAAGGCCAGCGCGGTGGCTTGCTCGCTCGTGAGTCATGCTCAGACCAGCCTGCTAACCCGTGTGGAGGCCAGCGCGGTGTTCGGCCCGTCCGGCGGAGCGATGGCCAACTCGTCATCACTGGCGCCACCGACAAACACGCATCAGCACTGTTTGAAGTAATGTTCAGGAAAAATAATGATTTGAGGGGAAATAAAAGGATAGAAGGTCATATGTGGGTCCCTCGTGTCAACGGTCAAACAAAATGTGTTGGTTTAAGCTGCCTCGTCAGCACGGACGTGTGGGCCAACCCTGTCATAAATGGGTTTAAACTAACCGAATCGGTAGGTAGTAGTTTTTGGCGTGGATTAAGAAATTTTGGGTATGTTTTTGCTATTTTTTGTACAATAGATTCTTCCTAGGGCTGGTTGAAAGTGGTAGTTTTTTGTTAAATACTCTACCTATTGTAAGTAGGAGTGAAAGTTAAGCTTTGGAACCCAATAAGCAAGGCTAGTTACATAGTGCATATGTGTACATGATTGAAAGTAAATATCAACCATGAGTGACTAATATCTTGATGGAAAACTCGAAACTATGGAATACTAGGGAATTTTTTTTGATGGTTGGAAATACTAGCAATGTTCATGTGCGTTGCAACGAATCATAATTAGAATAATACTTATTCACAAACTTGATACAAAACACTCTAATTTTGATATACATATATCACTAGAGATATATTATGTTTCAATTAGAATATATTCCTTGGGCTGTTTTGGTGAGGTCAGGGAGGGATGTGGTTGGTTTTAAGATACTAATTATGGGTTTTTATGCATATTGGTAGACAAGTGGGATGTTTGTGAGAAAAGGCAACAACTTACCTCACAGTCGTTAGATGTAGATCTAATGGTCACAAACGACGGATGGCAGACACACCATCATCACCAACTTAGTCTTCTGTAGGAGTACTAGCAAGATCCGTGCATTGCGGAACATCAAGATGCATTTTTTAAATAAAACACTCGTTGTGATTGACCCATGCGGGAGTAATCCCATGTGTAAAACTAATGATATCTCGAGAAATAGGAGATAAGGTGAAGACGAGTGGGCGTGGTGGTGATCGGTGGTCGACCGAGGCGGAGGCATGGGTATTGATGACGCCAGGCAGCGGCCACCGTGCCAGTTTGTTCCAGAGGCTTCCTTTCTTAATTGCTTAACAATGAGGTTGTTGGTGATAAGTATGAACGAGGGAAGGCCTTATGCGCAAATGTGGAGAGGGTGCGGGTATCTTTTAGTTTAATTTCCATCGATCGAGATATAGATTGGACGGTCTATATTGCAAGATGGCACGCATACCATCATCACCAACTCGGTTTTTTATAAGAGAAGAAATATAAGTATGGAGATACAAACGTATTATCGATACTTGTTTCCATAAACTAGCATCTACATTCTATTAGGTGAGGCCTTAGCACAATGACTTCTCGACTATGTAAAACAAAGGTTTTCCCGTCGCCGATAAGGAGGGGTTGACGGCGGCGCACTTTTTGGCTTGCTCTGGTCCTAGTAGTCATACTAGGTGGTCTAAGCACGTGTAGATTTATTCTTTTTCACGTCTCGTGTTCGCCGTACTGCCACAACTATTGATGAATAGACGGTAAGTTATTCACGGGGAAACCCGTGTTGAGCGTGTTTGCGAGAGAGAGAGAGACAGTGTGCGTGTGTGATATGTCTAGAGACTGAGGCAATGATAACAGATTCTTTGTGTCTATGTGTGTGGAGGATAGAGAGAGACATGTACATGGGGCTTTGTGTTGACGTGGAGACACATATACATAATTAGAGAGTGAGTGTGCGAGATACACATGCGGACATGGGGAGAGATGAGGATCTAGATTAATGGGTGTTTGTGCGTGTCTGTGTGTGTTTGTGCGCGCGTTTGTGTGTGAGAGGGAGAGTGTGTATGTGGAGTATAGAGACCACTAATGATGTAAACCTAGTATAAGGGAAGGGGGAATGGTGTGACATGTGTAGTAGCGGGATAGCATGGGTGCGGGTGGGGGGTGCAGACTATTTGGAAGAGACATCGATTGTGTGTGGGAGAGGGGTGTGAGAGCGGCGAGAGAGAGAGAGAGAGAGAGAGAGAGAGAGAGAGAGAGAGGAAGAGAGGCGTTTGTGTCCATAAATGGCGTATAGATAGGGAGAGAATGTTGATGTTGTTTGAAATTGGCCTATGTATGGAGACGCAAGGGAAGCGAGTCATCGTGTGTGTGATAGGGACTTCATGAGAGATCTAGAATAGATGGTGTAGAGAACAATGTGCGAGATCGAGAACGATGATACATTACGGAGCTATGGAAAGAGTCACGACATATATGTATCTGAGGAGGAGGGGGGCGGGTCCGCATGTGGGAGAGATAGAAAGAGGAGAGTGGTGCACAAGGAGACAAAGTGTGCTTGTTTTGCGATGGGGGTGGTGTGTGAGGTGAGTGTGCGAGAACAATATAACTAGGGAGATAGATGTTTGGGGTCGACGTTTGTGTGTATGGAAAAGATACACTCTACATAGTGCGTGTGCTTGGGAAAGAGAGATGGCGGGAGACCTAGCTAGAGAGTGGGGAAGAGATGTGTGCATGCCCAAGAGATAAAGTGATAGAGACCTATATTGGTGTCCGGACTTTAGAAGAGAGAGGGATGTTAATGTGCTCGTGTGTTGGTGTTTGGGGGAGAGAACGACTTCTCTGTGTGTGTGTGTGTGTGGGGGGGTGGGCGGCGAGGGGGGGTTGCTTGGATAAAGAGTGAGGTGTCTATATTTGAGGGACTTAAGCGTAATTGAGATATACATGGTCAATAGTGTGTGCACTCAAGGTTGATCAATTTGTTTCACAGTTTGGACTATGAGATAATGATACTTACGAACATGCGTGATATACTTTGATGTACCAGAATTACAAACCTAAGATTGGAATTTTGGAATTCGACTCCATCATTAGCTTTTGCAGTTATTTTAAACGGAGGTAAAATTTTAAGCCGGGATTTCGTGATTTCAAATTCATATATCAAACCTAGAGATATACACATACGGGCATGTTCAAACTTTATAATCATCCACTTTATTCGTACACATACACATTTTTGCTTTTGTAATCATATTTAGGATAAACACATTTGGAATTTCATTTGAATTGGACCATATGATGGTATTTGCTTGTAGTAGCTCAATGATCCATATTTGAATTGAATGGACAATCTAAGTTTCGAGTTGGAGACATTGATTTTCAAAACTTGCACTTTTTTTGCGTGCAAAACAAACAAATTCTCGGCCATGATATCATAGTCGGCCGTACAAGAGCAGAATATAATTTCAGGCGCCAAAAGCTTTCAAACTTCCCGCTCACATCGAAATATCTCGCTGATACGTCTCCAACGTATCTATAATTTTTGATTGCTCCATGCTATATTATCTACTGTTTTGGACATTAATGGGCTTTATTATCCACTTTTATATTATTTTTGGGACTAACCTATTAACCGGAGGCCCAGCCCGTAATTGATGTTTTTTGCCTATTTGAGTTTCGCAGAAAAGGAATATCAAGCGGAGTCCAAAGCGGAATGAAACCTTCGGGAACGTGATTTTCTCACCGAACATGATCCAGGAGACTTGGACCCTACGTCAAGGAAGCTTCCAGGAGGCCACGATGTAGGGGGGCGCGCCCTCCCCCCCAGGCGCGCCCTCCACCCTCGTGGGCCCCCTGTTGCTCTACCGACGTACTTCTTCCTCCTATATATACCTAGGTACCCCCAAAAAAATCAGATACGGAGCCAAAAACCTCCTCCCACCGCCGCAACCTTCTTTACCCACGAGATCCCATCTTGGGGCCTGTTAGGAGCTCACGGAGGGGAGGTATCCATCATGGAGGGCTTCTACATCAACACCATAGCCTCTCCGATGAAGTGTGAGTAGTTTACTTCAGACCTTCGGGTCCATAGTTAGTAGCTAGATGGCCATTTCTCTCTTTTTGGATCTCAATACAATGTTCTCCCTCTCTCTCGTGGAGATCCATTCGATGTAATCTTCTTTTTGTGGTATGTTTGTTGAGACCGATGAATTGTGGGTTTATGATCAAGATTATCTATGAAAAATATTTGAATCTTTTCTGAATTCTTTTATGTATGATTGGTTATCTTTGCAAGTCTCTTCGAATTATCAGTTTGGTTTGGTCTACTAAATTGATCTTTCTTGCAATGAGAGAAGTGCTTAGCTTTGGGTTCAATCTTGCGGTGTCCTTTCCCAGTGACAGTAGGGGCAGCAAGGCACGTATTGTATTTTTGCCATTGAGGATAACAAGATGGGGTTTTTAGCATATTGCATGAGTTTATCCCTCTACATCATGTCATCTTGCTTAAGGCGTTACTCTGTTTTCATGAACTTAATACTCTAGATGCATGCTAGATAGCGGTCGATGAGTGGAGTAATAGTAGTTGATGCAGGTGAGTCGGTCTACTTGTCTCGGACGTGATGCCTATATACATGATCATACCTAGATATTCTCATAACTATGCTTAATTACATCAATTGCTCAATAGTAATTCGTTCACCCACCGTAAAATACTTATGCTCTTGAGAGAAGCCACTAGTGAAACCTATGGCCCCGGGTCTATCTTCATCATATTAATCTTCCAACACTTAGTTATTTCCTTTGCTTTTTACTTTGCTTTTATTTTACTTTTGCATCTTAATCACAAAAATACCAAAAATATTATCCTATCATATCCATCAGATCTCACTCTCGTAAGTGACCGTGAAGGTTTTGACAACCCCTTATCGAGTTGGTTGAGAGGATTTATTTGTATTGTGCAGGTGCGAGGGACTTGCGCGTAGCCTCCTACTGGATTGATACCTTGGTTCTCAAAAACTGAGGGAAATACTTACGCTACTTTGCTGCATCACCCTTTCCTCTTCAAGGGAAAACCAACGATTAGCTTAAGAGCTAGCAAGAAGGATTTACGGCGCCGTTCTTTGAGGAGGTCTACGCAAAAGTCAACATACCAAGTACCCATCACAATCCCTTATCTCCCGCATTACATTATTTGCCATTTTCCTCTCGTTTTCCTCTCCCCAACTTCACCCTTGCCGATTCGTTCGCCCTCGCTTTTTTCGTTCGCCTCTTTTTGCTTGCTTTTTGTTTGCTCGTGTGTTGGATTGCTTGCTTGTCACGATGGCTCAAGATAATAGCAAATTATGTGATTTTACCAACACCAACAATAATGATTTCCTCGGCACTCGATTGCTCCTCTTACCGAATCGAATCTTGTGAAATCAATGCTGCTTTGTTGAATCTTGTCATGAAAGATCAATTCACCGGCCTTACTAGTGAAGTTGCCGCTACTCATCTAAATAGCTTCGTTGATTTGTGTGATATGAAAAAGAAGAAAGATGTTGACAATGATATTGTTAAATTGAAGCTATTTCCTTTTTCGCTTAGAGATCGTGCTAAAGCTTGGTTTTCGTCTCTGCCTAAAAATAGTATTGATTCTTGGAACAAGTGCAAAGATGCTTTTATCTCTAAATATTTTCCTCCCTCTAAGATCATCTCTCTTAGAAACGATATTATGAATTTTAAGCAACTTGATCATGAACATGTTGCACAAGCTTGGGAGAGGATGAAATTAATGATACGTAATTGCCCTACTCATGGTTTGAATTTGTCGATGATTATACAAATTTTTTATGCCGGATTGAATTTTGCTTCGAGAAATCTTTTAGATTCGGCCGTGGGAGGCACTTTTATTGAAATCACTTTAGGAGAAGCTACTAAACTCCTAGATAATATTATGGTTAATTATTCTCAATGGCACACTGAAAGATCTACTAATAAAAAAGTGCATGCGATAGAAGAGATTAATGTTTTGAGTGGAAAGATGGATGAACTTATGAAATTATTTGCTACTAAGAGTGTTTCTTCTCATCCTAATGATATGTCTTTGTCTACTTTGATTGATAATAATAATGAATCTATGGATGTGAATTTTTTTGGTAGGAATAATTTTGGTAACAACGCATATAGAGGAAACTTTAATCCTAGGCCTTATCCTAGTCATTCCTCTAATAATTATGGAAACTCCTACAACAACTCTTATGGAAATTTTAATAAGATGCCCTCTGAATTTGAGACTAGTATTAAAGAGTTTATGAATTAGCAAAAGGATTTCAATGCTTTGCTTGAGGAAAAATTGCTTAAAGTTGATGAATTGGCTAGAAACGTCGATATAATTTCTCTTCATTTTGTTTCTTTAAAGCTTAGATCTGTTCCTCCTAAGCATGATATCACTGAGTCTCTCAAAGCCATGAGAATTTCCATCGATGAGTGCAAAGAAAGAACCGCTAGGATGCGTGCTAAGAAAGATTGCTTTATAAAAGCGTGTTCTTCAAATTTTTATGAAAACAAAGATGAAGATCTAAAATTTATTGATGTGTCCCCTATTAAATCTTTGTTTTGCAATATGAAGCTTGATAATGAAGGGACTGAATATGATCCACCTTTACCTAGAAGGCGTTCAAAAAATTCAGAGTTTTTAGATTTTCATGCTAAATTTGATAAAAGTGGGACTGAAGAAATCAAAACCCTAGATGTTGCTAAACCCACTATTTTGGATTTCAAGGAATTTAATTATGAAAGTTGCTCTTTGATTGACTATATTTCCTTGTTGCAATCCGTGCTAAATTATCCTCATGCTTATAGTCAAAATACAGCGTTTACTAAACATATTGTTGATGCCTTGATGCCATCTTATGAAGAAAAGCTTGAGTTGGAAGTTTCTATCCCTAGAAAACTTTATGATGAGTGGTAACCAACTATTAAAATTAAGATTAAGGATCATGAGTTTTATGCTTTATGTGATTTGGGTGCTAGTGTCTCCACTATCCCCAAAACTTTGTGTGATTTGTTAGGTTTCCATGATTTTGATGATTGCTCTTTAAACTTGCACCTCATGGATTCCACTATTAAGAAACCTATGGGAAGAATTAATGATGTTCTTATTGTTGCAAATAGGAATTATGTGCCCGTAGATTTTATCGTTCTTGATATAGATTACAATCCTTCATGTCCGATTATTCTTGGTAGACCTTTCCTTAGAACGATTGGTGCAATTATTGATATGAAGGAAGGGAATATTAGATTCCAATTTCCATTAAAGAAAGGCTTGGAACACTTCCCTAGAAAGAAAATAAAGTTACCATATGAATCTATCATGAGAGCCACTTATGGATTGCCTACCAAAGATGGCAATACCTAGATCTATCCTTGCTTTTATGCCTAGCTAGGGGCGTTAAACGATAGCGCTTGTTGGGAGGCAACCCAATTTTATTTTAGTTTCTTGCTTTTTGATTCTGTTTAGGAATAAATATTTGTTCTAGCCTCTGGTTAGATGTTTTTTTATGTTTTAATTAGTGTTTGTGCCAATTTAAACCTATATGATCTTCTTGGATGATAGTTATTTGATCTTGCAGAAATTTCCAGAAACTTTCTTTTCACGAAAACAGTGATAAAATAGTGATTCCAATTGCTTCTGATCAATAAACAAATTGCCTAGGTCGTCCTATTTTGGCTGATTTTTTGGAGTTCCAGAAGTTTGCGTTAGTTACAGATTACTACAGACTGTTCTCTTTTTGACAAATTCTCTTTTTCGTGTGTTGTTTGCTTATTTTGATGAATCTATGGCTAATAAAATAGTTTATAAACCATAGAGAAGTTGGAATACAATAGGTTTAACACCAATATAAATAAAGAATGAGTTCATTATAGTACCTTGAAGTGGTCTTTTGTTTTCTTTCGCTAACGGAGCTCACGAGATTTCTGATGAGTTTTGTGTTGTGAAGTTTTCAAGTTTTGGGTGAAAGAATTTTGATGGATTATGGAATAAGGAGTGGCAAGAGTTTAAGCTTGGGGTGCCCATGGCACCCCAAGATAATCTAAGGACACCAAAAAGCCAAAGCTTGGGGATGCCGGAAGGCATCCCTCTTTAAATCTACTTCCTTGGTAACTTTACTTGGAGCTATATTTTTATTCACCACATGATATGTGTTTTGCTTGGAGCGTCTTGTATGATTTGAGACTTTTCGTTTTAGTTTACCACAATCATACTTGTTGTACACACCTTTTAGAGAGCCATACATGATTTGTAAATTATTAGAATACTCTTTGTGCTTCACTTATATCTTTTGAGTTATATTGTTTTGCTCTAGTGCTTCACTTATATCTTTTAGAGCACGGTGGTGGATTTGTTTTATAGAAACTATTGATCTCTCATGCTTCACTTAGATTATTTTGATAGTCTTAAATAGCATGGTAATTTTCTTACATTATCTTAATATGCTAGGAATTCAAGAATAGTAAAAACTTTCTTACGAGTGTGGTGAATACTAAGAGAAGTTTGATGCTTCATGATTGTTTTGAGATATGGAGGTAATAATATCAAAGTCGTGCTAGTTGAGTAGTTGTGAATTTGATAAATTCTTGTGTTGAAGTTTGCAAGTCCCGTAGCATGCACGTATGGTAAGCGTTATGTAACAAATTCGAAACATGAGGTGTTCTTTGATTGTCCTCCTTATGAGTGGCGGTCGGGGACGGCGATGGTCTTTTCCTACCAATCTATCCCCTAGGAGCATGTGCGTAGTGCTTGGTTTTTGATGACTTTTAGCTTTTTTGCAATAAGTATGTGAGTTCTTTATGACTAATGTTGAGTCCATGGATTATACGCACTCTTACCCTTCCATCATTGCTAGCCTCTCCGGTACCGTGCATTGCCCTTTCTCACATTGAGAGTTGGTGCAAACTTCGCCGGTGCATCCAAACCCCTTGATATGATACTCTCTTTCACACATAAACCTCCTTATATCTTCTTGAAAACATCCATCATACCTACCTATTATGGCATTTCCATAGCCATTCCGAGATATATTGCCATGCAACTTTCCACCATTCCGTTCATCATGACACATTCATCATTGTCATATTGCTAGCATCATCATGTAGTTGACATAGTATTTGTGGCAAAGCCACCGTTCATAATTCTTTCATACATGTCACTCTTGGTTCATTGCATATCCCGGTACACCGCCAGAGGCATTTATATAGAGTCATACTTTGTTCTAGTATTGAGTTGTAAACATTGAGTTGTAAATAAATATAAGTGTGATGATCATCATTTTCTAGAGCATTGTCCCAAGTGAGGAATAAAAAAATAAAAAAAGAGAAAGGCCATAAAAAAAGAGAAGGCCCAAAAAAATGAGAGAAAAAGAGAGAAGGGACAATGCTACTATCCTTTGCCACACTTGTGCTTCAAAGTAGCACCATAATCTTCATGATAGAGAGTCTCTTATTTTTTTCACTTTCATATACTAGTGGGAATTTTTCATTATAGAACTTGGCTTGTATATTCCAACAACGGGCCTCCTCAAGTGCCCTAGGTCTTCGTGAGCAAGCAAGTTGGATGCACGCCCACTTAGTTTCTTATGTTGAGCTTTCATACATTTATAGCTCTAGTGCATCCGTTGCATGGCAATCCCTACTCCTTGCATTAACATTAACCGATGGGCATCTCCATAGCTCATTGATTAGCCTCATTGATGTGAGACTCTCTCCTTTTTTTGTCTTCTCCACATAACCCCCATCATCATATTCTATTCCACCCATAGTGCTATGTCCATGGCTCTGCTCATATATTGCGTGAAAGTTTATAGGTTTGAGATTACTAAAGTATGAAACAATTGCTTGGCTTGTCATCGTGGTTGTGCATGATGAGAGCATTCTTGTGTGACGAAAATGGAGCATGACTAAACTATATGATTTTGTAGGGATGAACTTTCTTTGGCCATGTTATTTTGAGAAGACATATTTGCTTAGTTAGTATGCTTGAAGTATTATCATTTTTATGTCAATATGAACTTTTGTCTTGAATCTTTCGGATCTGAATATTCATACCACAATTAAGAAGAATTACATTGAAATTATGCCAAGTAGCAGTCCGCATAAAAAATTATCTTTTTTATGATTTACCTACTCGAGGACGAGCAGGAATTAAGCTTGGGGATGCTTGATACGTCTCCAACGTATCTATAATTTTTGATTGCTCCATGCTATATTATCTACTGTTTTGGACATTAATGGGCTTTATTATCCACTTTTATATTATTTTTGGGACTAACCTATTAACCGGAGGCCCAGCCCAGAATTGCTATTTTTTGCCTATTTCAGAGTTTTGCAGAAAAGGAATATCAAACGGAGTCCAAACGGAATGAAACCTTCGGGAACGTGATTTTCTCACCGAACATGATCCAGGAGACTTGGACCCTACGTCAAGGAAGCTTCCAGGAGGCCACGAGGTAGGGGGCGCGCCCTCCCCCCAGGCGCGCCCTCCACCCTCGTGGGCCCCCTGTTGCTCCACCGACGTACTCCTTCCTCCTATATATACCTACGTACCCCAATCGATCGACACGGAGCCAAAAACCTAATTCCACCGCCGCAACCTTCTCGTACCCACGAGATCCCATCTTGGGGCTGTTCCGAGCTCCGCCGAGCGGCATCCATCATGGAGGGCTTCTACATCAACACCATAGCCTCTCCGATGAAGTGTGAGTAGTTTACTTCAGACCTTCGGGTCCGTAGTTAGTAGCTAGATGGCTTCTTCTCTCTTTTTGGATCTCAATACAATGTTCTTCCCCTCTCTCGTGGAGATCTATTCGATGTAATCTTCTTTTTGCGGTGTGTTTGTTGAGACCGATGAATTGTGGGTTTATGATGAAGATTATCTATGAACAATATTTGAATCTTTTCTGAATTCTTTTATGTATGATTGATTATCTTCGCAAGTCTCTTCGAATTATCAGTTTGGTTTGGCCTACTATATTGATCTTTCTTGCAATGGGTGAAGTGCTTAGCTTTGGGTTCAATCTTGTGGTGTCCTTTCCGGTGTGATGAGGGGCAGCAAGGCACGTATTGTATTGTTGCCATCGAGGATAACCAGATGGTTTTTTTATCATATTGCATGAATTTATCCCTCTACATCATGTTATCTTGCTTAAGGCGTTACTCTGTTTTCAACTTAATACTCTAGATGCATGCTGGATAGCGGTTGATGAGTGGAGTAATAGTAGTTGATGCAGGCAGGAGTCGGTCTACTTGTCACGGGCGTGATGCCTATATACATGATCATACCTAGATATTCTCATAACTATGCTCAATTCTGTCAATTGCTCAACAGTAATTTGTTCACCCACCGTAAAATACTTATGCTCTTGAGAGAAGCCACTAGTGAAACCTATGGCCCCGGGTCTATCTTCATCATATTAATCTTCCAACACTTAGTTATTTCCTTTGCTTTTTACTTTGCTTTTATTTTACTTTGCATCTTAATCACAAAAATACCAAAAATATTATCCTATCATATCTATCGATGTCACTCGTAAGTGACCGTGAAGGGATTGACAACCCCTTATCGCGTTGGTTGCGATGATTTATTTGTATTGTGCAGGTGTGAGGGACTTGCGCGTAGCCTCCTACTGGATTGATACCTTGGTTCTCAAAAACTGAGGGAAATACTTACGCTACTTTGCTGCATCACCCTTTCCTCTTCAAGTGAAAACCATCGGAGTGCTCACGCGGTATCTCTCGCGCCCTATAGTTTTTCCCTACTATATTCCTTTTTTATACCAGACACATGAACGAAAAAGGGCTGCTTTGGTAACTCCATTGTTTTCCCCTCTTTGCCCCCAACATTCTTCCCCGGAGCCCCTCCCCTTCCCCTCCCCGACCCCCACCCCCAACCACGGCAAACCGCCGAATCTAGTCCTCCGCCGCAGCGGTGGACCTCACACCGACGGATCTACCTTCCGCACCTTGGAACCCCAAGCGCCAACTCACCACTTCACCGGAGCTGCTTCAAATGATCGGCTTGTACACCGCTCCAGATCTCCTTGACAGCCATCATCGTCCACCGCAACAGATTTGCTTAACCGACGCCCTCGTCCACCACAGTGTAGGCCCTTCACTGACTCCCTCGTCCATCCCTTCGCCGGCCCTTCATACAAGCCCTCGTCCGTCACAACAGATCCGCCTCACCGAAAGCACTGTACAACGCGGCCGCCGAAGCCTTCGTCCACTGCACCGGACCCGCTCCACGGAAGCAATATTCAACTCCACCGGCCCTGCTTTACCGACGCCGCAGCCTCATCAGGTTATTTCGATCTGTGCTCCTTTGGTTTGTCTCTTTATAGTGCAACTGTTCACTTACCACAGATGAGCTTTCTTGCATGTCGACAGGCGCCGCAACCGTAGCACCAGAGCCGCTTCAGCGACGGCGACAGCCAACCCAAACTCAACCGCAACACGAGCACCATCGACGATCCTTAGCTATCAAGTATGCCAACGATACCCATACGTCGTCGAGAATCAGGTACTATTATCCAACGGCCGACGCCTACGTTCACTTTCTTAGCATAAGCACCGCACCTTTGAATTTCTTCAAGGCATCATTCAGTTTTTCATGACACCCGTTATTCTGCTTGCACCTGTAGGGCCATACTTCTGTTGGTGAACATGTTACATGTACTAAATTACATACCGATACACATATAGTTAATATGCTTTAGTTTTGTCCTAAGTATTACTGTACTTCCTAGATATCACCGCCTACTATTTTACTTTTTGCATGCTATATTTATGATAATGGTGTTGTTCTGATGCCACCTGTTGGTTCCATCAGACTGCTTCATGTTCTCTATGCTTAGTTACACATCAGCAAACTAGCATGTGGTTCCGCTGGTTTTTGTTTGTTTTACCCTACATTTTCTGATGCTAGCTATTACATCACTGCTATGAGCCTCTGTTCATTACTTTTTTGTGTGTTCTTGATCTTCCCAAGTTGCTTGACTAATTTGATGCTTCTATTAATTATGGAGCTGCCAACCCCATCAAGCAAAATATTTGTTCTTTTGGGGCTGGCACCTCGAACAAGCATAAAAATAGAGGGAAGCAGATATATTGTCATGTATGCACACACCCTTCTTTCATTAGTTTAGATGAACCATTGATGATCAATTCGAACCAGTGCATGCGATTAAAATTAATTTTACCTAAATAGAGGCTGCGGAATAAATTACAACAACTAGATTTGCAACCACGGGATGCTGAAGATATCTTCAATGAACATTGCAACAGTGCGAGGCTTCATAGCAACATATGGTAAGCCAGTGTGTTTTAGTACATGTGAAATCTAATGCGTGTGGGCTGCTTTCTTGGCTTGTGCCCTCAACCTGTAATCCTACAGAATAACAAATAGTTCAGTTGTCTGCTTTGCTGTATTGCTTGATTTGAATGCTTGTTTGTTACTTGTTACGCTTATACCTGAGTTGGCCAATATGTCAGCGATTACTGCTGTACTATACTATCGTAAAGAAATGCATGCCTAATTCATTTGAGTCCTTTACTTTTCCTCTGAACTTCATCACAAGACTGTCTTCGTAGTTTATATGAGGCCACACTATTAAGTGCTTTCTCAGATTATTTCAACTGCTTAGATGCCTTGGCAACTTAGCGGTGGTACACTCCCTTCTTTCAACTAGGGATGTCAACTGGGTCCCGTTTAATCCCAATTAAAGTCCACTAGTGGTCTAATAGTTCAAAAGAGTTTTTTTGAGGAAAATGAGCCAGGGAGCTAGCAAAAACTAACTAGATGGGACTGGCGGATGTCATTTATGTGCCACTTACATCCCTAGTTTCATCTTACCATTTTAATTTCTTTTTGGCTGATGCTGCTTCGAACCATTTAAATATAGCTTGTCATGCTCGGCAATAATTCGTATGTCGTTTACCATGTAAGCTTACTGCCTGGATCATGCGATAACTATCTCTTACTTATGTCCAGCGGAAACCTTTCAGGATGCCGTTCACACTAGGACACAATGTACAACCCCAGAATCTATTTGTGGAAGCAGTGCGCCATCCATGTTACCAGATGGTAGCAGTTCAGAGGCAACACTGCCGGAGAGCAGCCTGAGCACATATATTGAAGCTCTACTAGAGGCAGAAAGAGATGGTGTGGCTGCCATGAATGAGGTAATCTCGATCTTGAAGCTGGAAATTATGCAATTAGCTGCACGCATTATGCAAGCAACCCAAGAATTGGAGGAAGTAAGAATGTTGCATTTGAAGACGGAGGAGGTCTCACATTTACGCTATCCAAGCCCAGGGTAATCCCAGTTCTTCTTTAGATAGCAGTTGAAATTGTCATTAGATTATTGTACTTGCATGTTGTGTCATGTCTCTGAATGGATTATGTTGTAAGACCCCCTATGTTTCCCATGTGTTGTAATGATCCGAATTTTTTAGGCGAGGTAATCCTCAGTACTTGTATGATTGACTAAGGTGAACTGTTTTTCGTGTGAGCATATTGTATTGGATGAAATAACTGTTTGACTCAAACTGCATCCAACCTACTCAATTCGAAGATCACGACATTTCTAAATCATAATCATATATAAAGGTGGAATAAATCTTTGTTGTGGTTTTGAAGAAATAAATAACAAAACATAGAATTATCTGTGGATATTTGTAATCGAATAAAAATTGGATTTGAATTTAGTTGCCAGGGCCCAGGGCAAACGTGAATGCTAATTCTCCCAAGTTTTGAACGAAGCGGCTAAACACCAACTATCATTTGTGGGCTGCCCGAAGCAAGTGTTTGCGAGATGGAAATTACTGTCTACCCCTGACACTTGGCATCCTTATCGACCGGATTTACACTGTTGTCGATAGGGGTAGACTAGTAACCTCAATCAGACGTGACACGACGGCCTCTCGGCCCATTCAGACAAGATGGGTGCCAAACGTGGGCGGAAAAACACATTTGATTCAAGCTCGTACGAAAGACATGTGTCTCTCCCTCCATTTCCCCATTCATCCACGATGGGCGGCAAAACAAACTCTCCTCGTCCGAAATCGATGTAGGCTAATATTTTTAATTGGGGCAGATGTGTAACATCCTCGACGTGACACAACCGCCCTACACATCAGCCCGTTCATACACCGTGGGCGCCAACCGTGGGCTGCAAAACACCCTCTCCTCGCCCGAAATCGTTACCGGCAAATATTTGGGAGATGCGAGATTAGCGTCCTATCCCCAACCGACATGATGTCTGAAATTTTAAACGGGGGATAAGTTCGTAACTTTCTCACATTCAGACAAGCGCGCCCAAAGTTTGAGATCCCCCTCCCCCTCCATTTCCCCATTCATACACCGTCGGCGCCACGACAACCTCCCCACTGCGGCCAGCCTTATCCATCCGCCACCCCCTCCGCCACCTTGCCGAGCCGCTGCCCCTACCCGTCAGTCCATCGCAAGAGATGGACGTCTCTCATCCACGATGCCGACCAGGATCCTTTCATCACGCCGTCTCGCTTCATCGGCACCGTCGTCCACTTTGCCGCTGCCGCTCCTCGACCGCCTCGTCCACGGCAACATGATTTATCCCCCAACCCGGTCGTCTGCCATCTAAAGTCTTCTTCCCCGCCACCGACAGCCATCGCACCCACATCACCCTCAACGTATCAGCAGGGGCCTACACGGCGTCGCAAGAGAGGTGGTACTCTTCCATATGTGCATAAGTTATTGATCTCACCCAGAAAATAGATCTTAAATTGTTTACTGTACTTTTCTTGTCCGTACTAAATCGTAGTGGCTAGTTGAATGCAAACATTGGTTTAAGTAGCTTTGTCCGGTTTGCACCTTCGATCCGCCATGTCACGGTCATTATACTCGTAAAGCTTATGGTTTCCCCTTTATATTCAATACCATCATCGTAGGTACTTACACCTTTCCGTGTCGTGCTAGCTCTGATCCTCAAGACCTCAACCCATTAAGTGAAACAACATGCCACTCATAATTCCAAAGCTTACGTGTTGAAATACGAATCTGATATGATGCTCATATTACTAAAACAGAGGACGTTTAATTGGTCACCTAATGTTCCCATATTAATTTTGAAAAGCATGTGCGCCACCCACTGGTCCAGCTAGTTCCACTTTTCTGATTTTACTCTTGATGCTTAGGGTTTTCCCCTTTTATCTACTCTACTATGATCTGTGTAGGTGCTTTCTGTCATACTAGCATTACTCCACCCTTCAAGCTAAACAACACAACCCTCAAAATTCCAAAGCTTAGTTGTTAAATATGATTATGATATGATACTGATATTAGTTAACAGACACATTTAATTGGTTAGATAAAGGTCCCATTGAGTTTCCAAATGCATGTCGTGACATATAGAGAGACAGCAGAATTGCATTTCTTTGTCACTTGTTGACTGTACTTTCTTGTTCATACCAAATCTTAGTTGTTATTTCAAAGCAAATATCGGTTTGCTAACTACCTTTATGGCGGTTTGCAGCTTCAGATCTGCCATCCCACTGCCACGGTCAACACTATACTCATCATGCTTATGGTTTCCCCATTTTATGATGACCATGATCAGCCTACGTGGTTCATGTCGTAATAGCACTGCTCCACCCATCGAGGTAAACAAGCTTAGTTGTACAAATTCATATATGATATTATGCTGATATTAGTAAAACTGAGAGATGTTTAATTGGTCAGCTAAATGGTCCTACTTTAGTTTCAAAATGCATGTGAGCCACATATCGAGAGACCGGAAGGAATAGTATTTCTCTGTGCGCTCTGGTTCATCATGGGTGGCCAACCGACATTGTATAGAAAGACTTGTAATATCTTCAATCTGCTTGCTCTTCCGCTCTTCTTTAAGATGATCCTCTTCTTTTGCGGTTATTTGGTCAGTCGAGTTATTCTCCCTTAATATATTTTGAATCTGCCAGTCAGTCGACTTGTTCTTCTTTACTATATGTTGAAGCTATCATCTGCTAAGCATCATCACTTCTGGAGCTCTCATATTTTGAGTAGTAGGCCACATTATATTAATGCACACACCAAATTACAGCATGCATGGCACCTCTTAGAAGTTGCAGAGATAGCACAAAGGGGTTTCTGAGGAGGAAGTATTGTATTAGAATCACTACGCATTACAAAGATAATCTCACTTGTTTTTATGTTTTCATGCATGTCAGGTATTGAACATTATCAAAATGAATATGAGAATGGGCGCACGAGAGGAATATTGCGGAACGATCCACTGGCTAACAAACTTGGCATTATGGAGGATGACCTATCTTATTCACCCATCAAGGTGCATGCTCTAACTTGGCAAGGTTGTATTGGTCGCACATATTTTGCATCTGACCTCTTGCATTACTTCTACTTTGTTACACCATCCTCTTAGTTTAAGCATCATACATGAGTATATGCCATACCTATCCATTTTCTCGTACCTATTCCATGTGTCAACATACTATGTTTTTCCAGTCAAATGTTGTTCTTTTGTAATAGATGTCCAAAAGGAAGAGGGTGATTGCATATCCTCAAGGAGTACAAACTAGGTATTTGGAAAAGGTAGTGATACCTATTAAATCAGATAGATCAGCAGCCACAGAAAACACAGGCCCAACTGTAACAGACTTTACCCCTACTCCAGTGGCCAAACCCCTATTAGAACTGTTGTGACCCAGTCAGTCTTTGTCTATGATATGAATTCAAAATTTGAACTCCTAAATTTCTGCATGTGCCTTACCTTCTCTCTTGTATGAAAACTAATTTCAGATGAATTTCCTTGCTCAAAGGATCATAGGATCTCACGACAATACTGGGCTCTGCATTGCTCTTGTCAGTACCTCTTGCCCTTTTGTCAACATACTTACACTCATTGTTGTTTGATTATGTAGCATCACTTTGTAAATGTTCGCTTCTTTATCCTTCCTTTGCTTGAAATTATAAGATCTATATTTACTCTTAGATAAATGTAGAATTAACACAATGGTTATGAAGTTTTGGATTGCTCATGTAAGTACCTGTTGTCATGTACTCCCTCTGTATCGAATTAATTGTTGATCAATTGGATGTATTTAGAATTTAATAGTACTAGATACATCCATTTGAGCGATAACTAATAACAGACGGTGGTGGTATTACTGTACATGCATCGCGAGATAGTTGATTGTCTAGCATTAGTCTGCATCTTATCTGCCCTGCCCTCCACTTTCTCCAAATTATTATATCTACATTTACTCTTACCAAAATGATGAATAAAGCCAATGCCACTTCACACGTTGATGTACGCATTCCTCTTGTCGATTACCTTTTGCCTTGTATTTGTACTTAATTAATTGCTATTTGATTATGTGTCATCGATGCACTGAGCTTCATTATCCTCTATTTCTTCCAATATTATTTGATCTATATTTACCCTTTGCAAAATGTAGAATAATGGCAACACTTATAAAGAATTTTCTTTGGGGAATTTATTGAATTATAATTCCATCAGCATGGAGAAGGGCTTTGTCCAGCCCGTGTTAACATGTAATGTAAGTTCATCCTTCTCAAGCCTTCAAACTTTGTTCTACTATAGATTTGGATAGGCATCATTTCCTCCACTGCTGTTTACATCTCATTGGATGTTTGCAACAACTACCAGTTTTAAATTGTAGTTGTAAAAACATGTTCCTTATGCAGAACAGATCCATTTATTTGCTTATATAATTGTGAAGCATGTTACGTGTCTCCTTGTTTCTCTTTTAGAGTTGTATCTCTTATGCTAGGCAGAACTTTAGGAAAGATAGTGAGCCAAACCATCTTGAGGACAGCGAGATGACCCCAAGGTCCTGTCTTGATGAAGACAATGAGTTGAAGCTACTCACCAGCAGGTGTGAGACAACCTCTGTGCAGTCGCTGCCTCAATCAGTTCGACTTCTTCAGTCTCAACTTAAAGCGGAAAGGCTTGCTTCAGCTCAGCTCCGACTTGAAGTCAAAGATGTAATGAAGATGTCAGGGGACTGCCTTGCGCACTATGGTGCCATACAGCTAGGGATGAAGCATCTATCATTGACACAACTGAGGTCTCATCAGCTTGTTCGGCTGCTTGCGGGGGGCCGAGCTTGCCATGTCTAGTGCCTTCTGAAGTGCTCTCAGTTTTGTATATTCTTTTGTCGGCGCGTTTATATGCACTGGTGGCGACCTTTGATGCCCAGTGTATGTAATCAGCGGTCATGTTGCGCTTTATTATCACCGGGTAGCGAATTTTGATTCCTAATATGCCGTAATTTCTTTGTTGTATAGTCTAGGTTTATTCTTTGGCCGGTATGCTGTAATTTAGACCGGAAGGTTCAGTGGATCTCAGTGTTGTCGGTCTTCAAGCCGTCTCGTTACTCATATGGGCCAAAACGTGGGCCTATAATCAGCATGGGCCATTAGCAGGTCTAAACCTATTGTAGTTTCCCGCCTTTAACAGGCCATGGGCTACATATTTACTATAGTGACACTGGGCTTCCTACCGGCCGTAGAAACAATGGGCTTTCTATGGGCCATAGAAAACATGGGCCTTCTATGGGCCGTATCATCAATGGGCCTTAGACGGGCCGTATGATCGATTGGCCAAAAACAGACCGCATTATGGCTGTAAACGGGCTAGAGTTGGAGTCGTCCGTTCATGGGCCGACCATAATGGGCCGTCGTTAATAGGCCGTATTTGATGACGCTATGAAAATGGCCCAACGTATTAACGGGCCACAAACGGGACAACTGTAACCACAGGCTGAATTTGGCCCACAAGCGAGAAAAATGGCGTGAACGGGCCGTAAGTAACCGAATGCTGGAAATGAGCCCAAGAATAAATGGGCCCTGAGAAGGCCGAAAGATAACATGGGCTGCAAACAGCCCAATGGATTAATGGGCCGTTAATGGGTATAAAGTGATACGTTGTTCATTACGGGCCAGTTTCACCACGGGCCGTTAATGGGCCAAGAGTTACAAAGGGCCTCATCTGGGCCGAAAGACGTCATGGGCCATACATGGGCCGTAACTTAAAATGGGCTGGAATCATATTGGACGGCCTAGATGACGCTACTGAGCCTAATTCGGATAGGTCGTAATGGGCCCTGGGTTAGCGGGTTATAAATGGGCTATAAGCGAACAGGCCGTTAACAGGCTTTCCATGGGCCAGCCCGCCACCTTTTGACCAAGTCAAATGGGACGTCCTTTTTACAGGAATGGGCCTCTGTTGGGCCGTGCCATGTGTCGACGTATCATAGGCGCCTTCTGCCCAATGAGTGGATGACATCTGTCCCAACGGTGAGCCGACACGTGTTTCCTCCAGCCAATGATGATTTTACACGTGGAAAATCCCCATTGGTCGGGGCTGTTAGCGGGTTATCGGATCCAAAATCAGACCCGATAGCTTAAGGACGTTCCGTTACGGTGGATGCCACGTGTCGGTCACCCTTGACGAAAGCACTTCCGTGACGCGTGATTTATCGTCATGGAAGTGGACACTTCCGTGATGATAATTATGGTAATGTCATGGAACACTTCTACGACAGCACAGGTATGACTATCTTGATTCTGTCATAAAATTGTCATGGATGTACATGCATGACAAAAAATGCGACCTACTGTGACAAACACGTATAATCACGGAAGTGTATTTTTAATGTAGTGGCAAGGTGGCGTAACGCAAACAGTTTTGAAGAGAATGTCGTGTGTGATTGTTCATTGATCAAACACGATTTATTCCTCGAAACTTTGTGCGTTGCCTTAGGTCATCGCCCATGGTGTTTTCTCATTAACCATTTGCAATAGGAAAACCCAATTAGCAAGCTAATTGGCCAATTAGCGGGCTAATTGGCCTATTATTAATAATCCATTTACTAATCTAATTGACATTCATATTAAGCACATAATATATTCCATTTCAATATTAAGGAAGTAGGATTTCATAATTGAAATACATTGGAGTACAACATGATATAGCTTCAGCACTCAGCAACCCCATTACACAACTACACCAAAGAAGAAGTTTCACATGCAACATCCGGAACCTGTCGAAATTAGCATCATAGGCGATTACATAGAGAGATGCATCTCATCCGGAAAACTGTTGAAGCGGAAGGCGAATATTGAGCCTTCATTCATGTTGAAGGTGTTTGCAACTTTAGGCGATTCACATGGATGATTGACCGTCCATCCTTCGACCTCTTCAGGAACACTTCAATATTGAACCGTGGATGTTGTATGAAAACTTTCCTCGCCTGCGGACCACAGAGGTCGTTTGAGAGGTAATCATCAGTGAAGCCTGAAAAGCGAGTACTCTCCAAGAGTGTTCCTCGGCACCCACGTAGCATCACAGGGGTCGAACTCGGCGCCGTTCATCTGGTACACGCTGCATCTCATATCTGGACACATGGTGACATACATAGTCAAGGTCCATGCATAATAATGTTGTGCTCAAATATGGCGGTCGATGTCTTGTGCAGCAAATAGTACTACTCTGGTATAGAGGAAGTAAAATAACTGGCTTATTATATATAGCCATTGTTGGCTACATGGATGAGATAGTACGACATGGAAAAACAAAAATGATGGCAGCTAGTGGGTTCAACTCTTCAAGGGCCTAGCTAGCTATCTGCGTCCTCCAAGGTAAAAGTACTCCTACTAGTACGTAAGTAGAGTACTAGTACAACAATGAAAGAGAAGGCGAGAGGGTTAAAAATGGAATACGTGGGTAGATGGTGACGGTCCGATCGTGGTAGATTGTGTGACCATGTTGCACATCACCGGGTACCATGGGTAACGCATCGCTAAGATAGTTGATCCCAATATGCCAAAGTCAGCTACAAGGTTCCAGTTAGACCGAATCATGGATGCAAATGCACATCCAGGATCGGGCGATCTTAATTTGATCGTGGGATGGTGGTCCTCGCAAAATAATGGAGTACCGTTAGGGATGCAAATGATGGTTTGTGCATTCCGTTTGTAATATCCGTGCGTAGGGATGGCAACCAGATGAAACAAGTCCCCTGGCTTGTCACCGCGAAGATGTGGCCTAGATGGCGCACGACGTCTTCGAACGTGTAGGGGTACAAATCTGCCGCTGCCAACATGCGCCAGCCTCTGCCGTTACTGCCTCTTGCATTGATGGCAATCCTTATGTCGAACACCGTGATGCGATAGTAATTGTCGTAGCCGTGTCGCTTTGTCGACGGGTCCGCAATTGCTATCTTCTTCAATCTCATGTAGGCATCATCATACGTATTCAAGCCCAGCCAGTCCGGAAGGCCGATCCCAATGGTGGGGAAGGGGTCTACCGGAATGACCGCACTGTAGTGGATGTTTTGCAAAATGATGGTGGTATCCGGCCGGAGGTATGCAAGCCAATCTTCGTTGGCACCGACCCAAACCTATATATAAGACGGTGGGTAGCGGAGAAATTACGGGATGTAAATGGAATAACTAAGTACTACCTGATCAAACTCCATTACTGACATACTCACCGGACAAAATCCGACTACGTCTCAACGTCGGCAACTCTAGCGGAGTCAACGTGCAACCATGGCCAGGGAGCGGTGGATTGTTTGAAGGATTGTCCCATAGAAGAACCTTCTCCTCGAGGACGCATGTAAGACCAACAAGCATGGCCTTTTCCCAAGCCATTTTAAGCACCGTCTTAAAATAGTTGGTGCAGGAAGCACCGAGTCTTGCGGCGGTGAGGACGTCGAGCGGGCGCGGCGATTTCTCCCAAAGGATCGTCGTCCAAGGTCTCCCAGCCCCGACGAGGAGGAGAACCGCCTGGCGAATCCATGGGAGCAGCGACGAACTATAGCAGTACTAGTACTACTTTCTCAACTAATAGTGCGAGGGTAACTGGCGAGGAGGAGATAAGAGCGTAGTAACCGCAGGGCCTCGTTCCTTCCAACTGTAGATCGTTCCTTCCAACTATAGCAAAGGGGTGAGGCTATTATTTACTACTAGTACTAGCATTATGGGACGTTATGGGATTGCATTATACTATAAATAATAGCACTAGTAAGAAATTTTTGGCACTAGCTAGTAGTTTTTGGCGTGGATTAAGAAATTTTGGGTATGTTTTTGCTATTTTTTGTACACGCCAACTAGTGTAAAAAAACGTCTTACATTATGTGACGGAGGAGTACGTACTCGTACTATAGCAGTACTAGTACTACTTTCTCAACTAGTAGTGCGAGGGTACTACTAGTGCTATGTACTGTACTTCTAGTATAGAGCACCAGTTTTGAACTCTTGAATCTCAGGGCCAAGGAGCTACAGTTGGAAGTGGAGGGTACTACTGTTCTCTAGAACCATCAATGTACTATCAATGCAGGGAAAGTACACCTGCATAGTGGCCTAGTGGGTACTCTCGGTGCTCTATTCAGCCACTCCTCTCACGTAGCTGGCCTACTCAGCCGCTCCTCTCACGCACACACTAGCAGCCTATTTATCAGCGACGGTTACTGCGGGGGCAGAACATTTGAGTTATTTGATACAGCCAGACTAGGCTTTTCGCTTCCATTTGAGGAGGTGTAATGGATCTCGTCGAACTTTGTTAGTAGTTCCTTCTTTATGAATGAGATGAAGCAAAGCTTTTGCCTTCGTTTCAAAAAAACACGTCAAGAGGAATTTCTTTTATAGTAGAGCCGATAATGGAGTGAAGTCCATGCGTGCAACGCCACAAGCTACAGAGTAGTAGTAGAGCACTTTACGTACAAAGCCATATTGCACAGTTCCCAATGCCCCGCCAGGCTTTTCCGGCTCCTCGGGCTTAATTGGGAGGCGCTAGTTTAAATATGCTACTAGCTGATGAGGAAGCTGCAAGCAAGGTGCGGCTAGAAGCGAGCACCTGTGAGCCACAAGATGCTGGGAAGGAAAACCGGTTCATGTGGCTAGGCTATCTAGTGCACCTAGATTGTGGTGCCGCACGTCCGTTTGACTTCAAAACCCAAATTACCCGTGTAAAATATTGGCTCGCGGTGAAGTTACTATTTAAAAAAAAGGCCGCCGTGCGTTCGGCCGGGATCGAACCCACAAAACGAGGTATACACTCCCGCGACCACTAGTAGTACTCGTTGGAGTACAACGCAGCCTAGAATCGCCTTTTGTCGCCAGTAGTACATTGTTCCTTACAAGAAACCCCTAATAATGCAAGAAACCACTAATAATGCCAAGAAACTACTACCACTTGCATACGTGGAAGACTTAAGATAAGACTACCTTATCAACCATTGTACATGCTCTTACCAACCAGCCCAACCAAGAAACGACTACTCTACAAAGTGACATTATAGGCACGTTTCAACCCATGGCCCTGTTTGGATACATTTGTTGCCAATCTAACCCTGCCATCCAAACACCACTTTGGTTAGAGTTAGTTCAGGGTTAGAATCTAACCTCTGACTTAGAGTATCCAAACAGGGCCCGTGTCGCCCATTAAGTCAACGCCTTCTATTCGACCGGGCGTTATGACTTGTGGGACCTACATGTCAGTCTGCACAAAGATCCCCGAGTGACCTCCTACCTCCGCCCGTCCACCTAGTCATCCTCGGCCGTGGGGATCGTAAGCTATCGCCACGGCGGGCCGAGGTCAAAACCGCCGGCGGTGCGGAGCCCATCTTGCGGCAGCCCGGATGCCATCTCCGTCCGGCGCTCGCGACCGCTAGCTAGCCAAGATAGCTCCGTCCAGCTGCTTGTCTGCAAGGTTTGCTAGCTAGATTGGCACAGCGGCGCGGCAACTTGCTCGCGCGCGCCGTGCTAAGGCCAGCTAGCTGGCTCGAGCGAAGGCCAGCGCAGCGGCTTGCTCGCTCGTGAGTCATGCTCAGACCAGCCTGCTAACCCGTGTGGAGGCCAGCGCGGTGTTCGGCCCGTCCGGCGGAGCAATGGCCAACTCGCTCATCACTGGCGCCACCGACAAACACGCATCAGCACTGTTTGAAGTAATGTTCAGGAAAAATAATGATTTGAGGGGAAATAAAAGGATAGAAGGTCATATGTGGGTCCCTCGTGTCAACGGTCAAACAAAATGTGTTGGTTTAAGTTGCCTCACAAGACGGGACGTGTGGGCCAACCCTGTCATAAATGGGTTTAAACTAACCGAATCGGTAGGTAGTAGTTTTGGCGTGGATTAAGAAATTTTGGGTATGTTTTTGCTATTTTTTGTACAATAGATTCTTCCTAGGGCTGGTTGAAAGTGGTAGTTTTTGTTAAATACTCTACCTATTGTAAGTAGGAGTGAAAGTTAAGCTTTGGAACCCAATAAGCAAGGCTAGTTACATAGTGCATATGTGTACATGATTGAAAGTAAATATCAACCATGAGTGACTAATATCTTGATGGAAAACTCAAACTATGGAATACTAGGGAATTTTTTTGATGGTTGGAAATACTAGCAATGTTCATGTGCGTTACAGCGAATCATAATTAGAATAATACTTATTCACAAACTTGATACAAAACACTCTAATTTTGATATACATATATCACTAGAGATATATTATGTTTCAATTAGAATATATTCCTTGGGCTGTTTTGGTGAGGTCGAGGAGGGATGTGGTTGGTTTTAAGATACTAATTATGGGTTTTTATGCATATTGGTAGACAAGTGGGATGTTTGTGAGAAAAGGCAACAACTTACCTCACAAATGCGTTAGATGTAGATCTAATGGTCACAAACGACGGATGGCGGACACACCATCATCACCAACTTAGTCTTACGTAGAGGAGTACTAGCAAGATCCATGCATTGCACGGAACATCAAGATGCATTTTTTTATAAAAACACTCGTTGTGATTGACCCATGCGGGAGTAATCCCATGTGTAAAAACTAATGATATCTCGAGAAATAGGAGATAAGGTGAAGACGAGTGGGGCGTGGTGGTGATCGGTGGTCGGACTGAGCGGAGGCATGGGTATTGATGACGCCGGCAGCGGCCACCAGGCCAGTTTGTTCCAGAGGCTTCCTTTCTTAATTGCTTAACAATGAGGTTGTTGGTGATAAGTATGAACGAGGGAAGGCCTTGTCTGCAAATGTGGAGAGGGGTGCGGGTATCTTTTAGTTTAATTTCCATCAGTCAGATATAGATTGGACGGTCTATATTGCAAGATGGCACGCGTACCATCATCACCAACTCGGTTTTTTATAAGAGAAGAAATATAAGTATGGAGATACAAACGTATTATCGATACTTGTTTCCATAAACTAGCATCTACATTCTATTAGGTGAGGCCTTAGCACAATGACTTCTCGACTATGTAAAACAAAGGTTTTCCCGTCGCCGATAAGGAGGGGTTGACGGCGGCGCACTTTTTGGCTTGCTCTAGTCCTAGTAGTCATACTAGGTGGTCTAAGCACGTGAGATTTATTCTTTTTCACGTCTCGTGTTCGCCGTACTGCCACAACTATTGATGAATAGACGGTAAGTTATTCACGGGGAAACCCGTGTTGAGCGTGTTTGCGAGAGAGAGAGAGAGACAGTGTGCGTGTGTGATATGTCTAGAGACTGAGGCAATGATAACAGATTCTTTGTGTCTATGTGTGTGGAGGATAGAGAGAGACATGTACATGGGGCTTTGTGTTGACGTGGAGACACATATACATAATTAGAGAGTGAGTGTGCGAGATACACATGCGGACATGGGGAGAGATGAGGATCTAGATTAATGGGTGTTTGTGCGTGTCTGTGTGTGTGTTTGTCTTGGCGTTTGTGTGTGAGAGGGAGAGTGTGTATGTGGAGTATAGAGACCACTAATGATGTAAACCTAGTATAAGGGAAGGGGGAATGGTGTGACATGTGTAGTAGCGGGATAGCATGGGTGCGGGTGGGGGGTGCAGACTATTTGGAAGAGACATCGATTGTGTGTGGGAGAGGGGTGTGAGAGCGAGCGAGAGAGAGAGAGAGAGAGGGAGAGAGAGAGAGAGGAAGAGAGGGGGCGTTTGTGTCCATAAATGGCGTATAGATAGGGAGAGAATGTTGATGTTGTTTGAAATTGGCCTATGTATGGAGACGCAAGGGAAGCGAGTCATCGTGTGTGTGATAGGGACTTCATGAGAGATCTAGAATAGATGGTGTAGAGAACAATGTGCGAGATCGAGAACGATGATACATTACGGAGCTATGGAAAGAGTCACGACATATATGTATACAGGGAGGAGCTGGGGCGGGTCCGCATGTGGGAGAGATAGAAAGAGGAGAGTGGTGCACAAGGAGACAAAGTGTGCTTGTTTTGCAGTGGGGGTGGTGTGTGAGGTGAGTGTGCGAGAACAATATAACTAGGGAGATAGATGTTTGGGGTCGACGTTTTGTGTGTATGGAAAAGATACACTCTACATAGTGCGTGTGCTTGGGAAAGAGAGATGGCGGGAGACCTAGCTAGAGAGTGGGGGAAGAGATGTGTGCATGCCCAAGAGATAAAGTGATAGAGACCTATATTGGTGTCCGGACTTTAGAAGAGAGAGGGATGTTAATGTGCTCGTGTGTTGGTGTTTGGGGGAGAGAACGACTTCTCTGTGTGTGTGTGTGTGGGGGGGGGGGGTGACGAGGGGGGGGGGTTGCTTCAGATAAAGAGTGAGGTGTCTATATTTGAGGGACTTAAGCGTAATTGAGATATACATGGTCAATAGTGTGTGCACTCAAGGTTGATCAATTTGTTTCACAGTTTGGACTATGAGATAATGATACTTCTGAACATGCGTGATATACTTTGATGTACCAGAATTACAAACCTAAGATTGGAATTTTGGAATTCGACTCCATCATTAGCTTTTGCAGTTATTTTAAACGGAGGTAAAATTTTAAGCTGGGATTTCGTGATTTCAAATTCATATATCAAACCTAGAGATATACACATACGGGCATGTTCAAACTTTATAATCATCCACTTTATTCGTACACATACACATTTTTGCTTTTGTAATCATATTTAGGATAAACACATTTGGAATTTCATTTGAATTGGACCATATGATGGTATTTGCTTGTAGTAGCTCAATGATCCATATTTGAATTGAATGGACAATCTAAGTTTCGAGTTGGAGACATTGATTTTCAAAACTTGCACTTTTTTTTGCGTTCAAAACAAACAAATTCTCAGCCATAATATCATAGTCGGCCGTACATAAGAGCAGAATATAATTTCAGGCGTAAAAGCTTTCAAACTTCCGCTCACATCGAAATATCTCGCCGACACGTCTCCAACGTATCTATAATTTTTGATTGCTCCATGCTATATTATCTACTGTTTTGGACATTAATGGGCTTTATTATCCACTTTTATATTATTTTTGGGACTAACCTATTAACCGGAGGCCCAGCCCAGAATTGATGTTTTTTGCCTATTTCAGAGTTTCGCAGAAAAGGAATATCAAACGGAGTCCAAACGGAATGAAACCTTCGGGAACGTGATTTTCTCACCGAACATGATCCAGGAGACTTGGACCCTACGTCAAGGAAGCTTCCAGGAGGCCACGATGTAGGGGGGCGCGCCCTCCCCCCCCAGGCGCGCCCTCCACCCTCGTGGGCCCCCTGTTGCTCCACCGACGTACTTCTTCCTCCTATATATACCTAGTTACCCCCAAAAAAATCAGATACGGAGCCAAAAACCTAATTCCACCGCCGCAACCTTCTGTACCCACGAGATCCCATCTTGGGGCCTGTTCCGGAGCTCCGCCGGAGGGGGTATCCATCATGGAGGGCTTCTACATCAACACCATAGCCTCTCCGATGAAGTGTGAGTAGTTTACTTCAGACCTTCGGGTCCATAATTAGTAGCTAGATGGCCTTTTCTCTCTTTTTGGATCTCAATACAATGTTCTCCCTCTCTCTCGTGGAGATCCATTCGATGTAATCTTCTTTTTGTGGTATGTTTGTTGAGACCGATGAATTGTGGGTTTATGATCAAGATTATCTATGAAAAATATTTGAATCTTTTCTGAATTCTTTTATGTATGATTGGTTATCTTTGCAAGTCTCTTCGAATTATTAGTTTGGTTTGGTCTACTAAATTGATCTTTCTTGCAAAGAGAGAAGTGCTTAGCTTTGGGTTCAATCTTGCGGTGTCCTTTCCCAAAGTGATGAGGGGCAGCAAGGCACGATTGTATTTTTGCCATTGAGGATAACAAGATGGGGTTTTTAGCATATTGCATGAGTTTATCCCTCTACATCACGTCATCTTGCTTAAGGCGTTACTCTGTTTTCATGAACTTAATACTCTAGATGCATGCTAGATAGCGGTCGATGAGTGGAGTAATAGTAGTTGATGCAGGCAGGAGTCGGTCTACTTGTCTCGGACGTGATGCCTATATACATGATCATACCTAGATATTCTCATAACTATGCTTAATTCTGTCAATTGCTCAATAGTAATTCGTTCACCCACCGTAAAATACTTATGCTCTTGAGAGAAGCCACTAGTGAAACCTATGGCCCCCGGGTCTATCTTCATCATATTAATCTTCCAACACTTAGTTATTTCCTTTGCTTTTTTACTTTGCTTTTATTTTACTTTGCATCTTAATCACAAAAATACCAAAAATATTATCCTATCATATCCATCAGATCTCACTCTCTTAAGTGACCGTGAAGGTTTTGACAACCCCTTATCGAGTTGGTTGAGAGGATTTATTTGTATTGTGCAGGTGCGAGGGACTTGCGCGTAGCCTCCTACTAGATTGATACCTTGGTTCTCAAAAACTGAGGGAAATACTTACGCTACTTTGCTGCATCACCCTTTCCTCTTCAAGGGAAAACTAACGCAGTGCTTAAGAGCTAGCAAGAAGGATTTCTGGCGCCATTGCTGGGGAGGTCTACGCAAAAGTCAACATACCAAGTACCCATCACAATCCCTTATCTCCCGCATTACATTATTTGCCATTTGCCTCTCATTTTCCTCTCCCCCACTTCACCCTTGCCGTTTCGTTCGCCCTCGCTTTTTTCGTTCGCCTCTTTTTTGCTTGCTTTTTGTTTGCTCGTGTGTTGGATTGCTTGCTTGTCACGATGGCTCAAGATAATAGCAAATTATGTGATTTTACCAACACCAACAATAATGATTTCCTCAGCACTCCGATTGCTCCTCTTACCGATACTGAATCTTGTGAAATCAATGCTGCTTTGTTGAATCTTGTCATGAAAGATCAATTCACCGGCCTTCCTAGTGAAGTTGCCGCTACTCATCTAAATAGCTTCGTTGATTTGTGTGATATGAAAAAGAAGAAAGATGTTGACAATGATATTGTTAAATTGAAGCTATTTCCTTTTTCGCTTAGAGATCGTGCTAAAGCTTGGTTTTCGTCTCTGCCTAAAAATAGTATTGATTCTTGGAACAAGTGCAAAGATGCTTTTATCTCTAAATATTTTCCTCCCTCTAAGATCATCTCTCTTAGAAACGATATTATGAATTTTAAGCAACTTGATCATGAACATGTTGCACAAGCTTGGGAGAGGATGAAATTAATGATACATAATTGCCCTACTCATGGTTTGAATTTGTCGATGATTATACAAATTTTTTATGCCGGATTGAATTTTGCTTCGAGAAATCTTTTAGATTTGGCCGTGGGAGGCACTTTTATTGAAATCACTTTAGGAGAAGCTACTAAACTCCTAGATAATATTATGGTTAATTATTCTCAATGGCACCTTTGAAAGATCTACTAATAAAAAGTGCATGCGATAGAAGAGATTAATGTTTTGAGTGGAAAGATGGATGAACTTATGAAATTATTTGCTACTAAGAGTGTTTCTTCTCATCCTAATGATATGTCTTTGTCTACTTTGATTGAGAATAATAATGAATCTATGGATGTGAATTTTTTTGGTAGGAATAATTTTGGTAACAACGCATATAGAGGAAACTTTAATCCTAGGCCTTATCCTAGTCATTCCTCTAATAATTATGGAAACTCCTACAACAACTCTTATGGAAATTTTAATAAGATGCCCTCTGAATTTGAGACTAGTATTAAAGAGTTTATGAATTCGCAAAAGGATTTCAATGCTTTGCTTGAGGAAAAATTGCTTAAAGTTGATGAATTGGCTAGGAACGTCGATATAATTTCTCTTCATTTTGTTTCTTTAAAGCTTAGATCTGTTCCTCCTAAGCATGATATCACTGAGTCTCTCAAAGCCATGAGAATTTCCATCGATGAGTGCAAAGAAAGAACCGCTAGGATGCGTGCTAAGAAAGATTGCTTTATAAAAGCGTGTTCTTCAAATTTTTATGAAAACAAAGATGAAGATCTAAAATTTATTGATGTGTCCCCTATTAAATCTTTGTTTTGCAATATGAATCTTGATAATGAAGGGACTGAATATGATCCACCTTTACCTAGAAGGCGTTCAAAAAATTCGGAGTTTTTAGATTTTCATGCTAAATTTGATAAAAGTGGGACTGAAGAAATCAAAACCCTAGATGTTGCTAAACCCACTATTTTGGATTTCAAGGAATTTAATTATGAAAGTTGCTCTTTTATTGACTATATTTCCTTGTTGCAATCCGTGCTAAATTATCCTCATGCTTATAGTCAAAATACAGCGTTTACTAAACATATTGTTGATGCCTTGATGCCATCTTATGAAGAAAAGCTTGAGTTGGAAGTTTCTATCCCTAGAAAACTTTATGATGAGTGGTAACCAACTATTAAAATTAAGATTAAGGATCATGAGTTTTATGCTTTATGTGATTTGGGTGCTAGTGTCTCCACTATCCCCAAAACTTTGTGTGATTTGTTAGGTTTCCATGATTTTGATGATTGCTCTTTAAACTTGCACCTTGCGGATTCCACTATTAAGAATTAATGATGTTCTTATTGTTGCAAATAGGAATTATGTGCCCGTAGATTTTATCGTTCTTGATATAGATTACAATCCTTCATGTCCGATTATTCTTGGTAGACCTTTCCTTAGAACGATTGGTGCAATTATTGATATGAAGGAAGGGAATATTAGATTCCAATTTCCATTAAAGAAAGGCTTGGAACACTTCCCTAGAAAGAAAATAAAGTTACCATATGAATCTATCATGAGAGCCACTTATGGATTGCCTACCAAAGATGGCAATACCTAGATTTATCCTTGCTTTTATGCCTAGCTAGGGGCGTTAAACGATAGCGCTTGTTGGGAGGCAACTCAATTTTATTTTAGTTTCTTGCTTTTTGATTCTGTTTAGGAATAAATATTTGTTCTAGCCTCTGGTTAGATGTGTTTTTATGTTTTAATTAGTGTTTGTGCCAATTTAAACCTATATGATCTTCTTGGATGATAGTTATTTGATCTTGCAGAAATTTCCAGAAACTTTCTTTTCACGAAAACAGTGATAAAATAGTGATTCCAATTGCTTCTGATCAGTAAACAAATTGCCAAGGTCGTCCTATTTTGGCTGTTTTTTTGGAGTTCCAAAAGTTTGCGTTAGTTACAGATTACTACAGACTGTTCTCTTTTTGACAAATTCTCTTTTTCGTGTGTTGTTTGCTTATTTTGATGAATCTATGGCTAATAAAATAGTTTATAAACCATAGAGAAGTTGGAATACAATAGGTTTAACACCAATATAAATAAAGAATGAGTTCATTATAGTACCTTGAAGTGGTCTTTTGTTTTCTTTCGCTAACGGAGCTCACGAGATTTCTGATGAGTTTTGTGTTGTGAAGTTTTCAAGTTTTGGGTGAAAGATTTTTTGATGGATTATGGAATAAGGAGTGGCAAGAGCCTAAGCTTGGGGGTGCCCATGGCACCCCCAAGATAATCTAAGGACACCAAAAAGCCAAAGCTTGGGGATGCCCCGGAAGGCATCCCCTCTTTCGTCTACTTCCTTCGGTAACTTTACTTGGAGCTATATTTTTATTCACCACATGATATGTGTTTTGCTTGGAGCGTCTTGTATGATTTGAGACTTTTCGTTTTAGTTTACCACAATCATACTTGTTGTACACACCTTTTCAGAGAGCCATACATGATTTGGAAATTATTAGAATACTCTTTGTGCTTCACTTATATCTTTTGAGTTATATTGTTTTGCTCTAGTGCTTCACTTATATCTTTTAGAGCACGGTGGTGGATTTGTTTTATAGAAACTATTGATCTCTCATGCTTGACTTAGATTATTTTGATAGTCTTAAATAGCATGGTAATTTTCTTACATTATCTTAATATGCTAGGAATTCAAGAATAGTAAAAACTTTCTTACGAGTGTGGTGAATACTAAGAGAAGTTTGATGCTTGATGATTGTTTTGAGATATGGAGGTAATAATATCAAAGTCGTGCTAGTTGAGTAGTTGTGAATTTGATAAATTCTTGTGTTGAAGTTTGCAAGTCCCGTAGCATGCACGTATGGTAAGCGTTATGTAACAAATTCGAAACATGAGGTGTTCTTTGATTGTCCTCCTTATGAGTGGCGGTCGGGGACGAGCGATGGTCTTTTCCTACCAATCTATCCCCCTAGGAGCATGTGCGTAGTGCTTGGTTTTTGATGACTTTTAGCTTTTTGCAATAAGTATGTGAGTTCTTTATGACTAATGTTGAGTCCATGGATTATACGCACTCTTACCCTTCCATCATTGCTAGCCTCTCCGGTACCGTGCATTGCCCTTTCTCACATTGAGAGTTGGTGCAAACTTAGCGGTGCATCCAAACCCCTTGATATGATACTCTCTTTCACACATAAACCTCCTTATATCTTCTTGAAAACATCCACCATACCTACCTATTATGGCATTTCCATAGCCATTCCGAGATATATTGCCATGCAACTTTCCACCATTCCGTTCATCATGACACATTCATCATTGTCATATTGCTAGCATCATCATGTAGTTGACATAGTATTTGTGGCAAAGCCACCGTTCATAATTCTTTCATACATGTCACTCTTGGTTCATTGCATATCCCGTACACCGCCAGAGGCATTTATATAGAGTCATACTTTGTTCTAGTATTGAGTTGTAAACATTGAGTTGTAAATAAATATAAGTGTGATGATCATCATTTTCTAGAGCATTGTCCCAAGTGAGGAATAAAAAAAAAAAAAGAAAGGCCATAAAAAGAGAAGGCCCAAAAAAATGAGAGAAAAAGAGAGAAGGGACAATGCTACTATCCTTTGCCACACTTGTGCTTCAAAGTAGCACCATAATCTTCATGATAGAGAGTCTCTTATTTTTTTTCACTTTCATATACTAGTGGGAATTTTTCATTATAGAACTTGGCTTGTATATTCCAACAACGGGCCTCCTCAAGTGCCCTAGGTCTTCGTGAGCGGATGCACACCCACTTAGTTTCTTATGTTGAGCTTTCATACATTTATAGCTCTAGTGCATCCGTTGCATGGCAATCCCTACTCCTTGCATTAACATTAACCGATGGGCATCTCCATAGCTCATTAATTAGCCTCATTGATGTGAGACTCTCTCCTTTTTTTGTCTTCTCCACATAACCCCCATCATCATATTCTATTCCACCCATAGTGCTATGTCCATGGCTCTGCTCATATATTGCGTGAAAGTTTATAGGTTTGAGATTACTAAAGTATGAAACAATTGCTTGGCTTGTCATCAGGGTTGTGCATGATGAGAGCATTCTTGTGTGACGAAAATGGAGCATGACTAAACTATATGATTTTGTAGGGATGAACTTTCTTTGGCCATGTTATTTTGAGAAGACATATTTGCTTAGTTAGTATGCTTGAAGTATTATCATTTTTATGTCAATATGAACTTTTGTCTTGAATCTTCGGATCTGAATATTCATACCACAATTAAGAAGAATTACATTGAAATTATGCCAAGTAGCAGTCCGCATAAAAAATTATCTTTTTTATGATTTACCTACTCGAGGACGAGCAGGAATTAAGCTTGGGGATGCTTGATACGTCTCCAACGTATCTATAATTTTTGATTGCTCCATGCTATATTATCTACTGTTTTGGACATTAATGGGCTTTATTATCCACTTTTATATTATTTTTGGGACTAACCTATTAACCGGAGGCCCAGCCCAGAATTGCTGTTTTTGCCTATTTCAGAGTTTTGCAGAAAAGGAATATCAAACGGAGTCCAAACGGAATGAAACCTTCGGGAACGTGATTTTCTCACCGAACATGATCCAGGAGACTTGGACCCTACGTCAAGGAAGCTTCCAGGAGGCCACGAGGTAGGGGGGGTGCGCCCTCCCCCCAGGTGCGCCCTCCACCCTCGTGGGCCCCCTGTTGCTCCACCGAAGTACTTCTTCCTCCTATGTATACCTACGTACCCCAAACGATCAGATACGGAGCCAAAAACCTAATTCCACCGCCGCAACCTTACATGCCCACGAGCTCCCATCTTGGGGCCTGTTCCGGAGCTCCGCCGGAGCGGGCATCCATCACGGAGGGCTTCTACATCAACACCATAGCCTCTCCGATGAAGTGTGAGTAGTTTACTTCAGACCTTCGGGTCCGTAGTTAGTAGCTAGATGGCTTCTTCTCTCTTTTTGGATCTCAATACAATGTTCTCCCCTCTCTCGTGGAGATCTATTCGATGTAATCTTCTTTTGCGGTGTGTTTGTTGAGACCGATGAATTGTGGGTTTATGATGAAGATTATCTATGAACAATATTTGAATCTTTTCTGAATTCTTTTATGTATGATTGATTATCTTCGCAAGTCTCTTCGAATTATCAGTTTGGTTTGGCCTACTATATTGATCTTTCTTGCAATGGGTGAAGTGCTTAGCTTTGGGTTCAATCTTGTGGTGTCCTTTCCCAGTGACAGTAGGGGCAGCAAGGCACGTATTGTATTGTTGCCATCGAGGATAACCAGATGGTTTTTTTATCATATTGCATGAATTTATCCCTCTACATCATGTTATCTTGCTTAAGGCGTTACTCTGTTTTCAACTTAATACTCTAGATGCATCTTTGGATAGCGGTTGATGAGTGGAGTAATAGTAGTTGATGCAGGCAGGAGTCGGTCTACTTGTCACGGGCGTGATGCCTATATACATGATCATACCTAGATATTCTCATAACTATGCTCAATTCTGTCAATTGCTCAACAGTAATTTGTTCACCCACCGTAAAATACTTATGCTCTTGAGAGAAGCCACTAGTGAAACCTATGGCCCCCGGGTCTATCTTCATCATATTAATCTTCCAACACTTAGTTATTTCCTTTGCTTTTTACTTTGCTTTTATTTTACTTTGCATCTTAATCACAAAAATACCAAAAATATTATCCTATCATATCTATCAGATGTCACTCTCGTAAGTGACCGTGAAGGGATTGACAACCCCTTATCGCGTTGGTTGCGATGATTTATTTGTATTGTGCAGGTGCGAGGGACTTGCGCGTAGCCTCCTACTGGATTGATACCTTGGTTCTCAAAAACTGAGGGAAATACTTACGCTACTTTGCTGCATCACCCTTTCCTCTTCAAGTGAAAACCAACGGAGTGCTCAAGAGGTAGCACTCGCGCCCGAAAGTTTAGCCCTACGATATTCCTGTTTTATCCCAGCCACATGAACGAAAAAGGGCTGCTTTGGTAACTCCATTGTTTTCCCCTCTTTGCCCCCAACATTCTTCCCCGGAGCCCCTCCCCTTCCCCTCCCCGACCCCCACCCCCAACCACGGCAAACCGCCGAATCTAGTCCTCCGCCGCAGCGGTGGACCTCACACCCTGACGGATCTACCTTCCGCACCTTGGAACCCCAAACTGCCAACTCACCACTTCACCGGAGCTGCTTCAGCGACTGGCTTGTACACCGCTCCAGATCTCCTTGACAGCCATCATCGTCCACCGCAACAGATTTGCTTAACCGACGCCCTCGTCCACCACAGTGTAGGCCCTTCACTGACTCCCTCGTCCATCCCTTCGCCGGCCCTTCATACAAGCCCTCGTCCGTCTGTGAGATCCGCCTCACCGAAAGCATCAGACAACGCGCCGCGGCCAAGCCTTCGGCCCTTTGCACCGGACCCGCTCCACGGAAGCAATATTCAACTCCACCGGCCCTGCTTTACCGACGCCGCAGCCTCATCAGGTTATTTCGATCTGTGCTCCTTTGGTTTGTCTCTTTATAGTGCAACTGTTCACTTACCACAGATGAGCTTTCTTGCATGTCGACAGGCGCCGCAACCGTAGCACCAGAGCCGCTTCAGCGACGGCGACAGCCAACCAAAACTCAACCGCAACACGAGCACCATCGACGATACTTAGCTATCAAGTATTCCACCGATACCCATACGCCGCCGAGAATCAGATACTATTATCCAACGGCCGACGCCTACGTTCACTTTCTTAGCATAAGCACCGCACCTTTGAATTTCTTCAAGGCATCATTCAGTTTTTCATGACACCCGTTATTCTGCTTGCACCTGTAGGGCCATACTTCTGTTGGTGAACATGTTACATGTGCTAAATTACATACCAGTACACATATAGTTAATATGCTTTAGTTTTGTCCTAAGTATTACTGTACTTCCTAGATATCACTGCCTACTATTTTACTTTTTGCATGCTATATTTATGATAATGGTGTTGTTCTGATGCCACCTGTTGGTTCCATCAGACTGCTTCATGTTCTCTATGCTTAATTACACATCAGCAAACTAGCATGTGGTTCCGCTGGTTTTTGTTTGTTTTACCCTACATTTTCTCGATGCTAGCTATTACATCACTTTGCTATGAGCCTCTGTTCATTACTTTTTGTGTGTTCCTGATCTTCCCAAGTTGCATGACTAATTTGATGCTTCTATTAATTATGGAGCTGCCAACCCCATCAAGCAAAATATTTGTTCTTTTGGGGCTGGCACCTCGAACAAGCATAAAAATAGAGGGAAGCAGATATATTGTCATGTATGCACACACCCTTCTTTCATTAGTTTAGATGAACCATTGATGATCAATTCGAACCAGTGCATGCGATTAAAATTAATTTTACATAAATAGAGGGTGCAGAATAAACTACAACAAGTAGATTTGCGACCACGGGATGATGAAGATATCTTCAAAGAACATTGCAACAGCAGCGAGGCTTCATAGCAACATATGGTAAGCCAGTGTGTTTTAGTACATGTGAAATCTAATGCGTGTGGGCTGCTTTCTTGGCTTGTGCCCTCAACCTGTAATCCTACAGAATAACAAATAGTTCAGTTGTCTGCTTTGCTGTATTGCTTGATTTGAATGCTTGTTTGTTACTTGTTACGCTATACCTGAGTTGGCCAATATGTCAACAGTGCCTGCTGTACTATCGTAAAGAAATGCATGCCTAATTCATTTGAGTCCTTTACTTTTCCTCTGAACTTCATCACAAGACTGTCTTCGTAGTTTATATGAGGCCACACTATTAAGTGCTTTCTCAGATTATTTCAACTGCTTAGATGCCTTGGCAACTTAGCGGTGGTACACTCCCTTCTTTCAACTAGGGATGTCAACTGGGTCCCGTTTAATCCCAATTAAAGTCCACTAGTGGTCTAATAGTTCAAAAGAGTTTTTTTGAGGAAAATGAGCGAGGAGCTAGCAAAACTAACTAGATGGGACTGGCGGATGTCATTTATGTGCCACTTACATCCCTAGTTTCATCTTACCATTTTAATTTCTTTTTGGCTGATGCTGCTTCGAACCATTTAAATATAGCTTGCCATGCTCGGCAATAATTCGTATGTCGTTTACCATGTAAGCTTGCTGCCTGGATCATGCGATAACTATCTCTTACTTATGTCCAGCGAAAACCTTTCAGGATGCCGTTCACACTAGGACACAATGTACAACCCCAGAATCTATTTGTGGAAGCAGTGCGCCATCCATGTTACCAGATGGTAGCAGTTCAGAGGCAACACCACCGGAGAGCAGCCTGAGCACATATATTGAAGCTCTACTAGAGGCAGAAAGAGATGGTGTGGCTGCCATGAATGAGGTAATCTCGATCTTGAAGCTGGAAATTATGCAATTAGCTGCACGCATTATGCAAGCAACCCAAGAATTGGAGGAAGTAAGAATGTTGCATTTGAAGGCGGAGGAGGTCCTGCTACATTACGCTATCCTGAAGCCAGTGGTAATCCAGTTCTTCTTTAGATAGCAGTTGAAATTGTCATTAGATTATTGTACTTGCATGTTGTGTCATGTCTCTGAATGGATTATGTTGTAAGACCCCTATGTTTCCCATGTGTTGTAATGATCCGAATTTTTAGGCGAGGTAATCCTCAGTACTTGTATGATTGACAAAGGTGAACTGTTTTTCGTGTGAGCATATTGTATTGGATGAAATAACTGTTTGACTCAAACTGCATCCAACCTACTCAATTCGAAGATCACGACATTTCTAAATCATAATCATATATAAAGGTGGAATAAATCTTTGTTGTGGTTTTGAAGAAATAAATAACAAAACATAGAATTATCTGTGGATATTTGTAATCGAATAAAAATTGGATTTGAATTTAGTTGCCAGGGCCCAGGGCAAACGTGAATGCTAATTCTCCCAAGTTTTGAGCAAGCGGCTAAACACCAACTATCATTTGTGGGCTGCCCGAAGCAAGTGTTTGCGAGATGGAAATTACTGTCTACCCCTGACACTTGGCATCCTTATCAACCGGATTTACACTGTTGTCGATAGGGGTAGACTAGTAACCTCAATCAGACGTGACACGACGGCCTCTCGGCCCATTCAGACAAGATGGGTGCCAAACGTGGCGGAAAAACACATTTGATTCAAGCTCGTACGAAAGACATGTGTCTCTCCCTCCATTTCCCCATTCATCCACGATGGGCGGCAAAACAAACTCTCCTCGTCCGAAATCGATGTAGGCTAATATTTTTAATAGGGGCAGATGTGTAACATCCCTCAGACGTGACACAACCGCCCTACCTGTCAGCCCCGTTCATACACCGTGGGCGCCAACCGTGGGCTGCAAAACACCCTCTCCTCGCCCGAAATCGTTACCGGCAAATATTTGGGAGATGCGAGATTAGCGTCCTATCCCCAACCGACATGATGTCCGAAATTTTAAACGGGGGATAAGTTCGTAACTTTCTCACATTTCAGACAAGCGCGCCCAAAGTTTGAGATCCCCCTCCCCCTCCATTTCCCCATTCATACACCATCGGCGCCACGACAACCTCCCCACTGCGGCCAGCCTTATCCATCCGCCACCCCATCCTCCACCTTGCCGGAGCCGCTGCCCCTACCCCGTCGTCCACTGCAAGAGATGGACGTCTCTCATCCACGATGCCGGACCAGGATCCTTTCATCACGTCGTCTCGCTTCATCGGCACCGTCGTCCACTTTGCCGTTGCCGCTCCTACGACCGCCTCATCCACGGCAACATGATTTATCCCCCAACCCGGTCGTCTGCCATCTAAAGTCTTCTTCCCCGCCACCGACAGCCATCGCACCCACATCACCCTCAACGTATCAGCAGGGGCCTACACGGCGTCGCAAGAGAGGTGGTACTCTTCCATATGTGCATAAGTTATTGATCTCACCCGGAAAATAGATCTTAAATTGTTTACTGTACTTTTCTTGTCCGTACTAAATCGTAGTGGCTAGTTGAATGCAAACATTGGTTGCGAAGTAGCTTTGTCCGGTTTGCACCTTCAGATCCGCCATGTCACGGTCATTATACTCGTAAAGCTTATGGTTTCCCCCCTTTATATTCAATACCATCATCGTAGGTACTTACCTGCTCCGTGTCGTGCTAGCACTGCTCCTCAAGACCTCAACCCATTAAGTGAAACAACATGCCACTCATAATTCCAAAGCTTACGTGTTGAAATACGAATCTGATATGATGCTCATATTACTAAAATAGAGGACGTTTAATTGGTCACCTAATGTTCCTATATTAATTTTGAAAAGCATGTGCGCCACCCACTGGTCCAGCTAGTTCCACTTTTCTGATTTTACTCTTGATGCTTAGGGTTTTCCCCTTTTATCTACTCTACTATGATCCGTGTAGGTGCTTTACGTCATACTAGCATTACTCCACCCTTCAAGCTAAACAACACAACCCTCAAAATTCCAAAGCTTAGTTGTTAAATATGATTATGATATGATACTGATATTAGTTAACAGACACATTTAATTGGTTAGATAAAGGTCCCATTGAGTTTCCAAATGCATGTCGTGACATATAGAGAGACAGCAGAATTGCATTTCTTTGTCACTTGTTGATTGTACTTTCTTGTTCATACCAAATCTTAGTTGTTATTTCAAAGCAAATATCGGTTGCTAACTACCCTTTGCGCGGTTTGCAGCTTCAGATCTGCCATCCCACTGCCACGGTCAACACTATACTCATCATGCTTACGGTTTCCCCATTTTATGATGACCATGATCAGCCTACGTGGTTCATGTCGTAATAGCACTGCTCCACCCATCGAGGTAAACAAGCTTAGTTGTACAAATTCAAATCTGATATTATGCTGATATTAGTAAAACCGAGAGATGTTTAATTGGTCAGCTAAATGGTCCTACTTTAGTTTCAAAATGCATGTGAGCCACATATCGAGAGACCGGAAGGAATAGTATTTCTCTGTGCGCTCTGGTTCATCATGGGTGGCCAACCGACATTGTATAGAAAGACTTGTAATATCTTCAATCTGCTTGCTCTTCTGCTCTTCTTTAAGATGATCCTCTTCTTTTGCAGTTGACTGGTCAGGTCGAGTTATTCTCCCTTAATATATTTTGAATCTGTCAGGTCAGGTCGACTTGTTCTTCTTTACTATATGTTGAAGCTATCATCTGCTAAGCATCATCACTTCTGGAGCTCTCATATTTTGAGTAGTAGGCCACATTATATTAATGCACACACCAAATTACAGCATGCATGGCACCTCTTAGAAGTTGCAGAGATAGCACAAAGGGGTTTACAGGGAGGAAGTATTGTATTAGAATCACTTCTGCATTACAAAGACAATCTCACTTGTTTTTATGTTTTCATGCATGTCAGGTATTGAACATTATCAAAATGAATATGAGAATGGGCGCACGAGAGGAATATTGCGGAACGATCCACGGGCTAACAAACTTGGCATTGTGGAGGATGACCTATCTTATTCACCCATCAAGGTGCATGCTCTAACTTGGCAAGGTTGTATTGGTCGCACATATTTTGCATCTGACCTCTTGCATTACTTCTACTTTGTTACACCATCTGCTTAGTTTAAGCATCATATATGAGTATATGCCATACCTATCCATTTTCTGTACCTATTCCATGTGTCAACATACTATGTTTTTCCAGTCAAATGTTGTTCTTTTGTAATAGATGTCCAAAAGGAAGAGGGTGATTGCATATCCTCAAGGAGTACAAACTAGGTATTTGGAAAAGGTAGTGATACCTATTAAATCAGATAGATCAGCAGCCACAGAAAACACAGGCCCAACTGTAACAGACTTTACCCCTACTCCAGTGGCCAAACCCCTATTAGAACTGTTGACAGCCCAGCGTCAGGTACTGTCTATGATATGAATTCAAAATTTGAACTCCTAAATTTCTGCATGTGCCTTACCTTCTCTCTCGTATGAAAACTAATTTCAGATGAATTTCCTTGCTCAAAGGATCATAGGATCTCACGACAATACTGGGCTCTGCATTGCTCTTGTCAGTACCTCTTGCCCTTTGTCAAAGATACTTACACTCATTGTTGTTTGATTATGTAGCATCACTTTGTAAATGTTCGCTTCTTTATCCTTCCTTTGCTTGAAATTATAAGATCTATATTTACTCTTAGATAAATGTAGAATTAACACAATGGTTATGAAGTTTTGGATTGCTCATGTAAGTACTGTTGTCATGTACTCCCTCATGTCGAATTAATTGTTGATCAATTGGATGTATTTAGAATTTAATAGTACTAGATACATCCATTTGAGCGATAACTAATAACAGACGGTGGTGGTATTACTGTACATGCATCGCGAGATAGTTGATTGTCTAGCATTAGTCTGCATCTTATCTGCCCTGCCCTCCACTTTCTCCAAATTATTATATCTACATTTACTCTTACCAAAATGATGAATAAAGCCAATGCCACTTCACACGTTGATGTCTGCATTCCTCTTGTCAGTACCTTTTGCCTTGTAACGCTGTACTTAATTAATTGCTATTTGATTATGTGTCATCAGTCTGCACCTGAGCTTCATTATCCTCTATTTCTTCCAATATTATTTGATCTATATTTACCCTTTGCAAAATGTAGAATAATGGCAACACTTATAAAGAATTTTCTTTGGGGAATTTATTGAATTATAATTCCATCAGCATGGAGAAGGGCTTTGTCCAGCCCGTGTTAACATGTAATGTAAGTTCATCCTTCTCAAGCCTTCAAACTTTGTTCTACTATAGATTTGGATAGGCATCATTTCCTCCTTCTGTTTACATCTCATTGGATGTTTGCAACAACTACCAGCTTTTAAATTGTAGTTGTAAAAACATGTTCCTTATCTTGAAACAGATCCATTTATTTGCTTATATAATTGTGAAGCATGTTACGTGTCTCCTTGTTTCTCTTTTAGAGTTGTATCTCTTATGCCAGGCAGAACTTTAGGAAAGATAGTGAGCCAAACCATCTTGAGGACAGCGAGATGACCCCAAGGTCATGTCTTGATGAAGACAATGAGTTGAAGCTACTCACCAGCAGGTGTGAGACAACCTCTGTGCAGTCGCTGCCTCAATCAGTTCGACTTCTTCAGTCTCAACTTAAAGCGGAAAGGCTTGCTTCAGCTCAGCTCCGACTTGAAGTCAAAGATGTAATGAAGATGTCAGGGGACTGCCTTGCGCACTATGGTGCCATACAGCTAGGGATGAAGCATCTATCATTGACACAACTGAGGTCTCATCAGCTTGTTCTACCGCTTCTTGGGGGCCGAGCTTGCCATGTCTAGTGCCTTCTGAAGTGCTCTCAGTTTTGTATATTCTTTTGTCGGCGCGTTTATATGCACTGGTGGCGACCTTTGATGCCCAGTGTATGTAATCAGCGGTCATGTTGCGCTTTATTATCACCGGGTAGCGAATTTTGATTCCTAATATGCCGTAATTTCTTTGTTGTATAGTCTAGGTTTATTCTTTGGTCGGTATGCTATAATTTAGGCCGGAAGGTTCAGTGGATCTCAGTGTTGTCGGTCTTCAAGCCGTCTCGTTACTCATATGGGCCAAAACGTGGGCCTATAATCAGCATGGGCCATTAGCAGGTCTAAACCTATTGTAGTTTCCCGCCTTTAACAGGCCATGGGCTACATATTTACTATAGTGACACTGGGCTTCCTACCGGCCGTAGAAACAATGGGCTTTCTATGGGCCATAGAAAACATGGGCCTTCTATGGGCCGTATCATCAATGGGCCTTAGACGGGCCGTATGATCGATTGGCCAAAAACAGACCGCATTATGGCTGTAAACGGGCTGGAGTTGGAGTCGTCCGTTCATGGGCCGACCATAATGGGCCGTCGTTAATAGGCCGTATTTGATGACGCTATGAAAATGGCCCAACGTATTAACGGGCCACAAACGGGACAACTGTAACCACAGGCTGAATTTGGCCCACAAGCAGAAAATGGCAGTAACGGGCCGTAAGTAACCGAATGCTGGAAATGAGCCCAAGAATAAATGGGCCCTGAGAAGGCCGAAAGATAACATGGGCTGCAAACAGCCCAATGGATTAATGGGCCGTTAATGGGTATAAAGTGATACACTGTTCATTACGGGCCAGTTTCACCACGGGCCGTTAATGGGCCAAGAGTTACAAAGGGCCTCATACGGGCGAAGACGCGTCATGGGCCATACATGGGCCGTAACTTAAAATGGCTGGAATCATATTGACGGCCTAGATGACGCCATCGAGCCTAATTCGGATAGGTCGTAATGGGCCCTGGGTTAGCGGGTTATAAATGGGCTATAAGCGAACAGGCCGTTAACAGGCTTTCCATGGGCCGGCCCGCCACCTTTTGACCAAGTCAAATGGGACGTCCTTTTTACAGGAATGGGCCTCTGTTGGGCCGTGCCATGAGTCGACGTATCATAGGCGCCTTCTGCCCAATGAGTGGATGACATCTGTCCCAACGGTGAGCCGACACGTGTTTCCTCCAGCCAATGATGATTTTACACGTGGAAAATCCCCATTGGTCGGGGCTGTTAGCGGGTTATCGGATCCAAAATCGGACCCGATAGCTTAACGGCGTTCCGTTACGGTGGATGCCACGTGTCGGTCACCCTTGACGAAAGCACTTCCGTGACGCGTGATTTATCGTCATGGAAGTGGACACTTCCGTGATGATAATTATGGTAATGTCATGTAACACTTCTACGACAGCACAGGTATGACTATCTTGATTACGTCATAAAATTGTCATGGATGTACATGCATGACAAAAATGCGACTCCATCTTGTGACAAACACGTATAATCACGGAAGTGTATTTTTAATGTAGTGGCAAGGTGGTGTAACGCAAACAGTTTTGAAGAGAATGTCGTGTGTGATTGTTCATTGATCAAACACGATTTATTCCTCGAAACTTTGTGCGTTGCCTTAGGTCATCGCCCATGGTGTTTTCTCATTAACCATTTGCAATAGGAAAACCCAATTAGCAAGCTAATTGGCCAATTAGCGGGCTAATTGGCCTATTATTAATAATCCATTTACTAATCTAATTGACATTCATATTAAGCACATAATATATTCCATTTCAATATTAAGGAAGTAGGATTTCATAATTGAAATACATTGGAGTACAACATGATATAGCTTCAGCACTCAGCAACCCCATTACACAACTACACCAGCAGCAAGTTTCACATGCAACATCTGGAACCTGTCGAAATTAGCATCATAGACAGTACATAGAGAGATGCATCTCATCTGGAAAACTGTTGAAGCGGAAGGCGAATATTGAGCCTTCATTCATGTTGAAGGTCTTTGCAACTTTAGGCCAGTTCCTGTGGATGATTGACCGTCCATCCTTCGACCTCTTCAGGAACACTTCAAATTGAACCGTGGATGTTGTATGAAAACTTTCCTCGCCTGCGGACCACAGAGGTCGTTTGAGAGGTAATCATCAGTGAAGCCTGAAAACAAGGATGTGCATAAATATCTTCTCTATATTGGAAACGGGCAAAGGAATACAAAAAGGCAAGGTATAATAGTTAGTACCATCTTGTAAACCTCAGTGCTTCCCAATGTTTCCCTGCAACACATATAAGGTAGTTAGTCATCAGGTTAAGTAAGGGTTCGCATGCTATCAGTAAAATATGTTGATGATAAATAAGCACATTGCAGATTCATCAGATTAATTCAAGCCACATGGAAAACCCATTTATCCAGACCAAGCATGATTAGGAACTAGGAAATATAGCACTTGTATATGTTTCTCATGTATTATGTGCAGCCAAATTTGATTTATTACTCACATGGTATACAATAACAGAATGCAGCCACAACAATTGAACATCGCATTGCAGAAATGAACCAAGCAGTGAACTAAACACCACAACAAATGAACCAAATGTTAACCGAGCACCACATTGCACAACATAACATACTGCTAATAGAAGATCAGACATTTAACCAAACCAAGCATGCTTAATAACTTGGAAATATAGCAATTGTATTTGTTTCTCATGTATTTAGTATAGCCAAATTCGATTTATTCCTCACATGGTATACAATAAGAGAATGCAGCCACAACAATTGAACATCGCATTGCAGAATTGAACCAAGCAGTTAACTAAACACCACAACAAACGAACCAAATGTTAACTGAGCACCACATTGCACGATATAACATACTCCTAATAGAAGATCAGACAGTTAAACAAACCAAGCATGCCTAACAACTTGGAAATATAGCAATTATATTTGTTTCTCATGTATTTAGTACAGCCAAATTCGCTTTATTCCTCACATGGTATACAATAACAGAATGCAACCACAACAATTGAACATCACATTGCAGAATTGAACCAAGCAGTTAACTAAACACCACAACAAGTGAACCAAGCCACAACAAATGAACCAAGCAGTTAACTAAACACCAATTGAACAATATAACATACTCCTAATAGAAGATCAGACACTTAACCAAACCAAGCATGCTTAACAACTTGGAAATATTGCACCCTGAAGAATTGAACATCACATTTGCAGAATTGAACTAGGCAGTTAATTGAACACCACATTGCATGACATATAGAACATATACACTATAGTAGAAGATTGCATGGTAAAGTAGATAACACAATTCACTAGAATTAGTTAAAGAAAGGCAGTAGCTAGCAAACTGAACATGGGTCCTTATAGTGAGCTAATAAGACAAGCTACTCCTCATTGTCGGAGATATCAATGACGATTGGCTCCTTGGACATGGAAGTGGGCGAGGCCGCCGCATGGTGGGTGCCCTCGTTGTAGTGGTGAGTTGCCTGAGCCGCTCCGGGTACCAACCTGCTGGCTCTCGAGATGAGGTAAGCACGTGCACACTGAGAAAACACCTCATAGTCTTTGTCAAAGGCACCGACAGTGGCCTCGAGAAAACGCCATGAACTGTCGTTTAAAGCAGCCAACTGCATCGCAGCGTTGGTGCGCGAGGCGTCAACGGTGGCCTCGACGGCGAGGTGCTCCTCCAAGATCTGGGGGTCGGCACGAATGGTAGCCATCGCGACATCATCCGCGCGTGCGGCCGCGATTTGCTTCTCCGCTGCCAAATGCTCCTTGAGGTCCTGGCTATACTGCGTGCACCAAGGGTTAGGCCGACGCTTATTTGGTGGAGGGGTCGGTGATTTGCGTGCAAGGTGTCGCGCTCGAGCCGGCCGTCGGGGCATGTGGGATGTGGAAGGAGGATGAGGATGGGGGTCGGGTGTGGATTACCTGCTTGGATAGGCGAGGCCGAGCAGCGTGAAGGAGGGTCGCCGTCGAGGAGGCGGCGGCGCTGCAAGCAAGGAGTGAAGGTTTCAACTTGGAAAGGAAGGCGGAAAGGGGGGAAATGTGGCTTTTGGTAAGGGGGAGGGGCAGGGAGGTAGATATTACCGCGGAAGCCTAAAATTTGGAATCGCTTCAGCCAAAAAACTGGCGCACAAAGTGTCATCAGACACGGTCCCTTATTCAGACACGGTCCGAAGATATTTCATGTTGCATCTCACATGGTTGGTTGTAATAATCTGTGTGGGATGTACTTGATTTTTCAACTTGATTTGAATTACCTAATGGGGTCACAGCGGCCATGGATGGTGTTTGAATTGCTAGACCTTTTATCTGAAGTGATCATGAAAGAATTGGAATTATTGAGGGTTCATTTGGACATTTTTATGCATTAAGTGAGTTTTCAATGCATTTATGTGTGTAATTCAAATTTGAACTACATGCACATGCTCCAGTGCATATAAATTGGTTCAGAAATCAAATCTTTGTCCTTGGGTGCATGCTTAGGTCCCATGCAAGAAATGGGAATGAATGTCAAACACCAGGGCACCGTTGATTGCCGGCAAAACATTGTGATGCCTGGTTTTTAAATTCTAGTAAATCCAAAACTCGTCTGAAATTCATGAAACTTGGCATGCTATCATGGAGCAGCATCAACATGCCGTGGTACAAATTTTGTCCCATTTGGGGCAGGTTTGGGTATATGCTTCTCACGTACCGGAGCTTCTCACAACAACATGATGGTTTTCGGTAGGGAACGTCCCACCTTTGAGGACGAAACAGTATCCATTGCCTCTTATTGCTTTCAAGTTTTTTTTCTCGTGTCAACATAGAACAACAAGAGAGTTGTGTGATTTTTTGTGATTATTTGGGGTTCGTTTGGACATTTTTATGCATTAGCTGTGTTATCAATGCATTTATGTCCATAATTCAAATTTGAACTACATGTGCATGCTCCAGTGCATATAAATTGGTTGAATAATCAGATCTTTGTCCTTGGGTGCATGCTTATGTCCCATACAAGAAATGGGAATGAATTTCAAACACCAGGTTACCATTGATTGCTGGCAAACATTGAGATACTTGGTTTTTAAATTCTAGTAAATTCAAAACTCGTCTGAAATTCATGAAATTTGGCATGCTATCATGGAGGGGCATCAACATGCCGTGGTACAAATTTTGTCCCATTTCGAAGAGGTTTGGGTATATGCTTCTCACAAACCGGAGCTTCTCATAACACGCATGATGGTTTTCGTTAGGGAACGTCCCACCTTTGGGGACGAAATGATATGCATTGCCTCTCATGCCAACATAGAACAATAGGACTGTTGTGTAAATTTTTGTGAATTTTCTGGGTTCGTTTGGACATTTTTATGCATTAACTCAGTTTTCAATGCATTTATGTGCATAATGCAAATTTGAACTACATGCGCATGCTCTAGTGCATATAAATTGGTTGAAAAATCAAATTTTGTCCTTGGGTGCATGCTTAGGTCCCATGCAAGAAATGGGAATGAATTTCAAACACCAGGTCACCGTTGATTGCCGGCAAAATATTAAGAAGCCTAGTTTTTAAATTCTAGTAAATCCAAGAGTAGTCTAAAATTCATGAAACTTGGCATGCTATCATGGAGCGGCATCAAAATGCTGTGGTACAAATTTTATCCCATTTGGGGCAGGTTTGGGTATATGCTTCTCACAAAACGGAGCTTCTCACAACAAGCACGATGGTTTTTGGTAGGGAACGTCCCACCTTTGGGGACGAAACGATATCCATTGCCTCTTATTGTTTTCAAGTTTTTTCTCATGCCAACATAGAACAACAGGAGTGTTGTTTGAATTTTTGTGATTTTTCGGGGTTCGTTTGGACATTTTTATGCATTAACTGAGTTTTCAATGCATTTATGTGCATAATTCAAATTTGAACTATATGTGCATGCTCCATTGCATATAAATTGGTTGAAAAACCAAATTTGTGTCCTTAGGTGGATGCTTAGGTCCCATGAAAGAAAAGTTAATGAATTTCAAACACTGTGGCACCGTTGATTACCGGCAAAACATTGAGATGCTTGGTTTTTAAATTCTACTAAATTCAAAACTGTTCTGAAATTCATGAAACTTGGCATGCTATCATGGAGCGGCATCAACATGTCGTGGTACAAATTTTGTCCCAGGTTTGGGTATATGCTTCTCACATACCGGAGCTTCTCACAACAAGCATGATGGTTTTCAACTTTGGGGACGAAATAATATCCATTGCCTCTTATTGCATTTAAGTTTTTTTCTCGTGCCAACATAGAACATCGGGATTGTTGTGTGAATTTTTGTAAAATTTCGGGGTTCGTTTAGAAATTTTTATGCATTAACTCAGTTTTTAATGCTTTTATGTGCATAATTCAAATTTGAACTACATGCGCATGCTCCAGTGCATATAAATTGGTAGAAAAATCAAATCTATGTCCTTGGGTGCATGCTTAGGTCCCATGCAAGAAATGGGAATGAATTTCAAACACCAGGTCACCGTTGATTGCCGGCAAAATATTAAGAAGCCTAGTTTTTAAATTCTAGTAAATCCAAGAGTAGTCTAAAATTCATGAAACTTGGCATGCTATCATGGAGCGGCATCAAAATGCTGTGGTACAAATTTTATCCCATTTGGGGCAGGTTTGGGTATATGCTTCTCACAAAACGGAGCTTCTCACAACATGCACGATGGTTTTTGGTAGGGAACGTCCCACCTTTGGGGACGAAACGATATCCATTGCCTCTTATTGTTTTCAAGTTTTTTCTCATGCCAACATAGAACAACAGGAGTGTTGTTTGAATTTTTGTGATTTTTCGGGGTTCGTTTGGACATTTTTATGCATTAACTGAGTTTTCAATGCATTTATGTGCATAATTCAAATTTGAACTATATGTGCATGCTCCATTGCATATAAATTGGTTGAAAAACCAAATTTGTGTCCTTAGGTGGATGCTTAGGTCCCATGAAAGAAAAGTTAATGAATTTCAAACACCAGGGCACCGTTGATTACCGGCAAAACATTGAGATGCTTGGTTTTTAAATTCTACTAAATTCAAAACTGTTCTGAAATTCATGAAACTTGGCATGCTATCATGGAGCGGCATCAACATGTCGTGGTACAAATTTTGTCCCAGGTTTGGGTATATGCTTCTCACATACCGGAGCTTCTCACAACAAGCATGATGGTTTTCAACTTTGGGGACGAAATAATATCCATTGCCTCTTATTGCATTTAAGTTTTTTTCTCGTACAACATAGAACATCGGGATTGTTGTGTGAATTTTTGTAAAATTTCGGGGTTCGTTTAGAAATTTTTATGCATTAACTCAGTTTTTAATGCTTTTATGTGCATAATTCAAATTTGAACTACATGCGATGCTCCAAAGGTGCATATAAATTGGTAGAAAAATCAAATCTATGTCCTTGGGTGCATGCTTAGGTCCCATGCAAGAAATGGGAATGAATTTCAAACACTGTATACCGTTGATTGCCGGCAAAACATTGAGATAATATCCCCAAAGGTGGAACGTCCCACCTTTGGGGACCTAAATAATATCCATTGCCTCTTATTGCATTTAAGTTTTTTTTCTCGTACCAACATAGAACATCGGGATTGTTGTGTGAATTTTTGTAAAATTTCGGGTTCGTTTAGAAATTTTTATGCATTAACTCAGTTTTAATGCTTTTATGTGCATAATTCAAATTTGAACTACATGCATGCTCCAAAGGTGCATATAAATTGGTAGAAAAATCAAATCTATGTCCTTGGGTGCATGCTTAGGTCCCATGCAAGAAATGGGAATGAATTTCAAACACCAGGTCACCGTTGATTGCCGGCAAAATATTAAGAAGCCTAGTTTTTAAATTCTAGTAAATCCAAGAGTAGTCTAAAATTCATGAAACTTGGCATGCTATCATGGAGCGGCATCAAAATGCTGTGGTACAAATTTTATCCCATTTGGGGCAGGTTTGGGTATATGCTTCTCACAAAACGGAGCTTCTCACAACAAGCACGATGGTTTTGGTAGGAACGTCCCACCTTTGGGGACGAAACGATATCCATTGCCTCTTATTGTTTTCAAGTTTTTCTCATGCCAACATAGAACAACAGGAGTGTTGTTTGAATTTTTGTGATTTTTTCGGGTTCGTTTGGACATTTTTATGCATTAACTGAGTTTTCAATGCATTTATGTGCATAATTCAAATTTGAACTATATGTGCATGCTCCATTGCATATAAATTGGTTGAAAACCAAATTTGTGTCCTTAGGTGGATGCTTAGGTCCCATGAAAGAAAAGTTAATGAATTTCAAACACTGTGGCACCGTTGATTACCGGCAAAACATTGAGATGCTTGGTTTTTAAATTCTACTAAATTCAAAACTGTTCTGAAATTCATGAAACTTGGCATGCTATCATGGAGCGGCATCAACATGTCGTGGTACAAATTTTGTCCCAGGTTTGGGTATATGCTTCTCACATACCGGAGCTTCTCACAACAAGCATGATGGTTTTCAACTTTGGGGACGAAATAATATCCATTGCCTCTTATTGCATTTAAGTTTTTTTCTCGTGCCAACATAGAACATCGGGATTGTTGTGTGAATTTTTGTAAAATTTCGGGGTTCGTTTAGAAATTTTTATGCATTAACTCAGTTTTTAATGCTTTTATGTGCATAATTCAAATTTGAACTACATGCGCATGCTCCAGTGCATATAAATTGGTAGAAAAATCAAATCTATGTCCTTGGGTGCATGCTTAGGTCCCATGCAAGAAATGGGAATGAATTTCAAACACCAGGGCGCCGTTGATTGCCGGCAAAACATTGAGATAATATCCCCAAAGGTGGAACGTCCCACCTTTGGGGACGAAATAATATCCATTGCCTCTTATTGCATTTAAGTTTTTTTTCTCGTACCAACATAGAACATCGGGATTGTTGTGTGAATTTTTGTAAAATTTCGGGGTTCGTTTAGAAATTTTTATGCATTAACTCAGTTTTTAATGCTTTTATGTGCATAATTCAAATTTGAACTACATGCATGCTCCAAAGTGCATATAAATTGGTAGAAAAATCAAATCTATGTCCTTGGGTGCATGCTTAGGTCCCATGCAAGAAATGGGAATGAATTTCAAACACCAGGTCACCGTTGATTGCCGGCAAAATATTAAGAAGCCTAGTTTTTAAATTCTAGTAAATCCAAGAGTAGTCTAAAATTCATGAAACTTGGCATGCTATCATGGAGCGGCATCAAAATGCTGTGGTACAAATTTTATCCCATTTGGGGCAGGTTTGGGTATATGCTTCTCACAAAACGGAGCTTCTCACAACAAGCACGATGGTTTTGGTAGGAACGTCCCACCTTTGGGGACTAAACGATATCCATTGCCTCTTATTGTTTTCAAGTTTTTCTCATGCCAACATAGAACAACAGGAGTGTTGTTTGAATTTTTGTGATTTTTCGGGTTCGTTTGGACATTTTTATGCATTAACTGAGTTTTCAATGCATTTATGTGCATAATTCAAATTTGAACTATATGTGCATGCTCCATTGCATATAAATTGGTTGAAAAACCAAATTTGTGTCCTTAGGTGGATGCTTAGGTCCCATGAAAGAAAAGTTAATGAATTTCAAACACCGTGGCACCGTTGATTACCGGCAAAACATTGAGATGCTTGGTTTTTAAATTCTACTAAATTCAAAACTGTTCTGAAATTCATGAAACTTGGCATGCTATCATGGAGCGGCATCAACATGTCGTGGTACAAATTTTGTCCCAGGTTTGGGTATATGCTTCTCACATACCGGAGCTTCTCACAACAAGCATGATGGTTTTCAACTTTGGGGACGAAATAATATCCATTGCCTCTTATTGCATTTAAGTTTTTTTCTCGTGCCAACATAGAACATCGGGATTGTTGTGTGAATTTTTGTAAAATTTCGGTTCGTTTAGAAATTTTTATGCATTAACTCAGTTTTTAATGCTTTTATGTGCATAATTCAAATTTGAACTACATGCGCATGCTCCAAAGGCATATAAATTGGTAGAAAAATCAAATCTATGTCCTTGGGTGCATGCTTAGGTCCCATGCAAGAAATGGGAATGAATTTCAAACACCGGTATGCCGTTGATTGCCGGCAAAACATTGAGATAATATCCCCAAAGGTGGAACGTCCCACCTTTGGGGACCTAAATAATATCCATTGCCTCTTATTGCATTTAAGTTTTTTTTCTCGTACCAACATAGAACATCGGGATTGTTGTGTGAATTTTTGTAAAATTTCGGGGTTCGTTTAGAAATTTTTATGCATTAACTCAGTTTTTAATGCTTTTATGTGCATAATTCAAATTTGAACTACATGCGCATGCTCCAGTGCATATAAATTGGTAGAAAAATCAAATCTATGTCCTTGGGTGCATGCTTAGGTCCCATGCAAGAAATGGGAATGAATTTCAAACACCAGGTCACCGTTGATTGCCGGCAAAATATTAAGAAGCCTAGTTTTTAAATTCTAGTAAATCCAAGAGTAGTCTAAAATTCATGAAACTTGGCATGCTATCATGGAGCGGCATCAAAATGCTGTGGTACAAATTTTATCCCATTTGGGGCAGGTTTGGGTATATGCTTCTCACAAAACGGAGCTTCTCACAACAAGCACGATGGTTTTGGTAGGAACGTCCCACCTTTGGGGACGAAAACGATATCCATTGCCTCTTATTGTTTTCAAGTTTTTCTCATGCCAACATAGAACAACAGGAGTGTTGTTTGAATTTTTGTGATTTTTCGGGTTCGTTTGGACATTTTTATGCATTAACTGAGTTTTCAATGCATTTATGTGCATAATTCAAATTTGAACTATATGTGCATGCTCCATTGCATATAAATTGGTTGAAAAACCAAATTTGTGTCCTTAGGTGGATGCTTAGGTCCCATGAAAGAAAAGTTAATGAATTTCAAACACTGTGGCACCGTTGATTACCGGCAAAACATTGAGATGCTTGGTTTTTAAATTCTACTAAATTCAAAACTGTTCTGAAATTCATGAAACTTGGCATGCTATCATGGAGCGGCATCAACATGTCGTGGTACAAATTTTGTCCCAGGTTTGGGTATATGCTTCTCACATACCGGAGCTTCTCACAACAAGCATGATGGTTTTCAACTTTGGGGACGAAATAATATCCATTGCCTCTTATTGCATTTAAGTTTTTTTTCTCGTGCCAACATAGAACATCGGGATTGTTGTGTGAATTTTTGTAAAATTTCGGGGTTCGTTTAGAAATTTTTATGCATTAACTCAGTTTTTAATGCTTTTATGTGCATAATTCAAATTTGAACTACATGCGCATGCTCCAGTGCATATAAATTGGTAGAAAAATCAAATCTATGTCCTTGGGTGCATGCTTAGGTCCCATGCAAGAAATGGGAATGAATTTCAAACACTGTATACCGTTGATTGCCGCAAAACATTGAGATAATATCCCCAAAGGTGGAACGTCCCACCTTTGGGGACGAAATAATATCCATTGCCTCTTATTGCATTTAAGTTTTTTTTCTCGTACCAACATAGAACATCGGGATTATTGTGTGAATTTTTGTAAAATTTGGGGTTCGTTTAGAAATTTTTATGCATTAACTCAGTTTTTAATGCTTTTATGTGCATAATTCAAATTTGAACTACATGCGCATGCTCCAGTGCATATAAATTGGTAGAAAAATCAAATCTATGTCCTTGGGTGCATGCTTAGGTCCCATGCAAGAAATGGGAATGAATTTCAAACACCAGGGCGCCGTTGATTGCCGGCAAAACATTGAGATGACTGGTTTTTAAATTCTAGTAAATATAAAACTCGTCTAAAATTCATGAAACATAGCATGCTATCATGGATCGGCATCAACATGCCGTGGTACAAATTTTTTCCCATTTGGGGCAGGTTTGGGTATATGCTTCTCACAAACCAGAGCTTCTCACAACAAGCATCATGGTTTTCGGTAGGGAACGTCCCACCTTTGGGGACGAAACGATATCCACTGCCTCTTATTGCTTTCAAGTTTTTTTGTCATGCCAACATAGAACAACAGGAGTGTTGTGTGATTTTTTGTGATTTTTTGGGGTTCGTTCGGACATTTTTATGCATTAATTGAGTTTTCAATGCATTTATGTGAATAATTCAAATTTGAACAACATGTGCATGCTCCATTGCATATAAATTGGTTGAAAATCCAAATATGTGTCCTTGGGTGCATGCTTAGGTCCCATGCAAGAAATGGTAATGAATTTCAAACACCAGGGCACCGTTGATTGCCGGCAAAACATTGAGATGCCTAGTTTTTAAATTCTATTAAATCCAAAACTCGTCTGAAATTGATGAAACTTGGCATGCTATCATGGAGCAGCATCAACACGCCGTGGTACAAATTTTGTCCCATTTGAGGCAGGTTTGGGTATGTGCTTCTCACAAACCGGAGCTTCTCACAACAAGCATGATGGTTTTCGGTAGGGAACGTCCTACCTATGAGGACGAAACGGTCTCCATTGCCTCTTATTGCTTTCAAGTTTTTTTTCTCATGTCAACATAGAACAACAGGGTTCGTTTGGACATTTTTATGCATTAACTGAGTTTTCAATGCATTTATATGCATAATTCAAATTTGAACTACATGCGCATGCTCCATTGCATATAAACTGGTTGAAAAATCAGATCTTTTTCCTTGGGTGCATGCTTAGGTCCGATGCAAGAAATGGGGATGAATTTCAAACACCAGGGCACCATTGATTGCCGGCAAAACATTGGGATGCCTGGTTTTTAAATTCTTGTAAATTCAAAACTCATCTGAAATTCATGAAACTTGGCATGCTATCATGGAGCGGCATCAACATGCCGTGGTACAAATTTTGTCTCATTTCGGAGAGGTTTGGGTATATGCTTCTCACAAACAAGAGCTTCTCACAACAAGCATGATGGTTTTCGGTAGGGAACGTCCCACCTTTGGGGACGAAGCGTTATCCATTGCCTCTTATTGCTTTCAGGTTTTTTCTCATGCCAACATAGAACAACAGGAGTGTTGTGTGAATTTTTGTGATTTTTCAGGGTTCGTTTTGACATTTTTATGCATTAATTGAGTTTTCAATACATTTATGTGCATAATTCAAATATGAACTACATGTGCATGCTCCATTGCATATAAATTGGTTGAAAACCCAAATCTGTGTCCTTGGGTGCATGCTTACATCCCATGCAAGAAATGGTAATGAATTTCAAACACTAGGGCACCGTTGATTGCCAAGCAAAACATTGGGATGCCCGGTTTTTATAATCTAGTAAATCCAAACCTCGTCTGAAATTCATGAAACTTGGCATGCTATCATGGAGCGGCATCAACATGCCGTGGTACAAATTTTGTCCCATTTGGGGCAGGTTTGGGTATATTGTTCTCACAAACCGGAGCTTCTCACAACAAGCATGATGGTTTTGTGAGGGAACGTCCCCACCTTTGGGGACCTAAACGTTATCCATTGCCTCTTATTGCTTTCAGGTTTTTTCTCATGCCAACATAGAACAACAGGAGTGTTGTGTGAATTTTTGTGATTTTTCAGGGTTTGTTTTGACATTTTTATGCATTAACTGAGTTTTCAATACATTTATGTGCATAATTCAAATATGAACTACATGTGCATGCTCCATTGCATATAAATTGGTTGAAAACCCAAATCTGTGTCCTTGGGTGCATGCTTACATCCCATGCAAGAAATGGTAATGAATTTCAAACACTAGGGCACCGTTGATTGCCGGCAAAACATTGAGATGCCCGGTTTTTATAATCTAGTAAATCCAAACCTCGTCTGAAATTCATGAAACTTGGCATGCTATCATGGAGCGGCATCAACATGCCGTGGTACAAATTTTGTCCCATTTGGGGCAGGTTTGGGTATATGGTTCTCACAAACCGGAGCTTCTCACAACAAGCATGATGGTTTTCAGAGGGAACGCCCCACCTTTGGGGACCTAAACGTTATCCATTGCCTCTTATTGCTTTCAGGTTTTTTCTCATGCCAACATAGAACAACAGGAGTGTTGTGTGAATTTTTGTGATTTTTCAGGGTTCGTTTTGACATTTTTATGCATTAACTGAGTTTTCAATGCACTTATGTGCATAATTCAAATTTGAACTACATGTGCATGCTCCATTGCATATAAATTGGTTGAAAACCCAAATCTGTGTCCTTGGGTGCATGCTTACATCCCATGCAAGAAATGGTAATGAATTTCAAACACTAGGGCACCGTTGATTGCTTAAGCAAAACATTGAGATGCCCGGTTTTTATAATCTAGTAAATCCAAACCTCGTCTGAAATTCATGAAACTTGGCATGCTATCATGGAGCGGCATCAACATGCCGTGGTACAAATTTTGTCCCATTTGGGGCAGGTTTGGGTATATTGTTCTCACAAACCGGAGCTTCTCACAACAAGCATGATGGTTTTCAGAGGAACGTCCCACCTTTGGGGACGAAGCGTTATCCATTGCCTCTTATTGCTTTCAGGTTTTTTCTCATGCCAACATAGAACAACAGGAGTGTTGTGTGAATTTTTGTGATTTTTCAGGGTTCGTTTTGACATTTTTATGCATTAATTGAGTTTTCAATACATTTATGTGCATAATTCAAATATGAACTACATGCGCATGCTCCATTGCATATAAATTGGTTGAAAACCCAAATCTGTGTCCTTGGGTGCATGCTTACATCCCATGCAAGAAATGGTAATGAATTTCAAACACTAGGGCACCGTTGATTGCTTAAGCAAAACATTGAGATGCCCGGTTTTTATAATCTAGTAAATCCAAACCTCGCCTGAAATTCATGAAACTTGGCATGCTATCATGGAGCGGCATCAACATGCCGTGGTACAAATTTTGTCCCATTTGGGGCAGGTTTGGGTATATGGTTCTCACAAACCGGAGCTTCTCACAACAAGCATGATGGTTTTCCGTAGGGAACGTCCCACCTTTGGGGACGAAACGTTATCCATTGCCTCTTATTGCTTTCAGGTTTTTTCTCATGCCAACATAGAACAACAGGAGTGTTGTGTGAATTTTGTGATTTTTCAGGTTCTGCTTTGACATTTTTATGCATTAACTGAGTTTTCAATACATTTATGTGCATAATTCAAATATGAACTACATGCATGCTCCATTGCATATAAATTGGTTGAAAACCCAAATCTGTGTCCTTGGGTGCATGCTTACATCCCATGCAAGAAATGGTAATGAATTTCAAACACTAGGGCACCGTTGATTGCGTGCAAAACATTGAGATGCCCGGTTTTATAATCTAGTAAATCCGAAACTCGTCTGAAATTCATGAAACTTGGCATGCTATCATGGAGCGGCATCAACATGCCGTGGTACAAATTTTGTCCCATTTGGGACAGGTTTGGGTATATGCTTCTCACAAACCGGAGCTTCTCACAACAAGCATGATGGTTTTCAGTAGGGAACGTCCCACCTTTGAGGACGAAACGGTCTCCATTGCCTCTTATCGCTTTCAAGTTTTTTTCTCATGCCAACATACAACAGGAGTGTTGTGTGAATTTTTGTGATTTTTCGGGGTTCGTTTGGACATTTTTATGCATTAACTGAGTTTTCAATGCATTTATGTGCCTAATTCAAATTTGAACTACATGCGCATGCTCCATTGCATATAAATTGGTTGAAAAACCAAATCTGTGTCCTTGGGTGCATGCTTAGGTCCCATGCAACAAATGGTAATGAATGTCAAACACCAGGGCACCGTTCATCGCCGGCAAAACAATGAGATGCCTAGTTTTTAAATTCTAGTAAATACAAAACTCGTCTAAAATTCATGAAACTTGGCATGCTATCATGGAGCGGCATCAACATGCCGTGGTACAAATTTTGTCCCATTTGGGGCAGGTTTGGTATATGCTTCTCACAAACTGGAGCTTCTCACAACAAGCATGATGGTTTTGTGAGGGAACGTCCCACCTTTGGGGACGAAACCTTATCCATTGCCTCTTATTGCTTTCAGGTTTTTTCTCATGCCAACATAGAACAACAGGAGTGTTGTGTGAATTTTTGTGATTTTTCAGGGTTCGTTTTGACATTTTTATGCATTAACTGAGTTTTCAATACATTTATGTGCATAATTCAAATATGAACTACATGCATGCTCCATTGCATATAAATTGGTTGAAAACCCAAATCTGTGTCCTTGGGTGCATGCTTACATCCCATGCAAGAAATGGTAATGAATTTCAAACACTAGGGCACCGTTGATTGCCGCAAAACATTGAGATGCCCGGTTTTTATAATCTAGTAAATCCAAACCTCGTCTGAAATTCATGAAACTTGGCATGCTATCATGGAGCGGCATCAACATGCCGTGGTACAAATTTTGTCCCATTTGGGACAGGTTTGGGTATATGCTTCTCACAAACCGGAGGTTCTCACAACAAGAATGACGGTTTTCGATGAGGGAACGTCCCACCTTTGAGGACGAAACGGTCTCCATTGCCTCTTATCGCTTTCAAGTTTTTTTCTCATGCCAACATACAACAGGAGTGTTGTGTGAATTTTTGTGATTTTTCGGGGTTCGTTTGGACATTTTTATGCATTAACTGAGTTTTCAATGCATTTATGTGCCTAATTCAAATTTGAACTACATGCGCATGCTCCATTGCATATAAATTGGTTGAAAAACCAAATCTGTGTCCTTGGGTGCATGCTTAGGTCCCATGCAACAAATGGTAATGAATGTCAAACACCAGGGCACCGTTGATCGCCGGCAAAACATTGAGATGCCTAGTTTTTAAATTCTAGTAAATCCAAAACTCGTCTAAAATTCATGAAACTTGGCATGCTATCATGGAGCGGCATCAACATGCCGTGGTACAAATTTTGTCCCATTTGGGGCAGGTTTGGTATATGCTTCTCACAAACTGGAGCTTCTCACAACAAGCATAATGGTTTTCGGTAGGGAACGTCCCACCTTTGGGGACCTAAACGTTATCCATTGCCTCTTATTGCTTTCTGTGTTTTTCTCATGCCAACATAGAACAACAGGAGTGTTGTGTGAATTTTGTGATTTTTCAGGGTTCGCTTTTGACATTTTTATGCATTAATTGAGTTTTCAATACATTTATGTGCATAATTCAAATATGAACTACATGTGCATGCTCCATTGCATATAAATTGGTTGAAAACCCAAATCTGTGTCCTTGGGTGCATGCTTACATCCCATGCAAGAAATGGTAATGAATTTCAAACACTAGGGCACCGTTGATTGCCGCAAAACATTGAGATGCCCGGTTTTATAATCTAGTAAATACAAACCTCGTCTGAAATTCATGAAACTTGGCATGCTATCATGGAGCGGCATCAACATGCCGTGGTACAAATTTTGTCCCATTTGGGGCAGGTTTGGGTATATTGTTCTCACAAACCGGAGCTTCTCACAACAAGCATGATGGTTTTCGGTAGGGAACGTCCCACCTTTGGGGACGAAACGTTATCCATTGCCTCTTATTGCTTTCAGGTTTTTTCTCATGCCAACATAGAACAACAGGAGTGTTGTGTGAATTTTTGTGATTTTTCAGGGTTCGTTTTGACATTTTTATGCATTAACTGAGTTTTCAATACATTTATGTGCATAATTCAAATATGAACTACATGCGCATGCTCCATTGCATATAAATTGGTTGAAAACCCAAATCTGTGTCCTTGGGTGCATGCTTACATCCCATGCAAGAAATGGTAATGAATTTCAAACACTAGGGCACCGTTGATTGCCGGCAAAACATTGAGATTCCCGGTTTTTATAATCTAGTAAATCCAAACCTCGTCTGAAATTCATGAAACTTGGCATGCTATCATGGAGCGGCATCAACATGCCGTGGTACAAATTTTGTCCCATTTGGGGCAGGTTTGGGTATATGGTTCTCACAAACCGGAGCTTCTCACAACAAGCATGATGGTTTTCTCAGGGAACGCCCCACCTTTGGGGACCTAAACGTTATCCATTGCCTCTTATTGCTTTCAGGTTTTTTCTCATGCCAACATAGAACAACAGGAGTGTTGTGTGAATTTTTGTGATTTTTCAGGGTTCGCTTTTGACATTTTTATGCATTAACTGAAGTTTTCAATACATTTATGTGCATAATTCAAATATGAACTACATGCATGCTCCATTGCATATAAATTGGTTGAAAACCCAAATCTGTGTCCTTGGGTGCATGCTTACATCCCATGCAAGAAATGGTAATGAATTTCAAACACTAGGGCACCGTTGATTGCCGGCAAAACATTGAGATGCCCGGTTTTTATAATCTAGTAAATCCAAACCTCGTCTGAAATTCATGAAACTTGGCATGCTATCATGGAGCGGCATCAACATGCCGTGGTACAAATTTTGTCCCATTTGGGACAGGTTTGGGTATATGCTTCTCACAAACCGGAGCTTCTCACAACAAGCATGATGGTTTTCAGTAGGGAACGTCCCACCTTTGAGGACGAAACGGTCTCCATTGCCTCTTATCGCTTTCAAGTTTTTTTCTCATGCCAACATACAACAGGAGTGTTGTGTGAATTTTTGTGATTTTTCGGGTTCTGCTTTGGACATTTTTATGCATTAACTGAGTTTTCAATGCATTTATGTGCCTAATTCAAATTTGAACTACATGCGCATGCTCCATTGCATATAAATTGGTTGAAAACCAAATCTGTGTCCTTGGGTGCATGCTTAGGTCCCATGCAACAAATGGTAATGAATGTCAAACACTGTGGCACCGTTCATCGCCGGCAAAACAATGAGATGCCTAGTTTTTAAATTCTAGTAAATACAAAACTCGTCTAAAATTCATGAAACTTGGCATGCTATCATGGAGCGGCATCAACATGCCGTGGTACAAATTTTGTCCCATTTGGGGCAGGTTTGGTATATGCTTCTCACAAACTGGAGCTTCTCACAACAAGCATGATGGTTTTCGGTAGGGAACGTCCCACCTTTGGGGACGAAACCTTATCCATTGCCTCTTATTGCTTTCAGGTTTTTTCTCATGCCAACATAGAACAACAGGAGTGTTGTGTGAATTTTTGTGATTTTTCAGGGTTCGTTTGACATTTTTATGCATTAACTGAGTTTTCAATACATTTATGTGCATAATTCAAATATGAACTACATGCATGCTCCATTGCATATAAATTGGTTGAAAACCCAAATCTGTGTCCTTGGGTGCATGCTTACATCCCATGCAAGAAATGGTAATGAATTTCAAACACTAGGGCACCATTGATTGCCGGCAAAACATTGAGATGCCCGGTTTTTATAATCTAGTAAATCCAAACCTCGTCTGAAATTCATGAAACTTGGCATGCTATCATGGAGCGGCATCAACATGCCGTGGTACAAATTTTGTCCCATTTGGGGCAGGTTTGGGTATATGGTTCTCACAAACCGGAGCTTCTCACAACAAGCATGATGGTTTTCGGTAGGGAACGTCCCACCTTTGGGGACGAAACGACATCCATTGCCTCTTATTGCTTTCAATTTTATTCTCGTGCCAACATAGAACAACAGGATTGTTGTGTGAATTTTTGTGGTTCGTTTGGACATTTTTATGCATTAACTGAGTTTTCAATGCATTTTTGTGCATAATTCAAATTTGAACTACATGCGCATGCTCCAGTGCATATAAATTGGTTGAAAAATCGAATATGTGTCCTTGGGTGCATGCTTAGGTCCCATTCAAGAAATGGGAATGAATTTCAAACACCAGGGCACCGTGATTGCCGGCAAAACATTGAGATGCCTGATTTTTAAATTCTAGTAAATCCAAAACTCATCTGAAATTCATGAAACTTGGCATGCTATCATGGAGCGGCATCAACATGCCGTGGTACAAATTTTGTCCCACCTGGGGCAGGTTTGGGTATATGCTTCTCACAAACTGGAGCTTCTCACAACAAGCATGATGGTTTTTCGTAGGGAACATCCCACCTTTGGGGACGAAACGGTATCCATTGCCTCTTATTGCTTTCAAGTTTTTTCTCATGCCAAAATAGAACAACAGGAGTGTTGTGTTAATTTTTGTGATTTTCCGTGGTTCGTTTGGACATTTTTATGCATTAACTGAGTTTTCAATGCACTTATGTGCATAATTCAAATTTGAACTACATGCGCATGCTCCATTGCATATAAATTGGTTGAAAAACCAATTCTGTGTCCTTGGGTGCATGCTTAGGTCCCATGCAAGAAATGGTAATGAATTTCAAACACCAGGGCACCGTTGATTGCCAGCAAAACATTGAGATGCCTGGTTTTTAAATTCTAGTAAATCCAAAACTCGTCTTAAATTCATGAAACTTGGCATGCTATCATGGAGCGGCATCAACATGTCGTGGTACAAATTTTGTCCCATTTGGGGCAGGTTTGGGTATATGCTTCTCACAAACCGGAGCTTCTCACAACAAGCATGATGGTTTTCGGTAGGGAACGTCCCACCTTTGGGGACGAAACGATATCCATTGCCTCTTATTGCTTTCAAGTTTTTTCTCATGCCAAAATAGAACAACAGGAGTGTTGTGTGAATTTTTGTGATTTTTCATGGTTTGTTTGGACATTTTTATGCATTAACTGAGTTTTGAATGCATTTATGTGCTAATTCAAATTTGAACTACATGCGGATGCTCCATTGCATATAAATTGGTTGAAAAATCAAATCTGTGTCCTTGGGTGCATGCTTAGGTCCCATGCAAGAAATGATAATGAATTTCAAACACCAGGGAACCGTTGATTGCCAGCAAAACATTGAGATGCCTGGTTTTCAAATTCTAGTAAATCCAAAACTCGTCTTAAATTCATGAAACTTGCATGCTATCATGGAGTGGCATCAACATGCCGTGGTACAAATTTTGTCCCATTTGGGGCAGGTTTGGGTATATGCTTCTCACAAAGCGGAGCTTCTCACAACGAGCATGATGGTTTTAGGTAGGTAACGTCCCACCTTTGGGGACAAAACGATATCCATTGCCTCTTATTGCTTTCAAGTTTTTTTCTCGTGCCAACATAGAAAAACCGGAGTGTTGTGTGATTTTTTGTGATTTTTCGGGGTTCGTTTGGAAATTTTTATGCATTAACTGAGTTTTGAATGCATTTATGTGCATAATTCAAATATGAACTACATGTGCATGCTCCAGTGCATATAAATTGGTTGAAAAATCAAATCTGTGTCCTTGGGTGTTGATACGTCTCCAACGTATCTATAATTTTTGATTGCTCCATTCTATAGTATCTACTGTTTTGGACAATATTGGGCTTTATTATCCACTTTTATATTATTTTTGGGACTAACCTATTAACCAGAGGCCCACCCCAGAATTGCTGTTTTTTTGCCTATTTCAGTGTTTCGAAGAAAAGGAATATCAAACGGAGTCCAATTGACCTGAAACTCCACGGAACTTATTTTTGGACCGTATAGCCCACGGAGTACCGGAGTTGCATCAGGATTCCCGGCTGAGGGTGGCGGGCGCGCCTGCCTCTGGATAGCCCGAGGTCCGCCGACGCATTTCTTCCGCCTATATATATCCATATACCCTAAAAACTTCAGGAATGTAATAGATCGAGAGTTCCGCCGCCGCAAGCCTCCAGAGCCACCAAAAGTCAATCGGGACCCTGTTCCGGCACCCTGCCGGAGGGGGTAACCCTCACCGGTGGCCATCTTCATCATCCAGGCGCTCTCCATGACGAGGAGGGAGTAGTTCACCCTCGTGCTGAGGGTATGTACCAAGAGCTATGTGTTTGATCTCTCTCTCTCTCTCTCTCTCTCTCTCTCGTGTTCTTGATTTGGCACGATCTTGATGTATCGCGAGCTTTGCTATTATAGTTGGATCTTATGTTTCTTCTCCCCTCTTCTTTCTTGTAATGGATTAAGTTTTCCTTTGAAGTTATCTTATCGGATTGAGTCTTTAATGACTTGAGAACACTTGATGTATGTCTTGCCGCATGATCTGTGGTGACAATGGGATATCACGTGATCCACTTGATGTATGTTTTGGTGATCAACTTGCGGGTTCCGCCCATGAACTTATGCATAGGGGTTGGCACATGTTTTCGCCGTGATTCTCCCAGAGAAACTTTGGGGCACTCTTTGAGGTTCCGTGTGTTGGTTGAATAGATGAATCTGAGATTGTGTGATGCATATCGTATAATCATACCCACGGATACTTGAGGTGACATTGGAGTATCTAGGTGACATTATGGTTTTGGTTGATTTGTGTCTTAAGGTGTTATTCTAGTACGGACTCTAGGGCTGTTTGTGGCACTTATAGGAATAGCCCAACGGATTGATTGGAAAGAATAGCTTTGAGGTGGTTTCGTACCCTACCATAATCTCTTCGTTTGCTCTCCACTATTAGTGACTTTGAAGTGACTCTTTGTTGCATGTTGAGGGATAGTTATGTGATCCAATTATGTTATTATTGTTGAGAGAACTTGCACTAGTGAAAGTATGAACCCTAGGCCTTGTTTGCTAGCATTGCAATACCGTTTTTGCTCACTTTTATCATTAGTTACCTTGCTGTTTTTATATTTTCAGATTACAAAAACCTATATCTACCATCCATATTGCACTTGTATCACCATCTCTTCGCCGAACTAGTGCACCTATACAATTTACCATTGTATTGGGTGTGTTGGGGACACAAGAGACTCTTTGTTATTTGGTTGCAGGGTTGTTTGAGAGAGAGACCATCTTCAACCTATGCCTCCCACGGACTGATAAACCTTAGGTCATCCACTTGAGGGAACTTTTCTACTGTCCTACAAACCTCTGCACTTGGAGGCCCAACAACGTCTACAAGGAGAAGGTTGCGTAGTAGACATCAAGCTCTTTTCTGGCGCCGTTGCCGGGGAGGCTAGGTAAGGGGCACTCACACCCCGTCAACTAAGATCTTTTCTGGCGCCGTTGCCGGGGAGGTGAGTGCTTGGATTTATATCTTTAGATCTTGCAATCGAATCTTATGGTTTCTTGTTTTATCACTAGTTTAGTTTATAAAAGAAAACTACAAAAAAATGGAATTGAGTTTGTCTCAGACGCTTCATCTTTTTAATATCTTTCGTGAGTATGATGGAAAGGAAAATTGTGCTCAAGTACTAGAAGAAGAATTACATAGAATGCTTGGCATAAAATATGTGGATGATGAGCATAATTGCAATGTTGTTAGTATGAATTCTTTAAATATCCATGATACTAACGATGATTGCAGTAGTTATGATGAAAATATCTCCTATAAGCATGTCAATTTTTGTGTAGTGCATTGGGTTTGCAAATACACTCCAAATAGGAAAGATAGATATTGCAAGAGGCATAAGAACTTAGAAACTAAATTTTTACAAGAAAGTCTAGATGTTTGTGCTGAAGATTTAAATTTTCTTAGCCGTACTTGTGAACTTTGCAATGAACAGGGTCATTTAACTATCCGATGCAAATTGTTTCACGATCTAATCGTGTCCAAAAATTGTGTTGACTTGATTTCCCTTGGACATTATAATGAACTTAGTTTGCTTAGGGGCTATGAAGAAATGAAACATATAACCAAGTATCTCCCAGATTTTGCCCGTTATAAACTTCTTGGTTTTGATCTAGAGGAAATTTATATGTATTGTGCGGTGAATTGCATTGAAAATCCTTATATTGCCAATTACATAAAGAAAAGAAAACAAATAGAAGATGAAGAGAATGCTAACGAAAGGGAAGAGACTTCCCAATATCCTCCTATTATTTCTTATGATGAACCAGGTAACAAGGAGGAGCCTTCTATTCAACCAATCTCATTAATAAGGAGCTCCAAAAAGAGGATTGAACCCACACATGAGGTGAAGAAGAAGAAAAGAAAAAGGAAGAGAGGTAAAAAGGTATCCCAACCAAATAATGTTGCTCTTATTATTGTTGTGCCTCATGAAAATGAATCAAAAATAATTGTGGAAGATGATGCACTTGATGATGATCTTTTTATGCCTATTGCTTGTTGTGATTATGATTGGGAAGATAATGATACTTCTTATGATCTTGAAAATCTTTTTGGCACTTGCTTGGAAGAATATGATAATAATGTTTGCTATATTATTGGTGTTATCCATACTATTAATGATGAGAGTGATTATGATTATGATTTGAAAAGGCCCAAGCTTGGGGATGCTATGTTTGATGAAGATGATGTTTTTGAGAATATATTTGCTGCAATTGATGTTTGTCCCAAGCTTGGGGAGGCTACGTTTAATGAAGATGATATTTTTAGTCTCCCAAGTTTTGATATGCAAATTTATAATAATGATAGCATGCCTCCTACTTATGATGATTATATTGATGAAAGTGGGTTCTGAAGAGTGTCAACTTTAGGAAGTAATGATCCCACTATTTTGGAGGATGTTGAATCTTATAATATTTATGAAAGTGGATTTGGAGAGGTCATGACTTTATTTAGTGATGTATCCACTATTTCGGAAGAGGTTTCAATTGATTATAATGAGAACAAAGTTGCTACTTATGATGATTATTGTGCTGAAACTTATGCTATAAAAAGTAGTGATGATTATATTTATAAAACTTGTCATGAGTATGATTACCCTTTTTCTGAACATTACTCTTTTAATGTGGAAACAATTTATAGTATTCAAGTCTCTTATGATACTCCCACTATTCCGAATGAGAAGAATTTTGCTTATGTGGAGGGTAGTAAAATTTCTATGCTATTAGATCATGAAAAGAATGATTTAGGTGCTGGTTATATTGTTGAATTGATTCATGATGATACTGAAAATTATTATGAGGTAGGAACATATGCTTGTAGGAATTGCAATAATATCAAGTTTCCTCTCTATGTGCTTAAAGTTTTGAAGTTATGCTTGTTTTGCCTTCCTATGCTAGTTGATTATTGTTCCCATAAGTTGTTTGCTCACAAAATACCTATGCATAGGAAGTGGGTTATACTTAAATGTGCTAGTCATATTCTTCATGATGCTCTCTTTATGTTTCAATTCTTATGTCTTATGTGAGCATCATTGAAATCATCATGCCTAGCTAGGGCGTTAAACGATAGCGCTTTGTTGGGAGGCAACCCAATTTTATTTTAGTTTCTTACTTACTGGTTCTGTTTAGTAATAAATAATCCATCTAGCTTCTGTTTAGATGTGGTTTTATGTTTTAATTAGTGTTTGTGCCAAGTAAAACCTTTGGGAAGACTTGGGTGAAGTCTTTATGATCATGCTCTATAAAACAGAAACTTTAGCGCTCACGAGATTAGCTTCAACTTTTTACTGGAGAGTGCTATTTAGTTGATTCTTTTTGCAGATGATTACTAGACAAAGTCCTCAGGTCTAACAATTTATTTTAGAATTTGTGGAGTTCCAGAAGTTTGCGTTAGTTACAGATTACTACAGACTGTTCTGTTTTTGACAGATTATGTTTTTCTTGTGTTGTTTGCTTATTTTGATGAATCTATGGCTAGTAAAATAGTTTATAAACCATAGAGAAGTTGGAATACAGTAGGTTTAACACCAATATAAATAAATAATGAGTTCATTACAGTAACATGAAGTGGTGTTTTCTTTTCTTTCGCTAACGGAGCTTACGAGTTTTCTGTTGAGTTTTGTGTTGTGAAGTTTTCAAGTTTTGGGTAAAGATTCGAAGGACTATGGAATAAGGAGTGCCAAGAGCCTAATCTGGGGATACCCAAGTCACCCCAAGGTAATATTCAAGGATAACCAAGAGCCTAAGCTTGGGGATGCCCCGGAAGGCATCCCCTCTTTCGTCTTCGTCTATCGGTAACTTTACTTGGGGCTATATTTTCATTCACCACTTGATATGTGTTTTGCTTGGAGCGTCATTTTATTTTCTTCTGCTTTGGTTGCTGTTTGAATAAAGTATCAAGATCTTAAATTATTAAATGGGAGATTCTTCACTTAGTTGCATAATTATTCGACTACTCATTGATCTTCACTTATATCTTTCGGAGTAGTTTGTCGTTTGCTCTAGTGCTTCACTTATATCTTTTAGAGTATAATGGTGGTTTTATTTTGAAGAAATAGATGAACTCTCATGCTTCACTTATATTATTTTTAGAGTCTTAAATAGCATGGTAATTTGCTTGATCCTAATATGCTAGGTATTCAAGACTAGTAAAAACTTTCTTATGTGTGTGTTGAATACTAAGAGAAGTTTGATGCTTGATGATTGTTTTGAGATATGGAGGTAGTGATATTAAAGTTGTGCTAGTTGAGTAGTTGTGAATTTGAGAAATACTTGTGTTAAAGTTTGTGATTCCCGTAGCATGCACGTATGGTGAACTGTTATGTGATGAAGTCGGAGCATAATTTATTTATTGATTGTCTTCCATATGAGTGGCGGTCGGGGAAGAGCGATGGTCTTTTCCTACCAATCCATCCCCCTAGGAGCATGCGCATAATACTTTGCTTTGATAACTTGTAGATTTTTGCAATAAGTATATGAGTTCTTTATGACTAATGTTGAGTCCATGGATTATACGCACTTTTCTTCCTCCCACCATTGCTAGCCTCTCTAATACCACACACTTGTCATCGGTATCATACACCCACCATAAACCTTCCTCAAAAAAGCCACCATACCTACCTATCATGGCATTTCCATAGCCATTCCGAGACTTTCCACCGTTCCGTTTATTATGACACGCTCCATCATTGTCATATTGCTTTGCATGATCATGTAGTTGACATTGTATTTGTGGCAAAGCCACCGTTCATAATTCTTTCATACATGTCACTCATGAGTCATTGCACATCCCGCACATCACGGAGGCATTCAGATAGAGTCATATTTTGTTCTAAGTATCGAGTTGTAATTCTTGAGTTGTAAGTAAATAAAAGTGTGATGATCATCATTATTAGAGCATTGTCCCAGTGTGGAAAGGATGATGGAGACTATGATTCCCCCACAAGTCGGGATGAGACTCCGGACGAAAAATAAATAAAACAAAGAGAAAAAAAAGAGGCCATAAAAAAGGAGAAAAGGCCCAAACAAAAAAAACAAAAGAATGAGAGAAAAAGAGAGAAGGGACAATGCTACTATCCTTTTACCACACTTGTGCTTCAAAGTAGCACCCTGATCTTCATGATAGAGAGTCTCCTATGTTGTCACTTTCATATGCTAGTGGGAATTTTACATTATAGAATTGGCTTGTATATTCCAATGATGGGCTTACTCAAAATGCCCTAGGTCTTCATGAGAAAGCGAGTTGGATGCACACCCACTTAGTTTCTTTTGTTGAGCTTTCATATACTTATAGCTCTAGTGCATCCGTTGCATGGAAATCCCTACTCACTCACATTGATATCTTTTGAGGGGCATATCCATAGCCCGTTGATACGCCTAGTTGATGTGAGACTATATTCTCCTTTTTGTCTTCTCCACAACCACCATTCTATTCCACCTATAGTGCTATATCCATGGCTCACGCTCATGTATTGCGTGAAGATTGAAAAAGTTTTGAGAATGTCAAAAGTATGAAACAATTGTTTGGCTTGTCATTGGGGTTGTGCATGATTTAAATACTTTGTGTGGTGAAGTTAGAGCATAGCCAGACTATATGATTTTGTAGGGATAACTTTCTTTGGCCATGTTATTTTGAGAAGACATGATTGCTTCGTTAGTATGCTTGAATTATTATCACTTTTATGTCAATATGAACTTTTATCTTGAATCTTTCGGATCTGAATATTCATGCCACAATTAAGAAGAATTACATTGAAATTATGCCAAGTAGCATTCCACATCAAAAATTCTGTTTTTATCATTTACCTACTCGAGGACGAGCAGGAATTAAGCTTGGGGATGCTTGATACGTCTCCAACGTATCTATAATTTTTGATTGCTCCATGCTATATTATGTACTGTTTTGGACAATATTGGGCTTTATTATCCACTTTTATATTATTTTTGGGACTAACCTATTAACCGGAGGCCCAGCCTAGAATTGTTGTTTTTTGCCTATTTCAGTTTTTCGAAGAAAAGGAATATCAAACGGAGTCCAATTGACCTAAAACTCCATGGAAGTTATTTTTGGACCAGAAGAAGCCCATGGAGTACCGGAGTTGCACCAGGGGAGTCCCGGGCTGCCTACGAGGGTGGGGGCCGCGCCCACCTCCCTAGGGCGCGCCCCCTGCCTCGTGGACAGCCCGGAGGTCCACTGACGTACTTCTTCCTCCTATATATATCCATATACCCTAAAAACTTCGGGGAACAGAATAGATCGGGAGTTCCGCCGCCGCAAGCCTCTGTAGCCACCAAAATTCAATCGGGTCCCTGTTCCAGCACCCTGCCAGAGGGGGGGAAGTGGGGAACCCTCACCGGTGGCCATCTTCATCATCCTGACGCTCTCCATGTCGAGGAGGGAGTAGTTCACCCTCGGGGCAGAGGGTATGTACCAGTAGCTATGTGTTTGATCTCTCTCTCTCTCTCGTGTTCTTGATTTGGCACGATCTTGATGTATCGCGAGCTTTGCTATTATAGTTGGAACTTATGTTTCATCTCCCCCTCTTCTCTCTTGTAATGGATTGAGTTTTCCCTTTGAAGTTATCTTATCGGATTGAGTCTTTAATGACTTGAAAACACTTGATGTATGTCTTGCCGTGCGTATTTGTGGTGACAATGGGATATCATGTGATCCACTTGATGTATTTTTTGGTGATCAACTTGCGGGTTCCGCCCATGAACTTATGCATAGGGGTTGGCACATGTTTTCGTCGTGATTCTCCGGTAGAAACTTTGGGGCACTCTTTGAGGTACTATGTGTTGGTTGCATAGATGAATCTGAGATTGTGTGATGCATATCGTATAATCATACCCACGGATACTTGAGGTGACATTGGAGTATCTAGGTGACATTTGGGTTTTGGTTGATTTGTGTCTTAAGGTGTTATTCTAGTACAAACTCTAGGGCTGTTTGTGTCACTTATAGGAATAGCCCAACAGATTGATTGGAAAGAATAACTTTGAGGTGGTTTCGCACCCTACCATAATCTCTTCGTTTGCTCTCCACTATTAGTGACTTTGGAGTGACTCTTTGTTGCATGTTGAGGGATAGTTATGTGATCCAATTATGTTATTATTGTTGAGAGAACTTGCACTAGTGAAAGTATGAACCCTAGGCCGTGTTTCCTAGCATTGCAATACCGCTTTGTGCTCACGTTTATCATTAGTTACCTTGCTGTTTTTATATTTTCAGATTACAAAAACCTTATCTACCATCCATATTGCACTTGTATCACCATCTCTTCGCCGAACTAGTGCACCTATACAATTTACAATTGTATTGGGTGTGTTGGGGACACAAGGGACTCTTTGTTATTTGGTTGCAGGGTTGTTTGAGAAAGACCATCTTCAACATACGCCTCCCACGGATTGATAAACCGTAGGTCATGCAATTGAGGGAAATTTGCTACTGTCCTACAAACCTCTGCACTTGGAGGCCCAACAACGTCTACAAGGAGAAGGTTGCGTAGTAGACATCAGGTGCATGCTTAGGTCCCATGCAAGAAATGGGAATGAATTTCAAACACCAGGGCACCGTTGATTGCCGGCAAAACATTGAGATGCCTGGTTTTAAATTCTAGTAAATCCAAAACTCGTCTGAAATTCATGAAACTTGGCATGCTATCATGGAGCGGCATCAACATGCCATGGTAGAAATTTTGTCCCATTTGGGGCAGGTTTGGGTATATGCTTCTCACAAACCGGAGCTTCTCACAACAAGCATGATGATTTTCGGTTGGGAACGTCCCACCTTTGGTGACGAAACAATATCCATTGAATCTTATTGCTTTCAAGCTTTTTTCTCATGCTAACATAGAACAACAGGAGTGTTGTGTGAATTTTTGTGATTTTTTGAGGTTCGTTTGGACATTTTATGCATTAACTGCGTTTTCAATGCATTTATGTGCATAATTCAAATTTGAACTACATGCGCATGCTCCATTGCATATAAATTGGTTAAAAAACCAAATCTGTGTCCTTGGGTGCATGCTTAGGTCCCATGCAAGAAATGGTAATGAATTTCAAACACTGTGGCACCGTTGATTGCCGGCAAAACATTGAGATGCCTGGTTTTTAAATTCTAGTAAATCCAAAACTCGTCTGAAATTCATTAAACTTGGCATGCTATCATAGAGCGGCATCAACATGCCGTGGTACAAATTTTGTCCCATTTGGGGCAGGTTTGGGTATATGGTTCTCACAAACCGGAGCTTCTCACAACAAGCATGATGGTTTTCGGTAGGCAACGTCCCACCTTTGGGGACGAAATGATATCCATTGCCTCTTATTGCTTTCAAGTTTTTTTCTCGTGCCGACATAGAAAAACAGGAGTGTCGTGTGATTTTTTGTGATTTTTTGGGGTTCGTTTGGACATTTTTATGCATTAACTGAGTTTTCAATGCATTTATGTGCATAATTCAAATTTGAACTATATGCGCATGCTCCAGTGCATATAAATTGGTTGAAAAACCAAATCTGTGTCCTTGGGTGTATGCTTAGGTCCCATGCAAGAAATGGGAATGAATTTCAAACACCAGGGCACCGTTGATTGCCGTTAAAACATTGAGATGCCTGATTTTTAAATTCTAGTACATCCAAAACTCGTCTGAAATTCATGAAACTTGGCAGGCTATCATGGAGCGGCATCAACATGCCTTGGTACAAATTTTGTCCCATATGGGGCAGGTTTGGGTATATGCTTCTCACAAACGGGAGCTTCTCACAACAAGCATGATGGTTTTTGGTAGGGAACGTCCCACCTTTGGGACGAAACGATATCCATTGCCTCTTATTGCTTTCAAGTTTTTTTCACATGCCAACATAGAACAACAGGACTGTTGTGTGAATTTTTGTGATTTTTTGGGGTTCGTTTCGACATTTTTATGCATTAACTGAGGTTTCAATGCATTTATGTACATAATTCAAATTTGAACTACATGCGCATGCTCCAGTGCATATAAAATGGTTGAAAAATCAAATCTGTGTCCTTGACTGCATTCTTAAGTCCCATGCAAGAAATGGGAATGAATTTCAAACACTAGGGCACCGTTGATTGCCGGCAAAACATTGAGATGCCTGGTTTTTAAATTCTCGTAAATCCAAAACTCGTCTGAAATTCATGAAACTTCGCATGCTATCATGGAGCGGCATCAACATGCGCTGGTAAAAATTTTGTCCCATTTGGGACAGGTTTGGGTATATGCTTCTCACAAACCGGAGCTTCTCACAACAAGCATGATGGTTTTCGGTAGGGAACGTCCCACCTATGGGGACTAAACGATATCCATTGCCTCTTATTGCTTTCAAGTTTTTTTCTCGTGCCAACATAGAAAAACAGGAGTGTTGTGTGATTTTTTGGGGTTCGTTCGGACATTTCTATGCATTACCTGAGTTTTCAAAGCATTTATGTGCATAATTCAAATTTGAAATACATGCGCATGCTCCAGTGCATATAAATTGGTTGAAAAATCAAATCTGTGTTCTTGGGTGCATGCTTAGGTCCCATGCAAGAAATAGGAATGAATTTCAAACACCAGGGCACCGTTGATTGCCGGCAAAACATTGAGATGCCTAGTTTTTTAATTCCAGTAAATCTAAAACTCGTCTGAAATTCATGAAACTTCACATGCTATCATGGAGCAGCATCAACATGCCGTGGTACAAATTTTGTCCCATTTGGGGCAGGTTTGGGTATATGCTTCTCACAAACCAGAGCTTCTCACAACAAGCATGTTGGTTTTCGGTAGGGAACGTCCCACCTTTGGGGACGAAACGATATCCATTGCCTCTTATTGCTTTCAAGGTTTTTTCTCATGCCAGCATAGAACAACAGGAGTGTTGTGTGATTTTTTGTGATTTTACGAGGTTCGTTTGGACATTTTTATGCTTTAACTGAGTTTCAATGTGTTTATGTGCATAATTAAAATTTGAACTACATGTGCATGCTCCATTGCATATAAATTGGTTGAAAAACCCAATATGTGTCCTTGGGTGCATGCTTTGGTCCCATGCAAGAAATGGTAATGAATTTCAAACACCAGGGCACCGTTGATTGCCGGCAAAACATTGAGATGCCTGGTTTTTAAATTCTAGTAAATCCAAAACTCGTCTGAAATTCATTAAACTTGGCATGCTATCATAGAGCGGCATCAACATGCCGTGGTACAAAATTTGTCCCATTTGGGGCAGGTTTGGGTATATGGTTCTCACAAACCGGAGCTTCTCACAACAAGCATGATGGTTTTCGGTAGGCAACGTCCCACCTTTGGGGACGAAATGGTATCCATTGCCTCTTATTGCTTTCAAGTTTTTTTCTCGTGCCGACATAGAAAAACAGGAGTGTCGTGTGATTTTTTGTGATTTTTTGGGATTCGTTTGGACATTTTTATGCATTAACTGAGTTTTCAATGCATTTATGTGCATAATTCAAATTTGAACTATATGCGCATGCTCCAGTGCATATAAATTGGTTGAAAAACCAAATCTGTGTCCTTGGGTGTATGCTTATGTCCCATGCAAGAAATGGGAATGAATTTCAAACACCAGGGCGCCGTTGATTGCCAGTAAAACATTGAGATGCCTGATTTTTAAATTCCAGTAAATCCAAAACTCGTCTGAAATTCATGAAACTTGGCAGGCTATCATGGAGCGGCATCAACATGCCTTGGTACAAATTTTGTCCCATTTGGGGCAGGTTTGTGTATATGCTTCTCACAAACCGGAGCTTCTCACAACAAGCATGATGGTTTTTGGTAGGGAACGTCCCACCTTTGGGGACGAAACGATATCCATTGCCTCTTATTGCTTTCAAGTTTTTTTCACATGCCAACATAGAACAACAGGACTGTTGTGTGAATTTTTGTGATTTTTCGAGGTTCGTTTCGACATTTTTATGCATTAACTGAGGTTTCAATGCATTTATGTACATAATTCAAATTTGAACTACATGCACATGCTCCAGTGCATATAAAATGGTTGAAAAATCAAATCTGTGTCCTTGAGTGCATTCTTAGGTCCCATGCAAGAAATGGGAATGAATTTCAAACACCAGGGCACCGTTGATTGCCGGCAAAACATTGAGATGCCTGGTTTTGAAATTCTCGTAAATCCAAAACTCGTCTGAAATTTATGAAACTTCGCATGCTATCATGGAGCGGCATCAACATGCCCTGGTAAAAATTTTGTCCCATTTGGGACAGGTTTGGGTATATGCTTCTCACAAACCGGAGCTTCTCACAACAAGCATGATGGTTTTCGGTAGGGAACGTCCCACCTATGGGGACTAAACGATATCCATTGCCTCTTATTGCTTTCAAGTTTTTTTCTCGTGCCAACATAGAAAAACAGGAGTGTTGTGTGATTTTTTGGGGTTCGTTTGGACATTTCTATGCATTACCTGAGTTTTCAATGCATTTATGTGCATAATTCAAATTTGAACTACATGCGCATGCTCCAGTGCATATAAATTGGTTCAAAAATCAAATCGGTGTCCTTGGGTGCATGCTTCGGTCCCATGCAAGAAATAGGAATGAATTTCAAACACCAGGGCACCGTTGATTGCCGGCAAAACATTGAGATGCCTGGTTTTTTAATTCTAGTAAATCCAAAACTCGAAATTCATGAAACTTCACATGCTATCATGGAGCAGCATCAACATGCCGTGGTACAAATTTTGTCCCATTTGGGGCAGGTTTGGGTATATGCTTCTCACAAACCAGAGCTTCTCACAACAAGCATGTTGGTTTTCGGTAGGGAACGTCCCACCTTTGGGGACGAAACGATATCCATTGCCTCTTATTGCTTTCAAGGTTTTTTCTCATGCCAGCATAGAACAACAGGAGTGTTGTGTGATTTTTTGTGATTTTACGAGGTTCGTTTGGACATTTTTATGCTTTAACTGAGTTTTCGATGCGTTTATGTGCATAATTAAAATTTGAACTACATGTGCATGCTCCATTGCATATAAATTGGTTGAAAAACCCAATCTGTGTCCTTGGGTGCATGCTTTGGTCCCATGCAAGAAATGGTAATGAATTTAAAACACTAGGGCAACGTTGATTGCCGGCAAAACTTTGAGATACCTGGTTTTTAAATTCTAGTAAATCCAAAACTCGTCTGAAATTCATGAAACTTGGCATGCTATCATGGAGCGGCATCAACATGCCGTGGTACAAATTTTGTCCCATTTGGGGCAGGTTTGGGTATATGCTTCTCACAAACCGGAGCTTCTCACAACAAGCATGATCGTTTTGGTGAGGAGCGTCCCACCTTTGGGGACGAAACGATATCCATTGCCTCTTATTGCTTTCAAGTTTTTTTCTCATGCCAACATAGAACAACAGGAGTGTTGTGTGAATTTTTGTGATTTTCGGGGTTCGTTTGGACATTTTTATGCATTAACTGACTTTTCAATGCATTTATGTACATAATTAAAATTTGTGCGCATGCTCCAGTGCATATAAAATGGTTGAAAAATCAAATATGTGTCCTTGGGTGCATGCTTAGGTCCCATGCAAGAAATGGGAATGAATTTCAAACACCAGGGCACCGTTGATTGCCGGCAAAACATTGAGATGCCTGGTTTTTATATTCTAGTAAATCCAAAACTCGTCTGAAATTCATTAAACTTGGCATGCTATCATGGAGCGGCATCAAGTTGCCGTGGTACAAATTTTGTCCCATTTGGGGCAGGTTTGGGTATATGGTTCTCACAAACCGGAGCTTCTCACAACAAGCATGATGGTTTTCGGTAGGCAATGTACCACCTTTGGGGACAAAATGATATCCATTGCCGCTTATTGATTTATGGTTTTTTCTCATGCCAACAAAGAAAAACAGGAGTTTTGTGTGATTTTTTGTGATTTTTTGTGATTTTTTCGGGGTTTGTTTGGAAATTTTTATGCGTTAACTGAGGTTTCGATGCATTTATGTGCATCATTCAAATTTGAACTACAAGCGCATGCTCCAGTGCATATAAATTGGTTCAAAAATCAAATCAGTGTCCTTTGGTGCATTCTTAGGTCCCATGCAAGAAATGGGAATGAATTTCGAACACCAGGGCACCGTTGATTGCCGGCAAAACATTGAGATGCCTGGTTTTTAATTCTAGTAAATCCAAAACTCGTCTGAAATTCATGAAACTTGGCATGCTATCATGGAGCGGCATCAACATGCCGTGGTACAAATTTTGTCCCATTTGGGGCAGGTTTGGGTATATGCTTCTCACAAACCGGAGCTTCTGCCAACAAGCATGATGGTTTTCGGTAGGGAACGTCCCACCTTTGGGGACGAAACGATATCCATTGCCTCTTACTGCTTTCAAGTTTTTTTCTCATGCCAGCATAGAACAACAGGAGTGTTATGTGAATTTATTTATTTTTTGAGGTTCATTCGGACATTTTCATGCTTTAACTGACTTTTCAATGCGTTTATGTGCATAATTCAAATTTGAACTACATGCGCATGCTCCATTGCATATAAATTGGTTGAAAAACCAAATCTGTGTCCTTGGGTGCATGCTTAGGTCCCATGCAAGAAATGGTAATGAATTTCAACCACCAGGGCAACATTGATTGCCGACAAAACATTCAGATGCCTGGTTTTTAAATTCTAGTAACTTCAAAACTCGTCTGAAATTCATGAAACTTGGCATGCTATCATGGAGCGGCATCAACATGCCGTGCTACAAATTTTGTCCCATTTGGGGCACGTTTCGGTATATGCTTCTCACAAACCGGAGCTTCTCACAACAAGCATGATGGTTTTCGGTAGGGAACGTCCCAGCTTTGGGGACGAGACGATATCCATTGCCTCTTATTGCTTTCAAGTTTTTTTCTCATGCCAACATAGAACAATAGGAGTGTTGTGCGAATTTTTGTGATTTTTCGGGGTTCGTTCGGACATTTTTATGCATTAACTGAGTTTTCAATGCATTTACGTACATAATTCAAATTTGAACTACATGCGCACGTTCCAGTGCATATAAATTGGTTGATAATTCAAATATGTGTCCTTGGGTGCATGCTTAGGTCCCATGCAAGAAATGGGAATGAATTTCAAACACCAGGGCACCGTTGATTGCCGGCAAAACATTGAGATGCCTGGTTTTTTAATTCTAGTAAATCCAAAACTCGTCTGAAATTCATGAAACTTCACATGCTATCATGGAGCAGCATCAACATGCCGTGGTACAAATTTTGAACCATTTGGGGCAGGTTTGGGTATATGCTTCTCACAAACCAGAGCTTCTCACAACAAGCATGTTGGTTTTCGGTAGGGAACGTCCCACCTTTGGGGACCTAAACGATATCCATTGCCTCTTATTGCTTTCAAGGTTTTTTCTCATGCCAAAGATAGAACAACAGGAGTGTTGTGTGATTTTTGTGATTTTACGAGGTTCGTTTGGACATTTTTATGCTTTAACTGAGTTTTCAATGCGTTTATGTGCATAATTAAAATTTGAACTACATGTGCATGCTCCATTGCATATAAATTGGTTGAAAAACCCAATCTGTGTCCTTGGTTGCATGCTTTGGTCCCATGCAAGAAATGGTAATGAAATACTAGGGCAACGTTGATTGCCGGCAAAACTTTGAGATACCTGGTTTTTAAATTCTAGTAAATCCAAAACTCGTCTGAAATTCATGAAACTTGGCATGCTATCATGGAGCGGCATCAACATGCCGTGGTACAAATTTTGTCCCATTTGGGGCAGGTTTGGGTATATGCTTCTCTAAAACCGGAGCTTCTCACAACAAGCATGATAGTTTTCGGGAACGTCCCACCTTTGGGGACGAAACGATATCCATTGCCTCTTATTGCTTTCAAGTTTTTTTCTCATGCCAACATAGAACAACAAGAGTGTTGTGTGAATTTTTGTGATTTTCGGGGTTCGTTTGGACATTTTTATGCATTAACTGACTTTTCAATGCATTTATGTACATAATTAAAAATTGTGCGCATGCTCCAGCGCATATAAAATGGTTGAAAAATCAAATATGTGTCCTTGGGTGCATGCTTAGGTCCCATGCAAGAAATGGGAATGAATTTCAAACACCAGGGCACCGTTGATTGCCGGCAAAACATTGAGATGCCTGGTTTTTAAATTCTAGTAAATCCAAAACTCATCTGAAATTCATTAAACTTGGCATGCTATCATGGAGCGGCATCAACTTGCCGTGGTACAAATTTTGTCCCATTTGGGGCAGGTTTGGGTATATGGTTCTCACAAACCGGAGCTTCTCACAACAAGCATGATGGTTTTCGGTAGGCAATGTACCACCTTTGGGGACAAAATGATATCCATTGCCTCTTATTGATTTATGGTTTTTTTCTCATGCCAACAAAGAAAAACAGGAGTTTTGTGTGATTTTTTGTGATTTTTTCGGGGTTTGTTTGGAAATTTTTATGCGTTAACCGAGGTTTCGATGCATTTATGTGCATAATTAAAATTTGAACTACAAGCGCATGCTCCAGTGCATATAAATTGGTTCAAAAATCAAATCAGTGTCCTTTGGTGCATTCTTAGGTCCCATGCAAGAAATGGGAATGAATTTCGAACACCAGGGCACCGTTGATTGCCGGCAAAACATTGAGATGCCTGGTTTTTTAATTCTAGTAAATCCAAAACTCGTCTGAAATTCATGAAACTTGGCATGCTATCATGGAGCAGCATCAACATGCCGTGGTAAAAAATTTGTCCCATTTGGGGCAGGTTTGGGTATATGCTTCTCACAAACCGGAGCTTCTGCCAACAAGCATGATGGTTTTCGGTAGGGAACGTCCCACCTTTGGGGACGAAACGATATCCATTGCCTCTTACTGCTTTCAAGTTTTTTTTCTCATGCCAGCATAGAACAACAGGAGTGTTATGTGAATTTATTTATTTTTCGAGGTTCATTCGGACATTTTTATGCTTTAACTGACTTTTCAATGCGTTTATGTGCATAATTCAAATTTGAACTACATGCGCAAGCTCCATTGCATATAAATTGGTTGAAAAACCAAATCTGTGTCCTTGGGTGCATGCTTAGGTCCCATGCAAGAAATGGTAATGAATTTCAAACACCAGGGCAACATTGATTGCCGACAAAACATTCAGATGCCTGGTTTTTAAATTCTAGTAACTTCAAAACTCGTCTGAAATTCATGAAACTTGGCATGCTATCATGGAGCGGCATCAACATGCCGTGGTACAAATTTTGTCCCATTTGGGGCAGGTTTCGGTATATGCTTCTCACAAACCGGAGCTTCTCACAACAAGCATGATGGTTTTCGGTAGGGAACGTCCCAGCTTTAGGGACGAGACGATATCCATTGCCTCTTATTGCTTTCAAGTTTTCTTCTCATGCCAACATAGAACAATAGGAGTGTTGTGCGAATTTTTGTGATTTTTCGGGGTTCGTTTGGACATTTTTATGCATTAACTGAGTTTTCAATGCATTTACGTACATAATTCAAATTTGAACTACATGCGCACGTTCCAGTGCATATAAATTGGTAGATAAATCAAATATGTGTCCTTGGGTGCATGCTTAGGTCCCATGCATGAAATGGGAATGAATTTCAAACACCAGGGCACCGTTGATTGCCGGCAAAACATTGAGATGCCTGGTTTTTAAATTCTAGTAAATCCAAAACTCGTCTGAAATTCATTAAACTTGGCATGCTATCATGGAGCGGCATCAACATGCCGTGGTACAAATTTTGTCCCAATTGGGGCAGGTTTGGGTATATGCTTCTGACGAACCGGAGCTTCTCACAACAAGCATGATGGTTTTCGGTAGGGAACGTCCCACCTTTGGGGACGAAACGATATCCATTGCCTCTTACTGCTTTCAAGTTTTTTTCTCATGCCAGCATAGAACAACAGGAGTGTTGTGTGAATTTATTTATTTATTGAGGTCCATTTGGACATTTTTATGCTTTAACTGAGTTTTCAATGCGTTTATGTGCATAATCAAATTGGAACTAAACGCGCATTCTCCATTGCATATAAATTGGTTGAAAAACCAAATCTGTGTCCTTGGGTGCATGCTTAGGTCCCATGCAAGAAATGCTAATGAATGTCAAACACCAGGGCAACGTTGATTGCCGGCAAAACATTGAGATGCCTGGTTTTTAAATTCTAGTAACTTCAAAACTCGTCTGAAATTCATGAAACTTGGCATGCTATCATGGAGCGGCATCAACATGCCGTGGTACAAAATTTGTCCCATTTGGGGCAGGTTTGGGTATATGCTTCCCACAAACCGGAGCTTCTCACAACAAGCATGATTGTTTTCGGTAGGGAACGTCCCACCTTTGGGGACGAAACGATATCCATTGCCTCTTATTGCTTTCAAGTTTTTTTCTCATGCCAACATAAAACAACAGGAGTGTTGTGTGAATTTTTGTGATTTTTCGGGGTTCGTTTGGACATTTGTATGCATTAACTGAGTTTTCGATGCATTTATGTACATAATTCAAATTTGAACTACATGCGCATGTTCCAGTGCATATAAATTGGTTGAAAAATAAAATATGTGTCCTTGGGTGCATGCATAGGTCCCATGCAAGAAATGGGAATGAATTTCAAACACCATGGCACCGTTGATTGCCGGCAAAACATTGAGATGCCTGGTTTTCAAATTCTAGTAAATCCAAAACTCGTCTGAAATTCATTAAACTTGGCATGCTATCATGGAGCGGCATCAACATGTCGTGGTACAAATTTTGTCCCATTTGGGGCAGGTTTGGGTATATGGTTCTCACAAACCGGAGCTTCTCACAACAAGCATGATGGGACAAAATGATATCCATTGCCTCTTATTGCTTTCAAGTTTTTTTCTCATGCCAACATAGAAAAACAGGAGTTTTGCGTGATTTTTTGTGATTTTTCGGGGTTCGTTTGGAAAATTTTATGCATTAACTGAGTTTTCAATGCATTTATGTGCATAATTCAAATTTGAACTACAAGCGCATGCTCCTGTGCATATAAATTGGTTGAAAAATCAAATATGTGTCCTTGGGTGCATGCTTAAGCCCCATGCAAGAAATGGGAATGAATTTCAAACACCAGGGCACCGTTGATTGCTGGCAAAACAATGAGATTCCTGGTTTTTAAATTCTAGTAATCCAAAACTCGTCTGAAATTCATGAAACTTGGCAGGCTATCATGGAGCGGTATCAACATGCCGTGGTACAAATTTTGTCCCATTTGGCGCAGGTTTGGGTATAGGCTTCTCACAAACCGGAGCTTCTCACAACAAGCATGATGGTTTTCGGTAGGGAACTGTGACGCCCTCGATTCAATCGTACAATAATCATACACGCAAATGTGTACGATCAAGATCAAGGACTCACGGGAAGATATCACAACACAACTCTAGACACAAATTAAAATAATACAAGCTTTATATTACAAGCCAGGGCCTCGAGGGCTCGAATACATAAGCTCGAATACACAAGAGTCAGCGGAAGCAACAATATCTGAGGACAGACATGAGTTAGACAAGTTTGCCTTAAGAAGGCTAGCACAAAAGCAACATCGATCGAAAAGGCAAGGCCTCCTGCCCGGGAGCCTCCTAACTACTCCTGGTCGTCGACGGTCTCCCCGTAGTAGTAGGCATCAGCGGTGGCATCTGATTCCTGGGCTCCAACATCTGGTTGCATCAACCGGAAAAAGAAGAAAGGGGGAAAAGGGGGAGCAAAGCAACCGTGAGTACTCATCCAAAGTACTCGCAAGCAAGGATCTACACTACATATGCAACATTATCAAAGGAAGGTTGTATATGTGGACTGGGCTGCAGAAAAGCCAGAATAGAGGGAAGGCCTAGTCCTATCGAAGACTAGCATCTTCTGGAAACCACCATCTTGCAGCAAACAGGAGGGAGTAGAGTAGCATAACGTAAAGTAGTAGTAGTGTTATCAACCTCGGCCGGAGATCCTTTCTCGACTCCCTGCGAGAAAGAAATCCCAGAGCCATACTATCCAGTTATCATCACAATCCAATTCTCATCACCATCCAGTTCTCATCACAAGTATCTAGTTCTAGTTGTATCGATCGGGATACAACTCCAAGTGTCCGCTATCAGAGGACAGGCTATCGATAGATGTTTTCTTCCCTGCAGGGGTGCACCAACTTACCCACCACGCTCGCTTAACTCCGGCCGGACACACTTTCCAGGGTCATGCCCGGCCTCGGCCAAACAATACTATCACGACCGGTTTTTCAATAAAAATATTTATTGAACAACCGACCTATAAAGTCCAATATGAGGAAAAATCCTTCATACCGGTAGACAAAACTTTGATACAATAAGCCAGTAGCATTACATTAATACAGGAGTCGGACTGAAGATGCCCAACCAATTATTACAAACATGCCGATAATTATACATAGTGGCGGATATGACTCAAAGGTGTGGGGTGGAAATACTACTGACTCGAGATATGAGTGGTTGGTGGAATAACACAGCGGGGTGGTTAATAGGTTCATCAAGATCGGGCGGCTCATCGAAAGCGCCGAGGTGAGGCTCGATGAATTTATTTGGGTAGCGGAAGCGGATATATCACAATGACTAGTCCAGGGTCGCACGAGACCGACTGGGATTCCTCTAGGCGTCGGACTCGCTATCAAATTCTTCATCCATGAGATCGCCTTCACAAGATTCGGCCAAATCAACAAGCCAAGTGAGCACTTTGAAAGTACTCGCAAGACAGTTCGGACAAAAGATATAACAAATGGATGCATGAATGAGTCATGATTAATTTTAACATTTGCTCAATTAAATCAGTATAGCAAAAATGAATAAAAAGGGAATCGGCGGTAGTCCGCTCGAAAACCCAAAGAAAGATAAACTCAAAACCGATCGAGTGTCTGAAGTGACGCCTCGAAGGGGGTGAAAATAAGTAAAACATGCCACCGTGCAGAGGTCCGGGCGACACCTCATAAAGGGCTTATATTGAAATAAAAATACATGCGTGCATGATCGACGTCCGAGCGACATCACGTAAAGGGCTTATAATAAAAGTAAATGATAACGATGTCATAATGGACGTCTGAGCGACATCACGTAAAGGGCTTATAATGAAAATATATAAAAACAATGCCGAAGTCGGACATCTGACCGACATCGCAGAAAGGGATAAAAATGAAAATAAATAACAACAATGTCATGATCGGACGTCTCGAGCGACATCACGTAAAGGGCTTATAATGAAAATAAATAACAACAATGCCGCGGTCGGACGCCCGAGCGACATCGCAGAAAGGGCTTATAATGAAAATAAATAACAACAATGCTGCAGTCGGACGTCTGAGCGACATCGCAGAAAGGGCTTATAATGAAAATAAATAACAACAATGCCGCAGTCGGACGTCTGAGCGATATCGCAGAAAGGGCTTATAATGAAAATAAATAACAACAATGCCGCAGTCGGACGTCTGAGCGACATTGCAGAAAGGGCTTATAATTCATTATTTATAACTGACAAGATATGGTGCTCACGGAAAATATTCATCACAAGACAATAAGCGGGTTAGTCCGTTCACAGGAAAGTAAACATTTAATACTCAAATGGTTCTCGGAGTTTACATCCTTTGAGACTGTCACTTGACAAGATGAGATGATCACGGTACTTGGACATGAATAAGATGAATTCAAGAATTTTGACTCTGCAGAGTTTGTACCAAAATTGTCCACAGCCAACGGACTTCCGAAGTCACAAAGGACTAGTTCCGTTTACGGTATTTCAGAGGAAACACAACTAGCTAGTACGCACCCATCATACCTCACGTTGCCAGGAATCACCCTAGACAGCGTTTAAGAAAAACTTTGAGACGGGGAGATCACAATCTCGAAATAGCATGGGATCAAATTTATATACGCGCGCTCTAAGGGGTGCCCCCCTCTCGGTCCCAACCGGAAACACCCATGCCCCCTGACCGGATGAAAGGCTTTAATCCAGGGCCATGGAACCTTCATCCCGGCCTCTCGGTTTGGTGTGTACCAGGAAGTGGTTTGCAACCTACTAGGCCGTATCCCTTGCGGGAAACAGGTGGTAGTACGGAAAGGAAGACGGATGGGAAACTGACCGATTTATGTTGACACTGGGTCAACGATATGGCATAAGCCTGGCATGCTACAACACTGCCATCTTACCCATACTCATGCCAACTCATGGCCATGCAACAAGTTTCCAGCAACTCACGGATTTTACCGAGCTCATTTGCCTCAACGCTCACGAGATAAACTATCATCAAAAATGCTCATGAACGTGCCATGATACAAAAATAATGAAAACATGCCCAGGCACTCATCATATCAAAATTTCAAACTTTGCTTGCCTGGTTCGGAGTAGTTGGGGTCTAGCTCGGCGAAGTTTGCGGTTCCGTCACCTCCTTCGGTATCTACGGTAAACAAAAATACACGCGCTAATGTAAATACCGTCGGGTACAGAAACTTGATCCAAATATTTTTCAAATAAATCTGATAAAAAACTAGACAAACTTTTAAAGAGGACAGAAAAAGAATCAATCAAAAATACTTTTCTGATTAAAAGTTATAAGAGTTTTGGTCCAGGGACCCATCTGCAATGAAACAGAAAGTTTCCAGGGGGCTCTGCGGAAAGTCCATAAAACGGTTCGTTTAAAAGAAACCACTGAGAGGCTGACAGGCGGGCTCCACCTGTCAGGATTGAAAATTTGAAAGAGGAAAATAGGGCGCGACGGCGCCCGAGAGGTGCGGTGGTCGCCGGCGGCGATCCACGGCGAGGCAGAGTGATCGGACGGTACCTTCGTGATCAACACGTCCTTCCGCGTCTGTGGAAGGTGGAAGTGGTCGTCGGTGAGTACCACGTCGACGGCAACGCTTGCTCCGGCGGACGGCGGTTCGGACGGTCGTGGATCTCGCCGGAGAGAGCTGCGGGGCCAAAATTGAGGTGGGGTTTATCCAACTAGAGGTGGTACGAGGCTACGGGCGAAAGTAGGGCGGCAGAGGAGTTCTCACCGGAGAGAACGATGCCGGAGCCCGAGGCGGACGGAGGTGGCCGAAGTCGAGGAAGAAAGGCCCCTCGAGGCCCTTCCAGTGGCTAGGCGGGGTCTGGTGAGGTGGTGGAGTCGTGCGGGGGCGAGAGCAGGCTCGGGGGTGCTATATATAGCCGGCCCGAGTCGGTTGCCGTGAACGGATAAGTCCGGCGAGTTGATTACGGCGGCGCTGTGGCTGGACGGTCGGCTTAGGAGCTTGAGCATCGCCTAGGTGGAGTATTGGAGCCGTTCCCGTGTCCAACTCAGCACGGGAGGGCTGGTTACGGTCTGCCCTCGACGGAACGGCCAAGACGGCCCGTCCGGGCGGCAGAGAGCGTGCTCTGCGGCGTGCCACGGCGACGGTGCCGCATGCGTGCGCTGGCAAGGAGGTGGCCACGCGGAGCCACCAGGATGTTTGGGCGGCGCCGAACGGCGTTGCGCCGCAGTTTTGCCTCCTGTCGCCGTTACGGTGGTGCAGCCGCCGCAAAGCACGCCGGCGCAGGCGGGCCAGGGCGCCACCGACGCCAGGAACGCGCCAAGCGCGCGTGTGGAGCTTCGGACAGGCAGGCCAGGCTGCGAGCAACGTGCCAAGGGCACTGTGGACTCGTGACTGAAGTTATCGACGGAGATCGACATCGAACTTCTGAATTTTCTGAAAGTGAACAGTACAGTGCATGCCTGGTGTTCGACAAAATGATTCTGGTATCCAGGGATTTTTCCTTGAACTGATTTTTGGTGGAGTGGTCTCTCATTGCAACTAGAGGTTGCCTGAATTTTGGTGGAATTTTTGGAGAAGTGTAGATATGAATTTCACCAAAGTTGGCAAATCTGGTCCAAACTTGCAGTGAGTGAAATTTGAAATATTTGAAAAGAAGAAGAGTGGATCAAGATGGTTCTGGGTTGTGGATACCAAGGACTATCCAGGGGTGTGGAGTTGAGGTCAAAAATCAAAAGCATTAGGGTACTTGCTTTGCAAATCACCTAGGCTCAAAAGAAAAGACAGAATTATTTTGGGAGGAGAAATAATTGGAATAAAATCCAAAAATGGATTTTACTAGTTTGGACAGAATGTTTGAGTTGTACCAAAGTGGAAGGTGAGATTTTTGGGAAGGTTTTACCATGTGTGCATGGAAGAATCATGAATGGTTTCAAATATGGGAGAGGATGAAAAACTCCTAGAGTTTCCTTTTGAAAGAAAATAAACTCCAAAGATTTTTCTTGAAATTTTTTAGAAGAGGGCAATCAGAAGAAAATTTAAAACCAAACACTAGAGTTGAAGGAGATGCAAAAATAAAATATTTGCTAAATGGAAAAAGCTTTGAGAGAGATTTTTGGAAGGGTTTTGGAGACCTCCTTCAAATCCAACAAAAAATTGAAGAAAACCAAAGGAAAAAAATTTGGAGTGTCACAACACCTACCCCCTTAGGAAAAATCTCGTCCCCGAGATTCCAGTTGATCCTCAAATAATTGTGGGTGCTCTGTTTGAAGGAAATCCTCTCTTTCCCAAGTGGCTTCACTTTCGGTGTGGTTGCTCCACTGAACTTTGAAGATCTTGGTGGTTTTCTGTCGGGTTCTCCTTTCTGACTCTTCCAAGATTTTTATCGGATGCTCCCGATATGTAAGGTCTGGTTGCACGTCAATGTTTTTATGGGGTACTTGTTTCTCTGGGTTGCTTACGCACTTCCTCAATTGGGAGACGTGGAATACGTCGTGGATGTCGGATAATTCTTCGGGTAAGTCTAGCTGGTAGGCCACCGTGCCTCTTCGTGCTACTATGCAGAATGGTCCGATGAATCTTGGTGTTAGCTTCCCTTTAATCTTGAATCGGTGCAGGCCTCTCATGGGTGATACTTGTAGGTACACAAATTCACCGGGTTCAAAATGGACTCCACGATGCTTCTGATCGTAATAACTCTTTTGTCGACTTTGGGCTGTCTTGAGTCGGTCCTTAATTACCTTGACTTTATCTTCACCTCTTTGAGCAGGTCTGGGTCAAGATATGACTATCTCCGGTTTCCGACCAGTTTAGAGGTACGACATCGTCGTCCATACTGAGCTTCAAATGGTGCCATTTGCAGGCTGGATCGATAGCTGTTGTTATATGCGAATTCTGCGTATGGTAAGCTCTCCTCCCAACTGGTCCCATAGGTGAGGACACATGCTCTCAAAGATATCTTCTAGAACCTGGTTTACTCGCTCACCTGCCCATCCGTCTGGGGTGTTATGCGGCATTGAATGCCACCTGAGTTCCCAGAGCTTGTTGTAAGTGATCCCAAAACCGGAGACGAATTGAGTGCCTCTGTCCGAGATTATTTTCTTTGGGACTCCATGTAGGCAAACGATACGGGAGAGGTAGAGCCTAGCAAGCTTCTGAGTGGTGTGTGTTGTCTTCACGGGGATGAAGTGTGCTACTTTAGTCAGTCTATCAGTGATGACCCATATGGCAACATGTCCGTGTCATGACCGAGGTAGTCCAACAATAAAATCCATTCCAATCTCGTCCCATTTCCACTCGGGTATCTTATTTGGTTGCAACAGCCCGGCCGGTTTCTGGTGCTCGGCCTTGATGCGTCGACAAGAGTCACAACATGCAATAAACGTGGCTATGTCTCTTTTATACCATGCCACCAAAATGTTTCCTGAAGATCTTTGTACATTTTTGTTCCTCCGTGATGAATTGAATATGGAGCGGTGTGGCCTTCAGCCAGGATTTGCTGTTTAAGGTCATGGATATTTGGTACGCATAAAGCCTATTCCATACCACAATATTCCTTGCTCGTCAATAATAAATTCCGAGGCCTTGCCCAACTTTATCTTCCGTTTTATACCTTCAATGCTGGGGTGTCCGCGTTGAGCCTCTTTAACCTTCTCTATCAGGGTAGGCTGTACTTCTAAGTTTGACACACTGCCTTCGGTGACCACCATCAGGTTGAGCTTTGCGAATTCCTGCTGGAATTCAGGTCTTAAGTCTGGCAGGCCGTCGTTGTCCGGACTGGGGTTCCGACTCAGAGCATCTGCTACAACATTTTCCTTGCCCGGGTGGTAGTGGATCCCGACATCATAATCCTTTACTAATTCCAACCAGTGTCGCTGCCGTAAATTTAGTTCTGGTTGTGTGAAAATATACTTGAGGCTTTTGTGGTCCGTGTATATTTCACAACGATTTCCAAGTAAAAAGTGTCTCCATTCCTTGAGTGCATGAATAAGCGCCGCTAATTCCAGGTCATGGGTAGGGTAATTTTCCTCATGCTTGCGGTTGTCCGAAACATATGCGACAACCTTGCCTTCTTGCATTAATACGCACCCGAGGCCTTTTCGAGATGCGTCACAAAATACTTCAAAGTTTTTGTTTATATCGGGCACAATTAGTACCGGTGCTGTCGTCAGTTTCTTCTTTAGTTCTTGGAAACTTTTCTCGCAGGCTTCCGTCCATTCAAACTTCCTGTCTTTCTTGAGCAGTTGCGTCATTGGCTTTGCTATGGTGGAGAATCCTTCAATAAATCTCCGGTAGTATCCTACCATTCCCAAGAAACTTCGTACATCCGTCACGCTGGCTGGTGGCTTCCAGCCAAGTACGGCCTTGACCTTTTCCGGTTCTAGGGCGATACCTTCTTGAGTCAAGACGCGTGGCCCGTAAAACCTACTTGCTTTAGCCAAAATTCACACTTGCTGAATTTAGCGTATAACTGATGTTTCCTGAGTTCTCCTAGTACAATCCGGAGATGTTCAGCGTGCTCTTCTGGTGTTTTGGAGTATACCAGAATATCATCGATAAATACCACAACAAACTTATCCATAAACTTCATGAATACTTTGTTCATGACGTGGACAAAATATGCGGGGGCGTTTGTTAGTCCGAATGGCATTACGGTGAACTCATACAATCCGTATCTGGAGGTGAAAGCGGTCTTGGGAATATCTTCGGTTCGTACTTTCAGCTGATGGTATCCCGATCTCAAGTCAATCTTTTGAGAACACCTAGGCCTTAGCGTGTTGATCGAATAAATCATTTATTCGGGGCATCGGATATTTGTTCTTGATTGTGACCATGTTTAGCACTCGATAGTCTATGCACAATCTCAGTGTTCCATCCTTCTTTTTGGCAAACAAAATTGGTGAACCCCAAGGTGAGGAACTGGCTCGTATGTACCCTTTTTCCAACAGTTCCTTTATTTGCTTCTTCAGTTCTACCAATTCGGATGGTGCCATTCTGTATGGTTTCTTGTATATGGGAGCGGTTCCGGGTGCTAGCTCAATGCTGAATTCTATCTTTCGATCTGGTGGCATGCACAGTAGTTCTTCGGAAACACATCTGGAAATTCACACACCATCGGAACCTTGCTCAATTCAGAAATATCCACCTTATTCAATCTCGGTTGCCGGGATAATTTTCTTTCCTTGGCCGAAACCTTTATGGTCTTCCCGTGGTGATGGGTGAGAATTACGGTCCTGTTGAAGCAGTCAATAAAACCTTTGTTGGTAGTTAACCAATCCATCCCTAAGATGACATCCAGTACTTCATTTTCCAACACGATAAGATTTGTGTGAAATTTCAACCCTTCAAACTCGATAACCACACCCTGGCAATAATTCTGGGTAACTTGCTTAACTCCAGGGGACTTGACGATCATAGATTTTCCCAAGGGAAGCATCGAAAAATTATTTTGCAAAGCAAAACTTTTCGAAACGAATGAATGAGAAGCTCCAGAATCAAACAAAACCATGGCAGGTATTGTGTTGATGTGAAACGCACCGAGTCACGATATCCGGGGCATTTTGTGCTTCCTCTTTGGTCACGTGGTTCAGATGACCCTTCCTGTGGTTGTTATTTGGGTTGAAATTGTTGCGCTTTGGCGCCGAATTATTGCTTGCGTTGTTCGGCTTTGGGGTCGAGTTCCTTGGCTTGGGGCACTGCTTGGCATAGTGCCTTTCTTCTCCACAAGCGTAACAGGTAACGCCTGGGCGATATGTGAACTCCTTGTCCCTTGCGTGGAAATTCTTGATTGGGCGTGAAACGCTTGTCGTGGGTTTGGGTGTCCAGTTTTTCTGAACATCTGTCTTGCTGCGGTGGTTGCGGGTGTGTTTAGTCTGGTCCCTCCTCCGCTTGCGGAAATCTTCTAAGTTGCATCTCTCATTTTCCAAGGTAATGGCCTTATCCACCAGCGTCTTAAAATCTGGAAATGTGGGTACGACCAATTGGCATTTAAGTGCGGGCGTCATACCGTCTAGGAATTTCTCCATCTTTTTATTTTCTGACATACGCTCCTCGTTGGCGTAGCGAGACAGCAGGGTAAACTGACTGTTGTATTCCGACACTGTCGTTGTCCTTTGCTTGAGGTCGTTAAATTCTCTCTTTTTGATCTTCATAAGACTCTTAGGAATATGTGCCCCACGAAAACCTTCTTTAAATTCCTCCCATGATATATTATTTTCGTTGGGGTGCATGTGTAGGAAATTTTCCCACCACGATGCGGCTGCTCCAGTGAGATAGTGCGGAGCGTAAAGCACTTTCTCAAGATCTGAACACTAGGCAATGATTAATTTCCTTTCCATGTCTCGAAGCCAGTCCTCGGCTTCAAGAGGTTTGTCAGTGTGAGAAAATGTTTGGGGACGTGTCTTCTGTAGCTCAGATAATTTTGATTGCTGCTGATACTGTCCACGGTGATTTCCCAAATTGATGACTTGGTTCAGTATTTCCTGATGTTGCTGCTGATTTTGTTCATAAAGACGGCACATTTGGGAAAGTGTCGTTTCACTGTCCTGCTGACTTGTCTGTCCCTGTGTGAAATTGTTGACTGGGGGTGTGCCATAATTTTCCTCTGTCGGAGTTGGCGTGGAGCGCGTCCAAGGACGAGACATAGTTCACTCTGGGGATATATTTGAAACACTCATAAGAAAAGAAATTGAGCCGCAAAAACCAATAAATTCAAGAAGATACAAAAAGTTGCAAATGCTCCAAGATTTTTCAAGAGAAAGTACATTTGCGCACGGAGAAGGACTGTTCATTACATAACTTACACGCAAGCAGTAATTATACAATACGTCACTCAGGATATGCGTACATAAATCCTGACATGTTATTTAGCCTAGTGCACTTCTCCAGATACTACATGATGCGCAAACAAACTACTTCTCACAGCCTATTTACATATAAACATATCAAACAAGTCGGTACATCGCAAGGCGGCTAAGCGTACTTAGTCGGAGATGGTAAGGATTTCCCTTGGCCTGCCAAGGGTGAGGCGTAGAGAGGCTGGGGACTCAACCTCCTCTTCGGAGATAGGCTCCAGACGCGAGGCGCTGCGCGGAGTTGGTGGAGCAGGTGCCCTGTGCGGGACAACTCGAATCTGAGCGGGCACAAGGGATGGTGCAGAACGAACCGGAGTAGGCGCAATGACGTGGTTGAACTCCTCCGTGGTAGGCAGGCGACGAGTAGCGGTGCGAGCAGTAGGAGCAAACGATGCTGATGACGAGACGAAAGTCAGTGGCGGTGCGGCGCGCAGGAGCTCCCTCCTGTTGGCGGCACAGCCATGGACTGAGTCCATGCGGGCAGCTACAAAGTCGTCCACCAGGTTGTCGAAGGCTGCCTCCAAAGCCCGGAGATACTCGATGAGCATCTCAAAAGCTTCGTCCTGTTCTCCTCTGGGGCAAGAGAACGCATAGTGGCAGGTGTATGGCACGTGACATGGCAGGTAGCGGTAGCGACGAGTCTTCATCGAAGGAAGGATAACCCTGAGACGAGCTATCGCCTCACGGGCTGCCATCTGCAGTGCATGCTTCTCTCAGGCATGGCTCTCCCCACGAACCGGTAGCGCTCAACTCGTCCTCTCTTGAATTCCACCGCGGCTTGGTGCATGGTCAGACGGTCGTTGACCTTGTGCTGAGAGAGAGAGAAGACTGGGCGCACATCTGGCCCGATCACGACTTGGACGATGAAGGAGAGAAGCTTGACGAACCCATCAGGCATGTTGGCGAACATCTGTGACTCGCAGTCGTTGCCAGCCATCTACAAAAGTAGGCAAAAGTCCTGAGTAGTCAAATCATAAATTTATGCTGACTGTCAGAAATTGTCTACATTTGTAAAAATAAAATAAAATAGCTCTATTATGCTAATAACCGATTAGCGATCACACCTAGTGGCTTCCTACAGTCAGCTTGGCTCGATGAATTTATTTGGGTAGCGGAAGCGGATATATCACAATGACTAGTCCAGGGGTCGCACGAGACTGACTGGGATTCCTCTAGGCGTCGGACTCGCTATCAAATTCTTCATCCATGAGATCGCCTTTCACAAGATCTGGCCAAATCAACAAGCCAGGTGAGTACTTTGAAAGTACTCGCAAGACAGTTCGGACAAAAGATATAACAAATGGATGCATGAATGAGTCATGATTAATTTTAACATTTGCTCAATTAAATCAGTATAGCAAAAATGAATAAAAAGGGAATCGGCGGTAGTCTGCTCAAAAACCCAAAGAAAGATAAACTCAAAACCGATCGAGTGTCTGAAGTGACGCCTCGAAGGGGGTGAAAATAAGTAAAACATGCCACAGTCGGGTGTCTGGGCGACACCTCATAAAGGGCTTATATTGAAATAAAAATACATGCGTGCCGCAGTCGGACGTCGGAGCGACATCACAGAAAGGGCTTATAATAAAAGTAAATGATAACGATGCCGCAGTCGGACGTCTGAGCGACATCACAGAAAGGGCTTATAATGAAAATATATAACAACAGTGCCGCAGTCGGACGTCTGAGCGACATCGCAGAAAGGGCTTATAATGAAAATAAATAACAACAATGCCGCAGTCGGACGTCTGAGTGACATCGCAGGAAGGGCTTATAATGAAAATAAATAACAACAATGCCGCAGGCGACATCGCAGAAAGGGCTTATAATGAAAATAAATAACAACAATGCCGCAGTCGGACGTCTGAGCGACATCGCAGAAAGGGCTTATAATTCATTATTTATAACTGACAAGATATAGTGCTCACACAAAATATTCATCACAAGACAATAAGCGGGTTAGTCCGTTCACAGGAAAGTAAACATTTAATACTCAAATGGTTCTCGGGAGTTTCTGTCACTGAGACTGTCACTTGACAAGATGAGATGATCACGGTACTTGGACATGAATAAGATGAATTCAAGAATTTTGACTCTGCAGAGTTTGTACCAAAATTGTCCACAGCCAACAGATTTCCGTAGTCACAAAGGACTAGTTCCGTTTACGGTATTTCAGAGGAAACACAACTAGCTAGTACACACCCATCATATCTCACGTTGCCAGGAATCACCCTAGACAGCGTTTAAGAAAAACTTTGAGACGGGGAGATCACAATCTCGAAATAGCATGGGATCAAATTTATATCTGGCAGCGCTCTAAGGGTGCCCCCTCTCGGTCCCAACCGAAACACCCATGCCTGACCGGATGAAAGGCTTTAATCCAGGGCCATGGAACCTTCATCCCAGCCTCTCGATTTGGTGTGTACCAGGAAGTGGTTTGCAACCTACTAGGCCGTATCCCTTGCGGGAAACAGGTGGTAGTACGGAAAGGAAGACGGACGGGGAACTGACCGATTTATGTTGACACTGGGTCAACGATATGGCATAAGCCTGGCATGCTACAACACTGCCATCTTACCCATACTCATGCCAACTCATGGCCATCCAACAAGTTTCAAGCAACTCACGGATTTACCGAGCTCATTTGCCTCAACGCTCACGAGATAAACTATCATAAAAAATGCTCATGAACGTGCCATGATACAAAAATAATGCAAACATGCCCAGGCACTCATCATATCAAAATTTCAAACTTTGCTTGCCTGGTTCGGAGTAGTCGGGGTCTAGCTCGGCAAAGTTTGCGGTTCCGTCACCTCCTTCAGTATCTACGGTAAACAAAAATACACGCGCTAACGTAAATTCCGTGGGGTACAGAAAGTTGATCCAAATATTTTTCAAATAAATCTGATAAAAAACTAGACAAAATTTTTAAAGAGGACAGAAAAAGAATCAATTAAAAATACTTTTCTGATTAAAAGTTATAAGAGTTTTGGTCCAGGGACCCATCTGCAATGAAATAGAAAGTTTCCAGGGGGCTCTGCGGAAAAGTCTAGAAAACGGTTCGTTTAAAAGAAACCACTGAGAGGATGACAGGCAGGCTCCACCTGTCAGGTTTGAAAATTTGAAAGAGGGAAACAGGGCGCGACGGCGCCCGACAGGTGCGGTGGTCGCCAGCGTCGATCCACGGCGAGGCAGAGTGATCGGACGGTACCTTCGTGATCAGCACGTCCTTCCGCGTCTGTGGAAGGTGGAAGTGGTCGCCGGTGAGTACCATGTCGACGGCGACGCTTGCTCCGGCGGACGGTGGTTCGGACGGTCGTGGATCTCGCCGGAGAGAGCTGCGGGCCCAAAATTGAGGTGGGGTTTATCCAACTAGAGGTGGTACGAGGCTACGGGCGAATGTAGGGCGGCAGAGGAGTTCTCACCGGAGAGAACGATGCCGGAGCCCGAGGTGGACGGAGGTGGCCGGAGTCAAGGAAGAAAGGCTCCTCGAGGCCCCTCCAGTGGCTAGGCGGGGTCTGGTGAGGTGGTGGAGTCGTGCGGGGGCGAGAGCAGGCTCGGGGGTGCTATATATAGCTAGCCCGAGTCGGTTGCCGTGAACGGATAAGTCCGGCGAGTTGATTACGGTGGCGCTGTGGCTGGATGGTCGGCTTAGGAGCTTGAGCATCGCCTAGGTGGAGTATTGGAGCCGTTCCCGTGTCCAACTCAGCACGGGAGGGCTGGTTACGGTCTGCCCTCGACGGAACGGCCGCACGGCCCGTCGGCGGCAGAGAGCGCTCTGCTGCGGCAAGCTAACGGCGACGGTGCCGCATGCGCAGACCGGCAAGGAGGTGGCCACGCGGAGCCACCAGGATGTTTGGGCGGCGCCGAACGGCGTTGCGCCGCAGTTTTTCCTCCTGTCGCCGTTACGGTGGTGCAGCCGCCGCAAAGCACGCCGGCGCAGGCGGGCCAGGGCGCCACCGACGCCAGGAACGAGCCAAGCGCGCGTGTGCAGCTTCGAACAGGCAGGCTAGGCTGCGAGCAACGTGCCACGGGCACTGTGGACTCGTAACTGAAGTTACTGACGGAGATCGACACTAAACTTCTGAATTTTCTGAAAGTGAATGTAATAAAGGCATGCCATGTGTTCGACAAAATGATTCTGGTATCCAGGGATTTTTCCTTGAGCTGATTTTTGGTGGAGTGGTCTCTCATTGCAACTAGAGGTTGCCTGAATTTTGGTGGAATTTTTGGAGAAGTGTAGATATGAATTTCACCAAATTTGGCAAATCTGGTCCAAACTTGTAGTGAGCGAAATTTGAAATATTTGGAAAGAAGAAGAGTGGATCAAGATGGTTCTGGGTTGTGGATACCAAGGACTATCCAGGGGTGCGGAGTTGAGGTCAAAAATCAAAAGCATTAGGGTACTTGCTTTGCAAATCACCTTGGCTCAAAAGAAAATACAGAATTATTTTGGGAGGAGAAATAATTGGAATAAAATCCAAAAATGGATTTTACTAGTTTGGACAGAATGTTTGAGTTGTACCAAAGTGGAAGGAGAGATTTTTGGGAAGGTTTTACCATGTGTGCATGGAAGAATCATGAATGGTTTCAAATATGGGAGAGGATGAAAAACTCCTAGAGTTTCCTTTTGAAAGAAAATAAACTCCAAAGATTTTTCTTGAAATTTTTTAGAAGAGGGCAATCAGAAGAAAATTTAAAACCAAACACTAGAGTTGAAGGAGATGCAAAAATAAAATATTTGCTAAATGGAAAAAGCTTTGAGAGAGATTTTTGGAAGGGTTTTGGAGACCTCCTTCAAATCCAACAAAGATTTGAAGAAAACCAAAGGAAAAAATTTTGGAGTGTCACAAATACGCCACAACCCGACCTAGGCTTAATAGAGAGGCCAGCACGCCGGACTAAACCTATGCCCCCAGGGGTCATGGGCCATCTCCCCGGGAACTCCTGCACATTGCGTGGGCGGCCGGTGAGCAGACCTAGCTACCTCCTTCAACAAGGCAAAGCGCCACGCAGTCCAACCCGGCCAAGACCGCCACCACCGACGTCTATTAAGCTTCGGCTGATGCATACGACGCAGAACGCCCATACTATGCCCACGTGATGGTTAGTGCTATCAGGCCAGAGGCCCCTCGGATCAAATATCCAAATCGTAGTGGATTAGGAACGCGCGGTAACAAGCAGAGACTCACGAAAGATGTGACCCCGTTGCCCCGTCTCGAGGACTTGCGGCAAGGGCTAGGAATGCCCGGCCACGCCTCGTAATTATCTCGCGGGCACTTTCCAGGTCCGCCTGACTCCACATCACTCGCAATTAAGCTCGCGCGGGTACCCCTCAGGGCCAACCCGTCTTTAATGTGAGGTCGGTGCAAAGTCATAGTAACCATAGTAACCGTGTGTCTAACACCAAGGGGGAAAACCTGAGGAATCGCCCTTGTCGGATTCCCACTCGATGTAAACATCAAGGTGAACGTAAGAGAAACCACCCTCGAGGTTCACACTTGAGGGGTTGCACGACAGAGTCGTATCGGAAGTGGTTAAGGAGGAAATCACCCTCGATGACCACGACAGAATAGCTACTCTACAGAGATCTCATCAGGAGTGATGTGTGAGGTTCCACCCTCGGCACTCGATGGTAACTCTACAGAGTCGAGCAACAAAGGGGCGTGATGTGACGTGAGGTGTCAGGGCCTGGTCTTCGATCCCGTTGATCGGGTCTTCTGATAATCCCGCGGGGCAGTCGGGTTAAGTGGGGGGGTCACTGACGGGTCTCTAACCAACCTATACTAAGCAGTTTAGGATAAGCAGGTAGGTAACAATAGCAGGTTACGATAAACAGGCTATGCAGCAGAATAGGAGCAAACAATAATAGAAGCAACATCTAATGCAAGCATGAGAGAATGGAATGGGCAATATCGGGATGATCAAAGGGGGGGCTTGCCTGGTTGCTCTGGCAAGGAGGGGTCGTCGTCGACGTAGTCGAACACAGCGGCATCAGCGGCAGTCTCGGGGTCTACCGGAGAGAAGAGGGGGGAGAAACAGTAAATACATAGCAAGCAAGAGCATAACAGGACAACAGGCGGAGCTAGATGCGTTCTAACGTGGTGCTACACGTTACCGGCGAAGGGGGATAACATCCGGGAATGTTTTCCCGAAGTTTGCATTTTTCGGACAGATGAAACGGAGGGGGAAAGTTGCATGTTCTCTATGATAGGGGCACGTGACGGATGAACGGAGAGTGTACTCGGATTCGTCTCATCGTTCTGAGCAACTTTCATCTATAAAACTTTTTCATCCAATTAATGGATTATCTTAAATTGAATTTCAAAGTTCTAAATGATTTTTTTAAAATTATTATTTTTTTGAAAATATACAGTAAATGCTACGGGTACACAGAAGTGTACCCAACATTGTGCATATGTGGCTGACAGATGGGGCCAGAGGGCCCAGTTGACCAGGTCAACAGAGACTAGTCAACCGATGAATAGTAGAAGTGGGTCCGCATGTCATTGACTCTAAGTTTAGTAGTTTTAGGAAACCTTGCTTAATTATCAGCGGGGCCCATTTGTCATAGACTTAGCCTTTTTAGAACAACTAACTAAAGCTAATAAACAGAGGGGACCACTTGTCATTTGTTGTTATATTAATTGAGCACTAAAGTATTACCTTTTTTTGCGGAAAAATTCCAATCTATTCATCTTCAATCATGGCAGTACAACGAATACCAGAAATAAAAATTACATCTAGATTCGTAGACCACCTAGCGACGACTACAAGCACCGAAGAGAGTCGTAGCCGCGTTGCCATCATCGCCCCTCCATCGTCGGAGCCGGGCACAACTTGTTGTAGTAGACAGTCGGGAAGTCGTCGTGCTAAGGCCCCATAGGACCAGCACCCCAGAACAGCAACCGCCGCTGATGAAAAATAACGTAGATCGGAAGGATCCAAACCGAAGACACAGAACGTAGACGAACAACGACGAGAACCGAGCAAATCCACCAAAGATAGATTTGCCGGAGACACACCTCCATACGCCCACCAACGATGCTAGACGCACCGCCGGAACGGGGGCTAGGCGGGGAGACCTTTATTCCATCTTCAGGGAGCCGCCACCGTCTCGCCTTTCTGAATAGGACACAAACCCTAACAAGATTGAAAATTTTGACTAAAAACAGAGCCCTCCCGCCGGCCACCATGCCTCCATGGCCCTAGGGACACCGGAGGCAAGGCGGACCTGCGCTGGCGCCGGCGAGAGGCACGAACCCTAACTTTCTTTCTTGGAGGAGGAGGAGGCGGCGGCGAAGGAGGGTCACGTACCACTAATTAGCACTAAAGTATTACCAACTAAACTAAACAAGGGCCGGCCTGGTGGCACAGCTGTGAGGCTGGTTGTGCACACACGCACAGACCACACACGACACGCAACACACTATGCTAGGTGTTAATTATGTTCTCTATTGACCGAAGGTAGCAATTTGTGATTTTCATAGCGTTTAAACCGCACATCAAATGGATTTGGTCCAGTGGGGTAAAATGAAGTTTGTCAACTGTACTTTCTACCTATATTTATTTTAGTCTTGTCAACAGTTAATTAACAGCAGTTTAGAGGCTGTCTAGGAGGTTAGTCAATGTAAAATTCCTAAAGCTAGCCATATAGCTTCTGATCACATTCAGCAGCAGCAGTACATTCAGTAGAGCAGCAACTGCATGCACACGAGCTGGGCGGCGGGCGCGGCGCTGCACGGCGTACGCATGAGCGTGCAGAACGGGGCCGGGGCGGCCGAAGTTGGAGCTCGGTGAGGTCGAGCGTAGGGGGCAAGGGGGGGTTCATGGGGCTGCGTGCGTGCGCACGTTGGGCTCCTTGGGAATCGCAGGAGCTCGACGGTGAGCTTCAGGCGCGACGCGATCGCTGGCCGAGGCCACGACGGCGAGCTCGGCGTTGCAGGAGTTCGACCATGGCGGCAACGAGGTCTCTGAGCACGGAAACAGCAGGGAAGAAGGGGGATCGACGTTGTTGCTCACCGCGGACCTGCAGATGTGTATGAGCGGGCTCGGGGGAGGCTCCGTGCAGTAGAACGACGGCCACGGCCTTCAGTGGCCGGAGGTGGAAGAAGAGGGCCGGCTCGATGATGGAAGGGGTTCCGGCTCGTTTCGTCTCCGTAGTAGACGCAGCGGACGACGGCGGTCTTTGTGGACGCAACGGCGAGGCGAGATGTGCCTGCTGGCCATGGCAGAGTGAGGCGAGCGGCAACGACCGCGCTCGGCGATGGATCTGGAGGAGGTGAGGAGTGCGTGGGCAAGAGAGAGAGCGAGGGGGCGCAAGTGGGGAGCGGTGAGTGGATGGGAGGTCTTGAGGCGTCGAGGGGACGGCGCCCTTATCCCCTCGGGGCGGCGCCGGCGAGCTGGTCCGACGGGGACGTGTCCCTGTAGCGGTCGCGCCAGGAGAACAGTAGGCGAAGGCGACCGATGGGGTAGGTGGGCTGGCTGAGATGTTGGGCCGGCTGGGTGGGCTAAGGCCCATGGGGACAAGGGGGTGGGCTGTTTCCTTTTGCTTTTTTTTACCTTTGTTTTTCAATTTCGTGGCTGTTTGTTTTTGAGCTCCTGTTTTGCATTTAGTTGACCCACCAAATATTTTTTGTAAAATGTGAAACATGTCATATAAATACTAGACAATGTCCTTAGATGGCAGAAAAAGTTTGGCTCAAATAAAATAGTTCAATATTTTATAAATTAGAAAAGGCATTTAATTAATTGTTAAACCCATTTTATATTCACAAAAGGGCATTTTAATACTTTACAAAAGTGTGGGGTCACCGCCATATTTAGTTACGGAATATTTGCCACACTTTGAACATTTTAGTTTGCATGTTTGATAAATTTGAATTTTGGACTTGATGTTTTGAACAAGTGGCAACTAGCAAGGTAATCATGATGACATGGCATGATTAGTGGGAGATTACTGTGGCATGAATCTCGGGGTGTTACAAATCTCCTCCACTACAAGAAATCTCGTCCCGAGATTTAAGTGGGGAAGTGATGGGTAACTTCAGGAGGACTAATCTTTATAGGGTTAATCATCTCGTGAACAATTCAGGGAATGTGACAGAAGTATCTCTCGAGTCGAAACTTAAGAAAACATCAAGAGCAAAGTATGAAGGTACAATAGGAAGTTTCATGTGAATGTACAAACGATCGATACCTGAACAGAGTATGAGAAGGGGGGCTCAGAGCATTGGGAATAGATCATCTCTCAGAGGGTGGCTCATGAGAACACACAAGGTTAAGAGCAAAGGATACTTCGGAATTAAGGATGTACAGGAGAGTCAGGTTTCGATCCAGTGGAATTGTGGGTTATGGGCCCACCATGTGGGTTAAATGCAGGAAGGGTGGTGACATATTGCACGGTCATGAGGGAAAGGCATGTCAGGGGATAGTCTGTCAGTTATGTCGCCAACAACGTTGGTACCAAGGGCGAGGGACGAAGAGAACTGTTTTCCTGCTCCATTAAACGAGGCGGACCAAAAGGCGAAGTTCTCGTCCATCGGTGGTTGCCGGAATGTCAACAGCAATAATAACAAGGTCTTACTGACCAATTGTACACCGAGGTGTTTACATAAGCCGGGAACTATTACTGCTTAGAACATATGGATCACAAGATAGGTTAAACAAAAAATGGAAAGGAATATGTGATTATTATGATAATCAGACCAATGGAAAGGAAAGATGTTTATACCCAAGTATTAGAGTATAACTTTCTCAAAGAAAGGCAGAGCATGATTGGACTCCAAGTATTAAACCGTTTAGACAAAGGGGCAAGGAATTTATGAGGTTTACACATACAATGGTGATTGGATAATTGATCAAGAATAGTTAGCATTGCGCTCCCAATGTTCTTGTTGATGATCGAGTACCACACACATGTTTCGGGATAGTGTTGACATGGTCATCAGGGAAAGGTCGGACTTCAGATACACAAAGGATCCATCGGAAACAACTTAGAAAATAAGTCATACAATTTCAGCAAAGAAAAGATGAGGGTGTGGCCGACGGGCTCAGCAACAATCCATCGACATGTCAAAAAGGGTGTATTACCAAAATTATGTGAACAAGTTTGTGTTGGGGAAGGCAAGAATGTTGTCGATCATAACTTAAATCATCGAGGGGCAAGGATTGTATTTCTCATCATGAATTCGATTAATATCCTGGAAGAGCTCAGAATGTTGATGATGATCAGGGAACATTTGTCGAGAGATTTCATGAAGATGTAACTGATCGGCGATGACATCAAGTCAAAGGAATGATGAAGCGAAAGGTTATTGGAACCACGGGTACGACACAAACTCGAAATTAAGCTTGCTATTCAAGACAAAATGATATGACGAGGAAAGTCGATGTAGGCTTAGCTCATCGTCAAAAATTGTGCTCCGAGAAGAAGGATCAGGTAGCACAGTTAAAAGTTGACATGATAAAAAATATAGCCGATCAGGCTAGGAATCATGTTATGGGGTATAAAACTTCCCAATATTAGATACTAGGTGTAATGCCGGAAGGTAAATCGGAGTAGAGGTTGGACGAGGGAATGATTTGCAGAGGATAAGTATTTTAACTTATCCGGTAAATGGAATCAAGGAGGAAATATGGTCGGAACCACGATTGCAAAGGATCAATTCATAGATACAAGCTGAGCTTGTACCAAAGAAATAATTATTTTTATGAGCAGCTTCCATGATAAGTTCTACATCGGTTCCATGGGCATGAACACAAAGGTTCAAGGTCAACTCCCACTTCTTCAATAGATAACCTTTCATTCACTCCTCGTTTCAAGAATTTGTAGTGCATAGGATTTATCTGGCGAAGTACCAGAAGAGTAAGACTCGTGAGAACTCTCGGGTTCCCACGGATTATGGAAGGCATAACTTCAACCCATCAGGGCATTTTAGGAACCTATTCCACAACGCCAAGAGTAAATAACACAAGCTCGAAGGCAGAGCATGGTTGAGAAGGCAGAGAATACAATTTACCAAAGGCAATATGTATCAGAGGAAGAGCGCACAAAATTTTGCATATGAAGGAAACTGCCGGATAATAATCCCACAAAGGATTCAGTGGTCCTTAATGGATCTAATGTGAGTATCAGTACTCAATCAGAAGAAGGAAGGAATGCAAAGGCATTGGATTATAGAAACATCTGAATAATTCGATGCTTGAGTACAAAGGAGTTATGATTTCAAGTCGAAGGATCGTAAGCGAGGCTCTGATCAAAAGGTGAGTAAGTTGAATAGACTTAAATATGGCCCCGGTCAAGTCTTGATTGGGCAAGAACCAGCTCATAACCGGAGCCATGTCGAAGCCGGAAAGAAAATTTCCAAGGATTAATTGATGATTGCGAGTATTTTCTCACACGTTGAATCCATAGGATTAGAATGACAGCCACAAATAATTTTAAAGAATATTGCTAGATATATGGAATTAATCCTAATGCAAGCAGGCAAGGAAAATCAAGAGCAATAGGCTGCAGAGGATTTTTCGGAAGATCACATAGTATTTCCAAGTATTTTGGAAATCATGTGAACAACTTGGTATGAACGGGTTTAGCAAATTATCCGTAGTGCAAAAAGAAACCGCAAGGCAGAAGGCACAAAGGATTCTCGAAACACCGGAGAGTACATCTTGTAATAATAGTAGCAACTGGGTATGAAGGTACAAGCGGCAAGGATGTCATTCACGGGATTATACGTGGTCGAACTGCAAGGCAAGCAAGGCATGTGGTCTCGAAAAACATTGAGGAGTATCTGCAGAAACTTCTGGCGAAGCAAGCGATCAGTGGTAATGTCGGGGCTCTCCGGGAGGAAGTAGTTACGAGATCCTAATGTTAGAGTTAGCAAAATTATTTAACCCGAATGGAAGAGAGATCAGAGTCCCATAGTATAGACGAGGAATAAAAGATCCTAATACCACCCAATTGGCGACGTGGGCCCGTAAGCCACACAGCCAAGTTAGTAAAACGATTTCGGTTTCTAGACTCAACTTCGGCCATGGAGTTGGAAAGGGGGATCCTATAAGCAGTCGGCTCTGATACCAACTTGTGACGCCCTCGATTCAATCGTACACTAATCATACACGCAAATGTGTACGATCAAGATCAAGGACTCACGGAAAGATATCACAACACAACTCTAGACACAAATTAAAATAATACAAGCTTTATATTACAAGCCAGGGGCCTCGAGGGCTTGAATACATAAGCTCGAATACACAAGAGTCAGCGGAAGCAACAATATCTGAGGACAGACATGAGTTAGACAAGTTTGCCTTAAGAAGGCTAGCACAAAAGCAACATCGATCGAAAAGGCAAGGCCTCCTGCCCGGGAGCCTCCTAACTACTCCTGGTCGTCGACGGTCTCCCCGTAGTAGTAGGCATCGGCGGTGGCATCTGATTCCTGGGCTCCAACATCTGGTTGCATCAACCGGAAAAAGAAGAAAGGGGGAAAAGGGGGAGCAAAGCAACCGTGAGTACTCATCCAAAGTACTCGCAAGCAAGGATCTACACTACATATGCAACATTATCAAAGGAAGGCTGTATATGTGGACTGGGCTGCAGAAAAGCCAGAATAGAGGGAAGGCCTAGTCCTATCGAAGACTAGCATCTTCTGGAAACCACCATCTTGCAGCAAACAGGAGGGAGTAGAGTAGCATAACGTAAAGTAGTAGTAGTGTTATCAACCTCGGCCGAAGATCCTTTCTCGACTCCCTGCGAGAAACAAATCCCAGAGCCATACTATCCAGTTATCATCACAATCCAATTCTCATCACCATCCAGTTCTCATCACAAGTATCCAGTTCTAGTTGTATCGATCGGGATACAACTCCAAGTGTCCGTTACCGTAGGACAGGCTATCGATAGATGTTTTCTTCCCTGCAGGGTGCACCAACTTACCCACCACGCCGCTTAACTCCGCCGGACACACTTTCTGTGGTCATGCCCGCCTCGCCAAACAATACGCCGCAACCCGACCTAGGCTTAATAGAGAGGCCAAGACGCCGGACTAAACCTATGCCCCTGTGGGTCATGGGCCATCTCCCCGGAACTCCTGCATGTTGCGTGGGCGGCGGTGAGCAGACCTAGCTACCTCCTTCAACAAGGCGGCGCCACGCAGTCCAACCCGCGTAGCGCCGCTCGATCGGCCGACGTCTATTAAGCTTCGGCTTATGCATACGACGCAGAACGCCCATACTATGCCCACGTGATGGTTAGTGCTATCAGGCCAGAGGCCCCTCGGATCAAATATCCAAATCGTAGTGGATTAGACGCGCGGTAACAAGCAGAGACTCACGAAAGGTGTGACCCCGTTGCCCCGTCTCGAGGACTTGCGGCAAGGGCTAGGAATGCCCGGCCATGCCTCGTAATTATCTCGCGGGCACCTTCCAGGTCCGCCCGACTCCACATCACTCGTAATTAAACTCACGCGGGTACCCCTCAGGGCCAACCCGTCTTTAGGAACAGGGTCCAGTGCAAAGTCATAGTAACCATAGTAACCGTGTGTCTAACACCAAGGGGGAAAAGCTGAGGAATCACCCTTGTTGGATTCCCACTCGATGTAAACATCAAGGTGACTAAGAGAAACCACCCTCGAGGTTCACACTTGAGGGGTTGCACGACAGAGTCGTATCGGAAGTGGTTAAGGAGGAAATCACCCTCGATGACCACGACATAATAGCTACTCTACAGAGATCTCATCAGGAGTGATGTGTGAGGTTCCACCCTTGGCACTCGATGGTAACTCTACAGAGTCGAGCAACAAAGGGGTGTGATGTGACGTGAGGTGTCGGGGCCTGGTCTTCGATCCCGTTGATCGGGTCTTCTGATAATCCCGCGGGGCAGTCGGGTTAAGTGGGGGGGTCACTGATGGGTCTCTAACCAACCTATACTAAGCAGTTTAGGATAAGCAGGTAGGTAACAATAGCAGGTTACGATAAACAGGCTATGCAGCAGAATAGGAGCAAACAATAATAGAAGCAACATCTAATGCAAGCATGAGAGAATGGAATGGGCGATATCGGGATGATCAAAGGGGGGGCTTGCCTGGTTGCTCTGGCAAGGAGGGGTAAATCATCGGCGTAGTCGAACACAATGACATCGATGGCGATCTCGGGGTCTCTAGGAGAGAAGAGGGGGGAGAAACAGTAAATACATAGCAAGCAAGAGCATAACAGGACAACAGGCGGAGCTAGATGCGTTCTAACATGGTGCTACACATTACCGGCGAAGGGGGATAACATCCGGTAATGTTTTCCCGAAGTTTGCATTTTTCGGACAGATGAAACGGAGGGGGAAAGTTGCATGTTCTCTATGATAGGGCACGTGATGATGAGCGGAGAGTGTACTCGGATTCGCCTCGCTGCTCGAGCAACTTTCATGTATAAAACTTTTTCATCCGATTTACGGATTATCTTAAATTGAATTTCAAAGTTTTAAATGATTTTTTTAAGTTATTATTTTTTTGAAAATATACAGTAAATGCTACGGGTACACAGAAGTGTACCCAACATTGTGCATATGTGGCTGACAGATGGGGCCAGAGGGCCTAGTTGACCAGGTCAACAGAGACTAGTCAACCGATGAATAGTAGAAGTGGGTCCGCATGTCATTGACTCTAAGTTCAGTAGTTTTAGGAAACCTTGCTTAATTAACAGCGGGGCCCATTTGTCATAGACTTAGCCTTTTTAGAACAACTAACTAAAGCTAATAAACAAAGGGGACCACTTGTCATTTGTTGTTATACTAATTGAGCACTAAAGTATTACCTTTTTTGCGGAAAAAATTCCAATCTATTCATCTTCAATCATGGCAGTACAATGAATACCAGAAATAAAAATTACATCTAGAATCGTAGACCACCTAGCGACGACTACAAGCACCGAAGCGAGCCGAAGGCGCGCCGCCGTCATCGCCCCTCCATCGTCGGAGCCGGGCACAACTTGTTGTAGTAGACAGTCGGGAAGTCGTCGTGCTAAGGCCCCATAGGACCAGCACCCCAGAACAGCAACCGCCGCCGATTAAAAATAACGTAGATCGGAAGGATCCAAACCGAAGACACACGAACGTAGACGAACAACGACGAGATCCGAGCTAATCCACCAAAGATAGATCTGCCGGAGACACACCTCCATACGCCCACCAACGATGCTAGACGCACCGCCGGAACGGGGGCTAGGCGGGGAGACCTTTATTCCATCTTCAGGGAGCCGCCGCCGTCTCGCCTTTCTGAATAGGACACAAACCCTAACAAGATTGAAAATTTTGACTAAAAACAGAGCCCTCCCGCCGGCCCTTGCCAGGATCCACCGTGCCTCCATGGCCCTAGGGCCACCGGAGACGAGGCGGACCTGCGCCGGGGCCGGCGAAAGGCAAGAACCCTAACTTTCTTTCTTGGAGGAGGAGGAGGAGGCGGCGAAGGAGGGTCAGGTACCACTAATTAGCACTAAAGTATTACCAACTAAACTAAACAACGGCCGGCCTGGTGGCACAGCCGTGAGGCTGGTTGTGCACACACACATAGACCACACACGATACGCAACACACTATGCTAGGTGTTAATTATGTTCTCTATTGACCGAAGGTAGCAATTTGTGATTTTCATAGCATTTAAACCGCACATCAAATGGATTTGGTCCAGTGGGGTAAAATGAAGTTTCTCAACTGTACTTTCTACCTATATTTATTTTAGTCTTATCAACAGTTAATTAACAGCAGTTTAGAGGCTGTCTAGGAGGTTAGTCAGTGTAAAATTCCTAAAGCTAGCCATATAGCTACAAATCACATTCAAAGGCAAAGAAGACATTCAGAGAGCAGCAACTGCATGCACACGAAGCTGGGCGGCGGGCGCCAAGGCCAGACTGTCTGCGTGAGCTGAGCAGAACGGGCCGGGCGGCCAAAGCTGGAGCTCGGTGAGGTCGAGCGCAGGGGGCAAGGGGGGGTTCATGGGGCTGCGTGCGTGCGCACGTCGGGCTCCTTGGGAATCGCAGGAGCTCGACGATGAGCTCGTGCGCATGCGATCGCGGCTGAGCCCACGACGGCGAGCTCGTCGGTGGTTGCAGGTTCGACCATGGCGGCAACGAGGTCTACAGGCACGGGAAACGACAGGGAAGAAGGGGGATCGACGTTGTTGCTCACCGCGGACCTGCAGATGTGTATGAGCGGGCTCGGGGGAGGCTCGGTGCAGCAGAACGACGGCGGCGGCCTTCGGTGGCCGGAGGTGGAAGAAGACGGCCGGCTCGATGATGGAAGGGGTTCCGGCTCGTTTCGTCTCCGTAGTAGACGCAGCAGACGACGACGGTCTTTGTGGACGCAACGGCGAGGCGATATGTGCCTGCTGGCCATGGCAGAGTGAGGCGAGCGGCAACGACCGCGCTCGGCGATGGATCTGGAGGAGGTGACGAGTGCGTGGGCAAGAGAGAGAGCGAGGGGCACAAGTGGGGAGCGGTGAGTGGACGGGAGGGCTCAAGGCGTCGAGGGGACGACGCCCTTATCCCCTCGGGGCGGCGCCGGCGAGCTGGTCCGACGGGGACGTGTCCCTGTAGCGGTCGCGCCAGGAGAACAGTAGGCGAAGGCGACCGATGGGGTAGGTGGGCTGGCTGAGATGTTGGGCCGGCTGGGTGGGCTAAGGCCCATGGGGATAAGGGGGTGGGCTGTTTCCTTTTGCTTTTTTTTACCTTTGTTTTTCAATTTCATGGCTGTTTGTTTTTGAGCTCCTGTTTTGCATTTAGTTGACCCACCAAATATTTTTTGTAAAATGTGAAACATGTCATATAAATACTAGACAATGTCCTTAGATGGCAGAAAAGGTTTGGCTCAAATAAAATAGTTCAATATTTTATAAATTAGAAAAGGCATTTAATTAATTGTTAAACCTACTTTATATTCACAGAAGGGCATTTTAATACTTTACAAAAGTGTGGTGTCACCACCATAATTAGTTATGGAATATTTGCCACACTTTGAACATTTTAGTTTGCATGTTTGATAAATTTGAATTTTGGACTTGATGTTTTGAACAAGTGGCAACTAGCAAGGTAATCATGATGACATGGCATGATTAGTGGGAGATTACTGTGGCATGAATCTCGGGGTGTTACAGGAACGTCCCACCTTTGGGGACGAAACGATATCCATTGCCTCTTATTGCTTTCAAGTTTTTTTCTCATGCCAACATAGAACAACAGGAGTGTTGTGTGAATTTTTGTGATTTTTCGGGGTTCGTTTGGACATTTTTATGCATTAACTGAGGTTTCAATGCATGTATGGACATAATTCAAATTTGAACTACATGCACATGCTCCAGTGCATATAAAATGGTTGAAAAATCAAATCTGTGTCCTTGGGTGCATGCTTAGGTCCCATGCAAGAAATGGGAATGAATTTCAAACACCAGGGCACCGTTGATTACCGGCAAAACATTGAGATGCCTGGTTTTTAAATTCTAGTAAATCCAAAACTCGTCTGAAATTCATGCAACTTCGCATGCTATCATGGAGCGGCATCAACATGCCCTGGTAAAATTTTTGTCCCATTTGAGACTGGTTTGGGTATATGCTTCTCACAAACCGGAGCTTCTCACAACAAGCATGATTGTTTTCGGTATGGAACGTCCCACCTTTGGGGACTAAACGATATCCATTGCCTCTTATTGCTTTCAAGTTTTTTTCTCGTGCCAACATAGAACAACAAGAGTCTTGTGTGATTTTTTGGGGTTTGTTTGGACATTTCTATGCATTAACTGAGTTTTCAATGCATTTATGTGCATAATTCAAATTTGAACTACATGCGCATGTTCCAGTGCATTTAAATTGGTTGAAAAATCAAATATGTGTCCTTGGGTGCATCCTTAGGTCCCAAGCAAGAAATGGGAATGAATTTCAAACACCAGGGCACCGTTGATTGCCGGCAAAACATTGAGATGCCTGGTTTTTAAATTCTAGTAAATCCAAAACTCGTCTGAAATTTATGAAACTTGGCATGCTATCATGGAGCGGGATCAACATGCCGTGGTACAAATTTTGTCCCATTTGGGGCAGGTTTGGGTATATGCTTCTCACAAGCCGGAGCTTCTCACAACAAGCATGATGGTTTTCGGTAGGGAACGTCCCACCTTTGGGGACGAAACGATATCCATTGCCTCTTATTGCTATCAAGTTTTTTTCTCGTGCCAACATAGAACAACAGGAGCGTTGTGTGATTTTTTGTGATTTTTTGGGGTTCGTTTGGACATTTTTATGCATTAACTGAGTTTTTATTGCATTTATGTGCATAGTTCAAATTTGAACTACATGCGCATGCTCCAAAGCATATAAATTGGTTGAAAAATCAAATCTGTGTCCTTGGGTGCATGCTTAGGTACCATGCAAGAAATGAGAATGAATTTCAAACACCAAGGCACTGTTGATTGCAGGCAAAACATTAAGATGCCTGGTTTTTAAATTCTAGTAAATCCAAAACTCGTCTGAAATTCATTAAACTTGGCATGCTATCATGGAGCGGCATCAACATGCCGTGGTACAATTTTTGTCCCATTTGGGGCAGGTTTGGGTATATGCTTCTCACAAACCGGAGCTTCTCACAACAAGCATGATGGTTTTCGGTAGGGAACGTCCCACCTTTGGGGACGAAATGATATCCATTGCCTCTTATTGCTTTCAAGTTTTTTTCTCATGCCAACATAGAACAACATGAGTGTGGTGTGAATTTTTGTGATTTTTCAGGGTTCGTTTGGACATTTTTATGCATTAACTGAGTTTTCAATGCATTTATGTACATAATTCAAATTTGAACTGCATGTGCATGCTCCAGTGCATATAAATTGGTTGAAAAATCAAATTTGTGTCATTGGGTGCATCCTTAGGTCCCATGCAATAAATGGGAATGAATTTCAAACACCAGGGCACCGTTGATTGCCGGCAAAACATTGAGATGCCTGGTTTTTAAATTCTAGTAAATCCAAAACTCATCTGAAACTCATGAAACATGGCATGCTATCATGGAGCGGCATCAACATGCCCTGGTACAAATTTTGTCCCATTTGGGAGAGATTTGGGTATATGCTTCTCACAAACTGGAGCTTCTCACAACAAGCATGATGGTTTTCGGTAGGGAACGTCCCACCTTTGGGGACGAAACGATATTCATTGCCTGTTATTGCTTTCAAGTTTTTTTCTCGTGCCAACATAGAACAACAGGAGTGTTCTGTGATTTTTTGGGGTTCGTTTGGACATTTGTATGCATTAACTGAGTTTTCAATGCATTTATGTGCGTAATTCAAATTTGAACTACATGCGCATGCTCCATTGCATATAAATTAGTTCAAAAAACAAATATGTGTCCTTGGGTGCATGCTTAGGTCCCATGCAAGAAATGCGAATGAATTTCAAACACCAAGGCACAGTTGATTGCCAGCAAAACATTGAGATGCCTGGTTTTTAAATTCTAGTAAATCAAAAACTCGTCTATAATTCATGAAACTTGGCATGCTATCATAGAGCGGCATCAACATGTTGTGGTACATATTTTGTCCAATTTGGGGCAGGTTTGGGTATATACTTCTCACAACAAGCATGATGGTTTTCAGTAGGGAACGTCCCACCTTTGGGGACGAAACGATATCCATTGCCTCTTATTGGTTTCAAGTTTTTCTGTCATGCCAAGGTAGAACAACGGGAGTGTTGTGTGAATTTTTGTGATTTTTCGGGGTTTGTTTGGACATTTTTATGCATTAACTGAGTTTTTAATGCATTTATGTGCATAATTAAAATTGGAACTACATGCGCATTCTCCATTGCATATAAATGGGTTGAAAAACCAAATATGTGTCCTTGGGTGCATGCTTAGGTCCCCTGCAAGAAATGGTAATGAATTTCAAACACCAGGGCACCGTTGATTGCCGAAAAAACATTGAGATGCCCAGTTTTTAAATTCTAGTAACTTCAAAACTCGTCTGAAATTCATGAAACTTGGCATGCTATCATGGAGCGGCATCAACATACCGTGGTAGCAATTTTGTCCCATTTGGGGCAGGTTTGGGTATATGCTTCTCACAAACCGGAGCTTCTCACAACAAGCATGATGGTTTTCGGTAGGGAACGTCCCACCTTTGGGGACGAAACGATATCCATTGCCTCTTATTGCTTTCAAGTTTTTTTCTCATGCCAACATAGAACAACAGGAGTGTTGTGTGAATTTTTGTGATTTTTTGGGGTTCGTTTGGACATTTTTATGCATTAACTGAGTTTTCAATGCATTTATGTACATAATTCAAATTTGAACTACATGCGCATGCTCCAGTGCATATAAATTGGTTGAAAAATCAAATCTGTGTCATTGGGTGCATGCTTAGGTCCCATGCAATAAATGGGAATGAATTTCAAACACCAGGGCACCGTTGATTGCCTGCAAAACATTGAGATGCCTGGTTTTTAAATTCTAGTAAATCCAAAACTCGTCTGAAATTCATGAAACTTCACATGCTATCATGGAGCGGCATCAACATGCCCTGGTAATAATTTTCTCCCATTTCGGACATGTTTGGGTATATGCTTCTCACAAACTGGAGCTTCTCACAACGAGCATGATCGTTTTTCGTAGGGAACGTCCCACCTTTGGGGACGAAACGATATCCATTGCCTCTTATTGCTTTCAAGTTTTTTTTCTCGTGCCAACATAGAACAACAGGAGCGTTTGTGATTTTTTTTGATTTTTTGGGGTTCGTTTGGACATTTTTATGCATTAACTGAGTTTTCAATGCATTTATGTGCATAATTCAAATTTGAACTACATGTGCATGCTCCAAAGCATATAAATTGGTTGAAAAATCAAATCTGTGTCCTTGGGTGCATGCTTAAGTCCCATGCAAGAAATGAGAATGAATTTCAAACACCAAGGCACTGTTGATTGCAGGCAAAACATTAAGATGCCTGGTTTTTAAATTCTAGTAAATCCAAAACTCGTCTGAAATTCATTAAACTTGGCATGCTATCATGGAGCGGCATCAACATGTCGTGGTTCAATTTTTGTCCCATTTGGGGCAGGTTTGGGTATATGCTTCTCACAAACCGGAGCTTCTCACAACAAGCATGATGGTTTTCGGTAGGGAACGTCCCACCTTTGGGGACGAAACGATATCCATTGCCTCTTATTGCTTTCAAGTTTTTTTCTCATGCCAACATAGAACAACAGGAGTGTTGTGTGAATGTTTGTGATTTTTCGGGGTTCGTTTGGACATTTTTATGCATTAACTGAGTTTGCAATGCATTTATGTACATAATTCAAATTTGAACTGCATGCGCATGCTCCAGTGCATATAAATTGGTTGAAAAATCAAATATGTGTCCTTCGGTTCATGCTTAGGTACCATGCAAGAAATGGGAATGAATTTCGAACACTGTGGCACCGTTGATTGCGGAAAACATTGAGATGCCTGGTTTTAAATTCTAGTAAATCCAAAACTCGTCTGAAATTCATGAAACTTGGCATGCTATCATGGAGCGGCATCAACATGCCCTGGTACAAATTTTGTCCCATTTGGGGCAGGTTTGGGTATATGCTTCGGACAAACCGGAGCTTCTCACAACAAGCATGATGGTTTTCGGTAGGGAACGTCCCACCTTTGGGGACGAAACGATATCCATTGCCTCTTATTGCTTTCAAGTTTTTTCTCGTGCCAACATAGAACAACAGGAGTGTTGTGTGATTTTGGGGGTTCATTTGGACATTTTATGCATTAACTGAGTTTTCAATGCATTTATGTGCATAATTCAAATTTGAACTACATGTGCATGCTCCATTGCATATAAATTGGTTGAAAAAACAAATATGTGTCCTTGGGTGCATGCTTAGGTCCCATGCAAGAAATGACAATTAATTTCAAACACCAAGGCACTGTTGATTGCAGGCAAAACATTGAGATGCCTTGTTTTTAAATTCTAGTAAATCAAAAACTCGTCTGAAATTCATGAAACTTGGCATGCTATCATGGAGCGGCATCAACATGCCGTGGTACATATTTTGTCCCATTTGGGGCAGGTTTGGGTATATACTTCTCACAACAAGCATGATGGTTTTCAGTAGGGAACGTCCCACCTTTGGGGACGAAACTATATCCATTGCCTCTTATTGGTTTCAAGTTTTTTTCTCATGCCAAGATAGAACAATAGGAGTGTTGTGTGAATTTTTGTGAATTTTCGGGTTCGTTTGGACATTTTTATGCATTAACTGAGTTTTCAATGCATTTATGTGCATAATTCAAATTAGAACTACATGTGAATTCTTCATTGCATATAAATGGGTTGAAAAACCAAATATCTGTCCTTGGGTGCATGCTTAGGTCCCATGCAAGAAATGGTAATAAATTTCAAACACCATGCACCGTTGATTGCCGGCAAAACATTGAGATGCCTGGTTTTTAAATTCTAGTAAATCCAAAACTCGTCTGAAATTCATGAAACTTGGCATGCTATCATGGAGCGGCATCAACATGCCCTGGTACAAATTTTATCCCATTTGGGGCAGGTTTGGGTTTATGGTTCTCACAAAAAGGAGCTTCTCACAACAAGCATGATGGTTTTCGGTAGGGAACGTCCCACCTTTGGGGACAAAACGATATCAATTGCCTCTTATTGCTTTCAAGTTTTTTTCTCATGCCAACATAGAACAATAGGAGTGTTGTGTAATTTTTGTTATTTTTCGAGGTTCATTTGGACATTTTTATGCTTTAACTGAGTTTTCAATGCATTTATGTGCATAATTCAAATTCGAACTACATGCGCATGCTCCATTGCATATAAATTGGTTGAAAAAAAAATGTGTTCTTGGGTGCATGCTTAGGTCCCATGCAAGAAATGGTAATGAATTTCAAACACCAGGGCACCGTTGATTGCCAGCAAAACATTGAGATGCCTGGATTTTAAATTCTAGTAACTTCAAAACTCGTCTGAAATTCATGAAACTTGGCATGCTATCGTGGAGCAGCATCAACATGCCGTGGTACAAGTTTTGTCCCATTTGGGGCTGGTTCGAATATGCTTCACAAACCGGAGCTTCTCACAATAAGCATGATGGTTTTCGGTAGGGAATGTCCCACCTTTGGGGACGAAACGATATCCATTGCCTCTTATTGCTTTCATGTTTTTTTCTCATGCCAACATAGAACAGCAGGAGTGTTGTATGAATTTTTGTGATTTTTCGAGGTTCGTTTGGACATTTTTATGCTTTAACTAAGTTTTCAATGCATTTATGTGCATAATTCAAATTTGAACTACATGCGCATGCTCCAAAGGCAAATAAATTGGCTGAAAAATTAAATCTGTGTCCTTCGTTGCATGCTTAGGTACCATGCAAGAAATGGGAATGAATTTCGAACACCAGGGCACCGTTGATTGCCGGAAAATATTGAGATGCCTGGTTTTTAAATTCTAGTAAATCCAAAACTCGTCTGAAATTCATGAAACTTGGCATGCTATCATGGAACGGCATCAACATGCCGTGGTACAAATTTTCTCCCATTTGGGGAAGGTTTGGGTATATGCTTCTCACAAACCGGAGCTTCTCATAACAAGCATGATGATTTTCGGTAGGGAACGTCCAACCTTTGGGGACGAAACGATATCCATTGCCTCTTATTGCTTTCAAGTTTTTTTCTCGTGCCAACATAGAACAACAGGATTGTTGTTTGATTTTTTGGGGTTCGTTTGGACATTTTTATGCATTAACTGAGTTTTCAATGCATTTATGTGCATAATTCAAATTTGAACTACATGCGCATGCTAAATTGCATATAAATTGGTTGAAAAAACAAATATGTGTCCTTGGGTGCATGCTTAGGTCGCATGCAAGAAATGGGAATGAATTTCAAACACCAAGGCATAGTTGATTGCCGGCAAAACATTGAGATGCCTGGTTTTTAAATTCTAGTAAATCAAAACGCAGCGTCTGAAATTCATGAAACTTGGCAAGCCATCATGGAGCGGCATCAACATGTCGTGGTACATATTTTGTCCCATTTGGGGCAGGTTTGGGAATATACTTCTCACAACAAGCATGATGGTTTTCAGTAGGGAACGTCCCACCTTTGGGGACGAAACGATATCCATTGCCTCTTATTGGTTTCAAGTTTTTTGAACAATAGGAGTGTTGTGTGAATTTTTGTGATTTTTCGGGGTTCGTTTGGACATTTTTATGCATTAACTGAGTTTTCAATGCATTTATGTACATAATTCAAATTTGAACTGCATGCGCATGCTCCAGTGCATATAAATTGGTTGAAAAATCAAATATGTGTCCTTCGGTTCATGCTTAGGTACCATGCAAGAAATGGGAATGAATTTGAACACTGTGGCACCGTTGATTGCCGGAAAACATTGAGATGCCTGGTTTTTAAATTCTAGTAAATCCAAAACTCGTCTGAAATTCATGAAACTTGGCATGCTATCATGGAGCGGCATCAACATGCCCTGGTACAAATTTTGTCCCATTTGGGGCAGGTTTGGGTATATGCTTCGGACAAACGGAGCTTCTCACAACAAGCATGATGGTTTTCGGTGAGGGAACGTCCCACCTTTGGGGACGAAACGATATCCATTGCCTCTTATTGCTTTCAAGTTTTTTTCTCGTGCCAACATAGAACAACAGGAGTGTTGTGTGATTTTTTGGGGTTCATTTGGACATTTTTATGCATTAACTGAGTTTTCAATGCATTTATGTGCATAATTCAAATTTGAACTACATGTGCATGCTCCATTGCATATAAATTGGTTGAAAAAACAAATATGTGTCCTTGGGTGCATGCTTAGGTCCCATGCAAGAAATGGGAATGAATTTCAAACACCAAGGCACAGTTGATTGCCGGCAAAACATTGAGATGCCTGGTTTTTAAATTCTAGTAAATCAAAAACTCGTCTGAAATTCATGAAACTTGGCATGCTATCATGGAGCGGCATCAACATGCCGTGGTACATATTTTGTCCCATTTGGGGCAGGTTTGGGTATATACTTCTCACAACAAGCATGATGGTTTTCAGTAGGGAACGTCCCACCTTTGGGGACGAAACGATATCCATTGCCTCTTATTGGTTTCAAGTTTTTTTCTCATGCCAAGATAGAACAATAGGAGTGTTGTGTGAATTTTTGTGAATTTTCGGGGTTCGTTTGGACATTTTTATGCATTAACTGAGTTTTCAATGCATTTATGTGCATAATTCAAATTAGAACTACATGCGAATTCTTCATTGCATATAAATGGGTTGAAAAACCAAATATCTGTCCTTGGGTGCATGCTTAGGTCCCATGCAAGAAATGGTAATAAATTTCAAACACCAGGCACCGTTGATTGCCAGCAAAACATTGAGATGCCTGGTTTTTAAATTCTAGTAAATCCAAAACTCGTCTGAAATTCATGAAACTTGGCATGCTATCATGGAGCGGCATCAACATGCCCTGGTACAAATTTTGTCCCATTTGGGGCAGGTTTGGGTTTATGGTTCTCACAAGCAGGAGCTTCTCACAACAAGCATGATGGTTTTCAGTAGGGAACGTCCCACCTTTGGGGACAAAACGATATCCATTGCCTCTTATTGCTTTCAAGTTTTTTTCTCATGCCAACATAGAACAATAGGAGTGTTGTGTAATTTTTGTTATTTTTCGAGGTTCGTTTGGACATTTTTATGCTTTAACTGAGTTTTCAATGCATTTATGTGCATAATTCAAATTCGAACTACATGCGCATGCTCCATTGCATATAAATTGGTTGAAATAAAATATGTGTTCTTGGGTGCATGCTTAGGTCCCATGCAAGAAATGGTAATGAATTTCAAACACCAGGGCACCGTTGATTGCCAGCAAAACATTGAGATGCCTGGATTTTAAATTCTAGTAACTTCAAAACTCGTCTGAAATTCATGAAACTTGGCATGCTATCGTGGAGCGGCATCAACATGCCGTGGTACAAGTTTTGTCCCATTTGGGGCAGGTTTGGGAATATGCTTCTCAAACCGGAGCTTCTCACAATAAGCATGATGGTTTTCGGTAGGGAATGTCCCACCTTTGGGGACCTAAACGATATCCATTGCCTCTTATTGCTTTCATGTTTTTTCTCATGCCAACATAGAACAACAGGAGTGTTGTATGAATTTTTGTGATTTTACGAGGTTCGTTTGGACATTTTATGCTTTAACTAAGTTTTCAATGCATTTATGTGCATAATTCAAATTTGAACTACATGCATGCCCCAAAGTGCAAATAAATTGGCTGAAAAATCAAATCTGTGTCCTTCGTTGCATGCTTAGGTACCATGCAAGAAATGGGAATGAATTTGAACACCGTGGCACCGTTGATTGCCGGAAAATATTGAGATGCCTGGTTTTTAAATTCTAGTAAATCCAAAACTCGTCTGAAATTCATGAAACTTGGCATGCTATCATGGAACGGCATCAACATGCCGTGGTACAAATTTTGTCCCATTTGGGGAAGGTTTGGGTATATGCTTCTCACAAACCGGAGCTTCTCATAACAAGCATGATGATTTTCGGTAGGGAACGTCCAACCTTTGGGGACCTAAACGATATCCATTGCCTCTTATTGCTTTCAAGTTTTTTTCTCGTGCCAACATAGAACAACAGGATTGTTGTTTGATTTTTTGGGGTTCGTTTGGACATTTTTATGCATTAACTGAGTTTTCAATGCATTTATGTGCATAATTCAAATTTGAACTACATGCGCATGCTAAATTGCATATAAATTGGTTGAAAAACAAATATGTGTCCTTGGGTGCATGCTTAGGTCCCATGCAAGAAATGGGAATGAATTTCAAACACCAAGGCATAGTTGATTGCCGGCAAAACATTGAGATGTCTGGTTTTTAAATTCTAGTAAATCAAAAACGCGTCTGAAATTCATGAAACTTGGCAAGCCATCATGGAGCGGCATCAACATGCCGTGGTACATATTTTGTCCCATTTGGGGCAGGTTTGGGAATATACTTCTCACAACAAGCATGATGGTTTTCAGTAGGGAACGTCCCACCTTTGGGGACTAAACGATATCCATTGCCTCTTATTGGTTTCAAGTTTTTGAACAATAGGAGTGTTGTGTTTATTTTTGTGATTTTTCGGGGTTCGTTTGGACATTTTTATGCATTAACTGAGTTTTCAATGCATTTATGTACATAATTCAAATTTGAACTGCATGCGCATGCTCCAGTGCATATAAATTGGTTGAAAAATCAAATATGTGTCCTTCGGTTCATGCTTAGGTACCATGCAAGAAATGGGAATGAATTTCGAACACCAGGGCACCGTTGATTGCCGGAAAACATTGAGATGCCTGGTTTTTAAATTCTAGTAAATCCAAAACTCGTCTGAAATTCATGAAACTTGGCATGCTATCATGGAGCGGCATCAACATGCCACAGTACAAATTTTGTCCCATTTGGGGCAGGTTTGGGTATATGCTTTGGACAAACCGGAGCTTCTCACAACAAGCATGATGGTTTTCGGTAGGGAACGTCCCACCTTTGGGGACGAAACGATATCCATTGCCTCTTATTGCTTTCAAGTTTTTTTCTCGTGCCAACATAGAACAACAGGAGTGTTGTGTGATTTTTGGGGTTCATTTGGACATTTTTATGCATTAACTGAGTTTTCAATGCATTTATGTGCATAATTCAAATTTGAACTACATGTGCATGCTCCATTGCATATAAATTGGTTGAAAAAACAAATATGTGTCCTTGGGTGCATGCTTAAGTCCCATGCAAGAAATGGGAATGAATTTCAAACACCAAGGCACAGTTGATTGCCGGCAAAACATTGAGATGCCTGGTTTTTAAATTCTAGTAAATCAAAAACTCGTCTGAAATTCATGAAACTTGGCATGCTATCATGGAGCGGCATCAACATGCCGTGGTACATATTTTGTCCCATTTGGGGCAGGTTTGGGTATATACTTCTCACAACAAGCATGATGGTTTTCGATGAGGGAACGTCCCACCTTTGGGGACTAAACGATATCCATTGCCTCTTATTGGTTTCAAATTTTTTCTCATGCCAAGATAGAACAATAGGAGTGTTGTGTGAATTTTTGTGAATTTTCGGGGTTCGTTTGGACATTTTTATGCATTAACTGAGTTTTCAATGCATTTATGTGCATAATTCAAATTAGAACTACATGCGAATTCTTCATTGCATATAAATGGGTTGAAAAACCAAATATCTGTCCTTGGGTGCATGCTTAGGTCCCATGCAAGAAATGGTAATAAATTTCAAACACCATGCACCGTTGATTGCCGGCAAAACATTGAGATGCCTGGTTTTTAAATTCTAGTAAATCCAAAACTCGTCTGAAATTCATGAAACTTGGCATGCTATCATGGAGCGGCATCAACATGCCCTGGTACAAATTTTATCCCATTTGGGGCAGGTTTGGGTTTATGGTTCTCACAAAAAGGAGCTTCTCACAACAAGCATGATGGTTTTCGGTAGGGAACGTCCCACCTTTGGGGACAAAACGATATCAATTGCCTCTTATTGCTTTCAAGTTTTTTTCTCATGCCAACATAGAACAATAGGATTGTTGTGTAATTTTTGTTATTTTTCGAGGTTCGTTTGGACATTTTTATGCTTTAACTGAGTTTTCAATGCATTTATGTGCATAATTCAAATTCGAACTACATGCGCATGCTCCATTGCATATAAATTGGTTGAAAAAAATATGTGTTCTTGGGTGCATGCTTAGGTCCCATGCAAGAAATGGTAATGAATTTCAAACACCAGGGCACCGTTGATTGCCAGCAAAACATTGAGATGCCTGGATTTTAAATTCTAGTAACTTCAAAACTCGTCTGAAATTCATGAAACTTGGCATGCTATCGTGGAGCGGCATCAACATGCCGTGGTACAAGTTTTGTCCCATTTGGGGCAGGTTCGGGAATATGCTTCTCACAAACCGGAGCTTCTCACAATAAGCATGATGGTTTTCGGTAGGGAATGTCCCACCTTTGGGGACGAAACGATATCCATTGCCTCTTATTGCTTTCATGTTTTTTTCTCATGCCAACATAGAACAACAGGAGTGTTGTTTGAATTTTGTGATTTTTCGAGGTTCGTTTGGACATTTTATGCTTTAACTAAGTTTTCAATGCATTTATGTGCATAATTCAAATTTGAACTACATGCGCATGCTCCAAAGTGCAAATAAATTGGCTGAAAAATCAAATCTGTGTCCTTCGTTGCATGCTTAGGTACCATGCAAGAAATGGGAATGAATTTCGAACACCAGGGCACCGTTGATTGCCGGAAAATATTGAGATGCCTGGTTTTTAAATTCTAGTAAATCCAAAACTCGTCTGAAATTCATGAAACTTGGCATGCTATCATGGAACGGCATCAACATGCCGTGGTACAAATTTTCTCCCATTTGGGGAAGGTTTGGGTATATGCTTCTCACAAACCGGAGCTTCTCATAACAAGCATGATGATTTTCGGTGAGGGAACGTCCAACCTTTGGGGACGAAACGATATCCATTGCCTCTTATTGCTTTCAAGTTTTTTTCTCGTGCCAACATAGAACAACAGGATTGTTGTTTGATTTTTTGGGGTTCGTTTGGACATTTTTATGCATTAACTGAGTTTTCAATGCATTTATGTGCATAATTCAAATTTGAACTACATGCGCATGCTAAATTGCATATAAATTGGTTGAAAAAACAAATATGTGTCCTTGGGTGCATGCTTAGGTCCCATGCAAGAAATGGGAATGAATTTCAAACACCAAGGCATAGTTGATTGCCGGCAAAACATTGAGATGCCTGGTTTTTAAATTCTAGTAAATCAAAAACGCGTCTGAAATTCATGAAACTTGGCAAGCCATCATGGAGCGGCATCAACATGTCGTGGTACATATTTTGTCCCATTTGGGGCAGGTTTGGGAATATACTTCTCACAACAAGCATGATGGTTTTCAGTAGGGAACGTCCCACCTTTGGGGACGAAACGATATCCATTGCCTCTTATTGGTTTCAAGTTTTTGAACAATAGGAGTGTTGTGTGAATTTTTGTGATTTTTCGGGTTCGTTTGGACATTTTATGCATTAACTGAGTTTTCAATGCATTTATGTACATAATTCAAATTTGAACTGCATGCATGCTCCAAAGTGCATATAAATTGGTTGAAAAATCAAATATGTGTCCTTCGGTTCATGCTTAGGTACCATGCAAGAAATGGGAATGAATTTGAACACTGTGGCACCGTTGATTGCCGGAAAACATTGAGATGCCTGGTTTTTAAATTCTAGTAAATCCAAAACTCGTCTGAAATTCATGAAACTTGGCATGCTATCATGGAGCGGCATCAACATGCCCTGGTACAAATTTTGTCCCATTTGGGGCAGGTTTGGGTATATGCTTTGGACAAACCGGAGCTTCTCACAACAAGCATGATGGTTTTCGGTAGGGAACGTCCCACCTTTGGGGACGAAACGATATCCATTGCCTCTTATTGCTTTCAAGTTTTTTTCTCGTGCCAACATAGAACAACAGGAGTGTTGTGTGATTTTTGGGGGTTCATTTGGACATTTTTATGCATTAACTGAGTTTTCAATGCATTTATGTGCATAATTCAAATTTGAACTACATGTGCATGCTCCATTGCATATAAATTGGTTGAAAAAACAAATATGTGTCCTTGGGTGCATGCTTAGGTCCCATGCAAGAAATGGGAATGAATTTCAAACACCAAGGCACAGTTGATTGCCGGCAAAACATTGAGATGCCTGGTTTTTAAATTCTAGTAAATCAAAAACTCGTCTGAAATTCATGAAACTTGGCATGCTATCAAGGAGCGGCATCAACATGTCGTGGTACATATTTTGTCCCATTTGGGGCAGGTTTGGGTATATACTTCTCACAACAAGCATGATGGTTTTCAGTAGGGAACGTCCCACCTTTGGGGACGAAACGATATCCATTGCCTCTTATTGGTTTCAAATTTTTTTCTCATGCCAAGATAGAACAATAGGAGTGTTGTGTGAATTTTTGTGAATTTTCGGGTTCGTTTGGACATTTTATGCATTAACTGAGTTTTCAATGCATTTATGTGCATAATTCAAATTAGAACTACATGCGAATTCTTCATTGCATATAAATGGGTTGAAAAACCAAATATCTGTCCTTGGGTGCATGCTTAGGTCCCATGCAAGAAATGGTAATAAATTTCAAACACCATGCACCGTTGATTGCCGCAAAACATTGAGATGCCTGGTTTTTAAATTCTAGTAAATCCAAAACTCGTCTGAAATTCATGAAACTTGGCATGCTATCATGGAGCGGCATCAACATGCCCTGGTACAAATTTTGTCCCATTTGGGGCAGGTTTGGGTTTATGGTTCTCACAAACAGGAGCTTCTCACAACAAGCATGATGGTTTTCGGTAGGGAACGTCCCACCTTTGGGGACAAAACGATATCCATTGCCTCTTATTGCTTTCAAGTTTTTTTCTCATGCCAACATAGAACAATAGGAGTGTTGTGTAATTTTTGTTATTTTTCGAGGTTCGTTTGGACATTTTTATGCTTTAACTGAGTTTTCAATGCATTTATGTGCATAATTCAAATTCGAACTACATGCGCATGCTCCATTGCATATAAATTGGTTGAAAAAATATGTGTTCTTGGGTGCATGCTTAGGTCCCATGCAAGAAATGGTAATGAATTTCAAACACGTGGCACCGTTGATTGCCAAAGAAACATTGAGATGCCTGGATTTTAAATTCTAGTAACTTCAAAACTCGTCTGAAATTCATGAAACTTGGCATGCTATCGTGGAGCGGCATCAACATGCCGTGGTACAAGTTTTGTCCCATTTGGGGCAGGTTCGGGAATATGCTTCTCACAAACCGGAGCTTCTCACAATAAGCATGATGGTTTTCGGTAGGGAATGTCCCACCTTTGGGGACCTAAACGATATCCATTGCCTCTTATTGCTTTCATGTTTTTTTCTCATGCCAACATAGAACAACAGGAGTGTTGTATGAATTTTTGTGATTTTTCGAGGTTCGTTTGGACATTTTTATGCTTTAACTAAGTTTTCAATGCATTTATGTGCATAATTCAAATTTGAACTACATGCGCATGCTCCAGTGCAAATAAATTGGCTGAAAAATCAAATCTGTGTCCTTCGTTGCATGCTTAGGTACCATGCAAGAAATGGGAATGAATTTCGAACACCAGGGCACCGTTGATTGCCGGAAAATATTGAGATGCCTGGTTTTTAAATTCTAGTAAATCCAAAACTCGTCTGAAATTCATGAAACTTGGCATGCTATCATGGAACGGCATCAACATGCCGTGGTACAAATTTTCTCCCATTTGGGGAAGGTTTGGGTATATGCTTCTCACAAACCGGAGCTTCTCATAACAAGCATGATGATTTTCGGTAGGGAACGTCCAACCTTTGGGGACGAAACGATATCCATTGCCTCTTATTGCTTTCAAGTTTTTTTCTCGTGCCAACATAGAACAACAGGATTGTTGTTTGATTTTTGGGGTTCGTTTGGACATTTTATGCATTAACTGAGTTTTCAATGCATTTATGTGCATAATTCAAATTTGAACTACATGCGCATGCTAAATTGCATATAAATTGGTTGAAAAAACAAATATGTGTCCTTGGGTGCATGCTTAGGTCCCATGCAAGAAATGGGAATGAATTTCAAACACCAAGGCATAGTTGATTGCCGGCAAAACATTGAGATGCCTGGTTTTTAAATTCTAGTAAATCAAAAACGCGTCTGAAATTCATGAAACTTGGCAAGCCATCATGGAGCGGCATCAACATGTCGTGGTACATATTTTGTCCCATTTGGGGCAGGTTTGGGAATATACTTCTCACAACAAGCATGATGGTTTTCAGTAGGGAACGTCCCACCTTTGGGGACCTAAACGATATCCATTGCCTCTTATTGGTTTCAAGTTTTTGAACAATAGGAGTGTTGTGTGAATTTTTGTGATTTTCGGGGTTCGTTTGGACATTTTTATGCATTAACTGAGTTTTCAATGCATTTATGTACATAATTCAAATTTGAACTGCATGCATGCTCCAAAGGCATATAAATTGGTTGAAAAATCAAATATGTGTCCTTCGGTTCATGCTTAGGTACCATGCAAGAAATGGGAATGAATTTGAACACTGTGGCACCGTTGATTGCGGAAAACATTGAGATGCCTGGTTTTTAAATTCTAGTAAATCCAAAACTCGTCTGAAATTCATGAAACTTGGCATGCTATCATGGAGCGGCATCAACATGCCCTGGTACAAATTTTGTCCCATTTGGGGCAGGTTTGGGTATATGCTTCGGACAAACCGGAGCTTCTCACAACAAGCATGATGGTTTTCGGTAGGGAACGTCCCACCTTTGGGGACGAAACGATATCCATTGCCTCTTATTGCTTTCAAGTTTTTTTCTCGTGCCAACATAGAACAACAGGAGTGTTGTGTGATTTTTTGGGGTTCATTTGGACATTTTTATGCATTAACTGAGTTTTCAATGCATTTATGTGCATAATTCAAATTTGAACTACATGTGCATGCTCCATTGCATATAAATTGGTTGAAAAACAAATATGTGTCCTTGGGTGCATGCTTAGGTCCCATGCAAGAAATGGGAATGAATTTCAAACACCAAGGCACAGTTGATTGCCGGCAAAACATTGAGATGCCTGGTTTTTAAATTCTAGTAAATCAAAAACTCGTCTGAAATTCATGAAACTTGGCATGCTATCATGGAGCGGCATCAACATGCCGTGGTACATATTTTGTCCCATTTGGGGCAGGTTTGGGTATATACTTCTCACAACAAGCATGATGGTTTTCAGTAGGGAACGTCCCACCTTTGGGGACGAAACGATATCCATTGCCTCTTATTGGTTTCAAGTTTTTTTCTCATGCCAAGATAGAACAATAGGAGTGTTGTGTGAATTTTTGTGAATTTTCGGGGTTCGTTTGGACATTTTATGCATTAACTGAGTTTTCAATGCATTTATGTGCATAATTCAAATTAGAACTACATGCAATTCTTCATTGCATATAAATGGGTTGAAAAACCAAATATCTGTCCTTGGGTGCATGCTTAGGTCCCATGCAAGAAATGGTAATAAATTTCAAACACCATGCACCGTTGATTGCCGGCAAAACATTGAGATGCCTGGTTTTTAAATTCTAGTAAATCCAAAACTCGTCTGAAATTCATGAAACTTGGCATGCTATCATGGAGCGGCATCAACATGCCCTGGTACAAATTTTGTCCCATTTGGGGCAGGTTTGGGTTTATGGTTCTCACAAGCAGGAGCTTCTCACAACAAGCATGATGGTTTTCGGTAGGGAACGTCCCACCTTTGGGGACAAAACGATATCCATTGCCTCTTATTGCTTTCAAGTTTTTTTCTCATGCCAACATAGAACAATAGGAGTGTTGTGTAATTTTTGTTATTTTTCGAGGTTCGTTTGGACATTTTTATGCTTTAACTGAGTTTTCAATGCATTTATGTGCATAATTCAAATTCGAACTACATGCGCATGCTCCATTGCATATAAATTGGTTGAAAAAATATGTGTTCTTGGGTGCATGCTTAGGTCCCATGCAAGAAATGGTAATGAATTTCAAACACTGTGGCACCGATTGATTGCCAAAGAAAACATTGAGATGCCTGGATTTTAAATTCTAGTAACTTCAAAACTCGTCTGAAATTCATGAAACTTGGCATGCTATCGTGGAGCGGCATCAACATGCCGTGGTACAAGTTTTGTCCCATTTGGGGCAGGTTTGGGAATATGCTTCTCACAAACCGGAGCTTCTCACAATAAGCATGATGGTTTTCGGTAGGGAATGTCCCACCTTTGGGGACGAAACGATATCCATTGCCTCTTATTGCTTTCATGTTTTTTTCTCATGCCAACATAGAACAACAGGAGTGTTGTATGAATTTTTGTGATTTTCTGAGGTTCGTTTGGACATTTTTATGCTTTAACTAAGTTTTCAATGCATTTATGTGCATAATTCAAATTTGAACTACATGCGCATGCCCCAGTGCAAATAAATTGGCTGAAAAATCAAATCTGTGTCCTTCGTTGCATGCTTAGGTACCATGCAAGAAATGGGAATGAATTTCGAACACCGTGGCACCGTTGATTGCCGGAAAATATTGAGATGCCTGGTTTTTAAATTCTAGTAAATCCAAAACTCGTCTGAAATTCATGAAACTTGGCATGCTATCATGGAACGGCATCAACATGCCGTGGTACAAATTTTGTCCCATTTGGGGAAGGTTTGGGTATATGCTTCTCACAAACCGGAGCTTCTCATAACAAGCATGATGATTTTCGGTAGGGAACGTCCAACCTTTGGGGACGAAACGATATCCATTGCCTCTTATTGCTTTCAAGTTTTTTTCTCGTGCCAACATAGAACAACAGGATTGTTGTTTGATTTTTTGGGGTTCGTTTGGACATTTTTATGCATTAACTGAGTTTTCAATGCATTTATGTGCATAATTCAAATTTGAACTACATGCGCATGCTAAATTGCATATAAATTGGTTGAAAAAACAAATATGTGTCCTTGGGTGCATGCTTAGGTCCCATGCAAGAAATGGGAATGAATTTCAAACACCAAGGCATAGTTGATTGCCGGCAAAACATTGAGATGTCTGGTTTTTAAATTCTAGTAAATCAAAAAGCAGCGTCTGAAATTCATGAAACTTGGCAAGCCATCATGGAGCGGCATCAACATGCCGTGGTACATATTTTGTCCCATTTGGGGCAGGTTTGGGAATATACTTCTCACAACAAGCATGATGGTTTTCAGTAGGGAACGTCCCACCTTTGGGGACGAAACGATATCCATTGCCTCTTATTGGTTTCAAGTTTTTTGAACAATAGGAGTGTTGTGTGAATTTTTGTGATTTTTCGGGGTTCGTTTGGACATTTTTATGCATTAACTGAGTTTTCAATGCATTTATGTACATAATTCAAATTTGAACTGCATGCATGCTCCAGTGCATATAAATTGGTTGAAAAATCAAATATGTGTCCTTCGGTTCATGCTTAGGTACCATGCAAGAAATGGGAATGAATTTGAACACTGTGGCACCGTTGATTGCGGAAAACATTGAGATGCCTGGTTTTTAAATTCTAGTAAATCCAAAACTCGTCTGAAATTCATGAAACTTGGCATGCTATCATGGAGCGGCATCAACATGCCCCGGTACAAATTTTGTCCCATTTGGGGCAGGTTTGGGTATATGCTTTGGACAAACGGAGCTTCTCACAACAAGCATGATGGTTTTCGGTGAGGAACGTCCCACCTTTGGGGACCTAAACGATATCCATTGCCTCTTATTGCTTTCAAGTTTTTTTCTCGTGCCAACATAGAACAACAGGAGTGTTGTGTGATTTTTGGGGGTTCATTTGGACATTTTTATGCATTAACTGAGTTTTCAATGCATTTATGTGCATAATTCAAATTTGAACTACATGTGCATGCTCCATTGCATATAAATTGGTTGAAAAAACAAATATGTGTCCTTGGGTGCATGCTTAAGTCCCATGCAAGAAATGGGAATGAATTTCAAACACCAAGGCACGATTGATTGCCGCAAAACATTGAGATGCCTGGTTTTAAATTCTAGTAAATCAAAACTCGTCTGAAATTCATGAAACTTGGCATGCTATCATGGAGCGGCATCAACATGCCGTGGTACATATTTTGTCCCATTTGGGGCAGGTTTGGGTATATACTTCTCACAACAAGCATGATGGTTTTCAGTAGGGAACGTCCCACCTTTGGGGACGAAACGATATCCATTGCCTCTTATTGGTTTCAAATTTTTTTCTCATGCCAAGATAGAACAATAGGAGTGTTGTGTGAATTTTTGTGAATTTTCGGGGTTCGTTTGGACATTTTTATGCATTAACTGAGTTTTCAATGCATTTATGTGCATAATTCAAATTAGAACTACATGTGAATTCTTCATTGCATATAAATGGGTTGAAAAACCAAATATCTGTCCTTGGGTGCATGCTTAGGTCCCATGCAAGAAATGGTAATAAATTTCAAACACCATGCACCGTTGATTGCCGGCAAAACATTGAGATGCCTGGTTTTTAAATTCTAGTAAATCCAAAACTCGTCTGAAATTCATGAAACTTGGCATGCTATCATGGAGCGGCATCAACATGCCCTGGTACAAATTTTGTCCCATTTGGGGCAGGTTTGGGTTTATGGTTCTCACAAGCAGGAGCTTCTCACAACAAGCATGATGGTTTTCGGTGAGGAACGTCCCACCTTTGGGGACAAAAGCGATATCCATTGCCTCTTATTGCTTTCAAGTTTTTTCTCATGCCAACATAGAACAATAGGAGTGTTGTGTAATTTTGTTATTTTTCGAGGTTCGTTTGGACATTTTTATGCTTTAACTGAGTTTTCAATGCATTTATGTGCATAATTCAAATTCGAACTACATGCATGCTCCATTGCATATAAATTGGTTGAAAAAAAATATGTGTTCTTGGGTGCATGCTTAGGTCCCATGCAAGAAATGGTAATGAATTTCAAACACTGTGGCACCGTTGATTGCCAAAGAAAACATTGAGATGCCTGGATTTTAAATTCTAGTAACTTCAAAACTAAATCTGAAATTCATGAAACTTGGCATGCTATTGTGGAGCGGCATCAACATGCCGTGGTACAAGTTTTGTCCCATTTGGGGCAGGTTTGGGAATATGCTTCTCACAAACCGGAGCTTCTCACAATAAGCATGATGGTTTTCGGTAGGGAATGTCCCACCTTTGGGGACGAAACGATATCCATTGCCTCTTATTGCTTTCATGTTTTTTTCTCATGCCAACATAGGACAACAGGAGTATTGTATGAATTTTTGTGATTTTCTGAGGTTCGTTTGGACATTTTTATGCTTTAACTAAGTTTTCAATGCATTTATGTGCATAATTCAAATTTGAACTACATGCGCATGCTCCAGTGCAAATAAATTGGCTGAAAAATCAAATCTGTGTCCTTCGTTGCATGCTTAGGTACCATGCAAGAAATGGGAATGAATTTCGAACACCAGGGCACCGTTGATTGCCGGAAAATATTGAGATGCCTGGTTTTTAAATTCTAGTAAATCCAAAACTCGTCTGAAATTCATGAAACTTGGCATGCTATCATGGAACGGCATCAACATGCCGTGGTACAAATTTTGTCCCATTTGGGGAAGGTTTGGGTATATGCTTCTCACAAACCGGAGCTTCTCATAACAAGCATGATGATTTTCGGTAGGGAACGTCCAACCTTTGGGGACGAAACGATATCCATTGCCTCTTATTGCTTTCAAGTTTTTTTCTCGTGCCAACATAGAACAACAGGATTGTTGTTTGATTTTAGGGGTTCGTTTGGACATTTTTATGCATTAACTGAGTTTTCAATGCATTTATGTGCATAATTCAAATTTGAACTACATGCGCATGCTAAATTGCATATAAATTGGTTGAAAATCAAATATGTGTCCTTGGGTGCATGCTTAGGTCCCATGCAAGAAATGGGAATGAATTTCAAACACCAAGGCATCGTTGATTGCTTGCAAAACATTGAGATACCTGGTTTTTAAATTCTAGTAAATCAAAAACGCGTCTGAAATTCATGAAACTTGGCAAGCCATCATGGAGCGGCATCAACATGCCGTGGTACATATTTTGTCCCATTTGGGGCAGGTTTGGGAATATACTTCTCACAACAAGCATGATGGTTTTCAGTAGGGAACGTCCCACCTTTGGGGACGAAACGATATCCATTGCCTCTTATTGGTTTCAAGTTTTTTGAACAATAGGAGTGTTGTGTGAATTTTTGTGATTTTTCGGGGTTCGTTTGGACATTTTTATGCATTAACTGAGTTTTCAATGCATTTATGTACATAATTCAAATTTGAACTGCATGCGCATGCTCCAGTGCATATAAATTGGTTGAAAAATCAAATATGTGTCCTTCGGTTCATGCTTAGGTACCATGCAAGAAATGGGAATGAATTTCGAACACCAGGGCACCGTTGATTGCCGGAAAACTTTGAGATGCCTCGTTTTTAAATTCTAGTAAATCCAAAACTCGTCTGAAATTCATGAAACTTGGCATGCTATCATGGAGCGGCATCAACATGCCCTGGTACAAATTTTGTCCCATTTGGGGCAGGTTTGGGTATATGCTTTGGACAAACCGGAGCTTCTCACAACAAGCATGATGGTTTTCGGTAGGGAACGTCCCACCTTTGGGGACCTAAACGATATCCATTGCCTCTTATTGCTTTCAAGTTTTTTTCTCGTGCCAACATAGAACAACAGGAGTGGTGTGTGATTTTTTGGGGTTCATTTGGACATTTTTATGCATTAACTGAGTTTTCAATGCATTTTTGTGCATAATTCAAATTTGAACTACATGTGCATGCTCCATTGCATATAAATTGGTTGAAAAAACAAATATGTGTCCTTGGGTGCATGCTTAAGTCCCATGCAAGAAATGGGAATGAATTTCAAACACCAGGGCTCCGTTGATTGCCTGCAAAACATTGAGATGCCTGGTTTTTAAATTCTAGTAAATCCAAAACTCGTCTGAAATTCATGAAACTACGCATGCTATCATGGAGCGGCATCAACATGCCCTGGTAATAATTTTCTCCCATTTGGGACATGTTTGGGTATATGCTTCTCACAAACCGGAGCTTCTCACAACAAGCATGATCGTTTTTTGTAGGGAACGTCCCACCTTTGGGGACGAAACGATATCCATTGCCTCTTATTGCTTTCAAGTTTTTTTCTCATGCCAACATAGAACAACAGGAGCGTTGTGTGATTTTTTTTGATTTTTTGGGGTTCGTTTGGACATTTTTATGCATTAACTGAGTTTTCAATGCATTTATGTGCATAATTCAAATTTGAACTACATGCGCATGCTCCAAAGCATATAAATTGGTTGAAAAATCAAATCTGTTTCCTTGGGTGCATGCTTAGGTCCCATGCAAGAAATGACAATTAATTTCAAACACCAAGGCACTGTTGATTGCAGGCAAAACATTAAGATGCCTTGTTTTTAAATTCTAGTAAATCCAAAACTCGTCTGAAATTCATTAAACTTGGCATGCTATCATGGAGCGGCATCAACATGCCGTGGTACAATTTTTGTCCCATTTGGTGCAGGTTTGGGTATATGCTTCTCACAAACCGGAGCTTCTCACAACAAGCATGATGGTTTTCGGTAGGGAACGTCCCACCTTTGGGGACGAAATGATATCCATTGCCTCTTATTGCTTTCAAGTTTTTTTCTCATGCCAACATAGAACAACAGGAGTGTTGTGTGAATTTTGTGATTTTTCGGGGTTCGTTTGGACATTTTTATGCATTAACTGAGTTTTCAATGCATTTATGTACATAATTCAAATTTGAACTGCATGCGCATGCTCCAGTGCATATAAAGTGGTTGAAAAATCAAATCTGTGTCCTTCGGTGCATGCTTAGGTACCATGCAAGAAATGGGAATGAATTTCGAACACCAGGGCACCGTTGATTGCCGGAATACATTGAGATGCCTGGTTTTTAAATTCTAGTAAATCCAAAACTCGTCTGAAATTCATGAAACTTGGCATGCTATCATGGAGCGGCATCAACATGCCTTGGTACAAATTTTGTCCCATTTGGGGTAGGTTAGGGTATATGCTTCTCACAAACCGGAGCTTCTCACAACAAGCATGATGGTTTTCGGTAGGGAACGTCCCACCTTTGGAGTGCAAACGATATCCATTGCCTCTTATTGCTTTCAAGTTTTTTTCTCGTGCCAACATAGAACAACAGGAGTGTTGTGTGATTTTTTGGGGTTCGTTTGGACATTTTTATGCATTAACTGAGTTTTCAATGCATTTATGTGCATAATTCAAATTTGAACTACATGCGCATGCTCCATTGCATATAAATTGGTTGATAAAACAAATATGTGTCCTTGGGTGCATGCTTAGGTCCCATGCAAGAAATGGGAATGAATTTCAAACACCAAGGCACAGTTGATTGCCGGCAAAACATTGAGATGCATGGTTTTTAAATTCTAGTAAATCAAAAACTCGTCTGAAATTCATGAAACTTGGCATGCTATCATCACTACTAGAAAAAGGGCTATAGATGGGATTGACACTAACGGCGCACCAGAAAGTTGGTGCGCCATTAGTATATACTAATGGCGCACCACCTTCTGATGCGCCATTAGTGTTGAAACTACTAATGGCGCACCATGCAAAGGGTGCGCCATTAGTATCAAAAAAAAATTGAACTAGTGCGCCTGTCCAAACATACTAATGGCGCATCCTTCTTAAGTGCGCCATTAGTAGTTGTAACTACTAATGGCGCACCAGGCAGTGGGTGCGCCATTAGTATAGAATTTTTTTTTGAACTAGTGCGCCTGTCCAAACATACTAATGGCGCATCCAGATGAAGTGCGCCATTAGTAGTTGTAACTACTAATGGCGCACCGCCCCAATGCTACGCCATTAGTATTTTTTTTTTTGCAAAACTACTAATGGCGCACCGCCAGAAGGTGCGCCATTAGTAACCTGGATTACTAATGGCGCATTTTTGGCTAGTGCGCCATTAGTAAGTGGGCAGCAACTAGATATTTTGGACAGCCTCTCCTACCCACACTCACTTTCTCCCCACTTCATTCTCTCCACCTCCTCCTTGTCTCGGGTGCCTCCTCTTTTTCACCTCATTTCCACCATAGATTCATTCAAATTAAGTGGTTAAATTACCTTGTTTTAATAGGTAAGTAAGGGGAAGCTATATTTATGTTGTTCTCCCTACAACAATGTGCACATGCACTTTTTATGGCCTAGCTAGATCTATGTATGTTCGTGGTGTTGCATATGTTTGTGGTGTTGCATATGTGTTTGTGTTTGGAGGTGTACCGGTATTTGAAATGCGATAGTTGCCAATATTTTGCGGAATGTTGATTCATTTCCGTTTGGCGAGAATTTTGGCATTAAGCATTCTTTTGGTCCTATTTTAGGGAAAGTCATGCCAAATTTTTGTTTGGTTCTAAAATATCGCTTTTGCTCTACCCATGCAGCGACCATGGTCCGCAAGATGACCCGAAGGCATCGTGAATAGGTTTTGAGGTCCGCGAAGGCCGAGATGCTTCAAAAGAACGAGACGGAGATAAGATGTCCGTGTCGAAGATGCAAGCTGAAGAGTCTTATTGCGGAGCCGGATTCCGGGCAGGTGCGGGACCACCTGCTCTTGCGTGGTTTCATGGATGGCTATCGGTGGCAAGGTGATGAAGATGACTACGAAGTCGTCCATGGGGGCCGGGCAAGAAATGAGGAAGGGCAGCAAGACAACCACCACGGCTCGGGCGGGCGAGAAGACGAAGAATCCCCAGGAGATGATCACGACGGTGATCTTGTACGATCATCATGTAGAAGATGCAGGACATGATGATGAGGAAGATGCCGGAGCAGACGACGGGCATGATCATGAAGATGATGATGCCGGGCGGAGCGAGCGACGCTGGACCATCGATGGGCTGGGTGCAGGACCCTCATATTCAAGAGCTGCTTCTCAAGCGCACGGATAACGCCAGAGCTGCCGCCGAGAGAAAGCCAAGATGGATCAACTTGAGTTAGACGCGGTTACTCCATTGTATGAAGGATGCAGGCCCGAGGATACCCGCCTGAAAGTAACGCTCATGGCTCTGGAGATGAAGGTAAAACACAAAATGACCGACGCATGCTTCGACGAGAACATGTCATTCTGGAATGAACGTCTTCCCAAGGGGAACAAGTGCCCGACCAGTTTGGAGGAGGCGAAGAAAATCGTGTGTCCTCTCAATTTACCGCACGTGAAATACCATGTGTGCATGAACAATTGCATCATTTATCGGGACGAGCACGCGGAGTCTACCATATGTCCGGTGTGGCGTCACTCGATAGAAGAAGAGGAAGAAAGCTCCTCGAAAAGTGGTGTGGTACTTTTCCGATCACTCCTCCTCTGCAGCGGTATTTCGCGGACCCTAAGGTAGCAAAGCTCCTGCGTTGGCACGCCGGATAGGGAGGAGAAGAAGCGAGAAGATGACACAAATGATCCGGAGATAGATAAAAAGACAAGATGTTGAGTCACCCTAAGGATGCGAGCGGTGGCAAGCGTTGAACTTCGAAGACTCAGAATTTGGGAACGATCCAAGGAACATCGTGCTGGGCGCGAGCACCGATGGAGTCAATCCATTTGGCAGCCAGAGAAGCACACATAGCACCTGGCTTGTGTTTGTGTGGATGTACAACCTTCCCCCTGGTTGTGCATGAAGAGGAAGTACATTCACATGAGTATGCTAATTGAAGGGCGAAACAACCAGGAACGACATCAATCAGCCGGGGCTGCTGAAAGAGGAGCTTGACACGCTGTGGAAAACGCCAGCCAATACGTGGGACGCCGCAGAAAGAATATTTCCCTATGAGAGCCGTGACTGCTCACGACGGTGCACGACTATCTCGATTACGGATATCTCGCGGGCAGGTAGTCCACGGACTTTCCGGATGCGTAAGGTGCATGGATGACACAACGTATCGCCGGCTAGATAGAGATCCGGGTCTTCAAAACCGTGTTCATGGGACATCGAAGGTGGCTTCGCGACGATGACCCGTGGAGGAAACGCAAGGATCTGTTCGATGGTGAAACCGAACCCGAAAACGCCTGTCACGAGGAGCGGCGAGGAAATAGACAAGCTGTTGAAAAATTGGAAAGACTGCCCACCGCCGAAAGAAGCAAAAGGCGCCAGAGCCGGAAAGAAGCGAAAAGGCGCCAGAGCCGCTGAAGGTATGGAAAACGAGGTCTGTTTTCTAGGACTTGCCCGTCTTGGAAGATCCACCGTGTGCCTCACAGCCTTGATGTCATGCATATCACGAAGAACGTGCGAGAGTCTGCTTGGTACCCTGCTCAACATGCCAGAGAGGACCAAAGATGGGCGAAAGCAAGGGCAGACTTGAAATCAATGGGCATCAGGCAGGAGCTTCACGCTAATGATGATGATGATGATGATGATGAGGCGAAGCAAGACACAGAAAGTCGTCGCAAAGGCAAAAAGGCCAAGAAGACCGGAAATGACTACCCTCCCGCGTGCTTCACTCTAAGTCAGGAGATCGAGCAGTTTTCACTTGCCTCCTAGGAGTAAAACTTCCTTACGGTTACGCTGGGAAGATAAGCAGATACCTAGACCCAGTGAAGCGAAGTTCAGCGGGATGAAGTCTCACGACCGTCACGCGTTGATGACGCAGATACTTCCGGTTGCAATCCGTGGGATCATGGACACGCACGTCCGTGAAACGCTATTTGGCCTATGCAACTTCTTCGACGTCATCTCGGAAGTCGATTGGCGTGAGGCAACTCGAAGGCTACAGGAAGAGATCGTGGTGATACTATGCGAGCTTGAGATGTACGACCCGCCCGCATTCTTCGACGTTATGGTGCATCTGCTGGTCCATATAGTGGAGGATATCATCCAACTCGGGCCGACGTTCCTGCACAGCATGATGCCGTTCGAAAGGATGAATGGTGTCATCAAAGGATACGTTCGCAACATGTCACGTCGAAGGAAGCATAGCCAGGGCTTTTCGATCAAGAGTGCATCTCCTATCGCATGAATTATCTAGGCATCGAGAACCCGTTGGTCTGCCCGTCAACAGGCACCTCGGCAGGCTCGCTGGATGGGGTTACCGTGAGGGTCGCCTGAAATGCATGTCGACTTCGAGGGTCGACTTCGCCGACTAAGAAAGAGCAAACCTAGTCGCGCTACAACACATAGACGTGGTCGATCCTTGGGTGGTACAGCACAGAACCTTTATTAAGAAGACGTACAATGACCGAGGCCAACAGAGGACGGACGGAGATATACTCAAAGAGCACAACTCATGTTTCACGCGTTGGTTCAAGCAGAAGCTTCTATCGTACCCTTTACATGAGGATTCTTCTGCGGAAGAACAACTCATATTCGCCTTGTCACAGGGCGCCAAGCACAACCTCGATGACCTATGAGGCGTCACGATATCAACGGCTACACATTCTACACCGAGGCCAAGGACATGAAGAGCGATGGTTATCGAACTCCGGGTAACGATGGAATCCTACACCGGTAACGACAAGGACAGATACTACGGAAGGATCGAGGAGATCTGGGAGCTGAGCTACGCCGGAGAGAAGGTCGATGTTCCGCAGATGGGCCAAGAACGTCATAAAAGAAGACCGGTATTTCACCACCATGGTTATACCGAAGCCAAATCCAAGACCGCAGCGCATAAGCGTCACCGCTAAAAATGAGCCATGGGTACTGGCTTCCCAAGTGGACCAATGCTTCTTCATTACCGACCCGCCAAAGCCCGGTCGTGTTGTCGTGAGGAGAGGCAAAAGGAAGATCATCGGAATGGATGGAGTAGCCAATGAGCAAGACTTCGACAAGTACGGCGACCCGAGGATCGAACATGACGACGATGATGAAGTAGCAGCATACACCACAAGAAGAAGCAGGACCACCCTACCTAAAGGACGTCCTTTCCATAGAAGAACTCCATTTGCGAAAAAGAAGGGCAAGAAGATTGTGAAGAGATAGCTAGCTAAGATCGATTGTATTTAAATCAGAGACTTCATTTCTCGATTGTATTTCATGGGCACTTTTTGAACTATCATGAATATTTTTTAATTTCATGGACACTCGATCCCTCCATCTCGATCCCCTCCATCTCGATCGCTATCCCACCTCGCCAGATCCGGTCCACTGCCGCGCCACGACCGCCCGCACCCTCGATTCCCCTACTCAACCGCCGCCTGACCCCGCACCCTCCCTACTCAACCGCTGCCGCCGACCCCCGCACCCTCCCTACTCAACCGCCGCCCGACCCCCGCACCCTCCCTACTCAACCGCCGCGCCGACCCCCGCACCCCGCACCCTCCCGCTCCACCGGCATTACTGTTTGATGATATTTTTAAAAAAATATTACTGTCTTATAAAAAATATTAATGTTATGATTTAAACAAGTTTGAACATATTTAAACACAAGTAAGTATCAAACAGCATTTTTAATGCATAAAAATTTGTGGAGCACAGGGAATTGAACCCAGGACCTCCTGGTGTGAGAACTAGCTCTTGACGGTCGAACTAGTAGAGAAGACTTGATGTGTATCAGGTCTGGTGGTAGATAACCCGTTGGCTCGGGCAGTAAAAAATACTAATGGCGCACTGGGTGAGGTGCGCCATTAGCATGTCTGCATTATGGCGCACCGAGGGGTGGTGCGCCATTAGTATTGTGCCGCCATGATCCCCTTCAGACGATCCCTCTCTCCTCGCCTCGCCCATGATCCCCTTCCTCTCCTCTCCCGACGCCCGCCCGCCGCCCTCGACGCCGCCACGACACCAGCACCGCCCCGTCCACCGACGCCTCCCTCTCCCCATCCTCCCTTCCTCCTCCGACCCCACCCCACTCTCGCGGAGCAGCGCCGCCCGTCCCACACCACACCACCGACGCCTCCCGCTCCCCATCCTCCCTTCCTCCCTCCGACCCCACCCCACTCTCGCCGGAGCAGCGCCGCCCGTCCCACACCACACCACCGACGCCTCCCTCTCCCCATCCTCCCTTCCTCCTCCGACCCCACCCCACTCACTGGAGCAGCGCCGCCCGTCCCACACCACACCACCGACGCCTCCTCTCCCCATCCTCCCTTCCTCCCCTCCGACCCCACCCCACTCGCCGGAGCAGCGCCGCAGGGCCGACACCAACCTCGCCCTCGCCACAAGGCTGCAACCTCCGCCTTTGCCAAGTTCGGAGCTGCTCGTGGAGGAGACGTGGCTGGAGGCGATCTCCGGGAGGTGCCCGTCTACCCGCCGCCCTCGAGCACCAGTTAAATGCCGCCTCGGCGCTTTGCACGCCAAGGTGCCCGTCTACTCGCCGCCCACCTCGATACGCCTATCGGTTCAGATATGCCTGGTTCAAGTTTCAAAATTCAGACATGTGGAAGTCAATATATTGCAACTGTTTGTTGTTGAATTAGTCTGTTGTTAGTCTCAGTGGAAGTCAAAATTTTGAAATTCAGATATTGTTGAATTAGTCTGTTTGTTGTTGAATTAGTCTGTTGTTGAATTCAGATATTGCAAGCTGTTTCAAAATTCAGACATGTGGAAGTCAAAATTCAGACATGTGGGTGCAAAGTTGAATTGAAATCTGTTGTTAGTCTCAGTGGGTACTTAGAGGTGCTGATGCACTTGGTAACTGAGTGTTGCACTACATAATTAAGCGTGTGGAAGAGTGGCGTGATCCTACCGGTTATGCTTCTTTCAGATTTCGATTTGTGCCTCATGCTATCATTATCCCATCAAAGTAGGTACCAATCAGAGGAGGTTCAATCATGTTATCATCATGGTTTCTATAATTTTATTATAGACGGATGCTTGTTTTCCCTTGTTTGTTCTGTACAACAAAGTGCACTTTTGATTGATATTATTACATGTTATTAAAAGTGCACATTGTAGTTTTGGTCACTCAAGTAAAATTGAGGGAGTCATTAATGAGGGTGCTAATTGAGGTTGTACAAGGATATCTTCAGATCTTGATAAAGCATAGTGCCATCTGTCTTCCCCCCTTTTGTTCTCGCCAGATCTGGTTCTTTTTAGTTTCGTACTTGTTCTTGCTGTGGGGTTCTTGATGAGTCTCATACAGATTGATATGGTGTACATTTTGCAAGTGTGTGTACAGTCTGAACAAGTGATTAGTATATGACTGAGGCTGTAAATTCTCTTGGTTTTTACTACGGAGTTAAGCTAGATTCAGTTTTGCTGCGTTTAGTACACTGCTATTTGAGCAGGCCAGCAAAGAATTGCTTTACTGATTGTTGAGCTGTGCTGCACTTTTTCTTCACATGAAATGACCTCTTTGTTGATCCTTTTTCCCCGTTTTCTTGGAGAGTGCTGCCTTTGCAATGGTTTGGCCATAAATTTGTTGTCTTGCGATAGCAAAATACTGAACTTCAGAGGGAGACATTCGCTGTTTTTCAGAATTTATGGAACTACAAAAAATAACTGGCTCAGCTTAAATAATTCTGCTTACACCCCTGTTTGTAAAGACTTCTGTTTAGTACACGCTTGATACCTAGCAGCAGTACCCCTGTTTTGTTATTACTAACCCCGTTCCTAAATATAAGATGTTTTAGTAGTATTACCAAGCATTATGAAAGCTTATGGCCCTTAAGTTAATATATTGTCTTTTTTGTATTATGAAAGCTTATCACTTCAATCTGCTGCTACCTCAAGCTTCTCGTTTACACTTGTGCCAAGTAGCATTTTTCCTTGTATAATTATATGGTGGTTGGTGAGCTGCTACTTTTTCCTTGTAGAAGATCCCAGGTCGAGTGGGAGGGATCGATTCTTGACGACACCGAATCACTAGCAAGGCAGCTGCCTAGAATAATAGGTTGACTCACCTATATATACTACTATCTTGCATCTCTATCTTGTTTCTTCTTCTACTACAATACAAAGAGAGTCATTTCAGTTACTTGTCTTAGTGTGTGGTGTGGCTATTTATTGTTCAACACCAGCAGCTAGCTATATTTAGGTCCAGTAGAAACGACATGGCTCTCCAATTTTTAAGTAATCTTGCATATGTTAGAAACTACATATATGGTCTCCGGTTTTCTTACCTCTACTCTAAAACACAAACGCATCAACAAAAGAAGATGGTATTTTTGTTACGCTTTCAGTTTTGTAGACAGGTTATTTTCTGGAATATCATATATTCAAATTTGTAATGAATGATGGCTTCTACCTGAATTGGTAGACTCTGTGGTGTTAGTTTGTTCTAAATACAGTAAGATAATTTTAACAACTGTAGAACATGTTGAGATTAGCAACTTTTTGTGACATCAACCAACAGTCCACATCCTTTGGGTTATCCTATTTTATATTTTTAATTACTAACTTAAGTTTGAGTAAACAGTGGCGGTGAAGTCCTCATAATAATCAGGCGGATGTTAACTTTCTCGATGTCCCCGAAGTTAACTAAGATTGTGGTGCTAGTAGAGGCACATTGTGGCCTTTTCATCCATATGAAAGTAGAGGCACATTGTGGTGCTAGTTTCTTGGGTTTTGTCTCCGACCATCGTGTCGTGATGATATTGCAGGTACCCCGAGAGGCCCTTGAGTTTGCCGGAATGTCGATTAACTTCCGTTCCGGCAAATTCGGGTACTCCATATGTCCTATTTTTCAGCAAAGGTCATGCTGAAATTTTCCGTGAATTTTAGCATGACTTTGCCAAAAATAGGACATCTGGGGTACTTATGACTAATGCATGGGCCGGGGTATCTTAGTAGTTAATTAAGTAGGATCAAGTGCCCCGCGTACTTGTGACTAATGCATGGCTTTTAGGGTGCCTCGGTGTCGATAAAAACCGAAATGATGAAAGGTTAGGCTTTTAGGGTGCCTCGGCGTCGAAAAACCCTCAATGATAAAAGCTTAGATTTTAGGATGCCTCGGTGTCGACAAACCCTAAATGATGAGACCATGATCTTGTTCCTTGACAATAACCAACTTTTGACCAAACTTTGTTTCTATTTAGAGAGAAACATGGCCCACAACAATGAGGCCGGGGTTCGGGCGGCAAGGCATTACAGGAGCTGTCCCGGGAGATGGAGGAACAACCTCACTTGTATGAGGACGCCGCCTTCCCACCGATCCACGAGACCACCGATGGTACCGCCGAGGATGACCCCACCGATGCCACCACCGATGGTGCCGCCGAGGATGCCACCATCGATGACGGCGGGCGCACACACGATGGCAGCCAATGAAGAGGCAACGGAAGGACCGGCGCCCGACCGTGCTCCGCACCCTCAAGGAGGAAGTTATCAAGTGGACTCCGACGGGAATCCAACGGTGCCCGAACGAATAGTCAAGGGGTACTCGCTTCAGCTCGGGTGCATTCTTCGAGCACCGTCTCGATCAACACCGAGAACCCGAGGCATCCCGACCGAGGGAATTTGGCGCAACCTCCTCTTCACGAAGCTGCACGAACGATACAAGTTCCCGCTGCTTTTGAAAACACAAGCCTCAAAGGGAATAAAGTGAACAATGCTGCCCTCACGAAGATGAGCAAGGCCACATCTACTTGGAAAAGCAATGTGAAGAGAATGATCGAGAAAGGTGAGAGTTATGAGAAGATCAAGGAGAAAAATCCTTCGATCACCGAAGATGACTACAACGACTTCAAGATCAATTGCTCGAGCACCGCAAACTCCCAATCAAGTCGATGGGAAACAAATGCAGGAGCTGAACTTAGGGGAACACACACTCGGTCCCGGCGGTTACTGAGTGGCGGAGCCTATATGGGACAAGGAGGACGCGGGCGTGCCGAGCAAGGCCTACCGCCTCTTCGATACATACGGTGACAAGCGGACCAGGAACTTTGTCGGGGCCGGTACAAGAAGGACCCGAAAACAAAGGAGCTTACCACGGATCCGAAGACCAGTGGCGCTTGAGGTTGTTACAGTAAGGAATACCACCCCGGGTAATTAGCTCCATATGGTTGCATTCTAATTAATGAAGCCAAATTTCTAAATGGTTCACATTCCTTCCGCAGCGATCGAAAGCGAGCGCGGGGTCGACTAAGAGCAACCCTTGGGACACCACTCTAAATAGGGCGTTGAATGTAATGAAGAACAAGGATAATCTCAGTAAGCCGACGTCAGCTGGTCGTGTGGCCGGTAAAGTCTTGTCCACAAAATGGGGGTCATACTATACCACTGGTGTGCAGAAGGAGAAAAAGACCAGCTCGGAAAGCCAGGCGCGCGAGGTTCAAGAACTCAAGGCACAGGTGGCGCGGATTCCGGAGATTGTCCAAGAGCAAGTGCAACAACAACTCGGAGCGACGATCACCGCCATTGTGCCTACCTTGATCCAGGGGTTGAGTGCGTGGATTGCGGGCGCCAACAGGGCCGCCCGATTCCTAGCTTCACGGCCAGCAACTTCGCGAGAATGCGATGGCGGAGCCATTGGTGTCTCCGGCGGAGGCGGCATTGGTGTCTCCGACGCCGACACTGGAGCTTAATGCACCTTGGTGTACGCCGGCCGGCACCTCGGCAGCATGCGGCCCATCCGTCAACTGCTCGCCCGCCGTTGGCGGTGCCTCGACATTAGCCGAGCTCGACGCCATCATCACGTTAACTAATTAAGCCTCTCTCGGTCGAGGACTTCATCTCCTTGCCTTTTGTTGGGCATCCCCGACGCCCTACATGTTTTCGCAGGCGCCGCCGACGTTCCGTGCACTCTCACGCGCCGTGAACAATGAGTTGGTCGATGTCGCCAAGGGCAAAATCGTTCAACCGGGCAACCCCTTGTTCCACGGTACCCAGATGCCACCCAACTTGTTTAGGGTTGAACTAGTTCGGGTGCTGCCAGGCTGCGACGAGGTGTTACCTCCGATTCGACCCGTCGGGGCCGACGATGATGACGTGATGACCCTCGGCGCCTGCCTGAGCTGGACCCTGCTTTGGCCGAAGAGCCAGATTCGTTTGGGGGCGGGGGACACCACCCCAAAGACAACACCGCCAGTCGTGTCGTCGCCAAGTCGGCCCCATGGCAAGACCGCCGCAACGGTGCCGGACATCCCTATGCCACTGGATCCAAACATGCATATGGCACAGGATCAGAACGACGACGACGACGATACATTTGTCAACGTCGATCAGTACTTTGCCGATCATGGGTACGGTGGCGACTTCATGGGGCCTCCTTCTCAAGAACCCAACCCAACAAAAGACGTGCGCGATCTAGCTGGTACCACGGAGAAGCCAAGTTGCAACAGCGCCGTCTGCCGTTCAGCTCTCGAGACGCCTCCACCTGCCGACTTCACCGAGCCTCGAGATAGGCGAGGTGTGAAATATTATCAGCCCCAACACACTCAAGAAGGCGGTCGATGAGCAGAACTTCGGTCCCATTACAGGAGAAGAAGAAGGGACGCAAAGAAAGACTAACAAGGGTGCGGGCCAGCCGGCACCGAGTACGATCCGTGCTCAGACGGGCCACCTTCACACGAGGATATCTGCGGGAGGGTGCATGTGGCGGGTAGGGCGATGCTCTTGACAAATATGCTCAATGCTGCAACCGGTGCTATGCGGAGTCTGCATGACAGTGTTCTTTCTTTGGAGAAGCGGCGTCTCGTAGAGAAGGATGTGGCATACCCGGTTTTCGTGGCCAAGGTGCGGAGGGCAAGGGCTTTGTGGATAACTCCATCGGGCGTACGATCATCCTGCGGTTTGATGACATCCACGCTATGTTGAACCTTCATCCGCTGCACTACACCTTCGTTCATCTATTTTCGCTGAGTATGGAGATGCGGATCATTCGCGACAAGACCCCGGACATCGTGATAGTCGACCCCTTCTACATGCGTGCCAAGATCTTGGGCAGCTACTGGGACCCGGCAAGTCACGAGTTCTTACCTCGAAGGCGTCATTCGGCAAACCAAGATAAGGATAACTTCCTCGTGCCTTACTTTCCCGAGTAAGTCCTCCCCTCAACCGCCCGTAACATATGAATTCTTAGATTTCGATCGCTTTTTCTTTTAACATTCCGTGTTTTCTGCAGTGACACACATTGCACGCACATACTCCTAAGCCCCAAATATTCCATGGCCACGTATTTCGACCCGACCGTCGATCGAAGGTAGACTACACAAATGTCAAGAAGGTTCTTGATGATGTTCTCCTGCCACGCCCAATCTGGAGGCACCTTCACCAGGCCTATTCGTAAATCACGGCAAGCACGTGTTCTCCCTGTCTGACGTTACGCTGCGTCAAGCGGCCGCTGGCGGTCGGAAGGGTGCCTACTATGCCATCCATCACATGCGGCGATCGACGGGACCATCATCAACTTCGCTACCGAGTAAACTCAAAGATTGGGCCGCGGCGTGTCGGCAATCCAGACGCGGACATCGGACAAGAATTCTTCGCATCCGATCGGAGTTTGCGGAAATCATCCATCAAGATGTCGCTTCGTACCTCGGGGCAGTTCTACCTCAGAAATCAACCGTCCAACAGTGACATCGACACAATGCTACAAATGCAGGCTGACAACGCCCGTTCTTTCATGACTCCCACGATAGACGGCGGCTTCATCCACGCTCCAGTCCCTTGAGTCGAATCGAAAGCAGTGATGTTGTGTCTAGTTCTGAAATATCGATTGGCTCATGTTGTAATTAAACTTTAATGAACTTGTAGTATGTCTCTTTGGTTTCGAGAGTCGTTCAACTTAGATGTAATCGATGCTATTAATGTCTTGCTTTTCTCTTCCGATCGTTCTGTTGCATACTTATATATTGCTTATGTATTATCTGTGAATTGGTACTAACGTTTCGTTTGGCTAGTGCATAGCGATGCCGTCGTATGTCGTGTACAAGGGTAAGGTTCCGGAGTCTACGATGACCGGGAGGAGTGTCGGAGACAGGTTCACCGATTCAGCGGTAACAGTTACAAAGGGTACACCACTAGGGCCGAGGCTGAATCTAGATACGCCCGCTATCTAGCGGGAGAGGGGAGGGAGCGTTGGAGGAACCGGATGAAGACGAGTTTCATCGTGATGATGCTCATCGTGATGATGCTCATCGTGATGACCGCAGCTCTCTTCTATGTGATGGTAGTTTAGATGATCGATATCGACTCGTAATGTGAAGACAAACTCGCTACTCGCGGTCTCGAGACTTGTAATATAATGTTCTATCTTTGTTCGGTCTTTTCAATTCGGAGACTAATATGATGAATTGTATTAGGAGACTAATATGATGAATTGTATTCAAAGACTAATCTTCTATTGTATTCGATGAATCTGTTGTTGATGTGTGCTGTCTATATTACATCCAAATTATACATTTTGTAACCTATGCAAAAACAGAAAATAAAAAATAAAAAAACCTAATATTCATACTAATGGCGCATCACATGACGGCGCCATTAGTATGACAAAGCATACTAATGGCGCATCACTTGTCGGCGCCATTAGTATGCCATGGTTACTAATGGCGCATCTCCTGGTCGTGCGCCATTAGTATGCCAAAGCACCTGGCTATACATGGCCCCTGGGAGGCATACTAATGGTGCACCGTAGCCTATACTAATGGCGCACGGTGGTGCGCCATTAGTATACCAGATACTAATGGCGCACCACTGGTGCGCCATTAGTAAAAGTTACTAATGGCGTGCTAGTAATGGCGCACCAGAGATGCGCCATTAATGGCCAAATTAGGTGCGCCATTAGTAGCGGTTTTTCTAGTAGTGCATGGAGCGGCATCAACATGCCGTGGTACATATTTTATCCCATTTGGGGCAGGTTTGGGTATATACTTCTCACAACAAGCATGATGGTTTTCAGTAGGGAACGTCCCACCTTTGGGGACGAAACGATATCCATTGCCTCTTATTGGTTTCAAGTTTTTTTCTCATGCCAAGATAGAACAATAGGAGTTTTGTGTGAATTTTTGTGAATTTTCGAGGTTCGTTTGGACATTTTTATGCATTAACTGAGTTTTCAATGCATTTATGTGCATAATTCAAATTAGAACTACATGTGCATTCTTCATTGCATATAAATGGGTTGAAAAACCAAATATGTGTCCTTGGGTGCATGCTTGGGTCCCATGCAAGAAATGGTAATAAATTTCAAACACCATGCACCGTTGATTGCCGGCAAAACAATGAGATGCCTGGTTTTTAAATTCTAGTAAATCCAAAACTCGTCTGAAATTCATGAAACTTGGCATGCTATCATGGAGCGGCATCAACATGGCCTGGTACAAATTTTGTCCCATTTGGGGCAGGTTTGGGTTTATGGTTCTCACAAACCGGAGCTTCTCACAACAAGCATGATGGTTTTCGGTAAGGAACGTCCCACCTTTGGTACGATATCCATTGCCTCTTATTGCTTTCAAGTTTTTTTCTCATGCCAACATAGAACAATAGGAGTGTTGTGTAATTTTTGTTATTTTTCGAGGTTCGTTAGGACATTTTTATGCTTTAACTGAGTTTTCAATGCATTTATGTGCATAATTCAAATTTGAACTACATGCGCATGCTCCATTGCATATAAATTGGTTGAAAAACAAAATATGTGTCCTTGGGTGCATGCTTAGGTCCCATGCAAGAAATGGTAATGAATTTCAAACACCAGGGCACCGTTGATTGCCGGCAAAACATTGAGATGCCTGGATTTTAAATTCTAGTAACTTCAAAACTCGTCTGAAATTCATGAAACTTGGCATGCTATCGTGGAGCGGCATCAACATGCCGTGGTACAAGTTTTGTCCCATTTGGGGCAGGTTTGGGAATATGCTTCTCACAAACCGGAGCTTCTCACAATAAGCATGATGGTTTTCGGTAGGGAATGTCCCACCTTTGGGGACGAAACGATATCCATTGCCTCTTATTGCTGTCATGTTTTTTTCTCATGCCAACATAGAACAAGAGGAGTGTTGTATGAATTTTTGTGATTTTTTGAGGTTCGTTTGGACATTTTTATGCTTTAAAGTTTTCAATGCATTTATGTGCACAATTCAAATTTGAACTACATGCGCATGCTCCAATGCAAATAAATTGGTTGAAAAATCAAATATGTGTCCTTCGTTGCATGCTTAGGTACCATGCAAGAAATGGGAATGAATTTCGAACACCAGGGAACCGTTCATTGCCGGAAAACATTGAGATGCATGGTTTTTAAATTCTAGTAAATCCAAAACTCGTCTGAAATTCATGAAACTTGGCATTCTATCATGGAGCGGCATCAACATGATGTGGTACAAATTTTGTCCCATTTGGGGCAGGTTTGGGTATATGCTTCTCACAAACCGGAGCTTCTCACAACAAGCATGATGGTTTTCGGTGAGGGAACGTCCCACCTTTGGGGACGAAAGCGATATCCATTGCCTCTTATTGCTTTCAAGTTTTTTCTCGTGCCAACATAGAACAACAGGATTGTTGTTTGATTTTTGGGGTTCGTTTGGACATTTTTATGCATTAACTGAGTTTTCAATGCATTTATGTGCATAATTCAAATTTGAACTACATGCATGCTCCATTGCATATAAATTGGTTGAAAAACAAATATGTGTCCTTGGGTGCATGCTTAGGTCCCATGCAAGAAATGGGAATGAATTTCAAACACCAAGGCACGATTGATTGCCGGCAAAACATTGAGATGCCTGGTTTTTAAATTCTAGTAAATCAAAAGCAGCGTCTGAAATCCATGAAACTTGGCATGCCATCATGGAGCGGCATCAACATGCCGTGGTACATATTTTGTCCCATTTGGGGCAGGTTTGGGTATATACTTCTCACAACAAGCATGATGGTTTTCAGTAGGGAACGTCCCACCTTTGGGGACGAAACGATATCCATTGCCTCTTATTGGTTTCAAGTTTTTTGAACAATAGGAGTGTTGTGTGAATTTTTGTGAATTTTCGGGGTTCGTTTGGACATTTTTATGCATTAACTGAGTTTTCAATGCATTTGTGTGCATAATTCAAATTTGAACTACATGCGCATGCTCCATTGCATATAAATTGGTTGAAAAATCAAATCTGTGTCCTTGGGTGCATGCTTAGGTACCATGCAAGAAATGGGAATGAATTTCGAACACCAGGGCACCGTTGATTGCCGGGAAATATTGAGATGCCTGGTTTTTAAATTCTAGTAAATCCAAAACTCGTCTGAAATTCATGAAACTTGGCATGCTATCATGGAGCGGCATCAACATGCCGTGGTACAAATTTTGTCCCATTTGGGGCAGGTTTGGGTATATGCTTCTCACAAACCGGAGCTTCTCACAACAAGCATGATGGTTTTCGGTAGGGAACGTCCCACCTTTGGGGACGAAACGATATCCATTGCCTCTTATTGCTTTCAAGTTTTTTTCTCGTGCCAACGTAGAACAACAGGATTGTTGTTTGATTTTTTGGGGTTCGTTTGGACATTTTTATGCATTAACTGAGTTTTCAATGCATTTATGTGCATAATTCAAATTTGAACTACATGCGCATGCTCCATTGCATATAAATTGGTTGAAAAAACAAATATGTGTCCTTGGGTGCATGCTTAGGTCCCATGCAAGAAATGGGAATGAATTTCAAACACCAAGGCACCGTTGATTGCCGGCAAAACATTGAGATGCCTGGTTTTTAAATTCTAGTAAATCAAAAACGCGTCTGAAATCCATGAAACTTGGCATGCCATCATGGAGCGGCATCAACATGCCGTGGTACATATTTTGTCCCATTTGGGGCAGGTTTGGGTATATACTTCTCACAACAAGCATGATGGTTTTCAGTAGGGAACGTCCCACCTTTGGGGACCTAAACGATATCCATTGCCTCTTATTGGTTTCAAGTTTTTGAACAATAGGAGTGTTGTGTGAATTTTGTGAATTTTCGGGGTTCGTTTGGACATTTTTATGCATTAACTGAGTTTTCAATGCATTTGTGTGCATAATTCAAATTTGAACTACATGCGCATGCTCCAGTGCATATAAATTGGTTGAAAAATCAAATCTGTGTCCTTGGGTGCATGTTTAGGTACCATGCAAGAAATGAAAATGAATTTCGAACACCAGGGCACCGTTGATTGCCGGAAAATATTGAGATGCCTGGTTTTTAAATTCTAGTAAATCCAAAACTCGTCTGGAATTCATGAAACTTGGCATGCTATCATGGAGCGGCATCAACATGCCGTGGTACAAATTTTGTCCCATTTAGGGTAGGTTTGGGTATATGCTTCTCACAAACCGGAGCTTCTCACAACAAGCATGATGATTTTCGGTAGGGAACGTCCCACCTTTGGGGACGAAACGATATCCATTGCCTCTTATTGCTTTCAAATTTTTTTCTCGTGCCAACATAGAACAACAGGAGTGTTGTTTGATTTTTTGGGGTTCGTTTGGACATTTTTATGCATTAACTGAATTTTCAATGCATTTATGTACATAATTCAAATTTGAACTACATGTGCATGCTCCGTTGCATATAAATTGGTTGAAAAAACAAATATGTGTCCTTGGGTGCATGCTTAGGTCCCATGCAAGAAATGGGAATGAATTTCAAACACCAAGGCACACTTGATTGCCGGCAAAACATTGAGATGCCTGGTTTTTAAATTCTAGTAAATCAAAAACTCGTCTGAAATTCATGAAACTTGGCATGCCATCATGGAGCGGCATCAACATGCCGTGGTACATATTTTGTCCCATTTGGGGCAGGTTTGGGTATATACTTCTCACAACAAGCATGATGGTTTTCAGTAGGGAACGTCCCACCTTTGGGGACGAAACGATATCCATTGCCTCTTATTGATTTCAAGTTTTTTTCTCATGCCAACATAGAACAATAGGAGTGTTGTGTGAATTTTTGTGAATTTTCGGGGTTCGTTTGGACATTTTTATGTATTAACTGAGTTTTCAATGCATTTATGTGCATAATTCAAATTGGAACTACATGCGCATTCTCCATTGCATATAAATGGGTTGAAAAACCAAATATGTGTCCTTGGGTGCATGCTTAGGTCCCATGCAAGAAATGGTAATAAATTTCAAACACCATGCACCGTTGATTGCCGGCAAAACATTGAGATGCCTGGTTTTTTAATTCTAGTAAATCCAAAACTCGTTTGAAATTCATGAATCTTGGCATGCTATCATGGAGCGGCATCAACATGCCCTGGTACAAATTTTGTCCCATTTGGGGTAGGTTTGGGTATACGCTTCTCACAAACAGGAGCTTCTCACAACAAGAATGATGGTTTTCGTTAGGGAACGTCCCACCTTTGGGGACGAAACGATATCCATTGCCTCTTATTGCTTTCAAGTTTTTTTCTCATGCCAACATAGAACAACAGGAGTGTTGTGTGAATTTTTGTTATTTTTCAAGGTTCGTTTGGACATTATTATGCTTTAACTGAGTTTTCAATGCATTTTTGTGCATAATTCAAATTTGAACTACATGCGCATGCTCCATTGCATATAAATTGGTTGAAAAACCAAATCTGTGTCCTTGGGTGCATGCCTAGGTCCCATGCAAGAAATGGTAATGAATTTCAAACACCAGGGCACCGTTGATTGCCGGCAAAACATTGAGATGTCTGGTTTTTAAATTTAGTAACTTCAAAACTCGTCTGAAATTCATGAAACTTGGCATGCTATCATGGAGCGGCATCAACATGCCGTGGTACAAATTTTGTCCCATTTGGGGCAGGTTTGGGTATATGCTTCTCACAAACCGGAGCTTCTCACAACATGCATGATGGTTTTCGGTAGGGCACGTCCCACCTTTGTGGACGAAACGATATCCATTGCCTCTTATTTCTTTCAAGTTTTTTTCTCATGCCAACATAGAACAACAGGAGTGTTGTGTGAATTTTTATTATTTTTTGGGGTTCGTTTGGACATTTTTAGCATTAACGGAGTTTTCAATGCATTTATCTGCATAATTCAAATTGGAACTACATGCCCATTCTCCATTGCATATAAATGGGTTGAAAAACCAAATATGTGTCCTTGGGTGCATGCTTAGGTCCCATGCAAGAAATGGTAATAAATTTCAAACACCAGGCACCGTTGATTGCCGGCAAAACATTGAGATGCCTGGTTTTTAAATTCTAGTAAATCCAAAACTCGTCTGAAATTCATGAAAGTTGGCATGCTATCATGGAGCGGCATCAACATGCCCTGGTACAAATTTTGTCCCATTTGGGGCAGGTTTGGGTATATGCTTCTCACAAACCGGAGCTTCTCACAACAAGCATGATGGTTTTCGGTAGGGAACGTCCCACCTTTGGGGACGAAACGATATCCATTGCCTCTTATTGCTTTCAAGTTTTTTTCTCGTGCCAACATAGAACAACAGGAGTGTTGTGTGATTTTTTGGGGTTCGTTTGGACATTTTTATGCATTAACTGAGTTTTCAATGCATTTATGTGCATAATTCAAATTTGAACTACATGTGCATGCTCCATTGCATATAAATTGGTTGAAAAAACAAATATGTGTCCTTGGGTGCATGCTTAGGTCCCATGCAAGAAATGGGAATGAATTTCAAACACCAAGGCACAGTTGATTGCCGACAAAACATTGAGATGCCTGGTTTTTAAATTCTAGTAAATCAAAAACTCGTCTGAAATTCATGAAACTTGGCATGCTATCATGGAGCGGCATCAACATGCCGTGGTACATATTTTGTCCCATTTGGGGCAGGGTTGGGTATATACTTCTCACAACAAGCATGATGGTTTTCAGTAGGGAACGTCCCACCTTTGGGGACGAAACGATATCCATTGCCTCTTATTGGTTTCAAGTTTTTTTCTCATGCCAACATAGAACAATAGGAGTGTTGTGTGAATTTTTGTGAATTTTCAGGGTTCGTTTGGACATTTTTATGTATTAACTGAGTTTTCAATGCATTTATGTGCATAATTCAAATTGGAACTACATGCGCATTCTCCATTGCATATAAATGGGTTGAAAACCCAAATATGTGTCCTTGGGTGCGTGCTTAGGTCCCATGCAAGAAATGGTAATAAATTTCAAACACCATGCACCATTGATTGCCGGCAAAACATTGAGATGCCTGGTTTTTAAATTCTAGTAAATCCAAAACTCGTCTGAAATTCATGAAACTTGGCATGCTATCATGGAGCGGCATCAACATGCCCTGGTACAAATTTGGTCCCATTTGGGGCAGGTTTGGGTTTATGGTTCTCACAAACCGGAGCTTCTCACAACAAGCATGATGGTTTTCGGTAGGGAACATCCCACCTTTAGGGACAAAACGATATCCATTGCCTCTTATTGCTTTCAAGTTTTTTTCTCATGCCAACATAGAACAATAGGACTGTTGTGTGAATTTTTGTTATTTTTCGAGGTTCGTTTCGACATTTTTATGCTTTAACTGAGTTTTCAATGCATTTATGTGCATAATTCAAATTTGAACTACATGCGCATGCTCCATTGCATATAAATTGGTTGAAAAACAAAATATGTGTCCTTGGGTGCATGCTTAGGTCCCATGCAAGAAATGGTAATGAATTTCAAACACCAGGGCACCGTTGATTGCCGGCAAAACATTGAGATGCCTGGTTTTTAAATTCTAGTAACTTCAAAACTCGTCTAAAATTTATGAAACTTGGCATGCTATCATGGAGCGGCATCAACATGTCGTGGTACAAATTTTGTCCCATTTGGGGCAGGTTTGGGAATATGCTTCTCACAAACCGGAGCTTCTCACAATAAGCATGATGGTTTTCGGTAGGGAATGTCCCAACTTTGGGGACGATACGATATCCATTGCCTCTTATTGGTTTCAAGTTTTTTTTCTCATGCCAACATAGAACAATAGGAGTGTTGTATGAATTTTTGTTATTTTTCGAGGTTCGTTCGGACATTTTTATGCTTTAACTAAGTTTTCAATGCATTTATGTGCATAATTCAAATTTGAACTACATGGGCATGCTCCAGTGCAAATAAATTGGTTGAAAAATCAAATCTGTGTCCTTGGGTGCATGCTTAGGTACCATGCAAGAAATGGGAATGAATTTCGAACACCAGGGCACCGTTGATTGCCGGAAAATATTGAGATGCCTGGTTTTTAAATTCTAGTAAATCCAAAACTAAATCTGAAATTCATGAAACTTGGCATGCTATCATGGAGCGGCATCAACATGCCGTGGTACAAATTTTGTCCCATTTGGGGCAGGTTTGGGTATATGCTTCTCACAAACCGGAGCTTCTCACAACAAGCATGATGGTTTTCGGTAGGGAACGTCCCACCTTTGGGGACGAAACGATATCCATTGCCTCTTATTGCTTTCAAGTTTTTTTCTCGTGCCAACATAGAACAACAGGATTGTTGTTTGTTTTTTTGGGGTTCGTTTGGACATTTTTATGCATTAACTGAGTTTTCAATGCATTTATGTGCATAATTCAAATTTGAACTACATGCGCATGCTCCAGTGCATATAAATTGGTTGAAAAAACAAATATGTGTCCTTGGGTGCATGCTTAGGTCCCATGCAAGAAATGGGAATGAATTTCAAACACCAAGGCACAGTTGATTGCCGGCAAAACATTGAGATGCCTGGTTTTTAAATTCTAGTAAATCAAAAACTCATCTGAAATTCATGAAACTTAGCATGCCATCATGGAGCGGCATCAATATGTCGTGGTACATATTTTGTCCCATTTGGGGCAGGTTTGGGTATATACTTCTCACAACAAGCATGAAGGTTTTCAGTAGGGAACGTCCCACCTTTGGGGACAAAACGATATCCATTGCCTCTTATTGGTTTCAAGTTTTTTGAACAATAGGAGTGTAGTGTGAATTTTTGTGAATTTTCGGGTTCGTTTGGACATTTTTATGCATTAACTGAGTTTTCAATGCATTTATGTGCATAATTCAAATTTGAACTACTTGCGCATGCTCCAGTGCATATAAATTGGTTGAAAAATCAAATCTGTGTCCTTGGGTGCATGCTTAGGTGCCATGCAAGAAATGGGAATGAATTTCGAACACCAGGGCACCGTTGATTGCCGGAAAATATTGATATGCCTGGTTTTTAAATTCTAGTAAATCGAAAACTCATCTGAAATTCATGAAACTTGGCATGCTATCATGGAGCGGCATCAACATGCCGTGGTACAAATTTTGTCCCATTTAGGGCAGGTTCTGGTATATGCTTCTCACAAACCGAAGCTTCTCACAACAAGCATGATGGTTTTCGGTACGGAACGTCCCACGGAACACCCCACCTTTGGGGACAAAACGATATCCATTGCCTCTTATTGCTTTCAAGTTTTTTTCTCGTGCCAACATAGAACAACAGGAGTGTTGTTTGATTTTTTGGGGTTCGTTTGGACATTTTTATGCATTAACTGAGTTTTCAATGCATTTATGTGCATAATTCAAATTTGAACTACATGCGCATGCTCCGTTGCATATAAATTGGTTGAGAAAACAAATATGTGTCCTTGGGTGCATGCTTAGGTCCCATGCAAGAAATGGGAATGAATTTCAAACACCAAGGCACAGTTGATTGGCGGCAAAACATTGAGATGCCTTGTTTTTCAATTCTAGTAAATCAAAAACTCGTCTGAAATTCATGAAACTTGGCATGCTATCATGGAGCGGCATCAACATGCCGTGGTACATATTTTATCCCATTTGGGGCAGGTTTGGGTATATACTTCTCACAACAAGCATGATGGTTTTCAGTAGGGAACGTCCCACCTTTGGGGACGAAACGATATCCATTGCCTCTTATAGGTTTCAAGTTTTTTTCTCATGCCAACATAGAACAATAGGAGTGTTGTGTGAATTTTTGTGAATTTTTGGGGTTTTTTTGGACATTTTTATGTATTAACTGATATTTCAATGCATTTATGTGCATAATTCCAATTGGAACTACATGCGCATTCTCCATTGCATATAAATGGGTTGAAAAACCAAATATGTGTCCTTAGGTGCATGCTTAGGTCCCATGCAAGAAATGGTAATGAATTTCAAAAACCATGCACCGTTGATTGCCGGCAAAACATTGAGATGTCTGGTTTTTAAATTCTAGTAAATCCAAAACTCGTCTGAAATTCATGAAACTTGGCATGCTATCATGGAGCGGCATCAACATGCCCTGGTACAAATTTTGTCCCATTTGGGGCAGGTTTGGGTTTATGGTTCTCACAAACCGGAGCTTCTCACAACAAGCATGATGGTTTTCGGTAGGCAACGTCCCACCTTTGGGGACAAAATGATATCCATTGCCTCTATTGCTTTCAAGTTTTTTTCTCGTGCCAACATAGAAAAACAGGAGTGTTGTGTCATTTTTTGTGATTTTTCGGGGTTCGTTTGGAAATTTTTATGCATTAACTGAGTTTTCAATGCATTTATGTGCATAATTCAAATTTGAACTACACGCGCATGCTCCAGTGCATATAAATTGGTTGAAAAATCAAATCTGTGTCCTTCGGTGCATGCTTAGGTACCATGCAAGAAATGGGAATGAATTTCGAACACCAGGGAACCGTTGATTGCCGAAAACATTGAGATGCCTGGTTTTTAAATTCTAGTAAATCAAAAATTCGTCTGAAATTCATGAAACTTGGCATGCTATCATGGAGCGGCATCAACATGTCGTGGTACAAATTTTGTCCCATTTGGGGCAGGTTTGGGAATATGCTTCTCACAAACCGGAGCTTCTCACAATAAGCAAGATGGTTTTCGGTAGGGAATGCCCCACCTTTGGGGACGAAACGATATCCATTGCCTCTTATTGCTTTCAAGTTTTTTTCTCATGCCAACATAGAACAACATGAGTGTTGTGTGAATTTTTGTTATTTTTCGAGGTTCGTTTGGACATTTTTATGCTTTAACTCAGTTTTCAATGCATTTATGTGCATAATTCAAATTTGAAATACATGCGCATGCTCCAGTGCATATAAATTGGTTGAAAAATCAAATTTGTGTCCTTTGGTGCATGCTAGGTACCATGCAAGAAATGGGAATGAATTTCGAACACCAGAGCACTGTTGATTGCCGGAAAACATTGAGATGCCTGGTTTTTAAATTCTAGTAAATCCAAAAATCATCTGAAATTCATGAAACTTGGCATGCTGTCATGGAGCGGCATCAACATGCCGTGGTACAAATTTTGTCCCATTTGGGGCAGGTTTGGGTATATGCTTCTCACAAACCGGAGCTTCTCACAACAAGCATGATGGTTTTCGGTAGGGAACATCCCACCTTTGGGGACGAAACGATATCCATTGCCTCTTATTGCTTTCAAGTTTTTTTCTCGTGCCAACATGGAACAACAGGAGTGTTGTGTGATTTTTTTGGGGTTTGTTTGGACATTTTTATGCATTATCTGAGTTTTCAATGCATTTATGTGCATAATTCAAATTTGAACTACATGCGCATGCTCCATTTCATATAAATTGGTTGAAAAAACAAATATGTGTCCTTGGGTGCATGCTTAGGTCCCATGCAAGAAATGGGAATGAATTTCAAACACCAAGGCACAGTTGATTGCCGGCAAAAAATTGAGATGCCTGGTTTTTAAATTCTAGTAAATCAAAAACTCGTCTGAAATTCATGAAACTTGGCATGCTATCATGGAGCGGCATCAACATGCCGTGGTACATATTTTGTCCCATTTGGGGCAGGTTTGGGTATATACTTCTCACAACAAGCATGATGGTTTTCAGTAGGGAACATCCCACCTTTGGGGACGAAACGATATCCATTACCTCTTATTGGTTTCAAGTTTTTTTTCTCATGCCAACATAGAACAATAGGAGTGTTGTGTGATTTTTTGTGAATTTTCGGGGTTCGTTTGGACATTTTTGTGCATTAACTGAGTTCTCAATGCATTTATGTGCATAATTCAAATTGGAACTACATGCGCATTCTCCATTGCATATAAATGGGTTCAAAAACCAAATATGTGTCCTTGGGTGCATGCTTAGGTCCCATGCAAGAAATGGTAATAAATTTCAAACACCATGCACCGTTGATTGCGGGTAAAACATTGACATGCCTGGTTTTTAAATTCTAGTAAATCCAAAACTCGTCTGAAATTCATGAAACTTGGCATGCTATCATGGAGCGGCATCAACATGCCCTGGTACAATTTTTTTCCCATTTGGGGCAGGTTTGGGTTTATGGTTCTCACAAACCGGAGCTTCTCACAATAAGCATGATGGTTTTCGGTAGGGAACATCCCACCTTTGGGGACAAAACGATATCCATTGCCTCTTATTTGTTTCAAGTTTTTTTCTCATGCCAACATAGAACAATTGGAGTGTTGTGTGAATTTTTGTTATTTTCCGAGGTTCGTTTGGACATTTTTATGCTTTAACTGAGTTTTCAATGCATTTATGTGCATAATTCAAATTTGAACTACATGCGCATGCTCCATTGCATATAAATGGGTTGAAAAACAAAATATGTGTCCTTGGGTGCATGCTTAGGTCCCATGCAAGAAATGGAAATGAATTTCAAACACCAGGGCACCGTTGATTGCCGGCAAAACATTGAGATGCCTGGTTTTTAAATTCTAGTAACTTCAAAAATCGTCTGAAATTCATATAACTTGGCATGCTATCATGGAGCGGCATCAACATGCCGTGGTACAAATTTTGTCCCATTTGGGGCAGGTTTGGGAATATGCTTCTCACAAACCGGAGCTTCTCACAATAAGCATGATGGTTTTCAGTAGGGAATGTCCCACCTTTGGGGACGAAGCGATATCCATTGCCTCTTATTGCTTTCATGTTTTTTTCTCATGCCAACATAGAACAACAGGATTGTTGTATGAATTTTTGTTATTTTTCGAGGTTCGTTTGGACATTTCTATGCTTTAACTGAGTTTTCAATGCATTTATGTGCATAATTGAAATTTGAACTACATGGGCATGCTCCAGTGCATATAAATTGGTTGAAAAATCAAATATGTGTCCTTGGGTGCATGCTTAGGTCCCATGCAAGTAATGGGAATGAATTTCGAACACCAGGGCATCGTTGATTGCCGGCAAAACATTGAGATGCCGGGTTTTTAAATTCTAGTCAATCCAAAACTCGTCTGAATATCATGAAACTTGGCATGCTATCATGGAGCAGCATCAACATGCCCTGGTACAAATTTTGTCCCATTTGGGGCAGGTTTGGGTATATGGTTCTCACAAACCGGAGCTTCTCACAACAAGCATGATGGTTTTCGGTAGGGAACGTCCCACCTTTGGGGACGAAATGATATCCATTGCCTCTTATTGCTTTCAAGTTTTTTTCTCATGCCAACATAGAACAACAGGAGTGTTGTGTGAATTTTTGTGAATTTTTCGAGGTTCGTTTGGACATTTTTATGCTTTAACTGAGTTTTCAATGCATTTATGTGCATAATTCAAATTTGAACTACATGTGCATGCTCCAGTGCATATAAATTGGTTGAAAAAACAAATATGTGTCCTTGGGTGCATGCTTAGGTCCCATGCAAGAAATGGGAATGAATTTCAAACACCAAGGCACCATTGATTGCCGGCAAAACATTGAGATGCCTGGTTTTTAAATTCTAGTAAATCAAAAACTCGTCTGAAATTCATGAAACTTGGCATGCTATCATGGAGCGGCATCAACATGCCGTGGTACATATTTTGTCCCATTTGGGGCAGGTTTGGGTATATACTTCTCACAACAAGCATGATGGTTTCGATGAGAGCGTCCCACCTTCGGGGACGAAACGATATCCATTGCCACTTATTGGTTTCAAGTTTTTTAATCATGCCAACATAGAACAATAGGAGTGTTGTGTGAATTTTTGTGAATTTTCGGGGTTCGTTTGGACATTTTTATGCATTAACTGAGTTTTCAATGCATTTATGTGCATAATTCAAATTGGAACTACATGCGCATTCTCCATTGCATATAAATGGGTTCAAAAACCAAATATGTGTCCTTGGGTGCATGCTTAGGTCCCATGCAAGAAATGGTAATAAATTTCAAACACCATGCACCGTTGATTGCGGGCAAAACATTGAGATGCCTGGTTTTTAAATTCTAGTAAATCCAAAACTCGTCTGAAATTCATGAAACTTGGCATGCTATCATGGAGCGGCATCAACATGCCCTGGTACAAATTTTGTCCCATTTGGGGCAGGTTTGGGTTTATGGTTCTCACAAACCGGAGCTTCTCACAACAAGCATGATGGTTTTCGGTAGGGAACGTCCCACCTTTGGGGACGAAATGATATCCATTGCCTCTTATTGCTTTCAAGTTTTTTTCTCATGCCAACATAGAACAACGGGAGTGTTGTGTGAATTTTTGTGATTTTTCGAGGTTCGTTTGGACATTTTTATGCTTTAACTGAGTTTTCAATGCATTTATGTGCATAATTCAAATTTGAACTACATGTGCATGCTCCAGTGCATATAAATTGGTTGAAAAAAGAAATATGTGTCCTTGGGTGCATGCTTAGGTCCCATGCAAGAAATGGGAATGAATTTCAAACACCAAGGCACAGTTGATTGCCGGCAAAACATTGAGATGCCTGGTTTTTAAATTCTAGTAAATCAAAACTCGTCTGAAATTCATGAAACTTGGCATGCTATCATGGAGCGGCATCAACATGACGTGGTAAATTTTTTGTCCCATTTGGGGCAGGTTTGGGTATATGATTCTCACAACAAGCATGATGGTTTTCGATGAGAGCGTCCCACCTTGAGGGGCAAACGATATCCATTGCCACTTATTGGTTTCAAGTTTTTTAATCATGCCAACATAGAACAATAGGAGTGTTGTGTGAATTTTTGTGAATTTTCCGGGTTCGTTTGGACATTTTTATGCATTAACTGAGTTTTCAATGCATTTATGTGCATAATTCAAATTGGAACTACATGCGCATTCTCCATTGCATATAAATGGGTTCAAAAACAAAATATGTGTCCTTGGGTGCATGCTTAGGTCCCATGCAAGAAATGGTAATAAATTTCAAACACCATGCACCGTTGATTGCGGGCAAAACATTGAGATGCCTGGTTTTTAAATTCTAGTAAATCCAAAACTCGTCTGAAATTCATGAAACTTGGCATGCTATCATGGAGCGGCATCAACATGCCCTGGTACAAATTTTGTCCCATTTGGGACAGGTTTGGGTATATGCTTCTCTGGCTGAAGCTTCTCACAACAAGCATGATGGTTTTCGGTAGGGAACGTCCCACCTTTGGGGACGAAACGATATACATTGCCTCTTATTGCTTTCAAGTTTTTTCTCATGCCAACATAGAACAACAGGAGTGTTGTGTGAATTTTTGGGGTTCGTTTGGACATTTTTATGCATTAACTGAGTTTTCAATGCATTTATGCGCATAATTCAAATTTGAACTACATGTGCATGCTCCAATGCATATAAATTGGTTGAAAAAACAAATATGTGTCCTTGGGTGCATGCTTAGGTCCCATGCAAGAAATGGGAATGAATTTCAAACACCAGGGCACTGTTGATTGTCGGCAAAACATTGAGATGCCTGGTTTTTAAATTCTAGTAAATCAAAAACTCGTCTGAAATTCATGAAACTTGGCATGCTATCATGGAGCGGCATCAACATGCCGTGGTACATATTTTGTCCCATTTGGGGCAGGTTTGGGTATATACTTCTCACAACAAGCATGATGGTTTTCAGTAGGGAACGTCCCACCTTCGGGGACGAAACGATATCCATTGCCACTTATTGGTTTCAAGTTTTTTAATCATGCCAACATAGAACAATAGGAGTGTTGTGTGAATTTTTGTGAATTTTCGGGGTTCGTTTGGACATTTTTATGCATTAACTGAGTTTTCAATGCATTTATGTGCATAATTCAAATTGGAACTACATGCGCATTCTCCATTGCATATAAATGGGTTCAAAAACCAAATATGTGTCCTTGGGTGCATGCTTAGGTCCCATGCAAGAAATGGTAATAAATTTCAAACACCATGCACCGTTGATTGCGGGCAAAACATTGAGATGCCTGGTTTTTAAATTCTAGTAAATCCAAAACTAAATCTGAAATTCATGAAACTTGGCATGCTATCATGGAGCGGCATCAACATGCCCTGGTACAAATTTTGTCCCATTTGGGGCAGGTTTGGGTTTATGGTTCTCACAAACCGGAGCTTCTCACAACAAGCATGATGGTTTTCGGTAGGGAACGTCCCACCTTTGGGGACAAAACGATATCCATTGCCTCTTATTTCTTTCAAGTTTTTTTCTCATGCCAACATAGAACAATTGGAGTGTTGTGTGAATTTTTGTTATTTTTCGAGGTTCGTTTGGACATTTTTATGCTTTAACTGAGTTTTCAATGCATTTATGTGCATAATTCGAATTTGAACTACATGCGCATGCTCCATTGCATATAAATTGGTTGAAAAACAAAATATGTGGCCTTGGCTGCATGCTTATGTCCCATGCAAGAAATGGTAATGAATTTCAAACACCAGGGCACCGTTGATTGCCCGCAAAACATTGAGATGCCTGGTTTTTAAATTCTAGTAACTTCAAAACTCGTCTGAAATTCATGAAATTTGGCATGCTATCATGGAGCGGCATCAACATGCCGTGGTACAAAATTTGTCCCATTTGGGGCAGGTTTGGGAATATGCTTCTCACAAACCGGAGCTTCTCACAACAAGCATGATGGTTTTCGGTAGGGAACGTCCCACCTTTGGGGACGAAACGATATCCATTGCCTCTTATTGCTTTCAAGTTTTTTTCTCATGCCAACATAGAACAACAGGAGTGTTGTGTGAATTTTTGTTATTTTTCGGGGTTCGTTTGGACATTTTTATGCATTAACTGAGTTTTCAATGCATTTATGTAAATAATTCAAATTTGAACTACATGCGCATGCTCCAATGCATATAAATTGGTTGAAAAATGAAATCTGTGTCATCGGGTGCATGGTTAGGTTCCATGCAAGAAATGGGAATGAATTTCGAACACCAGGGCACCGTTGATTGCCGGCAAAACATTGAGATGCCTTGTTTTTAAATTCTAGTAAATCCAAAACTTGTCTGAAATTCATGAAACTTGGCATGCTATAATGGAGCGACATCAACATGCCCTGGTACTAATTTTGTCCCATTTGGGACAGGTTTGGGTATATGCTTCTCACAAACTGGAGCTTCTCACAACAAGCATGATGGTTTTCGGTAGGGAACGTCCCACCTTTGGGGACGAAACGATATCCATTGCCTCTTATTGCTTTCAAGTTTTTTCTCATGCCAACATAGAACAACGGGAGTGTTGTGTGAATTTTTGTGATTTTTCGGGGTTCGATTGGACATTTTTATGCATTAACTAAGTTTTCAATGCATTTATGTGCATAATTCAAATTGGAACTACACGCACATTCTCCATTGCATATAAATGGGTTGAAAAACCAAATATGTGTCCATGGGTGCATGCTTAGGACCGATGCAAGAAATGGTAATTAATTTCAAACACCATGCACCGTTGATTGGCGGCAAAACATTGAGATGCCTGGTTTTTAAATTCTAGTAAATCCAAAACTCGTCTGAAATTCATGAAACTTGGCATGCTATCATGGAGCGGCATCAACATGCCCTGGTACAAATTTTGTCCCATTTGGGGCAGGTTTGGGTATATGGTTCTCACAAACCGGAGCTTCTCACAACAAGCATGATGGTTTTCAATAGGCAACGTCCCACCTTTGGGGAAAAAATGATATCCATTGCTTCTATTGCTTTCAAGTTTTTTTCTCGTGCCAACATAGAAAAACAGGAGTGTTGTATGATTTTTTGTGATTTTTCGTGGTTCGTTTGGAAATTTTTATGCATAAACTGAGTTTTCAATGCATTCATGTGCATAATTCAAATTTGAACTACATGCGCATGCTCTAGTGCATATAAATTGGTTGAAAAATCAAATATGTGTCCTTCGGTGCATGCTTAGGTACCATGCAAGAAATGGGAATGAATTTCGAACACCAGGGCACCGTTGATTGCCGGAAAACATTGAGATGCCTGGTTTTTAAATTCTAGCAAATCCAAAACTCGTCTGAAATTCATGAAACTTGGCATGCTATCATGAAGCGGCATCAACATGCCGTGGTACAAATTTTGTCCCATTTGAGGCAGGTTAGGGTATATGCTTCTCACAAACCGGAGCTTCTCACAACAAGCATGATGGTTTTCGGTAGGGAATTTCCCACCTTTGGGGACGAAACGATATCCATTGCCTCTTATTTCTTTCAAGTTTTTGTCTCATGCCAACATAGAACAACAGAAGTGTTGTGTGGATTTTTGTTATTTTTCGAGGTTTGTTTGGACATTTTTATGCTTTAACTGAGTTTTCAATGCATTTATGTGCATAAGTCAAATTTGAACTACATGCGCATGCTACAGTGCATATAAATTGGTTGAAAAATCAAATCTGTGTCTTCGGGTGCATGCTTAGGTCTCATGCAAGAAATGAGAATAAATTTCAAACACCAAGGCACCGTTGATTGCCGGCAAAACATTGAGATGCATGGTTTTTAAATTCTAGTAAATCCAAAACTCGTCTGAAATTCATTAAACTTGGCATGCTATCATGGAGCAGCATCAACATGCCGTGGTACAAATTTTGTCCTATTTGGGGCAGGTTTGGGTATATGCTTCTCACAAACCGGAGCTTCTCACAACAAGCATGATGGTTTTCGGTAGGGAACTTCCCACCTTTGGGGACGAAATGATATCCATTGCCTCTTATTTCTTTCAAGTTTCTTTCTCATGCCAACATAAAATAACAGGACTGTTGTGTGAATTTTTGTGATTTTTCGGGGTTATTTTGGACATTTTTATGCATTAACTGAGTTTTCAATGCATTTATGTACATAATTCAAATTTGAACTACATGTGCATGCTCCAGTGCATATAAATTGGTTGAAAAATCAATCTGTGTCCTTGGGTGCATGCTTAGGTGCAATGCAAGAAATGGGAATGAATTTCAAACACCAGGGCACCGTTCATTGCCGGCAAAACATTGAGATGTCTGGTTTTTAAATTCTAGTAAATCTAAAACTTGTCTAAAATTCATGAAACTTGGCATGCTATCATGGAGCGGCATCAACATGCCGTGGTACAAATTTTGTCCCATTTGGGGCAGGTTTGGGTATATGCTTCTCACAAATCGGAGCTTCTCACAACAAGCATGATGGTTTTCGGTAGGGAACGTCCCACCTTTGGGGACGAAACGATATCCGTTGCCTCTTATTACTTTCAAGTTTTTTTTCTCGTGCCAACATAGAACAACAGGAGTGTTGTGTGATTTTTTGTGATTTTTTGGTGTTCATTTGGACATTTTTATGCATTAATTGAGTTTTCAATGCATTTATGTGCATAATTCAAATTTGAACTACATGTGTATGCTCCAGTGCATATAAATTGGTTGAAAAAACAAATTTGTGTCCTTGGGTGCATGCTTAGGTCCCATGCAAGAAATGGGAATGAATTTCAAATACCAAGGCACAGTTGATTGCCGGCAAAACATTGAGATGCCTGGTTTTTAAATTCTAGTAAATCCAAAACTTGTCTGAAATTCATGAAACTTGGCATGCTATCATGGAGCGGCATCAACATGCCGTGGTACAAATTTTGTCCCATTTGGCATAGGTTTGGGTATATGCTTCTCACAAATCGGAGCTTCTCACAACAAGCATGATGGTTTTCGGTAGGGAACGTCCCACCTTTGGGGACGAAACGATATCCATTGCCTCTTATTACTTTCAAGTTTTTTTTCTCGTGCCAACATAGAACAAGAGGAGTGTTGTGTGATTTTTTGTGATTTTTTGGTGTTCATTTGGGCATTTTTATGCATTAATTGAGTTTTCAATGCATTTATGTGCATAATTCAAATTTGAACTACATGTGCATGCTCCATTGCATATAAATTGGTTGAAAAACCAAATCTGTGTCCTTGGGTGCATGCTTAGGTCCCATGCAAGAAATGGTAATGAATTTCAAACACCAGGGCACCGTTGATTGCCGGCAAAACATTGAGATGCCTGGTTTTTAAATTCTAGTAAATCAAAAACTCGTCTGAAATTCATGAAACTTGTCATGCTATCATGGAGCGGCATCAACATGCCGTGGTACATATTTTGTCCCATTTAGGGCAGGTTTGGGTATATGCTTCTCACAACAAGCATGATGGTTTCAGTAGGGAACGTCCCACCTTTGGGGACGAAACGATATCCATTGCCTCTTATTGGTTTCAAGTTTTTTTCTCATGCCAACATAGAACAACAGGAGTGTTGTGTGAATTATTGTGATTTTTCGGGGTTCGTTTGGACATTTTTATGCATTAACTGAGTTTTCAATGCATTTATGTGCATAATTCAAATTTGAACTACATGCGTATGCTCCAGTGCATATAAATTGGTTGAAAAAATAAATGTGTGTCCTTGGGTGCATGCTTAGGTCCCATGCAAGAAATGGGAATGAATTTCAAACACCAAGGCACAGTTAATTGCCGGCAAAACATTGAGATGCCTGGTTTTTAAATTCTAGTAAATCAAAAACTCGTCTGAAATTCATGAAACTTGGCATGCTATCATGGAGCGGCATCAACATGCCCTGGTACATATTTTGTCCCATTTGGGGCAGGTTTGGGTATATGCTTCTCACAACAAGCATGATGGTTTTCAGTAGGGAACGTCCCACCTTTGGGGACGAAACGATATCCACTGCCTCTTATTGGTTTCAAGGTTTTTTCTCATGCCAACATAGAACAACAGGAGTGTTGTGTGAATTATTGTGATTTTTAGGGTTCGTTTGGACATTTTTATGCATTAACTGAGTTTTCAATGCATTTATGTGCATAATTCAAATTGGAACTACATGCATGCTCCATTGCATATAAATGGGTTGAAAAACCAAATCTGTGTCCTTGGGTGCATGCTTAGGTCCCATGCAAGAAATAGTAATAAATTTCAAACACCAGGCACCGTTGATTGCCGGCAAAACATTGAGATGCCTGGTTTTTAAATTCTAGTAAATCCAAAACTCCTCTGAAATTCATGAAACTTGGCATGCTATCATGGAGCGGCATCAACATGCCCTGGTACAAATTTTGTCCCATTTGGGGCAGGTTTGGGTATATGGTTCTCACAAACCGGAGCTTCTCACAACAAGCATGATGGTTTTCGGTAGGCAACGTCCCACCTTTGGGGACAAAATGATATCCATTGCTTCTATTGCTTTCAAGTTTTTTTCTCGTGCCAACATAGAAAAACAGGAGTGTTGTGTGATTTTTTGTGATTTTTCGGGGTTCGTTTGGAAATTTTTATGCATTAACTGAGTTTTCAATGCATTTATGTGCATAATTCAAATTTGAACTACATGTGCTTTCTCGAGTGCATATAAATTGGTTGAAAAATCAAATCTGTGTCCTTGGGTTCATGCTTAGGTCCCATGCAAGAAATGGGAATGAATTTCAAACACCAGGCACCGTTGATTGCCGGCAAAACATTGAGATGCCTTGTTTTTAAATTCTAGTAAACCCAAAACTCGTCTGAAATTCATGAAATTTGGCATGCTATCATGGAGCGGCATCAACATGCCGTGGTACAAATTTTGTCCCATTTGGGGCAGGTTTTGGTATATGCTTCTCACAAACCGGAGCTTCTCACAACAAGCATTATGGTTATCGGTAGGGAACGTCCCACCTTTGGGGACGAAACGATATCCATTGCCTCTTATTGCTTTCAAGTTTTTTTCTCATGTCAATATAGAACAACAGGAGTGTTGTGTGAATTTTTGTGATTTTTCGAGGTTCGTTTGGACATTTTTATGCTTTAACTGAGTTTTAATGCATTTATGTGCATAATTCAAATTTGAACTACATGCGCATGCTCCATTGCATATAAATTGGTTGAAAAACCAAATATGTGTCCTTGGGTGGATGCTTAGGTCCCATGCAAGAAATGGTAATGAATTTCAAACACCAGGGCACCGTTGATTGCCGGCAAAACATTGAGATGCCTTGTTTTTAAATTCTAGTAAACCCAAAACTCGTCTGAAATTCATGAAATTTGGCATGCTATCATGGAGCGGCATCAACATGCCGTGGTACAAATTTTGTCCCATTTGGGGCAGGTTTTGGTATATGCTTCTCACAAACCGGAGCTTCTCACAACAAGCATTATGGTTATCGGTAGGGAACGTCCCACCTTTGGGGACAAAACGATATCCATTGCCTCTTATTGCTTTCAAGTTTTTTTCTCATGTCAATATAGAACAACAGGAGTGTTGTGTGAATTTTTGTGATTTTTCGAGGTTCGTTTGGACATTTTTATGCTTTAACTGAGTTTTAATGCATTTATGTGCATAATTCAAATTTGAACTACATGCGCATGCTCCATTGCATATAAATTGGTTGAAAAACCAAATATGTGTCCTTGGGTGGATGCTTAGGTCCCATGCAAGAAAGGGTAATGAATTTCAAACTACAGTGCACCGTTGATTGCCGGCAAAACATTGAGATGCCTGGTTTTTAAAATTCTAGTAAATCAAAAACTCGTCTGAAATTCATGAAACTTGGCATGCTATCATGGAGCGGCATCAACATGCCGTGGTACATATTTTGTCCCATTTGGGGCAGGTTTGGGTATATGCTTCTCACAACAAGCATGATGGTTTCAGTAGGGAACGTCCCACCTTTGCGGACGAAACGATATCCATTGCCTCTTATTGGTTTCAAGTTTTTTTCTCATGCCAACATAGAACAACTGGAGTGTTGTGTGAATTTTTGTGATTTTCCGGGGTTCGTTTGGACATTTTTATGCATTAACTGAGTTTTCAATGCATTTATGTGCATAATTCAAATTTGAACTACATGCGTATGCTCAAGTGCATATAAATTGGTTGAAAAAATAAATGTGTGTCCTTGGGTGCATGCTTAGGTCCCATGCAAGAAATGGGAATGAATTTCAAACACCAAGGCACAGTTAATTGCCGGCAAAACATTGAGATGCCTTGTTTTTTAATTCTAGTAAATCAAAAACTCGTCTGAAATTCATGAAACTTGGCATGCTATCATGGAGCGGCATCAACATGCCCTGGTACATATTTTGTCCCATTTGGGGCAGGTTTGGGTATATGCTTCTCACAACAAGCATGATGGTTTTCGATGAGGGAACGTCCCACCTTTGGGGACGAAACGATATCCATTGCCTCTTATTGGTTTCAAGGTTTTTTCTCATGCCAACATAGAACAACAGGAGTGTTGTGTGAATTATTGTGATTTTTCGGGGTTCGTTTGGACATTTTTATGCATTAACTGAGTTTTCAATGCATTTATGTGCATAATTCAAATTGGAACTACATGCATGCTCCATTGCATATAAATGGGTTGAAAAACCAAATCTGTGTCCTTGGGTGCATGCTTAGGTCCCATGCAAGAAATAGTAATAAATTTCAAACACTGTGCACCGTTGATTGCCGGCAAAACATTGAGATGTCTGGTTTTTAAATTCTAGTAAATCCAAAACTCGTCTGAAATTCATGAAACTTGGCATGCTATCATGGAGCGGCATCAACATGCCCTGGTACAAATTTTGTCCCATTTGGGGCAGGTTTGGGTATATGGTTCTCACAAACCGGAGCTTCTCACAACAAGCATGATGGTTTTCGGTGGGCAACGTCCCACCTTTGGGGACAAAATGATATCCATTGCTTCTATTGCTTTCAAGTTTTTTTCTCGTGCCAACATAGAAAAACAGGAGTGTTGTGTGATCTTTTGTGATTTTTCGGGTTCGTTTGGAAATTTTTATGCATTAACTGAGTTTTCAATGCATTTATGTGCATAATTCAAATTTGAACTACATGTGCTTTCTCCAGTACATATAAATTGGTTGAAAAATCAAATCTGTGTCCTTGGGTTCATGCTTAGGTCCCATGCAAGAAATGGGAATGAATTTCAAACACTGTGCACCGTTGATTGCCGGCAAAACATTGAGATGCCTTGTTTTTAAATTCTAGTAAATCCAAAACTAAATCTGAAATTCATGAAATTTGGCATGCTATCATGGAGCGGCATCAACATGCCGTGGTACAAATTTTTTCCCATTTGGGGCAGGTTTGGGTATATGCTTCTCACAAACCGGAGCTTCTCACAACAAGCATGATGGTTTTCGGTAGGGAACGTCCCACCTTTGGGGACGAAACGATATCCATTGCCTCTTATTGCTTTCAAGTTTTTTCTCATGCCAATATAGAACAACAGGAGTGTTGTTTGAATTTTTGTGATTTTTCGAGGTTCGATTGGACATTTCTATGGTTTAACTGAGTTTTAATGCATTTATGTGCATAATTCAAATTTGAACTACATGTGCATGCTCCATTGCTTATAAATTGGTTGAAAAACCAAATCTGTGTCCTTGGGTGGATGCTTAGGTCCCATGCAAGAAATGGTAATGAATTTCAAACACTAGGCACCGTTGATTGCCGCAAAACATTGAGATGCTTGGTTTTAAATTCTAGTAAATCAAAAACTCGTCTGAAATTCATGAAACTTGGCATGCTATCATGGAGCGGCATCAACATGCCGTGGTACATATTTTGTCCCATTTGGGGCAGGTTTGGGTATATGCTTCTCACAACAAGCATGATGGTTTCAGTAGGGAACGTCCCACCTTTGGGGACGAAACGATATCCATTGCCTCTTATTGGTTTCAAGTTTTTTTCTCATGCCAACATAGAACAACAGGAGTGTTGTGTGAATTTTTGTGATTTTCCGGGGTTCGTTTGGACATTTTTATGCATTAACTGAGTTTTCAAGGCATTTATGTGCATAATTCAAATTTGAACTACATGCGTATGCTCCAGTGCATATAAATTGGTTGAAAAAACAAATTGGTGTCCTTGGGTGCATGCTTAGGTCCCATGCAAGAAATGGGAATGAATTTCAAACACCAAGGCACAGTTGATTGCCGGCAAAACATTGAGATGCCTGGTTTTTAAATTCTAGTAAATCAAAAACTCGTCTGAAATTCATGAAACTTGGCATGCTATCATAGAGCGGCATCAACATGCCCTGGTACATATTTTGTCCCATTTGGGGCAGGTTTGGGTATATGCTTCTCACAACAAGCATGATGGTTTTCAGTAGGGAACGTCCCACCTTTGGGGACGAAACGATATCCACTGCCTCTTATTGGTTTCAAGGTTTTTTCTCATGCCAACATAGAACAACAGGAGTGTTGTGTGAATTATTGTGATTTTTCGGGGTTCTTTTGGACATTTTTATGCATTAACTGAGTTTTCAATGCATTTATGTGCATAATTCAAATTGGAACTACATGTGCATGCTCCATTGCATATAAATGGGTTGAAAAACCAAATCTGTGTCCTTGGGTGCATGCTTAGGACCCATGCAAGAAATAGTAATAAATTTCAAACACCAGGCACCGTTGATTGCCGGCAAAACATTGAGATGTCTGGTTTTTAAATTCTAGTAAATCCAAAACTCGTCTGAAATTCATGAAACTTGGCATGCTATCATGGAGCGGCATCAACATGCCGTGGTACAAATTTTGTCCCATTTGGGGCAGGTTTTGGTATATGCTTCTCACAAACCGGAGCTTCTCACAACAAGCATTATGGTTATCGGTAGGGAACGTCCCACCTTTGGGGACAAAAACGATATCCATTGCCTCTTATTGCTTTCAAGTTTTTTTCTCATGTCAATATAGAACAACAGGAGTGTTGTGTGAATTTTTGTGATTTTTCGAGGTTCGTTTGGACATTTTTATGCTTTAACTGAGTTTTAATGCATTTATGTGCATAATTCAAATTTGAACTACATGCATGCTCCATTGCATATAAATTGGTTGAAAAACCAAATATGTGTCCTTGGGTGGATGCTTAGGTCCCATGCAAGAAAGGGTAATGAATTTCAAACACCAGGGCACCGTTGATTGCCGGCAAAACATTGAGATGCCTGGTTTTTAAATTCTAGTAAATCAAAAACTCGTCTGAAATTCATGAAACTTGGCATGCTATCATGGAGCGGCATCAACATGCCGTGGTACATATTTTGTCCCATTTGGGGCATGTTTGTGTATAAGCTTCTCACAACAAGCATGATGCTTTCGATAGGGAACGTCCCACCTTTGGGGACGAAACGATATCCATTGCCTCTTATTGGTTTCAAGTTTTTTCTCATGCCAACATAGAACAACAGGAGTGTTGTGTGAATTTTTGTGATTTTCGGGGTTCGTTTGGACATTTTATGCATTAACTGAGTTTTCAATGCATTTATGTGCATAATTCAAATTTGAACTACATGCGTATGCTCCAGTGCATATAAATTGGTTGAAAAAATAAATGTGTGTCCTTGGGTGCATGCTTAGGTCCCATGCAAGAAATGGGAATGAATTTCAAACACCAAGGCACAGTTAATTGCCGGCAAAACATTGAGATGCCTTGTTTTTAAATTCTAGTAAATCAAAAACTCGTCTGAAATTCATGAAACTTGGCATGCTATCATGGAGCGGCATCAACATGCCCTGGTACATATTTTGTCCCATTTGGGGCAGGTTTGGGTATATGCTTCTCACAACAAGCATGATGGTTTTCAGTAGGGAACGTCCCACCTTTGGGGACGAAACGATATCCACTGCCTCTTATTGGTTTCAAGGTTTATTCTCATGCCAACATAGAACAACAGGAGTGTTGTGTGAATTATTGTGATTTTTCGGGGTTCGTTTGGACATTTTTATGCATTAACTGAGTTTTCAATGCATTTATGTGCATAATTCAAATTGGAACTACATGCGCATGCTCCATTGCATATAAATGGGTTGAAAAACCAAATCTGTGTCCTTGGGTGCATGCTTAGGTCCCATGCAAGAAATAGTAATAAATTTCAAACACCAGGCACCGTTGATTGCCGGCAAAACATTGAGATGCCTGGTTTTTAAATTCTAGTAAATCCAAAACTCGTCTGAAATTCATGAAACTTGGCATGCTATCATGGAGCGGCATCAACATGCCCTGGTACAAATTTTGTCCCATTTGGGGCAGGTTTGGGTATATGCTTCTCACAAACCGGAGCTTCTCACAACAAGCATGATGGTTTTCGGTGGGCAACGTCCCACCTTTGGGGACAAAATGATATCCATTGCTTCTATTGCTTTCAAGTTTTTTTCTCGTGCCAACATAGAAAAACAGGAGTGTTGTGTGATCTTTTGTGATTTTTCGGGGTTCGTTTGGAAATTTTTATGCATTAACTGAGTTTTCAATGCATTTATGTGCATAATTCAAATTTGAACTACATGTGCTTTCTCCAGTACATATAAATTGGTTGAAAAATCAAATCTGTGTCCTTGGGTTCATGCTTAGGTCCCATGCAAGAAATGGGAATGAATTTCAAACACCAGGCACCGTTGATTGCCGGCAAAACATTGAGATGCCTTGTTTTTAAATTCTAGTAAATCCAAAACTCGTCTGAAATTCATGAAATTTGGCATGCTATCATGGAGCGGCATCAACATGCCGTGGTACAAATTTTTTCCCATTTGGGGCAGGTTTGGGTATATGGTTCTCACAAACCGGAGCTTCTCACAACAAGCATGATGGTTTTCGGTGGGAACGTCCCACCTTTGGGGACAAAATGATATCCATTACTTCTATTGCTTTCAAGTTTTTTTCTCGTGCCAACATAGAAAAACAGGAGTGTTGTGTGATTTTTTGTGATTTTTTGGGGTTCGTTTGGAAAATTTTATGCATTAACTGAGTTTTCAATGCATTTATGTGCATAATTCAAATTTGAACTACATGTGCTTTCTCCAGTACATATAAATTGGTTGAAAAATCAAATATGTGTCCTTGGGTTCATGCTTAGGTCCCATGCAAGAAATGGGAATGAATTTCAAACACCAGGCACCGTTGATTGCCGGCAAAACATTGAGATGCCTTGTTTTTAAATTCTAGTAAATCCAAAACTCGTCTGAAATTCATGAAATTTGGCATGCTATCATGGAGCGGCATCAACATGCCGTGGTACAATTTTTTCCCATTTGGGGGAGGTTTGGGTATATACATCTCACAAACCGAAGCTTCTCACAACAAGCATGATGGTTTTCGGTAGGGAACGTCCCACCTTTGGGGACGAAACGATATCCATTGCCTCTTATTGCTTTCAAGTTTTTTCTCATGCCAATATAGAACAACAGGAGTGTTGTTTGAATTTTTGTGATTTTTCGAGGTTCGATTGGACATTTCTATGGTTTAACTGAGTTTTAATGCATTTATGTGCATAATTCAAATTTGAACTACATGTGCATGCTCCATTGCTTATAAATTGGTTGAAAAACCAAATCTGTGTCCTTGGGTGGATGCTTAGGTCCCATGCAAGAAATGGTAATGAATTTCAAACACCGGGGCACCGTTGATTGCCGGCAAAACATTGAGATGCTTGGTTTTTAAATTCTAGTAAATCAAAAACTCGTCTGAAATTCATGAAACTTGGCATGCTATCATGGAGCGGCATCAACATGCCGTGGTACATATTTTGTCCCATTTGGGGCAGGTTTGGGTATATGCTTCTCACAACAAGCATGATGGTTTCAGTAGGGAACGTCCCACCTTTGGGGACGAAACGATATCCATTGCCTCTTATTGGTTTCAAGTTTTTTTCTCATGCCAACATAGAACAACAGGAGTGTTGTGTGAATTATTGTGATTTTCCGGGGTTCGTTTGGACATTTTTATGCATTAACTGAGTTTTCAAGGCATTTATGTGCATAATTCAAATTTGAACTACATGCGTATGCTCCAGTGCATATAAATTGGTTGAAAAAACAAATTGGTGTCCTTGGGTGCATGCTTAGGTCCCATGCAAGAAATGGGAATGAATTCCAAACACCAAGGCACAGTTGATTGCCGGCAAAACATTGAGATGCCTGGTTTTTAAATTCTAGTAAATCAAAAACTCGTCTGAAATTCATGAAACTTGGCATGCTATCATGGAGCGGCATCAACATGCCCTGGTACATATTTTGTCCCATTTGGGGCAGGTTTGGGTATATGCTTCTCACAACAAGCATGATGGTTTTCGATGAGGGAACGTCCCACCTTTGGGGACAAACGATATCCTTGCCTCTTATTGGTTTCAAGTTTTTTCTCATGCCAACATAGAACAACAGGAGTGTTGTGTGAATTATTGTGATTTTTCGGGGTTCTTTTGGACATTTTTATGCATTAACTGAGTTTTCAATGCATTTATGTGCATAATTCAAATTGGAACTACATGCGCATGCTCCATTGCATATAAATGGGTTGAAAAACCAAATCTATGTCCTTGGGTGCATGCTTAGGTCCCATGCAAGAAATAGTAATAAATTTCAAACACCAGGCACCGTTGATTGCCGGCAAAACATTGAGATGCCTGGTTTTTAAATTCTAGTAAATCCAAAACTCGTCTGAAATTCATGAAACTTGGCATGCTATCATGGAGCGGCATCAACATGCCCTGGTACAAATTTTGTATCATTTGGGGCAGGTTTGGGTATATGGTTCTCACAAACCGGAGCTTCTCACAACAAGCATGATGGTTTTCGGTAGGCAACGTCCCACCTTTGGGAACAAAATGATATCCATTGCTTCTATTGCTTTCAAGTTTTTTCTCGTGCCAACATAGAAAAACAGGAGTGTTGTGTGATTTTTGTGATTTTTCGGGGTTCGTTTGGAAATTTTTATGCATTAACTGAAGTTTTCAATGCATTTATGTGCATAATTCAAATTTGAACTACATGTGCTTTCTCCAAAGGCATATAAATTGGTTGAAAAATCAAATCTGTGTCCTTGGGTTCATGCTTAGGTCCCATGCAAGAAATGGGAATGAATTTCAAACACCGAGCACCGTTGATTGCCCGGCAAAACATTGAGATGCCTTGTTTTTAAATTCTAGTAAATCCAAAACTCGTCTGAAATTCATGAAATTTGGCATGCTATCATGGAGCGGCATCAACATGCCGTGGTACAAATTTTTTCCCATTTGGGGCAGGTTTGGGTATATGCTTCTCACAAACCGGAGCTTCTCACAACAAGCATGATGGTTTTCGGTAGGGAACGTCCCACCTTTGGGGAAGAAACGATATCCATTGCCTCTTATTGCTTTCAAGTTTTTTTCTCATGCCAATATAGAACAACAGGAGTGTTGTTTGAATTTTTGTGATTTTTCGAGGTTCGATTGGACATTTCTATGGTTTAACTGAGTTTTAATGCATTTATGTGCATAATTCAAATTTGAACTACATGTGCATGCTCCATTTCTTATAAATTGGTTGAAAAACCAAATCTGTGTCCTTGGGTGGATGCTTAGGTCCCATGCAAGAAATGGTAATGAATTTCAAACTCTGGGGCACCGTTGATTGCCGGCAAAACATTGAGATGCTTGGTTTTTAAATTCTAGTAAATCAAAAACTCGTCTGAAATTCATGAAACTTGGCATGCTATCATGGAGCGGCATCAACATGCCGTGGTACATATTTTGTCCCATTTGGGGCAGGTTTGGGTATATGCTTCTCACAACAAGCATGATGGTTTCAGTAGGGAACGTCCCACCTTTGGGGACGAAACGATATCCATTGCCTCTTATTGGTTTCAAGTTTTTTTCTCGTGCCAACATAGGACAACAGGAGTGTTGTGAGAATTTTTGTGATGTTTCGGGGTTCGTTTGGACATTTTATGAATTAACTGAGTTTTCAAGGCATTTATGTGCATAATTCAAATTTGAACTACATGCGTATGCTCCAGTGCATATAAATTGGTTGAAAAAACAAATTGGTGTCCTTGGGTGCATGCTTAGGTCCCATGCAAGAAATGGGAATGAATTTCAAACACCAAGGCACAGTTGATTGCCGGCAAAACATTGAGATGCCTGGTTTTTAAATTCTAGTAAATCAAAAACTCGTCTGAAATTCATGAAACTTGGCATGCTATCATGGAGCGGCATCAACATGCCCTGGTACATATTTTGTCCCATTTGGGGCAGGTTTGGGTATATGCTTCTCACAACAAGCATGATGGTTTTCAGTAGGGAACGTCCCACCTTTGGGGACGAAACGATATCCACTGCCTCTTATTGGTTTCAAGGTTTTTTCTCATGCCAACATAGAACAACAGGAGTGTTGTGTGAATTATTGTGATTTTTCGGGGTTCTTTTGGACATTTTATGCATTAACTGAGTTTTCAATGCATTTATGTGCATAATTCAAATTGGAACTACATGTGCATGCTCCATTGCATATAAATGGGTTGAAAAACCAAATCTGTGTCCTTGGGTGCATGCTTAGGTCCCATGCAAGAAATAGTAATAAATTTCAAACACCAGGCATCGTTGATTGCCGGCAAAACATTGAGATGCCTGGTTTTTAAATTCTAGTAAATCCAAAACTCGTCTGAAATTCATGAAACTTGGCATGCTATCATGGAGCGGCATCAACATGCCCTGGTACAAATTTTGTCCCATTTGGGGCAGGTTTGGGTATATGGTTCTCACAAACCGGAGCTTCTCACAACAAGCATGATGGTTTTCGGTAGGCAACGTCCCACCTTTGGGGACAAAATGATATCCATTGCTTCTATTGCTTTCAAGTTTTTTTCTCGTGCCAACATAGAAAAACAGGAGTGTTGTGTGACTTTTGTGATTTTTCGGGTTCGTTTGGAAATTTTTATGCATTAACTGAGTTTTCAATGCATTTATGTGCATAATTCAAATTTGAACTACATGTGCTTTCTCCAAAGGCATATAAATTGGTTGAAAAATCAAATCTGTGTCCTTGGGTTCATGCTTAGGTCCCATGCAAGAAATGGGAATGAATTTCAAACACCAGGCACCGTTGATTGCCGGCAAAACATTGAGATGCCTTGTTTTTAAATTCTAGTAAACCCAAAACTCGTCTGAAATTCATGAAATTTGGCATGCTATCATGGAGCGGCATCAACATGCCGTGGTACAAATTTTGTCCCATTTGGGGCAGGTTTTGGTATATGCTTCTCACAAACCGGAGCTTCTCACAACAAGCATTATGGTTTTCGGTAGGGAACGTCCCACCTTTGGGGACGAAACGATATCCATTGCCTCTTATTGCTTTCAAGTTTTTTCTCATGCCAATATAGAACAACAGGAGTGTTGTTTGAATTTTTGTGATTTTTCGGGGTTCTTTTGGACATTTTATGCATTAACTGAGTTCTAATGCATTTATGTGCATAATTCAAATTTGAACTACATGTGCATGCTCCATTGCATATAAATTGGTTGAAAAACCAAATATGTGTCCTTGGGTGGATGCTTAGGTCCCATGCAAGAAATGGTAATGAATTTCAAACACCAGGGCACCGTTGATTGTCGACAAAACATTGAGATGCCTGGTTTTTAAATTCTAGTAAACCGTCTGAAATTCATGAAACTTGGCATGCTATTATGGAGCGGCATCAACATGCCCTGGTACAAATTTTGTCCCATTTGGGGCAGGTTTTGGTATATGCTTCTCACAAACCGGAGCTTCTCACAACAAGCATGATGGTTTTCGGTAGGCAACGTCCCACCTTTGGGGACAAAATGATATCCATTGCTTCTATTGCTTTCAAGTCTTTTCTCGTGCCAACATAGAAAAACAGGAGTGTTGTGTGATTTTTGTGATTTTTCGGGGTTCGTTTGGAAATTTTTATGCATTAACTGAGTTTTCAATGCATTTATGTGCATAATTCAAATTTGAACTACATGTGCTTTCTCCGAAAGTGCATATAAATTGGTTGAAAAATCAAATCTGTGTCCTTGGGTTCATGCTTAGGTCCCATGCAAGAAATGGGAATGAATTTCAAACACGAGCACCGTTGATTGTCGGCAAAACATTGAGATGCCTGGTTTTTAAATTCTAGTTAATCAAAAACTCGTATGGAATTCATGAAACTTGGCATGCTATCATTGAGCGGCATCAACATGCCGTGGTACAAATTTTTCCCATTTGGGGCAGGTTTGGGTATATGCTTCTCACAAACCGGAGCTTCTCACAATAAGCAGGATGGTTTTCGGTAGGGAACGTCCGACCTTTGGGGACGAAACGATATCCATTGCCTCTTATTGCTTTCAAGTTTTTTCTCATGCCAATATAGAACAACAGGAGTGTTGTTTGAATTTTTGTGATTTTTCGAGGTTCGATTCGACATTTCTATGGTTTAACTGAGTCTTAATGCATTTATGTGCATAATTCAAATTTGAACTACATGTGCATGCTCCATTGCTTATAAATTGGTTGCAAAACCAAATCTGTGTCCTTGGGTGGATGCTTAGGTCCCATGCAAGAAATGGTAATGAATTTCAAACACTGAGGCACCGTTGATTGCCGCAAAACATTGAGATGCTTGGTTTTTAAATTCTAGTAAATCAAAAACTCGTCTGAAATTCATGAAACTTGGCATGCTATCATGGAGCGGGATCAACATGCCGTGGTACATATTTTGTCCCATTTGGGGCAGGTTTGGGTATATGCTTCTCACAACAAGCATGATGGTTTCAGTAGGGAACGTCCCACCTTTGGGGACGAAACGATATCCATTGCCTCTTATTGGTTTCAAGTTTTTTTCTCATGCCAACATAGAACAACAGGAGTGTTGTGTGAATTTTTGTGATTTTCCGGGTTCGTTTGGACATTTTTATGCATTAACTGAAGTTTTCAAGGCATTTATGTGCATAATTCAAATTTGAACTACATGCGTATGCTCCAAAGGTGCATATAAATTGGTTGAAAAAACAAATTGGTGTCCTTGGGTGCATGCTTAGGTCCCATGCAAGAAATGGGAATGAATTTCAAACACCAGGGCACCGTTGATTGCCGGCAAAACATTGAGATGCCTGGTTTTCAAATTCCAGTAAATCAAAACTCGTCTGAAATTCATGAAACTTGGCATGCTATCATGGAGCGGCATCAACATGCCCTGGTACATATTTTGTCCCATTTGGGGCAGGTTTGGGTATATGCTTCTCATAACAAGCATGATGGTTTTCAGTAGGGAACGTCCCACCTTTGGGGACGAAACGATATCCACTGCCTCTTATTGGTTTCAAGGTTTTTTCTCATGCCAACATAGAACAACAGGAGTGTTGTGTGAATTATTGTGATTTTTCGGGTTCTTTTGGACATTTTTATGCATTAACTGAGTTTTCAATGCATTTATGTGCATAATTCAAATTGGAACTACATGTGCATGCTCCATTGCATATAAATGGGTTGAAAAACCAAATCTGTGTCCTTGGGTGCATGCTTAGGTCCCATGCAAGAAATAGTAATAAATTTCAAACACTGTGCACCGTTGATTGCCGGCAAAACATTGAGATGCCTGGTTTTTAAATTCTAGTAAATCCAAAACTTCGTCTGAAATTCATGAAACTTGGCATGCTATCATGGAGCGGCATCAACATGCCCTGGTACAAATTTTGTCCCATTTGGGGCAGGTTTGGGTATATGGTTCTCACAAACCGGAGCTTCTCACAACAAGCATGATGGTTTTCGGTGAGGCAACGTCCCACCTTTGGGGACAAAATGATTTCCATTGCTTCTATTGCTTTCAAGTTTTTTCTCGTGCCAACATAGAAAAACAGGAGTGTTGTGTGATTTTTTGTGATTTTTCGGGGTTCTGTTTGGAAATTTTTATGCATTAACTGAAGTTTTCAATGCATTTATGTGCATAATTCAAATTTGAACTACATGTGCTTTCTCCAAAGTGCATATAAATTGGTTGAAAAATCAAATCTGTGTCCTTGGGTTCATGCTTAGGTCCCATGCAAGAAATGGGAATGAATTTCAAACACCAGGCACCGTTGATTGCCGGCAAAACATTGAGATGCCTTGTTTTTAAATTCTAGTAAATCCAAAACTCGTCTGAAATTCATGAAATTTGGCATGCTATCATGGAGAGGCATCAACATGCCGTGGTACAAAATATTTCCCATTTGGGGCAGGTTTGGGTATATGCTTCTCACAACCGGAGCTTCTCACAACAAGCATGATGGTTTCGGTGAGGAACGTCCCACCTTTGGGGACGAAACGATATCCATTGCCTCTTATTGCTTTCAAGTTTCTTCTCATGCCAATATAGAACAACAGGAGTGTTGTTTGAATTTTTGTGATTTTTCGAGGTTCGATTGGACATTTCTATGGTTTAACTGAGTTTTAATGCATTTATGTGCATAATTCAAATTTGAACTACATGTGCATGCTCCATTGCTTATAAATTGGTTGAAAAACCAAATCTGTGTCCTTGGGTGGATGCTTAGGTCCCATGCAAGAAATGGTAATGAATTTCAAACACCAGGGCACCGATTGATTGCCGGCAAAACATTGAGATGCTTGGTTTTAAATTCTAGTAAATCAAAAACTAAATCTGAAATTCATGAAACTTGGCATGCTATCATGGAGCGGCATCAACATGCCGTGGTACATATTTTGTCCCATTTGGGGCAGGTTTGGGTATATGCTTCTCACAACAAGCATGATGGTTTGATGAGGGAACGTCCCACCTTTGGGGACCTAAACGATATCCATTGCCTCTTATTGGTTTCAAGTTTTTTTCTCATGCCAACATAGAACAACAGGAGTGTTGTGTGAATTTTTGTGATTTTCCGAGGTTCGTTTGGACATTTTTATGCATTAACTGAGTTTTCAAGGCATTTATGTGCATAATTCAAATTTGAACTACATGCGTATGCTCCAGTGCATATAAATTGGTTGAAAAACAAATTGGTGTCCTTGGGTGCATGCTTAGGTCCCATGCAAGAAATGGGAATGAATTCCAAACACCAAGGCACGATTGATTGCCGGCAAAACATTGAGATGCCTGGTTTTTAAATTCTAGTAAATCAAAAACTCGTCTGAAATTCATGAAACTTGGCATGCTATCATGGAGCGGCATCAACATGCCCTGGTACATATTTTGTCCCATTTGGGGCAGGTTTGGGTATATGCTTCTCACAACAAGCATGATGGTTTTCGATGAGAGCGTCCCACCTTTGGGGACGAAAACGATATCCACCGCCTCTTATTGGTTTCAAGGTTTTTCTCATGCCAACATAGAACAACAGGAGTGTTGTGTGAATTATTGTGATTTTTCGGGGTTCTTTTGGACATTTTATGCATTAACTGAAGTTTTCAATGCATTTATGTGCATAATTCAAATTGGAACTACATGTGCATGCTCCATTGCATATAAATGGGTTGAAAAACCAAATCTGTGTCCTTGGGTGCATGCTTAGGTCCCATGCAAGAAATAGTAATAAATTTCAAACACTGTGCACCGTTGATTGCCGGCAAAACATTGAGATGCATGGTTTTTAAATTCTAGTAAATCCAAAACTCGTCTGAAATTCATGAAACTTGGCATGCTATCATGGAGCGGCATCAACATGCCTGGTACAAATTTTGTCCCGTTTGGGGCAGGTTTGGGTATATGCTTCTCACAAACCGGAGCTTCTCACAACAAGCATGATGGTTTTCGGTGAGGCAACGTCCCACCTTTGGGGACAAAATGATTTCCATTGCTTCTATTGCTTTCAAGTTTTTTTCTCGTGCCAACATAGAAAAACAGGAGTGTGGTGTGATTGTGTGTGATTTTTCGGGGTTCGTTTGGAAATTTTTATGCATAAACTGAGTTTTCAATGCATTTATGTGCATAATTCAAATTTGAACTACATGTGCTTTCTCCAGTGCATATAAATTGGTTGAAAAATCAAATCTGTGTCCTTGGGTTCATGCTTAGGTCCCATGCAAGAAATGGGAATGAATTTCAAACACCAGGCACCGTTGATTGCCGGCAAAACATTGAGATGCCTTGTTTTTAAATTCTAGTAAATCCAAAACTCGTCTGAAATTCATGAAATTTGGCATGCTATCATGGAGCGGCATCAACATGCCGTGGTACAAATTTTTCCCATTTGGGGCAGGTTTGCGTATATGCTTCTCACAAACCGGAGCTTCTCACAACAAGCATGATGGTTTTCGGTAGGGAACGTCCCACCTTTGGGGACCTAAACGATATCCATTGCCTCTTATTGCTTTCAAGTTTTTCTCATGCCAATATAGAACAACAGGAGTGTTGTTTGAATTTTTGTGATTTTTCGAGGTTCGATTGGACATTTCTATGGTTTAACTGAGTTTTAATGCATTTATGTGCATAATTCAAATTTGAACTACATGTGCATGCTCCATTGCTTATAAATTGGTTGAAAAAACCAAATCTGTGTCCTTGGGTGGATGCTTAGGTCCCATGCAAGAAATGGTAATGAATTTCAAACACCAGGGCACCGTTGATTGCCGGCAAAACATTGAGATGCTTGGTTTTTAAATTCTAGTAAATCAAAAACTCGTCTGAAATTCATGAAACTTGGCATGCTATCATGGAGCGGCATCAACATGCCGTGGTACATATTTTGTCCCATTTGGGGCAGGTTTGGGTATATGCTTCTCACAACAAGCATGATGGTTTCAGTAGGGAACGTCCCACCTTTGGGGACGAAACGATATCCATTGCCTCTTATTGGTTTCAAGTTTTTTTCTCATGCCAACATAGAACAACAGGAGTGTTGTGTGAATTTTTGTGATTTTCCGGGGTTCGTTTGGACATTTTTATGCATTAACTGAGTTTTCAAGGCATTTATGTGCATAATTCAAATTTGAACTACATGCGTATGCTCCAGTGCATATAAATTGGTTGAAAAATGAAATTGGTGTCCTTTGGTGCATGCTTAGGTCCCATGCAAGAAATGGGAATGAATTCCAAACACCTGGTCACATTTGATTGCCTGCAAATCATTTATATTCCTGGTTTTTAAATTCTAGTAAATCAAAAACTCGTCTGAAATTCATGAAACTTGGCATGCTATCATGGAGCGGCATCAACATGCCTGGTACATATTTTGTCCCATTTGGGGCAGGTTTGGGTATATGCTTCTCACAACAAGCATGATGGTTTCAGTAGGGAACGTCCCACCTTTGGGGACGAAACGATAACCACTGCCTCTTATTGGTTTCAAGGTTTTTCTCATGCCAACATAGAACAACAGGAGTGTTGTGTGAATTATTGTGATTTTTCGGGGTTCTTTTGGACATTTTATGCATTAACTGAAGTTTTCAATGCATTTATGTGCATAATTCAAATTGGAACTACATGTGCATGCTCCATTGCATATAAATGGGTTGAAAAACCAAATCTGTGTCCTTGGGTGCATGCTTAGGTCCCATGCAAGAAATAGTAATAAATTTCAAACACCAGGCACCGTTGATTGCCGGCAAAACATTGAGATGCCTGGTTTTAAATTCTAGTAAATCAAAACTCGTCTGAAATTCATGAAACTTGGCATGCTATCATGGAGCGGCATCAACATGCCGTGGTACATATTTTGTCCCATTTGGGGCAGGTTTGGGTATATGCTTCTCACAACAAGCATGATGGTTTCAGTAGGGAACGTCCCACCTTTGGGGACGAAACGATATCCATTGCCTCTTATTGGTTTCAAGTTTTTTCTCATGCCAACATAGAACAACAGGAGTGTTGTGTGAATTTTGTGATTTTCGGGGTTCGTTTGGACATTTTTATGCATTAACTGAAGTTTTCAAGGCATTTATGTGCATAATTCAAATTTGAACTACATGCGTATGCTCCAGTTCATATAAATTGGTTGAATAAACAAATTGGTGTCCTTGGGTGCATGCTTAGGTCCCATGCAAGAAATGGGAATGAATTCCAAACACCAAGGCACAGTTGATTGCCGGCAAAACATTGAGATGCCTGGTTTTTAAATTCTAGTAAATCAAAACTAAATGAAATTCATGAAACTTGGCATGCTATCATGGAGCGGCATCAACATGCCCTGGTACATATTTTGTCCCATTTGGGGCAGGTTTGGGTATATGCTTCTCACAACAAGCATGATGGTTTCGATGAGGGAACGTCCCACCTTTGGGGACGAAACGATATCCTTGCCTCTTATTGGTTTCAAGGTTTTTCTCATGCCAACATAGAACAACAGGAGTGTTGTGTGAATTATTGTGATTTTTCGGGGTTCTTTTGGACATTTTTATGCATTAACTGAGTTTTCAATGCATTTATGTGCATAATTCAAATTGGAACTACATGTGCATGCTCCATTGCATATAAATGGGTTGAAAAACCAAATCTGTGTCCTTGGGTGCATGCTTAGGTCCCATGCAAGAAATAGTAATAAATTTCAAACACTGTGCACCGTTGATTGCCGGCAAAACATTGAGATGCATGGTTTTTAAATTCTAGTAAATCCAAAACTCGTCTGAAATTCATGAAACTTGGCATGCTATCATGGAGCGGCATCAACATGCCTGGTACAAATTTTGTCCCATTTGGGGCAGGTTTGGGTATATGGTTCTCACAAACCGGAGCTTCTCACAACAAGCATGATGGTTTTCGGTAGGCAACGTCCCACCTTTGGGGACAAAATGATATCCATTGCTTCTATTGCTTTCAAGTTTTTTTCTCGTGCCAACATAGAAAAACAGGAGTGTTGTGTGATTTTTTGTGATTTTTCGGGGTTCGTTTGGAAATTTTTATGCATTAACTGAGTTTTCAATGCATTTATGTGCATAATTCAAATTTGAACTACATGTGCTTTCTCCAGTGCATATAAATTGGTTGAAAAATCAAATCTGTGTCCTTGGGTTCATGCTTAGGTCCCATGCAAGAAATGGGAATGAATTTCAAACACCAGGCACCGTTGATTGCCGGCAAAACATTGAGATGCCTTGTTTTTAAATTCTAGTAAACCCAAAACTCGTCTGAAATTCATGAAATTTGGCATGCTATCATGGAGCGGCATCAACATGCCGTGGTACAAATTTTGTCCCATTTGGGGCAGGTTTTGGTATATGCTTCTCACAAACCGGAGCTTCTCACAACAAGCATTATGGTTTCGGTGAGGAACGTCCCACCTTTGGGGACGAAACGATATCCATTGCCTCTTATTGCTTTCAAGTTTTTTCTCATGCCAATATAGAACAACAGGAGTGTTGTTTGAATTTTTGTGATTTTTCGGGGTTCTTTTGGACATTTTTATGCATTAACTGAGTTTTCAATGCATTTATGTGCATAATTCAAATTGGAACTACATGTGCATGCTCCATTGCATATAAATGGGTTGAAAAACCAAATCTGTGTCCTTGGGTGGATGCTTAGGTCCCATGCAAGAAATGGTAATGAATTTCAAACACCAGGGCACCGTTGATTGCCGGCAAAACATTGAGATGCCTGGTTTTTAAATTCTATTAAATCAAAACTTCGTCTGAAATTCATGAAACTTGGCATGCTATCCTGGAGCGGCATCCACATGCCCTGGTACAAATTTTGTCCCATTTGGGGCAGGTATGGGTATATGGTTCTCACAAACCGGAGCTTCTCACCACACGCATGATGGTTTTTGAGGCAACGTCCCACCTTTGGGGACAAAATGATATCCATTGCTTCTATTGCTTTCAAGTTTTTTCTCGTGCCAACATAGAAAAACAGGAGTGTTGTGTGACTTTTGTGATTTTTCGGGGTTCGTTTGGAAATTTTTATGCATTAACTGAGTTTTCAATGCAATTATGTGCATAATTCAAATTTGAACTACATGTGCTTTCTCCAAAGTGCATATAAATTGGTTGAAAAATCAAATCTGTGTCCTTGGGTTCATGCTTAGGTCCCATGCAAGAAATGGGAATGAATTTCAAACACCAGGCACCGTTGATTGCCGGCAAAACATTGAGATGCCTTGTTTTTAAATTCTAGTAAACCCAAAACTCGTCTGAAATTCATGAAATTTGGCATGCTATCATGGAGCGGCATCAACATGCCGTGGTACAAATTTTTTCCCATTTGGGGCAGGTTTGGGTATATGCTTCTCACAAACCGGAGCTTCTCACAACAAGCATGATGGTTTTCGGTAGGGAACGTCCCACCTTTGGGGACGAAACGATATCCATTGCCTCTTATTGCTTTCAAGTTTTTTCTCATGCCAATATAGAACAACAGGAGTGTTGTTTGAATTTTTGTGATTTTCGAGGTTCGATTGGACATTTCTATGGTTTAACTGAGTTTTAATGCATTTATGTGCATAATTCAAATTTGAACTACATGTGCATGCTCCATTGCTTATAAATTGGTTGAAAAACCAAATCTGTGTCCTTGGGTGGATGCTTAGGTCCCATGCAAGAAATGGTAATGAATTTCAAACACCAGGGCACCGTTGATTGCCGGCAAAACATTGAGATGCTTGGTTTTTAAATTCTAGTAAATCAAAAACTCGTCTGAAATTCATGAAACTTGGCATGCTATCATGGAGCGGCATCAACATGCCGTGGTACATATTTTGTCCCATTTGGGGCAGGTTTGGGTATATGCTTCTCACAACAAGCATGATGGTTTGATGAGGGAACGTCCCACCTTTGGGGACGAAAGCGATATCCATTGCCTCTTATTGGTTTCAAGTTTTTTCTCATGCCAACATAGAACAACAGGAGTGTTGTGTGAATTTTTGTGATTTTCGGGGTTCGTTTGGACATTTTTATGCATTAACTGAGTTTTCAAGGCATTTATGTGCATAATTCAAATTTGAACTACATGCGTATGCTCCAGTGCATATAAATTGGTTGAAAAAACAAATTGGTGTCCTTGGGTGCATGCTTAGGTCCCATGCAAGAAATGGGAATGAATTTCAAACACCAAGGCACAGTTGATTGCCGGCAAAACATTGAGATGCCTGGTTTTAAATTCTAGTAAATCAAAAACTCGTCTGAAATTCATGAAACTTGGCATGCTATCATGGAGCGGCATCAACATGCCCTGGTACATATTTTGTCCCATTTGGGGCAGGTTTGGGTATATGCTTCTCACAACAAGCATGATGGTTTCGATGAGGGAACGTCCCACCTTTGGGGACGAAACGATATCCACCGCCTCTTATTGGTTTCAAGGTTTTTCTCATGCCAACATAGAACAACAGGAGTGTTGTGTGAATTATTGTGATTTTTCGGGGTTCTTTTGGACATTTTTATGCATTAACTGAGTTTTCAATGCATTTATGTGCATAATTCAAATTGGAACTACATGTGCATGCTCCATTGCATATAAATGGGTTGAAAAACCAAATCTGTGTCCTTGGGTGCATGCTTAGGTCCCATGCAAGAAATAGTAATAAATTTCAAACACTGAGCACCGTTGATTGCCGGCAAAACATTGAGATGCCTGGTTTTTAAATTCTAGTAAATCCAAAACTCGTCTGAAATTCATGAAACTTGGCATGCTATCATGGAGCGGCATCAACATGCCCTGGTACAAATTTTGTCCCATTTGGGGCAGGTTTGGGTATATGGTTCTCACAAACCGGAGCTTCTCACAACAAGCATGATGGTTTTCGGTAGGCAACGTCCCACCTTTGGGGACAAAATGATATCCATTGCTTCTATTGCTTTCAAGTTTTTTTCTCGTGCCAACATAGAAAAACAGGAGTGTTGTGTGATTTTTTGTGATTTTTCGGGTTCGTTTGGAAATTTTTATGCATTAACTGAGTTTTCAATGCATTTATGTGCATAATTCAAATTTGAACTACATGTGCTTTCTCCAAAGGTATATAAATTGGTTGAAAAATCAAATCTGTGTCCTTGGGTTCATGCTTAGGTCCCATGCAAGAAATGGGAATGAATTTCAAACACCGAGCACCGTTGATTGCCGGCAAAACATTGAGATGCCTTGTTTTTAAATTCTAGTAAACCCAAAACTCGTCTGAAATTCATGAAATTTGGCATGCTATCATGGAGCGGCATCAACATGCCGTGGTACAAATTTTGTCCCATTTGGGGCAGGTTTTGGTATATGCTTCTCACAAACAGAGCTTCTCACAACAAGCATTATGGTTTTCGGTAGGGAACGCCCACCTTTGGGGACCTAAACGATATCCATTGCCTCTTATTGCTTTCAAGTTTTTTTCTCATGTCAATATAGAACAACAGGAGTGTTGTGTGAATTTTTGTGATTTTTCGAGGTTCGTTTGGACATTTTTATGCATTAACTGAGTTTTAATGCATTTATGTGCATAATTCAAATTTGAACTACATGTGCATGCTCCATTGCATATAAATTGGTTGAAAAACCAAATATGTGTCCTTGGGTGGATGCTTAGGTCCCATGCAAGAAATGGTAATGAATTTCAAACACCAGGGCACCGTTGATTGCCGGCAAAACATTGAGATGCCTGGTTTTTAAATTCTATTAAATCAAAAACTCGTCTGAAATTCATGAAACTTGGCATGCTATCATGGAGCGGCATCAACATGCCCTGGTACAAATTTTGTCCCATTTGGGGCAGGTTTGGGTATATGGTTCTCACAAACCGGAGCTTCTCACAACAAGCATGATGGTTTTCGGTGAGCAACGTCCCACCTTTGGGGACAAAATGATATCCATTGCTTCTATTGCTTTCAAGTTTTTTTCTCGTGCCAACATAGAAAAACAGGAGTGTTGTGTGACTTTTTGTGATTTTTCGGGGTTCGTTTGGAAATTTTTATGCATTAACTGAGTTTTCAATGCATTTATGTGCATAATTCAAATTTGAACTACATGTGCTTTCTCCAGTGCATATAAATTGGTTGAAAAATCAAATCTGTGTCCTTGGGTTCATGCTTAGGTCCCATGCAAGAAATGGGAATGAATTTCAAACACCAGGCACCGTTGATTGCCGGCAAAACATTGAGATGCCTTGTTTTTAAATTCTAGTAAACCCAAAACTCTAATGTAATTCATGAAATTTGGCATGCTATCATGGAGCGGCATCAACATGCCGTGGTACAAATTTTTTCCCATTTGGGGCAGGTTTGGGTATATGCTTCTCACAAACCGGAGCTTCTCACAACAAGCATGATGGTTTTCGGTAGGGAACGTCCCACCTTTGGGGACCTAAACGATATCCATTGCCTCTTATTGCTTTCAAGTTTTTCTCATGCCAATATAGAACAACAGGAGTGTTGTTTGAATTTTTGTGATTTTTCGAGGTTCGATTGGACATTTCTATGGTTTAACTGAGTTTTAATGCATTTATGTGCATAATTCAAATTTGAACTACATGTGCATGCTCCATTGCTTATAAATTGGTTGCAAAACCAAATCTGTGTCCTTGGGTGGATGCTTAGGTCCCATGCAAGAAATGGTAATGAATTTCAAACACCAGGGCACCGTTGATTGCCGGCAAAACATTGAGATGCTTGGTTTTTAAATTCTAGTAAATCAAAAACTCGTCTGAAATTCATGAAACTTGGCATGCTATCATGGAGCGGCATCAACATGCCGTGGTACATATTTTGTCCCATTTGGGGCAGGTTTGGGTATATGCTTCTCACAACAAGCATGATGGTTTCAGTAGGGAACGTCCCACCTTTGGGGACGAAACGATATCCATTGCCTCTTATTGGTTTCAAGTTTTTTTCTCATGCCAACATAGAACAACAGGAGTGTTGTGTGAATTTTTGTGATTTTCCGGGGTTCGTTTGGACATTTTTATGCATTAACTGAGTTTTCAAGGCATTTATGTGCATAATTCAAATTTGAACTACATGCGTATGCTCCAGTGCATATAAATTGGTTGAAAAAACAAATTGGTGTCCTTGGGTGCATGCTTAGGTCCATGCAAGAAATGGGAATGAATTTCAAACACCAAGGCACGATTGATTGCTTACAAAACATTGAGATGCCTGGTTTTTAAATTCTAGTAAATCAAAAACTAAATCGAAATTCATGAAACTTGGCATGCTATCATGGAGCGGCATCAACATGCCCTGGTACATATTTTGTCCCATTTGGGGCAGGTTTGGGTATATGCTTCTCATAACAAGCATGATGGTTTTCAGTAGGGAACGTCCCACCTTTGGGGACGAAACGATATCCTTGCCTCTTATTGGTTTCAAGGTTTTTCTCATGCCAACATAGAACAACAGGAGTGTTGTGTGAATTATTGTGATTTTTCGGGTTCTTTTGGACATTTTATGCATTAACTGAGTTTTCAATGCATTTATGTGCATAATTCAAATTGGAACTACATGTGCATGCTCCATTGCATATAAATGGGTTGAAAAACCAAATCTGTGTCCTTGGGTGCATGCTTAGGTCCCATGCAAGAAATAGTAATAAATTTCAAACACGAGCACCATTGATTGCCGGCAAAACATTGAGATGCCTGGTTTTTAAATTCTAGTAAATCCAAAACACTTCTGAAATTCATGAAACTTGGCATGCTATCATGGAGCGGCATCAACATGCCCTGGTACAAATTTTGTCCCATTTGGGGCAGGTTTGGGTATATGGTTCTCACAAACCAGAGCTTCTCACAACAAGCATGATGGTTTTCGGTAGGCAACGTCCCACCTTTGGGGACAAAATGATATCCATTGCTTCTATTGCTTTCAAGTTTTTTTCTCGTGCCAACATAGAAAAACAGGAGTGTTGTGTGATTTTTGTGATTTTTCGGGGTTCGTTTGGAAATTTTTATGCATTAACTGAAGTTTTCAATGCATTTATGTGCATAATTCAAATTTGAACTACATGTGCTTTCTCCAAAGTGCATATAAATTGGTTGAAAAATCAAATCTGTGTCCTTGGGTTCATGCTTAGGTCCCATGCAAGAAATGGGAATGAATTTCAAACACCAGGCACCGTTGATTGCCGGCAAAACATTGAGATGCCTTGTTTTTAAATTCTAGTAAACCCAAAACTCGTCTGAAATTCATGAAATTTGGCATGCTATCATGGAGCGGCATCAACATGCCGTGGTACAAATTTTGTCCCATTTGGGGCAGGTTTTGGTATATGCTTCTCACAAACCGGAGCTTCTCACGACAAGCATTATGGTTTTCGGTAGGGAACGTCCCACCTTTGGGGACGAAACGATATCCATTGCCTCTTATTGCTTTCAAGTTTTTTTCTCATGTCAATATAGAACAACAGGAGTGTTGTGTGAATTTTTGTGATTTTTCGAGGTTCGTTTGGACATTTTTATGCATTAACTGAGTTTTAATGCATTTATGTGCATAATTCAAATTTGAACTACATGTGCATGCTCCATTGCATATAAATTGGTTGAAAAACCAAATATGTGTCCTTGGGTGGATGCTTAGGTCCCATGCAAGAAATGGTAATGAATTTCAAACACCAGGGCACCGTTGATTGCCGGCAAAACATTGAGATGCCTGGTTTTTAAATTCTATTAAATCAAAAACTCGTCTGAAATTCATGAAACTTGGCATGCTATCATGGAGCGGCATCAACATGCCCTGGTACAAATTTTGTCCCATTTGGGGCAGGTTTGGGTATATGGTTCTCACAAACCGGAGCTTCTCACAACAAGCATGATGGTTTTCGGTGGGCAACGTCCCACCTTTGGGGACAAAATGATATCCATTGCTTCTATTGCTTTCAAGTTTTTTTCTCGTGCCAACATAGAAAAACAGGAGTGTTGTGTGATTTTTTGTGATTTTTCGGGGTTCGTTTGGAAATTTTTATGCATTAACTGAGTTTTCAATGCATTTATGTGCATAATTCAAATTTGAACTACATGTGCTTTCTCCAGTGCATATAAATTGGTTGAAAAATCAAATCTGTGTCCTTGGGTTCATGCTTAGGTCCCATGCAAGAAATGGGAATGAATTTCAAACACTGAGCACCGTTGATTGCCGGCAAAACATTGAGATGCCTTGTTTTTAAATTCTAGTAAACCCAAAACTCGTCTGAAATTCATGAAATTTGGCATGCTATCATGGAGCGGCATCAACATGCCGTGGTACAAATTTTGTCCCATTTGGGGTAGGTTTTGGTATATGCTTCTCACAACAAGCATTATGGTTTTCGGTAGGGAACGTCCCACCTTTGGGGACGAAACGATATCCATTGCCTCTTATTGCTTTCAAGTTTTTTTCTCATGTCAATATAGAACAACAGGAGTGTTGTGTGAATTTTTGTGATTTTTCGAGGTTCGTTTGGACATTTTTATGCATTAACTGAGTTTTAATGCATTTATGTGCATAATTCAAATTTGAACTACATGTGCATGCTCCATTGCATATAAATTGGTTGAAAAACCAAATATGTGTCCTTGGGTGGATGCTTAGGTCCCATGCAAGAAATGGTAATGAATTTCAAACACCAGGGCACCGTTGATTGCCGGCAAAACATTGAGATGCCTGGTTTTTAAATTATATTAAATCAAAAACTCGTCTGAAATTCATGAAACTTGGCATGCTATCATGGAGCGGCATCAACATGCCGTGGTACATATTTTGTCCCATTTGGGGCAGGTTTGGGTATATGCTTCTCACAACAAGCATGATGGTTTCAGTAGGGAACGTCCCACCTTTGCGGACGAAACGATATCCATTGCCTCTTATTGGTTTCAATTTTTTTTCTCATGCCAACATAGAACAACAGGAGTGTTGTGTGAATTTTTGTGATTTTCCGGGGTTCGTTTGGACATTTTTATGCATTAACTGAGTTTTCAATGCATTTATGTGCATAATTCAAATTTGAACTACATGCGTATGCTCCAGTGCATATAAATTGGTTGAAAAAACAAATTTGTGTCCTTGGGTGCATGCTTAGGTCCCATGCAAGAAATGGGAATGAATTTCAAACACCAAGGCACAGTTGATTGCCGGCAAAACATTGAGATGCCTGGTTTTAAATTCTAATAAATCAAAAACTCGTCTGAAATTCATGAAACTTGGCATGCTATCATGGAGCGGCATCAACATGCCGTGGTACATATTTTGTCCCATTTGGGGCAGGTTTGGGTATCTGCTTCTCACAACAAGCATGATGGTTTTCAGTAGGGAACGTCCCACCTTTGGGGACAAAACGATATCCATTGCCTCTTATTGGTTTCAAGGTTTTTTCTCATGCCAACATAGAACAACAGGAGTGTTGTATGAATTATTGTGATTTTTCGGGGTTCGTTTGGACATTTTTATGCATTAACTGAGTTTTCAATGCATTTATGTGCATAATTCAAATTGGAACTACATGCGCATGCTCCAGTGCATATAAATTGGTTGAAAAATCAAATATGTGTCCTTCGGTGCATGCTTAGGTACCATGCAAGAAATGGGAATGAATTTCAAACACCAGAGCACCGTTGATTGCCGGAAAACATTGAGATGCCTGGTTTTTAAATTCTAGTAAATCCAAAACTCGTCTGAAATTCATGAAACTTGGCATGCTATCATGGAGCGGCATCAACATGTCGTGGTACATATTTTGTCCCATTTGGGGCAGGTTTGGGTATATGCTTCTCACAAACCGGAGCTTCTCACAACAAGCATGATGGTTTTCGGTGAGAGCGTCCCACCTTTGGGGACGAAACGATATCCATTGACTCTTATTGCTTTCAAGTTTTTTTCTCATGCCAACATAGAACAACAGGAGTGTTGTGTGAATTTTTGTTATTTTTCGAGGTTCGTTTGGACATTTTTATGCTTTAACTGAGTTTTCAATGCATTTATGTGCATAATTCAAATCTGAACTACATGCGCATGCTCCATTGCATATAAATTGGTTGAAAAACCAAATCTGTGTCCTTGGGTGCATGCTTAGGTCCCATGCAAGAAATGGTAATGAATTTCAAACACCAGGGCACCGTTGATTGCCGGCAAAACATTGAGATGCCTGGTTTTTAAATTCTAGTAACTTCAAAACTCATCTGAAATTCATGAAACTTGGCATTCTATCATGGAGCGGCATCAACATGATGTGGTACAAATTTTGTCCCATTTGGGGCAGGTTTGGGTATATGCTTCTCACAAACCGGAGCTTCTCACAACAAGCATGATGGTTTTCGGTAGGGAACGTCCCACCTTTGGGGACGAAACGATATCCATTGCCTCTTATTGCTTTCAAGTTTTTTTCTCATGCCAACATAGAACAACAGGAGTGTTGTGTGAATTTTTGTTATTTTTCGGGGTTCGTTTGGACATTTTTATGCTTTAACTGAGTTTTCAAAGCATTTATGCAAATAATTCAAATTTGAACTACATGCGCATGCTCCAATGCATATAAATTGGTTGAAAAATCAAATATGTGTCATCGGGTACATGGTTAGGTTCCATGCAAGAAATGGGAATGAATTTCGAGCACCAGGGCACCGTTGATTGCCGGCAAAACATTGAGATGCCTTGTTTTTAAATTCTAGTAAATTAAAAACTCGTCTGAAATTCATGAAACTTGGCATGCTATAATGGAGCGACATCAACATGCCGTGGTACATATTTTGTCCCATTTGGGGCAGGTTTGGGTATATGCTTCTCACAACAAGCATGATGGTTTCAGTAGGGAACGTCCCACCTTTGGGGACGAAACGATATCCATTGCCTCTTATTGGTTTCAAGTTTTTATCTCATGCCAACATAGAACAACAGGAGTGTTGTGTGAATTTTTGTGATTTTTCGGGGTTCGTTTGGACATTTTTATGCATTAACTGAGTTTTCAATGCATTTATGTGCACAATTCTAATTTGAACTACATGTGTATGCTCCAGTGCATATAAATTGGTTGAAAAAACAAATTCGTGTCCTTGGGTGCATGCTTAGGTCCCATGCAAGAAATGGGAATGAATTTCAAACACCAAGGCATAGTTGATTGCCGGCAAAACATTGAGATGCCTGGTTTTTAAATTCTAGTAAATCAAAAACTCGTCTGAAATTCATGAAACTTGGCATGCTATCATGGAGCGGCATCAACATGTCGTGGTACATATTTTATCCCATTTGGGGCAGGTTTTTGTATATGCTTCTCATAACAAGCATGATGGTTTTCAGTAGGGAACGCCCCACCTTTGGGGACGAAACGATATCCATTGCCTCTTATTGGTTTCAAGTTTTTATCTCATGCCAACATAGAACACCAGGAGTGTTGTGTGAATTTTTGTGATTTTTCGGGGTTCGTTTGGACATTTTTATGCATTAACTGAGTTTTCAATGCATTTATGTGTATAATTCAAATTGGAAATACATGTGCATGCTCCATTGCATATAAATGGGTTGAAAAACCAAATCTGTGTCCTTGGTTGCATGCTTAGGTCCCATGCAAGAAATGGTAATAAATTTCAAACACCAGGCACCGTTGATTGCCGGCAAAACATTGATATGCATGGTTTTTAAATTCTAGTAAATCCAAAACTCGTCTGAAATTCATGAAACTTAGCATGCTATCATGGAGCGGCATCAACATGCCCTGGTACAAATTTTGTCCCATTTGGGGCAGGTTTGGGTATATGGTTCTCACAAACCGGAGCTTCTCACAACAAGCATGATGGTTTTCGGTAGGCAACGTCCCACCTTTGGGGACAAAATGATATCCATTGCGTCTATTGCTTTCAAGTTTTTTTCTCGTGCCAACATAGAAAAACAGGAGTGTTGTGTGATTTTTTGTGATTTTTCGGGGTTCGTTTGGAAATTTTTATGCATTAACTGAGTTTTCAATGCATTTATGTGCATAATTCAAATTTGAACTACATGTGCTTGCTCCAGTGCATATAAATTGGTTGAAAAATCAAATCTGTGTCCTTGGGTTCATGCTAGATCGACTCTCAGGCTTGATCTTCTGGTGGTGGTGTAGAGATGGCTCCTTGGATGAAGGCTTGAGTTGAAGTGGATGGAGCTGGAGGAGTTGGTGCTGGAGCTGGTTGCACTTTGGGCTGTAGAGGCGGTGGCTGGAGTGTCTGTCAGCAGCACTGGCCCGACCTCTGGCTCTGGGCACTCTGGCAAACACATTGGTGGTAGTCTTGCCCTTCCTCTCCTGCATGTCATCCTGCAGCTGCTCCACTGGCCCGAATCTCGATTACCTTGACATATAGATCATAGGATTTTTGTTCCATGATTCTTTCCAGGCTCTCCTGGTTTTGAGTTAGGGTGGCCAACCCCTTCTCAATCCTCAGAGATGATGCTATCAAGTAACCAAGCTGCTCCTGTTTGGTTTTCAAGAAATACTCAGATGCCTCCTCTTGAGTTGGCATCTTGGCAGCCTTCTCCCGCTTTGCCTTCTCCTTCTTCTCCTGAGCTTGAACTGATTGTGGGTCATCTTCATTCATGACAACCTCATTGTCCTTAAAGTCTGGATAAAGCGGAAAGTGTTCCTTATCCAACTGATATTTTCCTGTGCCCATCTTTGAGTTTATCAATTCTTGAATCTGAGCATATCCACAGCTCCTCTTCTGATCTGCTGCAGTCCTCTTGATTGGACATACTGCAAAAGCTGACTGCTGACCCTGTGAAGAGTTATAGATGAGATAGAAAAGATGAGCATCACAAAATGCAGAGGTTTTTGGAAAAGAATGACTCAAAAGTTCAGTCTTAGTTTTCCACAGAAAGCATTTCGGATCCACCGATTTTCAAACTCGGTGATACCGAAGCAGTTTTGGAACCTAAGCGATGATCTCGGTTGGACCGAGATTGATTCGGTGGTACCGAGACTGCTAGGGCTTCACAGAATCCTCAAATCGGTTGCAGCGATTAGTAATTCTCGGTCAGACCGAGAGTCACTAGTGCAATGGCATAAGCCAAATCGGTGAGACCGAGTTTTTCAACTCGGTGGGTCCGAGATGGTTTCGGCAGAAACCTAACCCTAAAAATTTGAATCACATCTAATCTATGAACTACTTTGGCTGGATAGAAGAGTTTCAATCGTGGCAAGAATCTATATGAGAACAATGTGCCAGGAATCAGACATGGATAGCACAAAGATTAAGTCCATACCCTAACTTGGTGGTGGACTTGCTACGGCGGCAACGGCGGGGACGAAATCCGTTGACGGCGGCGGAGACCAGCTGGGGAGGCTGCTTGGCGACAAGGAGGCGATCCGGAGACCACGATGGCAGAAGCGAGCTGTTGCGAGCGAAGGGTTTCGGAGAAATTTCCAAAGTTTTGCCCGTGGCTATATATATAGCTTCGACCACTGCCGGTCGACCGAGTGGAACAACTCGGTGGCACCGAGATGCATAAGCGTGTTCGATTCTGACAAATCGGTGAGACCGAAAAGTTCAAATCGCTTGCACCGAGATTGAAAACTCAGATCAACTTGATGATCTCGGTAGGACCGAAATGGAAGGATCGGTCAAACCGAGAATCACTAAGAGGTTTCGGAAGTTTAAGTCTATGACGAATCGGGGACTCCGAGTGCTCCTCACACAGAGTGGTTCGAATCTGACTTGATCAAATTTTGTGATGTAGCATGAATAGAGTTTGAGACGAGAAAAGCATAGATAGCTAAAGAATGTTCTTAGGCATTCTTGTCCATCCACTTGGCACAAAGAAAAGAATCCAAACAAACAAAACAACAAGTGGATGTCCTTGAATGAGTAAAATATGCACCAACATGCTCACACAATAAGATGGCAACTGAAATATGTGGCAAAGCATGCACAACCAATTTTAGCATCTATCAAGCAATTGGCGATGACTAGGTCATCTATATATGAGTATATTGACTTAGGAGTCAAATGAGAACATTTGATCATAGGTCATACTCATCGTTTAAGCTCAGGTGGGGTTACCACTTTTACATAATGCATTAATGTGTTCACACCATTAGAGTTGCTTTGACTCAATTCTTAGAGTTAAGCTCCCCCTAGATGTGAGATCCCCCCTTAGAGGGATGAACTAACCTTGGGTTTTGTCGATGATGACTTCATGTAGGTGTTGAAGATGTAGATGCTCAATGTTGATGTGGATCATTTGGAGCAATCCTTTGGAGTGAGTTGCACTTTCAACTTGCCTACATGGGTTAGTCCCACAAGGAACAAACAAGAATATCCATAGACATAGAGTGATGCACACACAAGATGATGGCCATGAAAACATTAGGTTACCTTGTCCCTTGCGTTACCAACATGAGGGTTTGCGACTCCTTGAACTAGTGCAAGATGTGGAAGTTGATTGCACTTGTTCTTGCCAAAATGATATGAGTGAAGAATGTTGGCGGAGTCACCCTCAAGAACTCTCTAGTTCTTCTTCTTCGGGATCCACGTCATCTTGATGGGAATCCTTGGAGTTGTAGTTGTACTTGATGAAGTAGAACTTGACGTAGTCTTGGGGACCCACTTGAACGAGGCTTTAGGTGCTTCTTCAAATGCATCAATCTCTTCTTGAAGCTTGCCCTTGCCTTTATTCTTGTGGTCTTGTGGTGGAAGATCATCTTGAGCTTGTGTCCCCTTGAAGGAAGTAGGATCATACTTCTCTTGTTGAGGAACAAACTTTATCTTGGGGTATTTATCTTCTTCCCACTCAACTCCATTGGCGTTGAACTTTCGTTCAAAACCAACACCTTGATTCTTCCGGTGCCTTCCTTGCTTGCGTACAATTTCCTCGAATTGCTTACTCCCGGCAAGGCTCTTGTAAACACCTTTCCCTATAATTCCCTTCAATAAACTATTTTCTTGCTCAAGTGTAACTTGGCTAAGAGAATCATTAGTGGAATCAAGAGAACTACTAGAAGCAACAACATTGGATTTGACATTATTATTGTTACTACTAGAGGAAGTATCTTTCTTGTACTTGTTACTAGACTTGACTTGAGGCATGTAAGTAGATAAGAGTAAACGCTTGGCAATGTAAGAAGAACTTTTCTTGCGGAGATCATCATTGATTGCCTTTAAGAACTCATGCTCTTGCTCAAGATTGAGCTTTTCAAAGCGTAACTTCTCATGAGCCCTTAAAAGTTCTCGATGATCTTGAAGATAGTTTCATGAGCCAACTTAAGAGTGTTTAGTTCTTTAGTTAGAAGCTCAATTTTCTCCTTATCATTGTCATTCGTTTGATTAGCATGATTAATTGACGTTTCATCATAGTATTCATCACTAGAGTTGTGAACAAGTAAATCATCATCCACAAGCAAGTCATCTTCATCACTATTAAAATCAACATACTCGGGATGTGTTACCTTTGGACCTTTGGCCATGAAGCATCTTCAACCACCTTCATTTGGTGAGTTAAATATGTCGTAGGAGTTGGTTGACACAAGTGCTAGACCGGCAACACCTTCATCTTGAGTATATTCGGAGTCGGAGTGATAGCTTCTCTCGGAGCGATTGTCGGAGTCGGAGCCGGAAACCCATTCACCAACATGAGCTTGATGTCTTCGTTTTGTGTAGCTCCTTGATGACTTGTCCTTTCTTTCCGAATCCTTACTTCTCCGTGAGGGTCTTCGTTCATAACGATCATCTCTACTCCTCCTCACTCTTGGTGGTGATTCTTCTCTTTTGCTCCTTGGAGAATCTTCTCTTCTTTTGTAGGGTGTCGTACACTCATTGGAGTAGTGTCCGGGTCTCCCACAATTGTAGCAATTGCGCTCTCGACTAGAAGATCTCTTGTCATTGTAAGACCTTGACTTGGAGCTTCTTTCTTTGCTTCTACTTTTGTAGAATTTGTTGAAGTTCTTCACCATTAAGCTCAATTCTTCATTGAAGGTTGGTTTCTCACTTGATGATGTGGGGGCTTCACTTGAGGCTTTGTAAGCACCACTTGACTTGTTGTGAAGTTCCTCCTTATCCTTGAGTGACATCTCATGAGCAACAATCCTTCCAATGACTTCCATTGGCTTGAGATCTTTATAGTTTGGCATCATTTGGATCAATGTGCACATGGTATCATACTTTCCATCCAATGCTCTTAGGATTTTCTTGATGATGAATTTGTCGGTCATCTCTTCACTCCCCAAGCCGGCAATCTCATTTGTGATAAGAGCAAGCCTAGAGTACATTTCAGCGACACCTTCACCATCCTTCATTTTGAACTTGTCAAGCTGACTTTGGAGCACATCCAACCTGGATTCCTTGACGGACTCGGTACCTTCATGCATATCAATCAAAGTATCCCAAATTTCCTTTGCATTCTCAAGAAGGCTGATTTTGTTGAATTCTTCGGGGCACAATCCGTTGAAGATTATGTCACATGCTTGAGCGTTGTATTGCAGCATCTTCAATTCTTCCGCATTAGATTCACAGTTCGGTTCTCTCCCACCGAAGAATTCACCTTGCAAGCCAATACAAATAATTGCCCAAACGGCAGGGTTATGTCCAAGAATATGCATTTTCATCTTATGCTTCTAACTAGCAAAATTAGTACCATCAAAGTAAGGACCTCTACGGTGATAATTTCCCTCGCTAGACGCCATACTCTCCTAGGTTGTGAAACCAAGGCTATGACCACCAAAAGCTATGAAAATCAAAGCAAATGGAGACCAACGCTCTGATACCACTTGTAGGACCTTGAAGTATGTCTAGAGGGGGGGTAATTAGACTACTTGACCAATAAAAACTTAACCTTTTTCCAATTTTAGAGTTTGGCAGATTTTAGCTATTTTAGGACAAGTCAAGCAATCATCACACAATTCAAGCAAGCATGCAAAGAGTGTATAGGCAGCAGAAATTAAAGCATGCAACTTGCAAGAAAGTAAAGGGAATGGTTTGGAGGATTCAAACGCAATTGGAGACACGGATGTTTTTGGCATGGTTCCGATAGGTGGTGCTATCGTACATCCACGTTGATGGAGACTTCAACCCACGAAGGGTAACGGCAGTGAGTCCACGGAGGGCTCCACCCACGAAGGGTCCACAAAGAAGCAACCTTGTCTATCCCACCATGGTCGCCGCCCACGAAGGACTTGCCTCACTAGCGGTAGATCTTCACGAAGTAGGCGATCTCCTTGCCCTTACAAACTCCTTGGTTCAACTCCACAATCTTGTCGGAGGCTCCCGAGTGACACCTAGCCAATCTAGGAGACACCACTCTCCAAGAAGTAACAAATGGTGCGTTGATGATGAACTCCTTGCTCTTGTGCTTCAAATGATAGTCTCCTCAACACTCAACTCTCTCTCATAGGTTTTGGATCTGGTGGAAAGAGGGCTTGAGTGGAAAGCAACTTGGGGAAGGCTAGAGATCAAGATTCATATGGTAGGAATGGAATATCTTGGCCTCAACACATGAGTAGGTGGTTCTCTCTCAGAAATGGTAAGTTGGAAGTGTAGGTTGTTCTGATGGCTCTCTCCACGAATGAAGAGGAGGTGGAGGGGTATATATAGCCTCCACACAAAATCTAACCATTACACACAATTTACCAAACTCGGTGGGACCGAATCGTTAAACTCGGTCGGACCGATTTAGTAAACCTAGTGACCATTAGTGATTTTCGATTGGGATGACATGCATCTCGGTGAGGCCGATTTGGTTAGGGTTAGGGCATAACGTAATCTCGGTGAAACCGATTACACAAACTTCGGTGAGACCGATTTGGTAATAAGCTTTCAGAGAGTTGGTCGGAGTAAACTTCGGTGGGACCGATTTGCTCTTTTCGGTGAGACCGAAATGTTACAAAAGGAAACAGAGAGTTTACATTGCAATCTCGGTGGGACCGATCGCTCACTTCGGTTAGACCGAAACGTTATGAAGGGAAACAGAGAGATTGCAACCCCATCTCGGTGAGACCGAGATCCCTATCGGTAAGACCGATTTGCTTAGGGTTTGTGGCAGTGGCTATGACTTTTGGAATCGGTGGCGCCGGATAGAAAGAATCGGTGTGACCGATTTTGGCTTTAGGTTTAGGTCATTTGTGGATGTGGGAAAGTAGTTGAGGGTTTTGGAGCATCTCACTAAGCACATGAAGCAAGAGGCTCATTAAGCAACACCTCATCCCTTTTTGATAGTATTGGCTTTTCCTATAGACTCAATGCGATCTTGGATCACTAAAATGTAAAATGAAGAGTCTTGAGCTTTTGAGCTTGAGCCAATCCTTTGTCCTTAGTATTTTGAGGGATCCACTTTCATCATCCATGCCATGCCATTCATTGAGCTTTCCTGAAACAATAGTCTTGGAATAGCATTAGCTCAATGAGCTATATGTTGGTTATGAATTACCAAAACTACCTAGGGATAGTTGCACTTTCACTAAGCTAACGGATGGGTCTTGTCCATCACATCATTCTCTAATGATGTGATCTCGTTCATCAAATTACAACTCATGTCTATGGCTAGGAAACTTAACCATCTTTGATTAATGAGCTAGTCTAGTAGAGGCATACTAGGGACACTCTGTTTGTCTATGTATTCACACATTTATAATAAACATTTATCATGATATAAGAAAATATATAAAACAACTTTATTATGGCCTCTAGGGCATATTTCCTTCATTTTGCTCCAACAAGGCTTTGTAGCACCATTGCTCGTCTGATTGCGGTGACAATATTGTCTGAGAGGCAATTTTGCTCCCTGAAAGTGCACTTATTACTTTCCCGCCAAATCTCCCATAAGAGCAATATTGTTTTGGACTGTACTTTACCATTAGTAGAAAGATAATGACTAATAGTGGCTATGTATAATATGAGCAATACAAGTAGTTCAATATTTGAAATGATCTTGGACCGAGACACCATAAACCTTAACAGCCACGCCATCACAAAGTCCGGCACACGAAAAAGGAAAACTCAAAGGAGCCACTACCAGCATCATCATCACCACCCACCGCATCGCGGTCTAGTGACTCTAACTTCATGATAGAGTGAGATGGACGATAATATTCATTCCACGCAGGTCAAGCCATGCTACAAATATTCCAATTTGGACGATGAGCTTCGCAAGAAAGGTGTGTAAAGCTTGTGCCGATGTGATCCATTGCGACCTAACTTCCTATACGATGCCAAAACATCTCTGAATCCACCGTGATGCAACGAAAATATAGCGTGGTAGGCCATTGGAAATGTCACGGAGCAGACTACAAGCCTTATTGCGACTCAAATGTCGCATGCCACCATTGCTTTTTTACATAAGCCATCACGCAACAACCTGTGACACCCGCTAGCATACCACCAACCATGATGCCATGTACATCCAATCCATTGGTGATGCACAAATGGATGCAGATCTTTCGTAACTATCAAAGGTAGCTCCACGAAAGGCGATCAAGTACCGTAATGTTGTCATTATCTGATCCGGCAAGTTGGATCCAAGGCTTTCACCCAAATATCAAATGCTAACAAGACGATAATGATGCCCTTATGCCCTGACACGAGCAAAGTTTTTTGCTCGGAGCTCCTCTAACAAAACAAATCCTACAAAACCAAGCAATGCAACAGCCACCGATTCGCAGCAATGGTCTGAATTCCAAAGACCAAACCCACAATGCCAATAGACCCTATAAAACGCTGCTTGCTCTTACTCTTGTTGACTTGTGCCCCGGTAATACTCAGGGTGTGCCACACATCGGCGCAGGTGCTAGCACGCTTAGCGTTGTCTGCATTGTCAGATATACCGTCTCAACAAAGGCCTGATGTGTGATGTTGGTGGTGGCAACATCGGGGACTACTTCTATGGTGGTGCTCTTCGAAAACCAGGTTTCAAGTTTTGGGAAAACCACAGGCCTGGTCTTCACTTGTTATAGTGGCGATGGTAATGCGACAACGGCTGTTTATGTTCCCTTATTGAAGGCACTAACTGGAGCTTAGTCGGCCCTTCTCTTCTGGTGGAAACCTCTGTCATTTGATCCATCGACAACAGTGTTCATGCATCATTTCCTTGTTGATGACGTTGCTGTTTGTCGAACCGTCTCGCTATCTGGGTGTTGTCACTAGTGGCGGTGGTAGTAGTTGATGTTTTGGTGCAGTGGGTCATTCACCTCGCCTTAACCCTTATGGGTCTTTTTTTCCCTTGTTGGTTGGTGTGCATCCTAGTCGTGCAGATGCCGGGTATGTATTCATTGTGTTTTTACCCGCCTGATACGAAATTGTGTGTTAACAAAGAGCGCAATTTGTTGGAAAATAATCCAATTACCAAACTTATTTAGCAAACTAAGAGGAGGCGGATATAAATTAAAGGCCACCTGAGTGACGTGTGGATAAAACAGCCTAGTTTGTAAAATCTGAAACGATGACTTAGAAATTCTTTCTAGGCAAAACATTGCCCAAGGACATGAACAAAACTTTGTTCCACCGTTGAAAATTAAGATGCTAGGTGTCCCATAGAAAAACAAGAACCACCTGAGAATAATGAACGGTTTCACAAAACCTCAGTCGACTTAGATTTAGTTAAGTCTCAATCGATGCTATATCTGTCAGATCTCACGCACAGAGCGATGCGTGCAGTCTTTTTTTTTATTTTCCTTTTTTAATCTTTGATTATATTGATTGAGACCAGGGCCGGTCCTGAGATTTTGGGGGCCCCGGACAAGACTTATACTCGGGGCCTTTAATATACACATCATAACAACGAAAATGAATATACATATATTTTTGTAATATTATCAAATACAATTCATTAAATGCATTCAAAATCTGTATGCATACCAAATAATTTATACATATTACCTTAAAAATTTCTTCTAACATTCCTCGATGCAAAATCACTTATGATGAGGTCGACATCAATATAATCCAATTATTTCTTATCGATGCATAGTTTTGCTAAACAATCTAACCTCACTTGAGTCATTGTTGACCTCAGATAGTTCTTCGGCAATTTGAACTTTGAAAAGCTTGTTTCAGTCGTCACAAGCACAATAGATAAGGTGTGATAAACAATTGAGATATTAGGACAATCAACTTCCCTGACATGCTCAAAAATCTACATAGATTACGTTACACCATTTGGCAAAGTGAATCGCATGATCTTCAGTTCAGAAATAAGATCATATATCTCAGGTTCAATTCAAGTCAATGACTTCAAGGTGCCCAAGATCAATAAAAATTTAAATATATCTTTAAATACCATGAGTTCTTTAAATCTATCTTTGAAAGAAGTGAATATCAACCAAAACAAAAAAGTATAACTTGGAAAGTATTCTCTGTTTCTAGAATTATTTTTTTCGTCAAACTGTTTTCTCCACGTAGCACGACGTTTTACTCGAAACAATGGCTCTACACCCATTTCAGTTGCAATACCTTTAGTAATGATTAAACTAGAAGATAACACCTCATCGCTCTCAAAATATTGTGTTATACTTTGTATTTGATTCAAAGCAGAGTTAAAGCACATGGCTCACGATTGCAACAGATTGCTCACTTTATTTACGGCAAGTGCAATATCATGCCAAATAATCATACCAACTAGGAACTCAAAACGACCAAGTGCATCAAAAAAATGTTTTTGCATCACCTTTATCCTTAGGTTCAATGATGAAGTAGAAGAAGCACCAGTATTAGTCTCGAAAAATATTATGAATATTTCTGCGCCGTGATTGCCAACGCTGAAAATAAATAAAAATTTGCATCAATTGACAATTGTTGAACAGTGCCGATGTGCCGGCTATTCATCTACAGAAGATTAGGAACCGCAACATGAATTTAATATATACCTCGGATGGTTGAATCGTTTATGGACGGAGAGCAAATAGGTGTTGCGGCAGCGCCGGAGAATTGAAATCGGTGAACTATCTCAATTAGGACGGAATATTCGATTCAGGAGAAAAGGGAAAAGGAGCGCCGAGCGTGCAGTCGCGAAGAGACGAAGCCTCGGCGGCCGCAGATGGAAGATTGGGAACTGCTGCGTGAATGCGTGCGTGATGGAATAGAAAGGGAATCGAGGGAGATCAATCAGTTCCTATTTTTTCGCATGCACGTACTGAACTAGGAAAGAATTGATCGCTGCCTCCTGACTCGCTGCGTGCGTACGTTCGCTGCGTGAGGCCCAGCAGTCCATCCATTAGAAAAATTTCCGCCATAGCCTACGCGCATATCTGGGGCGGGGCCCCTCGATTTTGGGGGCTCGGGACGGCCCCCCTACCCCTCTCAGGGCCGGTCCTGAGTAAGACTTAAATGTGAGTCGACTGAGATGTAGCCACACCTATCAAAAAAAGGCTGATAACATGTATTCCTCCGTAGAGCCCCCCCCCTTCTCCCCCCCACCCCACCCACGTCGTTTCACTCTAACCGCCGCCGCACCCCTCCTCCCCCCCCCCCCCCTCCTTCCCCTCCGTCGCCGCCAGAGATGTGCGCCGGCGTGCGCTCGACACCGATGAAGGTGGCGGCGGGGGATCCGGCGGCTCCATGTAGCGTGGAGGGCCCCGGCATCCGGGGCGGCGGCCCCGGGCGGAGAGCGCGGGGTGGCCCTGGCGGCGGGCCATTCCTGCCAGAGCTGGTGAGGCGCCTCCCTCGGTCTCGAGGGGGACGAGGAGGCGGCGGTCCCCGGTCGCTGGTGTGCGGCCTCCCCCGCGCGGTTGCCGCCGCCAGATGCATCTCATCCTCTCCACCCCGATCTGCTCCTTCCATCGCCAGATCCGGGTCCCAGTGGCTCAGGTCGTTCTTCCCGGGCGTCGGCAGCGCGGATCTCGTCGAGTGGGGTTGGATCCGGGGGAAACCCCTGGCCGGCGCAGCCACACCATAGGCGACGCCCTGGGAGCCGTTCCCCTCCTTGGAGGCTGTGGTGTGGATCCTTCTCCCCCTCCTTCCGACCCCTGCTAGGTGAAAGCCTAGGTCCCCTGATTCGGGCGGCGACGGCACATCCGTGTCGTGTTCCTTCTTAGAGGCGCAGTCCGGGGATCGCAGGGACGGCGAGAGAGTCGGGTTGTGGGTGTGATGGTGGCGGGTGGCAGCTTGGCTCTGCGCTTCACTACCTTTTCTTCAGTGGTCATCGATGTTACCCTTGTTGCTGCGACTGTGGCCGACAGCTCTAGCCCTTCGGTGTGGCTTAACCGCGGATGATGACGGTGCTCGGAGTGGTGTGCTCTGAGCTTGTAGGTCTGCTCCTAGTTCCTTCTCCATGCGCAGCTTGGACGTCTTCCTTCTAGGTTCTAGGGTGAACCGAGTTGCCGTCAGTCGGTGCGGCATCCTTCGAGCCAGGATGAGAGGCCAGGGGCCCTTTGCAGCGGCAGTTCCAGAGGAGTGTCGGTCCATTACTGTCTTCGAGTTCGGCTACGATCATGAAGCTTGCGCGGTGGTGCATCCTCTCAAGTCCGTAGTTAGTCCAGTTGGTGTAGGTCGTCATGTAGGGTGATGGCTGCAGCATGGCGTTCCTCTGCTTGCTATCGCTGCTGCCTTTGAGTGTGTTCCGTTTTGCTCCTTGTATTAGCCGATTGTTTTCTACTTGCTTTTCCTTGTAAGTTGGTGATCTTGTAATCTTGGTCGGTTGATGGCTTTGTTAATTCAAAGCCGGACTTTTCTTGAACCTTCGTTCTAAAAAAAAGTATTCCTCCATAAAGAAATATAAGAGTGTAGAGCGTAAACACTCGTATGTTGTTTACAGAGAGAGTGCTTAATATATTCTAAGTGGAAAATCTGTCGGCCATGAAAAATAGGTAGTGTACGGCCAAAAGGCCAACACAGCGCTGTCACATGGACTCTTTTGAGTGATTCAAGTTTCGTCCCCGCACTATAGTGGTATGTCTGCCCATGTATTTGCATCCGGCCCTTCCATAGCCCCATCTAAAAACATGTATTCTTTTTTTTGCATAGTAATACGTGTCTCATTTATATCATAAGTATCATAGTACAAGTCACGTAACCGACCTAGCAAAACTGAAAAAACAGCAGAAAGCTAGCCTTTGCACAAAGGAACAATAACCAATAAGTAAAATTACAATCAAGATTGAAGAAACCTCTGAACTTGACACCAACATCCGTCACCTGCCTCTGGAACCACGACAGTAGCCACCAAAGGGAAAAGTGACGGATCACCTTCACACCCGAGCTCGTAGCGGCTCCATCGCTGACATGCAACTTTGCGGACCTCCAAGGTGGTTCACCAAAGGTAAAACCATTACCGTTGAACGAATCAAACCGGGGCAACACCCCGGACACGCCATCGAACTCCAGATCTGGCACCCCCACACGACTAGAACGCCGGAGGAGAAAACCACATCTGCCATCCACGAACCGCGAACCAGCATACGATCCACCATCTTTCAGATGCCGCCGATGCAGACCACAATCTGCATCCGCTCCTGGACTACCTCCCAAGCTCCGCACCGGCGCTGGAGCAAACGCCGTCGCAACGACGGAGCCCGAGGACACAGGTCAAACACAAGGATGTCGCCGCCGCCACGCAATCCTTGCTTGAACAGACTGATTGCCAAATCCATCCCCAACCATAGGACCGATCGCCTTGTTGGAGTAGGATCTGAAGAAACTTTATTCAGCGCCACCATTGCCGCCGCCGAAGCCAAGACGATGAACGGCCTAAAATCCTAATCTACAAAAGAGAAAACGATCCACGCGCCCTTCTAGTATAATATAAAAGTGTTTGACACTAGTGTAGTGTCGAAAATGTTCTTAAGTGTCAAAAACAATACATCAAGGTAAAAGTCTTGTTCCTGTTCTGATTTTATCTCCATGTATCCTAGTTTAGTCGTCGGCTAGCTATCTTGGACGGGGACGTCCTACTTACCTGTCGGGCGGCCTCTGTTTTCTTCAACCTTGAAGAAACAGCGACTTTTGAAAGCCTGTTAAGACATGCAACCTTTGGGCGCCCACTATCAATAGGAAGCTACCATGCATTTTCCATGGCTCTGACATTTCTGCCTTCATCAGCTCCCCAAGTCAATTCTATGGACATTGCTTGGCGTATATAGCTTTTACAGTTGTACTCTCTCCGTTCAGAATTATTTGTTATAAAAATGGATAAAAATAGATGTATCTACAACTAAAATACATCTAGATACTACATTCATTTCTTGGACGAGTAATTCCGAGCGGAGGGAGTACAACTTAAGGTCCTGCCATCCCATGGACGATCCATTTCACATATAGCTAGAACAACTTCCTAACCCAGCTATCGACGGGGACGTCGTACTTACCTGTCAGGCCGGGCGGCCTCTGTTTTCTTCAACGTTGAAGAAACAGCGACTTTTGACTGGAGACGCCTTTGAGAACATGCAATCTTATCTGGTGGTCTAGATTTTCAGCAGGAAGCTGCCACGCATTTTCCATGGCTCTGACATTTCTACAGTCCTCAATTCCCCAGGACAATTGTACAACTCAATTAAGGTGCTCCCATGGACGATTCATTTCACATAGCTAGAGTAATTTCCTAACCCAGCTAGCCATGGAGCGCACATCATCTTCCCAAATACTTGCCTCTCTCACCTGCATACTGATGGCACTAGTCTTGGCCGACGCGGCGGTGCTGCCATCACTCGAAGAACAAGTAGGAGCGCTCCTTGCCTGAAGAGCCAGCCTCGACAACCAAAGCCAGGACGCCCTACAGTCCTGGGAAAGCATCTCAGCTGGGCCTTGCAGTTGGCATGGCATCAGTTGTACCCACGCAAGGCACCGGGTGGTCATCGCCAAGCTCTCCCTTCATGCGATGCGGCTAGGAGGGACACTCGAGTCCCTCGACTTCTCGGCTCTGAGGACCCTGACAAGTCTCGATCTCTCGCACAACGACCTTACCGGGAGCATTCCTCCAAGCATCAAGCTCCTCGCTGAGCTCCGTCTTCTCCTTCTGCAAGGCAACCAGATAAGAGGCTCGATTCCACCTGTCTTAGCCAATCTCACAAGGCTGTGTTTCTTAATGCTTCATGAAAACCAAATCTCTGGTGAAATACCTAAGGAATTGACGGGTTTAGTTAACTTGGAGGTTTTACAGCTTGGCCAAAACAAAGTTACAGGCTCCATTCCGACAGGCTTGGTAAATTTGACAAAACTCACAAGCCTGTCACTCTATGGTAACCACCTCTCCGGCCACATCCCTCGCGAATTAGGAAAACTGGTGCACTTAGCAAATCTGGACCTTAGTGACAACAGATTATCTAATTCCATTCCAGGCAATTTTCAGAATCTAACAAAGCTCACTACCTTGTACCTTCATGATAACCAACTCTCTGGGCCTATTCCTCGAGAACTAGGTTATTTAGTTAACCTAAAGGACTTAGAGCTTGAGAAAAACACACTAACAGGTCGCATCCCAAAAACCTTAGGAAATTTGACCAGACTAAACTCCTTATACATTCACTATAACCAACTTTCAGGATCCATTCCTCAAGAAATTGCCAAGTTACCAAATCTTGGTGAGCTAATACTCGGTTCTAATAATCTCTCGGCACCTTGCCAACTGGCCTTTGTGTGGGTGGCGGTTACAGAATTTCACCGCTCATGACAACAGCTTGGTTGGACCCTTGCCAACAAGCTTGCTAGGTTGCAAAAGCCTATACAGAGTTCGTCTTGAAAGGAATCAGCTCGAAGGAGATATCTCTGAGATGGGAGTTTACCCGGAACTTGTGTACGTGGACGTCAGTTCAAATAAACTATTTGGATCATTATCTCATCTTTGGGGGGAGTGCTACAAGCTTACAATGTTACGTGCCTCAAGTAACAGTATTACTGGAGTCATACCACCAAGCATAGGGCAGTTATCTCAGTTAAGGATACTTGATGTTTCACAGAATAAACTGCAAGGACATATTCCACATGAAGTTGGCAATATGACGTCGATATTCAATTTGAGCCTCGGTAACAACTTGCTCTACGGAAGTATACCACAAGAAATTGGATCACTAAGCAATTTAGAGTATTTGGATTTGTCATCAAACAACCTAAGTGGGCCAATACAAGGATCTGTTGAGCATTGTTTGAAGCTTCGCTTCCTGAAGTTGAGCTATAATCAATTCAATGGAAGCATCCCCGACAAACTGTGGATGTTGGTAAATCTACAAGAACTACTGGATCTAAGTGGTAATTCATTTATTGGTGTGATACCAACTTTGCTAGCTGGTTTAAACATGCTCGAAGCCATGAATCTTTCACATAATTCATTGAATGGCAGCATCCCACCATCTTTTCAGAGGATGATCAGCCTCATATCCATGGATGTGGCATACAACAAATTAGAAGGGCCGGTGCCACAAAGTAAGGTCTTTTATGAAGCTCCAATAGAATGGTTCATACATAATAAGGAATTGTGTGGTACAGTGAAAGGTTTGCCCCCTTGCGGCCTTACTCAAGATAGTGGTCGACAAGCGAAGAAGTCTAGAGCTATTTTACTAGTTATAATACCTATTGTTCTATCTCTTGTGCTTATTACTATACTCGTAGCATTGCAATGTAAAAAGAAGAAATTCAAGGGAGAAAGTACAAATGAACTGCAACAGAAAAAAATGTTTGCTGTCTGGAATTTTGATGGAAGAGAAGTGTACAAGCAAATAGTTAATGCCACAAAAAAATTCAGCGACTCCCATTGCATTGGAACAGGAGGGAGTGGATCTGTCTACAAAGCTCAGTTACCTACAGGTGAGATATTTGCAGTAAAAAAGATGCATATGATGGAAGATGACGATGAGCAATTTAATCGTGAAATAGATGCTTTGGCGCATGTCCGGCATCGCAACATTGTGAAGTTGTTTGGATACTGTTCTGATACTCATGGAAAATTTCTTGTGTACGAGTATATGGACAGAGGAAGTTTAGCAGCATATTTAAAGACCACAGATACCGCGATTGAATTGAATTGGACAAAGAGGTTAAGTATTGTTAAGGATGTAGCTAATGCTTTGTGTTACATGCATCATGATTGGTTTGCGCCTATAGTCCATAGAGATATAACAAGCAACAATGTATTGCTTGATATGGAATTTAGAGCTTGTATCTCTGATTTTGGTATAGCAAAAGTACTACACAGAAACAGCAAACTACACAATGCTTGCTGGTACAAAAGGATACATTGCCCCAGGTAAGATTGCATCTTTTGGGTCAAATTCATGTGTTTCATTAACTCCTATTTTATTCATCACTGGTGCATATATCTGATCTAATCAACAATATACCATACTATAAGATTTTATCAACTATGAAATGAGTGTCTGGCATTGGTATTCCTGCTGATTTCAAGGAGACTAGGGACTAGTGTGCTACATATAATTTGTAGATGTGCCATAAGTTTTTTATTTACTCAATTATACAGTCAAAAGTCAAAACATACAATTTTCTTCATTGATCACTCTATGTATGTCTCTAGCCTCTACAATCTAACATTAATGAATATCATTCATCATGGATTATCCAAACTAACTCTCCAATATAATGTTGGCATAACAGAGCTTGCATACACAACAAAGGTGACCGAGAAATGTGACGTTTACAGCTTTGGAGTGCTCGTGATCGAACTGTTTAAGGGACACCATCCAGGTGATCTTGTTTCATCTCTGACATCCACATCCAAGAAAAGCGTGTCAGTCAAAGATTTGTTGGACACGCTGCTACCACTTCCTGGTGCTGAGATTGCAAGTGAAGTACTGAAGGTTATCACAGTCGCAATTGATTGCATAGATCCTAACCCATCATGCCGTCCAACAATGCAGCACACAATCAGTGGGTTCTCTACCGACGAAGGGCTTTGTAATCCTGATCATTTGCACACTGGCATCATCATCCCGGCCTAGTGTTCGTGAATGCTCTTGGCGCAATTGATGATCCCTCTAGTCTTTACAGTGTGTTTCTAATTAACTAAGATGTACCTCGGAATATTCCAGGACCAACAAGATCATGTGGATGCATGCATGATATATACATTTCAGTTATAACTAAGATGCCTGTACGTCAGACAGCATCCCTTTGTTGAACAGGGGCAATCAAGCGGATAGGCAAAGAAGATCAGAAGGGATTAGCTGCTCTCCGCCGAGGAGATGGCAACCGAGACACGCTGGCACGTCACGTACGTCGCCGACCTCGTCACGACGCGCGTGCTCTCCACCGCCGCCGGCGAGATCATTCTCCGACACGGCGCGCTTCGCATGGTCCTAGTTGACACGCGGGGCGTGATAGTGGACGCGAGGTATCTGCAAGAGGGGGAGCGCATCGAGCCGGATCAGGTCATTTCCTTCCCGTGTCACCGGGCTAGGGTTGACCGAGCGCCATGCACGGAGACGCGGGGGGTGGGGACATGCATGCCGGTGGGGGAGGGGAGGAGCCATGCAGCGGTCGAATGTGCTACACCTGGCAGCACGCGAGGCGTTGAGGTGGATCCATGGCGGTCTCACCGCCATGACGGCCTAGATCGACCAAGGGGAGACCGCGGGACGCGGAGAGGGAGCGGCCGCCTCATATTCCCCACCTCCCCCACCTACCCCCATCATTGAGAGCCGCGACTCACATCTCGCCCCGCTCTTCGGGCACCTTTGGGAGAAACCTAGGGTTTGCCAGTCCTCTTCCTCCCCACGAGATTCCTTCGGTTGGTGGCACGGCAAGGTTGGCGGCGACGAGCGCTCCTTTGCTCAGGTGGCGGGTGTGCGCGCGCGTGGGCGTGGTACCTCGCCCGCACCGATGGGAGATCGAGGTGGAGGCAGATCTGGAGGATGGCGCGACACCTCGGCGCGTGGTGGGTTCGGAGGAGGGCGTAAGGCGCCTAAGGCGAAGACAAAGAAAAGAAAAATTAAAGAAAAGGAGATAGCTAGAACCCAAGGAGCAGTTAACCGAAAGTGAAATAAGAGGTAGAAAAGAAGACAAAATCCAAGCTAAAATAATTCTGATCAGATCCACGATGCAGTCCAACACCTCAACCAAATCCAAGTGGCACCAAACATGATTTACGAAGTATGAAACCAATTGTTTATTGTCCTTTCAAGACCAGTTGCAATAACAGTAGTTTGATAGCTTAAATGGCAGGTCGTAATCAAATAAGCTGATTTTTATGATCAAGTGTATGATGAGAGGAATATGAAAAGCATGGATGGCTTTGGTACCCGGATGCGGTGCTGTTTATCGTTTTTATTGTAGACAGTTAAGACGTAAACCATCTGCAGGAGAACAAATGAGCAAAGAAAATAATTAGAGTGCAATACCAAAGGGCATGGACATTGTTGCAGATTGGTAATCAGAATCTCAAACACTAAAATAAGTTGGAGTTTCTTTGCTTTAGCTGTACTTGAAGGAACAGACCTCCCAAGGAGCAAACGATCATACTATGTCAGTGACAGCAAATAATATATTCAGACCTCCTAAAGACACGACTACCTACACATACTTGATCTGAAACATTCACAGTTTGTACTTTCAGTGATAGCAACTCGTAAATTCAGTTCACACTTCAATTGTTCAGGAAAAAATAATTCCAGTGTCCCTGACACACACTAAATCTTGTCATGCAGATAATTAGATGCAAATGCCACGAAAATTATCAAAGGCACGGTAGAAGAGAGAACCAGTTACTTGGATTAGGATATAAACATGCGCCAAAGCAGAGCATAACTTCATAAGTGTGATCATTTTCAATATCGACGGCACCATCAAGCTGTTGGCCACCTGCATCTATCAGTTCACATGTCAGAATGACAAGTAGACTGAATGTGTTTAGTGGCTGACATCTGGTTCAGGGAGAAGTTGCTAGGTAAACATGTGATGTACCATTTTATTGGAAGAATCACCATCGTAGATCTTGGCTTCATCCCTGATCTGCTCCTGCTCATCTTTCTGCGGGTTGTCGCTTCACATTTGGGAACGCCGCCTCGTTTTGGGCCTGTAAAAATCAGAGCAGAAAACCATGAATCTGAAACATTCAGAAAAAGTCCTAGCAAGAACAATGGTTTTCCAGTCTAAACTTTAAGCATGTAATTAATCAGTCTGCACTTCCTTCCATCGTAAGACATGGTAGGATACGGCGCCTCCTTATAGGCCACGTGCTGAAGAACTTCAATGCAAACTTGTGTGGATTTTAAACCAAGTAAGGAACGATTAGCAGTGTCTCCTCCATCCAAGAACCGTCGTGAGAGAGAGGGAGGGAGAAGGGGGAGGGTAGTAGTACCGGGAGTGAGCTGCTGCTGGGTGTCGTCGGGGACGAAGGCACTGCCGTGGAGGAGGGGGTCGGCGTCATCGAATTTCATCCGCTGCCTCTCCCGCTGGGCACCAAGGAGGAGAGCGAGGCTATCTTGGGAGCGGAGAAGGCGACGGCAGCAAATCCAGAAAACATAGAAGAGGACGGAGTGAGGACGGCAAAGAGGCGAGGCAGACGGCGGTTGAACGGCTGCTCACCGGGGAGCTCTGGTCGCTGGGCTGCAAGAACGGAGGCGGCGACGACCCAGGCAGCGCGACCACCTCGGCCTCATGAGCGCGAAAGCAAGCCACCCGACCACCGCGAGCACCAGCCGACGCCGTCATCTCGATGGGTTTGGAAGGGGAGGGGGCGGTGGCGGCTGCGGAGAGCGACGCGAGCGGCGGCCCCTCCCGGTGATGGCGGTGGCAGCTGAGGAGAGGGGCGCGATGGGGAGTGGAGGAGAGGAGACAAGGGGATGAATGAGAGCACGAAAGGGCAAGCCACTACCCTCCCCCACCCCATAGACGCACGGGCCAACCACCGCACACCACGCATGACCCCTGGAAGCAAAAAGACCAAAATACCCTTGACGGGGGCAGGATATCACGTGCGGTGGCACAGGATATTTACCGCCGGTGCACGCGACGGGACGAACGGGCCATACCCACAGCCACGGTCGCGCCACGGTCGCTGACAAATGCGGCCCACCCGCGAGTGGACCCACATGTCAGCGAGGCCTGGTCGAACAAACGGAGTAAGCGGCAGCGCGTGGAGGCAGTTGGAGGCAGTAACTATTCATTTCCATAGTGCCCATCCCAAATCCGACGGCCGAGCTCTTCCACGCGGTCGATCCGACGGCCCAAAACTCATCAAGCAAACGAATCCGACGGCCCACGATCGCTAATCTCTAAGGAGGCTTGTAGAAGCATCCTTCTCTTATTTCTGGATGAGCGCCCATCAAGCCATGATTCAGCCCTGTTTTGCCCTCCCGGCTGCCCAAACCTCACCTTCAGAGCTGTGTCGACCAACTGCCAAACGAGCCGGCATGCCCCGTCCTTCCTCCGGTCCCTGGCGGCAAAGAAGTACAGGTGAAGACGCAGGCCTGACCTCGCTGCTGCCAGAGACACGGCGGCAGAATCTCCCCTTTGCCTTTTGGTCCTTCTGTACCTATGAGATGGCACAAGAGATCGCCACTGGCTAACAACAAGAACGCATAGTCTGAATATTTCATATGGGTAGTATAGGAGCTAAGAAAGAAAAAGTTTGTTGGTTAATCATGTCTTGTGTATTTACTAAGGTTCAGCCAGCTATGACTGTCTAGTTTCAGTTAGTTAGCAGCCATGGATTTCAGTCTTGTGTTTGCAGGCGATTAGGTGACCCACAGCTCAAAGCGCAGAGCCTAATCTAACAACAAACAAGCAGACCGTCAGCATGACAAGTCCGGTTTCCAGTCTAACAAAATCTGTCACACGCCCAAAAAACAAACGACTTACGCAACACAGTGGCTCTGTTTCCACAAATCTTCTGCTCAACACCGTAACCAGCAGCAGCCCTCCAACTCTCCCCTAGTTGCTTCCTGAATCAAGATCTTGGTTGTTCAATTTCATAGGTACAGCAAATCTGATCCTCCTGGGGTCAAAAGCAATCTAGTGTGTTCTTCTTTCCCGTTTCATGAGAAAACCCTTCCAGTCCGATGTTGCGAAAGCGATATTGTGCCGCATCGCAACTCCTCGCCCCTCCAAAGGGTTTAAACCATGATCTTCTGTATAATGGTAATGGTTATCTGCAGATAGAGGAAACAAAATAATTGAATTACCTAAATGTTTGAGATTGACAAAGAATTCTAACAAATTCTATGTGTTAGCTTTCAAGCTCACGCGCCATGGAGAAGGAAGGATGCTTCACAGGGTTTGTTGTCATGTAGGTAAGCAACATCACACTGCCGGATGAATGTGTCGCTGTTTCTTCAAGATGCGCTGGAACTTGCTCCACAAAAACATGCTTCTCCAGTTGCCTTACAAGTTACTACTCCCTCCGTCCGAAAATACTTGTCTTCAAAATGAACAAAAAGGAATGTATCTAGAACTAAAATACATCTAGATACATCTCCTTTTATCCATTTTGATGACAAGTATTTCCGGACGGAGGGAGTACTATATATAGTGTGGTCGCGTTGTTCGTTTAGTAGTATGATCTTCAAGAGGCACCACATACCAGAGCTCCCTGCTTATTAGCAGAAAACTAACAGTCGTGCTGCGAATGACTAAAAAGCTGCAGGTAGTTGCAGAGGTGCTAAGCTCTGTCCAAGAACAACTTCATGATTCTAAATTACAAGAAACATTGTATTGTTTTCAACTTTTAGCCAAAGGGATGGAAAGATGCTGGTACACTTTTCATCATGAAAATAGCTAAAGGAAACTAGATAAAATAACATCTACCCTTTTCTTAGGTATCTTTCCGAGAAGAATATAGTTAAAGTCATGGTGGAAGTATATATTGTCTACTCCCTCCGTCTGGAAATACTTGTCATCAAAATGGATAAAAGGGGATGTATCTAGATGTATTTTAGTTCTAGATACATCTCTTTTTATCCATTTTGATGACAAGTATTTTCGGACGGAGGGAGTATATTGTTAGCAGGGAAAGGCAAGAAACACTGGATATCGATAAAGCCTACACTAACTCCAGCAGTCGAACTCTTGAAACATTAGTTGAAGGTGCAGGAGAATCATATTCAGTTTTGTACCTAGGAATAGACCATTGGTGCTGTTTGGGAGATTAAAAATCAGTTTGTTTCTTTATCAGCACTTATACGAAACATGTCTCTAGGCTACCAACATTAGGCTCCATGTACATTCAATATTACTCCCTCCGTTCTAAATTACTCGTCGCAGAAATGGGTGTATCTAGAACTAAAATACATCTAGATACATCCATACTTGTGACAAGTAATTGGGAACGGAGGGAGTACAAGCTAATTCAACCAGTCCAACAGACAGACTATAAGCAACTTCTCACATATGTTGTGAATGGCACTACATCATGCTACCAAAGTTTGACACATGAGTAAGACGTCTTGACATATTCACGTTTTCGGAAATTTCAACATTGATTGAACAGACAGTATCACTCCATACAAACACAGTAGTAGTTTCAAATGTTTTTGCTTAATCTACTGTATCAAAACAAGCCAGGCAATGCAACTCACTGAATCAGGTGCGAAGCAAGTACCATCAACAGAAGACTATGGCTTATTATCCTTCCTTGGGCCTCCATCCTACGCCTTCATCTTGCGCAGCCATTTGAGTGAGCTCTCGAGCTCACTGTACGCGGTCGCCTGTGCAAAGCTCTTGCTCTCAATCCCGTAATCAAACACCTCATATGCATCCGGAACCCTCCCGGCCCGACACAATGCCCTGATGAACGTCGCGTACGCCGGTGGCTCAAGCTTCATCCCAGCCCCTACCATGGACTTGTACACCTCGAAGGCCTTGTCCAGCTTCCTGTTCCTGCAGAGGCCCATGAGTAGCGTGTTGTACGTCCGGTCGTTGGGCTCGCACCCATTGGCCTCCATTTCCTCGAGCAGCTTGAGCGCGCCAAGGGCGTCGCCCTTGACGCACATCCCGTTCATGAGGGAGGTGTAGGTGATGACGTCCGGGAAGAGGCCCTGGGCGGCCATGGCGTCGAGGTAGGTCCTGGCCTTGGCGACGAGCCCGGCGCGCGCGAGGCCGTAGACGAGGGTGTTGTAGGTGACGAGGTCGGGGTCCACGCCGTCGTCCTTCATCCGGCGGAGCACGCCGAGGAGCCCCGCCGTGTCGGAGTCGGCGCAGTGGGCCTTCATGAGCGCGTTGTAGACGTGGGCGTCGGCGCGGACGCCGTGGTCGGCGAGGACGGGCAGGAGCTGGCCGATCTCGCGCGGGTCGCCGCGGCGGCAGCACGCGTCGGCGAGGGCCAGCAGCGCCGGGCGCGGCGCGGGGTTGTCGGCGGAGTACGGGAGCGCCGCGAGGAGGTCCCGCGCCGCGGCGACGGAGCGGTGCGCGGCGAGGCGGCGGAGGAGGAGCGCGAGCGACTGCGCCGGGAGCGGGATGGTGGGCGCGGCCTTGAGCGCGAGCGAGGCGGCCGCGTCCACGTCGGCGTCCACCGCCGCGCGGATGGCTGCCGAGAGCTCCGCGGGCGTGGTGATGGGCCTCTTCTCGGCCGGAGGCGCCGGACGGTCCGGCAGGGCCAGGGCCCCCGCGTGCTCGGAGGCGGCCCTGGGGGTCCTCCGGGGCGGCTTGCCGTGGGGCGGTTTACCGTCGGCGGGGCGAGGCCCACGCGGTGGCGGGGGAGGGGGCGGCGGGGTGGACGCCGCGGAGGGCTTCGGGACGAGGGCGTGGCGGGGGACCTTCGCGGCGCGCATGGCTTGCGCCGGCACCCTCCCCATCGTTGGCGGCGGCGGCGCGGGAGAGCGGCGAGGAATGGGAATGGGAAGACGACCTGTGGGGTGCCGGGTGGGCTTTGTCACGCGGGAGCCCGGATTTCAGCCCAAGGCAAGAATATTCCATGGGCTTCGAGCGAGCAGAAGCCTCCCGTGGGCTGGTCGTTGGGCTGGGTTTTCTCTCACGTGCCCCACAAAGAAGGAAACCCTGGCCCGCGTTGACGGACGGTAAACGCACACGACACGAAGACAGGGACACGGGAAATTCTGTCGTGGTCTTTGCCGGCAAGCCCCTCCACCTTTTCGTAATTCGTGAAATAGGCCCTAGGTTGTATGTACTACTTCCTCCGTTCGGAATTACTTGTTTCAGAAATGGATGTATCTAGAACTAATACATCCATTTCTGAAACAAGTAATTCCGAACGGAGAGAGTACAACGATGCAGCACCGTCCGGCACCTAGGAATGGGCATCGAGTGTGTATGGTCACGTCTCTTTGTTGCTATGCTTTTGGTATTGATGGCAATGTTGCACATAAAGTTTTGTTCGACGTATGATGGATTTGCTAGTATGTAGAGAGAGACATATTCTTCTTTCCACTAGAAATCATGAAATCAAGCATGTGTTGCAAGGTTCAAAAAAACAGTAGGCGTAAGCGATGCGTTTGGACTTCGCCTAGTGCCTAGGCGGTGCTTAAGCGCCCTAGGCGTGGCTTGGGCCATCATATATTTTTTCTATCAGGGTATATCTGTGGTTATTATATGTGTATCGATATTAATTTTGGACATATAATTAAGTTAACTACCAGCTACTAACAAGACATATAAATAAGTTAACTACTAGCTACTAACAAGACATATAATTAAGTTAACTATCAGCTACTAACATTGGAATATGACCCATTTGACATATCAATGCAAGATGGCACGACTTCTTGATTGGGTAGACAACTTTTTGTTTTGCCTTGCCTAGACTCTCATTTATGCCCTAGGCGAGGCGTTTGGCCATTGCCTAGCGCCTCCTAGGCATGACCTTTTCCAACAGAGTGTTGTACAACAACAGGATGCAAAGACCATACGACACGTATGCGTGTGGTCACATCTCCAGTTTCCCTACTACTTTAATGCTGATAGAAATGTTTCATGTAAATACTACTTTGTGTCACCTGTGTGAGTGTTTGATATGTGGAGACACACATATCCCTTTGCATTAAGAGGGTGTTTGGATCACTAGAGACTAGAGACTAGAGACTAGTAGTAGTCACCTTTAGTCAGTAAACCTTCAAACACCCCTGACTAGTGGATGACTAAAACTAGTTTAGTCCCTAGTCACCCCACCCCAACTTTTATTGACTAGAGACTAGTAGTAGTCACCTTTAGTCAGTAAACCTCCAAACACCCCTGATTTTTAGTGACTAAAGTCCCCCTCTCTCTCTTCTAATTGGTGTTGCATAAAGGACATTTAATACTGAGACATTTAATGCTGACTAGTAGATAGTCACCTTCCAAACAGGGCCTGACTAAAAACTTCTAGTCTGACTACTACTAGTCACATGACTAGAAAGTATCCAAACACCCTCTAAGATTGTGCTTGTACCGGTCCACAAGCTTTAAGGATTATATTCACGACGCTTTCTTCCTCATTACGACCTAATTTGTCTTCTTGTCAGCAAGAGGCAAGCTGCAAAATGAATTTCTCTTTGCTTCGTGAAGCACCGAATCCACAACATACAAACAATGCTAAACGAGGAAATAAGAATAAACTGCCTTGGCAGAACACGCCAAATTGAACGAAAATGACCAGGCAGGAGGACGCAACCGAAAAGTAACAAAGTTGCATGTGGCTTTTCACTTGAATTTTTTTATGTTAAGAGGTAGTTTTTTCACGTCCTTTGAATGCATTCGGCTATAATCATTGTAAGGGGTCCATACTTACACATAGCTTAAGGAGTGCACCGGACGAATTTCCTCCTTGCCATTTTACACAATACATGCATGTACGGCATAATCCAAACTCACAATATCGATGTGTATCAAGGCCTTAGATTAAACTTTTTGGATCCACCGCTCATCGTTGAGTAAATGTACATCGCTACATCGCGGCAATACAATAATTTACATCACTACATTGTTGAAGAAAAAGGAAGCATCTGCAATATGAGCCACAAATGGCTACTCCTAGTTGTGTGTTGCCCTAGCCAGCAGCTCGGGTGATCATTCATAAAACTAAGCCCTGCAGGGGGCCGAATCGCAAAACGGCCAGGCCTTCCCTCTCTCTTCCCTCCTCCCTCCGCCTCATATCACCACCACTCACCCAACCGGCGGCCACCACCATTGCCAGCCACAACGGGACAGATCCCCGCATAAATTCCTCCACCCGTCCCGCCGCCCCCATTCGCCCACGCCCACGCCCACGCGCGCGCGCACGCGGCCTCCTCCTCCTCCCCTTCGCCCCACTCCCCCATTCGCTCCCTCCCTCCGCCGGCCGGGGATTCGGGTTTGGGGGGAGGAGAGATGGGGTACGTCGGGAGCCACGGCGTGGCGACGCTGCGCAAGTACAAGTACAGCGGCGTCGACCACTCCATCGTGGCCAAGTACATCCTCCAGCCCTTCTGGTCGCGATTCGTCAACGTCTTCCCGCTCTGGTTCCCGTAAGCACCCTCCCCTCCCCTCCCTTCCCTCCTTCCTTGGTCCGCCCCCATCTCCCCGTGCGCGCGCGCGCGCTCGCTCGCTTGATCCGTTCCTTATCAAGCTCAATGCGCGAGTAATGCGCTGATGTTCGTGAAACAGCCCCTGTTCGATACAGGCAAACGCGTCCTGTTTCCATGCTACTTTAGCGCGGATGATGGTAGCGTTCTGGCACCCTGCGTTGATCCGTTAGGCCGAGTTATGAGCTATGCCCCCATGTGTGTGTGATTTGGAATGCACGCTTTGTTTTAACAGAAACCGTCTTTAGCTTGGGGAGCATCTTGCAGGCACCGGGTGCAGAACGCGAAAGCAGTCTTCAGTCCCGGGTCCTGACTTTTGCTTAGTGCTAGTGGAGTTGCTAATGAGGCGCTGGAAAGCTTGCTTTGCACATATTCCGTTGCATATAAATTAATACTGGATTAGTTACTCGCTTTCGTCACATGCTAGCGGGATGTTCTCTAGTTTCTCTAAAGCCAGTGATTCGAAACTTCAATGTAGTCATTTTATATTCATGTAGGGTCGTAGTGATCCGAGCACGTGATTTTTAATGAAGGATTCTGCTGTAGTGGGTTTGTTGTGATTTGTGAACCTAAGACTCATCATGCTTGTTTATATACTTATAATGAAGATTTAGCTGCGGTAAATCATAGTATCTTATAGTTACTTAATGGGAGTAATTTCGTCTTTTCATTCATCTCGTTTTGTTTTTTTAATTCCGGTAGGGTCGGAGTGATCCACACACATGTTTTTAAAAGGAAGGATTATGCTGTACCGGGTTATTGTGAACCCATGTCACATTATTCTTGCTTCGTCATTGTTTACTACTACTGTTTATATATTCGAAGTTTAGCCCTGGTAATTTGTATCTTAGTTATGTAATGAGAGTACTTTTTGTTTTACATTTTCTCCTTCAACTTGTTTTGTTTGTTCAAATATGTGAATGGAGGACTAACCTTCTTTCTTTTGTCTCTATGTCGAAATCATCTGCAGACCAAACATGGTGAGAACTCTGCACATGCTGCTGTCGTGAGCAGTGCTATTTTGTTTGAAGGCCTGATAAAACATTGCTTCTTATTTCCAGATCACGCTGACAGGTTTCATGTTTCTGCTGACATCGGCATTCCTTGGCTTTGTAAGTACTATGTTATGTCAGTAATGTAGAACAAGCAAATATGAAGGTTTTGCGGCTTGTTCATTGCCGCCACAGTAATACTCTAGCAAGCTTTTAACTTATCTATCACTGTCATTTTGCCACAGTTGTATTCACCTCATCTTGATACAGCGCCCCCTAGATGGGTTCATCTCGCGCATGGAATCCTTCTCTTCCTTTACCAGGTATCCAACTTTATATGCTCACCCTACTATGCAATACTGTACCATCTTATTCTCCCTTTCCAGCATACCACAGGTGTCACGTTTTCTGTAGAACAGATAAAGATGGCATTCATCTAATGCTCGTAGAGTCATTGTCATTAATCTGCAGTTCTGGCAATATTGTTAAAGCATTTATGACCCATGCACAGAGGGCTTCCTATTAATTTTATGCATGTTAAGGTTCCTAAATGTCTTCTAAACGTGTGGACCCTTATCCTGCCGGTCTCTAAATCTCTAGATTTTCTTACGGTTCTACCATGTGTAATTTCCAGTCACTGCCAGTTTAGAATTGTAATATACATGTTGAAATATGGATGCAGACTTTTGATGCTGTGGATGGTAAACAAGCAAGGCGTCATTTAACTCATCAAGTCCTTTAGGCGAACTTTTGATCACGGTAATCTCCATTCCAAATTCTGCTTGCTGTACTCAGTTTTGGGAAAGCATGCATGTGACATTGACAAGCTTTTATCCTGAACAGGATGCGACGCGCTTGCATGTACCGTAAGGATATTCATCACTTTGTTCCTTACATATGCATAGATACCAAAATTGTTGTGAACTGATTAGTTTATCTATTAGTTTGAGTCCCTGGCTTTTGGGAGCACAGCTATGTGTGGAAATGCTACCTTTTGGTTTTGGGTCATTTCGGCTGTCCCCTTCTACTTTGCAACCTGGGAACAGTGAGTTCATTTGTTCTTTCACTTCTATGTTACAGCATCAAACTATCTTAGGAGCATGCATTGTTCTATACTCTTCTACACCTATTACCAATCAGGTTGTACTTTTGTTTGGATAATGTTGCCCTTATGAAGTTGGGATTCCAAGTCTTTTGGATGCTTTATAGTCAAATGATGAACATGTTTCGCAGTGCTTGTGGCATCCTTTTTTAAAATGATTCGTGAAGCTTCATATACCTTACTTGTACCAACTATTTCCACGTGGTTTGTTATGTTCAGGGCCGTCTCCAGGAATTTGGGGCCCCAGTGCGAAATGCAAATGAGGCCCTACAATCTGAAAAATTCTTACAACTAACATACTCTCATTTAAATTATATAACTTTCAATGTGTTATTTTGTATAATATTGACAAATATATCAAATATACCAACTATTTTCCCCAAACAATTCGACCGCAAAGCAAGTAACATCAAGCGATTTATTAATTAATCAGAGAACTCGTGCACATTGACCGTATGACCATTAGTCATTGAATTATTGAACAGAAAAGCTACCCTAGAATAAATTTCACCTGATGGGCATGGATTGGTTGGTGATGCCTAAACAAGCCACCGACCCCAATGATCTGGCCTTAGCCTTAGCGCCCGAGTAGGCCAGCTGCTACCCATCTGCTTTTCTTTGCGGCGTTCGCCACTGTTGGCGCTGATCTCTGCTTGAATATGTGGCACAAATCTGGCCGCCTGGTTCTGTCCTTGCGATCCGCTGACGCCATGTAGATTCGATCGAGTAGGAGACTTGAGAAGAAACAAAGCGACAGGCATGACTGATCTGGATAAGGGGCTCATCGGGAAAGACTCGGGCCGTGCGAGCAAGACCAGGCCGGCAGGCCCAAAACCGTGCAAAGAAAGGAAAAAAGCCTCACAAAGTATATAAACTTGGCCAAAGTTTGGGGGCCCCTGAAATTTGGGGGCCCTGTGCGGTCGCACAGCCCGCACAGGCCCTGGACGGCCCTGGTTATGTTGGAAGTGTTTTAATGCTCTCATGGAAGGTGCCAACTAGGAAGCATGTTGGAACCACCCACTACCCTATAAAGATTCTTCCAAATTAGTTTCCACAAGAGCATAGAAGCACTACTATTTTCGAGTTTGAAACCTTCTTACTGTTGATGCTTTGTAATATTTATGATTATTCTTATATCTGCGTTGATGATACCTCAGCAGACTTTTTGTTGTGTTGCTTTTGAGTATCATCTTTCCATCTCACACATAATTGTTCTGTGTGTAGCTATTTTACAAACACACTTGTTCTTCCTATAGTCAATGGGCCAACTGAAGGCCTTATGCTGATTTATGTGTGCCATATCTTCACCTTTTTCACAGGTACTATTTGACTTAACTTTTATCAACTTTCACATGAACCAAATCCAGGTCGAGCTTGTCAATCTTCATAGTTTTCTGCTGCTAATATACCGTGCATATGTATCTGTCATGTATACGTGATCAATATCCAGCCATATAGTACTGATATTAACTGCACATCTTTCCTTTCATTTTCCTTCATAGGAGCTGAATGGTGGGCGCAGGATTTCCGGAAATCATTGCCCCTTCTTAATTGGGTGCCTCTTGTTCCTGGTATGTGGACTACCAAGCTTATGGTTCTAATTTAATTGTTGTGTTAAAACCATATATTAATAAATTCCTTAACATGAGCCTGACTGTTTCATCTGTTGCTGATGTAACCTTGTGCTATTAATTCGCTGTGAAAACTGAAAACTGTAACATGAACTATGATAGTGATAAATGATGACATTCCCTATGCTAATGTCTATTGTATATTGCTTCTTTTCCAGAAATGTCGCTATATGGCATTGTGCTGTTTCTAATGATTGCTTTTGCTGTAATCCCGACGATTGGATCTAAGTAAGTTCTGTTTGTCATTTTGTGTAGTATTTTCTATTTTGATTCTCGTTTTTATCTGATCTGTGTTTTTCGCTTGCTCAGTAGATCTGAAACACCTCTTATTGTAGTACATAGCTCTAATATTCCAGTTCAAGTAATTCCAGCATTGAGAGATCTGAATCGCCCTCTTGTTCTTTTGGATGTTTATCTAGTTTATGTTCTTGTATTGATTTTGGGTGCTAGCAAGGCAGATATCTGAGCCTTTGAGTTCGAAAGACACCACATTAGTTTAATTTAGAACTGATCACACATTCAAGTGTTAATCAAGCTGCACTAAGCTAGTGTTGTAACCTACCTACAGCACTCACAATGTTTACAAAGTCGTTGAAGCAAGAAAAGGAAGCATGGTGCTGGCACTAGCAATGGTAAGGTCTAGATTTGTTGTCATATTGCATGAAACTTTTCTCCATGTGACTTTCCACCCCTCTTCATTTGTACCAGCTCTTCCCTTTCGGTTTACTCATGGCCGGAACTCTCGTATGGTATGCTGTTGACCCTTTCTGAGTTCTATTGTATATCTACTCTTTTAAAAAAATGAGCAATAATGTAGGAAAAAAAATATGTTAGGTCATTACTGATGGATGTTACATCAATATGCAGGTCCTATCTATCTCCTTCAGATATAATGAGAAATCAACCACATCTGTTAATTATTGGAACGGGTTTTATGCGTTTGGCTATCTTGTGGTAAGGCCTTCTTCTAATACCTACATTAAATATCTTGTTGATCTGTGTTTTGATGCTGTTGCTCTTTAACACCTTTTCATGTTTGAAACTAATTCGTCATTTTGCTTGCCAATCTGGGCATTGTCAGTACTGTTGCGATCCTGCTCTTGTTTTGACTCTTTATCCAGGGGTTGTTAGATTGGTCTTTTGGTATCTATACCACGTTGACAGAATTCTTCATTTTAAAGTCGAGGATTCAGGTTGTGGGTAGTTGTGAATAAGCAACTGTTTGCCGGACTAGTTTACACTTATCATTGTGTTCTTTCTGGTTTGGTATGCCTGAACAATTTGTATACATCAGTATGGGGGACACGTTTCTTTTTGTTGTAGTAGATGCTGTTTTTCATAACTGTATGGACATTACTTATCTGCTTATATTGCTGCACAGGGAAGAATGATTCTGGCTCACTTATGTGATGAACCCAAAGGTCTGAAGACAGGAATGTGCATGGTAGTTGCCTAATGACCTGGTTTCTTTGCAGTGTTCTTTATGGAGCCTATGCTAGTATGTTTATACTTTATCATATCTAAAAACTGGCTTCCTTTTGCAGGCCCTGGCATATTTTCCGTTTGCGATTGCAAATGCGCTGACTGCCCGACTTGATGATGGGTTTGTGCCTCTGAGCCTTTTGTATTATGCTGTGTATAATTATCATGGACTATGATGGGTTTTGTATGACATTCTGATTTTGTGGTCATTGATCGTTGCAGAAACCCCCTTTTTGATGAGCAGCTTGTTCTTCTGATATACTGCTTATTTACAGGTATTACCTTATTTTCACAGCATGTTTTCAGAGTTTTGCATTCAATACACTAGAGTGACCATTTTTGTACTGTTGTTTAAAAGTAGTACGTATTATTTTTCTGGTTTTCTATTTTAGATTAGTGAATCTGTTTATATTGTCATGTGTTTGGTCAGACATTAGATTGTTGTATTAGTCACTTGGTTGTACTTCGGTACTTGTTCTTGATTTATAAGCTTCAGACATATCCTCCAAGTTATTCTTGTCAGTAACAAATTTCACTTGACAAATATATATCACGAGACGTGGATTACAGTAATTATCACGTGCCCGTCATGGGCTGTAGTGCTAAACGTATCTTTGGTCTGACTACTTTGATCAATTTGACAGTGGCGCTGTACATGCATTTTGCTACGTCTGTTATCCATGAAATCACCAACGCACTTGGGATTCATTGCTTCAGGTTTGTCAACTATCACTGTGCAGTTCTTGTCGACATTTTGCATCAATTGTTGTGACTGACATGATTTCTATCTGGCTACAGAATCACCAGGAAAAAGGCGTAACTCTGACTTAGTTGGTAATCGCATGGTATCTACCAAAGAAGCAAACATGCCTGCTTGTCTTCGTTATAGGGGTGATGTCCGAATCATATTTGCATCTGTCATTACAGGGACACTGTCCCTGAAATTTACATCAGCACTAAAATTTGTGCTGATGAGAAAACAATGTATGTGAAACAGTTGGCAAAATTTTGTTGTATTGTTCATAGAGCAAATGCTCAGCAAAAACTTTCTGGAGGAAATGCTGTGCTGATTGGCAGAGGTTGCCTTTGTAACTTGTCACATTGTAACATCAGCAGAGGTGCGGATAGTGTTGTTTATGCATTTTATTCGTGCCTCTTTTTTCTGACCCAATGCCTCCATGCATGTTCTGATTTTCAGAGGCGGATATCATTAGCAGTCGGTTTTGTTTCTTTTTTGTTTTGAGAAAACAATCGGTTGTACTCCCTCCGTCCCACAATAGAAGATCGTTTTTCAAGCTTTTTTTTTGCGAGAATCGTTTTTCAAGCTAACATAGTTTGAAAACATCTTATATTATGGGATGGAGGGAGTACTTCTGATTTGGCTGACAGATTGCATTGTGATTGTGCTCTGTATATATCACTCTGCATCAATGAATTCCCATGCTGATACTATTTGGGAGGGTTTTTTTAAATTCGAATTACTGATGTGCTGTGCAAATTGATTTGTTTCAGTACCATGTGATAATTGTGGCAGCTAGAACCTAGACAATTGTGGCTGGTTTTCTCTTCAGCCTTGTGGTAGTTATCTTGGTACAATTTTAATGGAGCAAATAACTGTAATTGGAGAAGGTGCAGTACGGTGCACTGAGCTTAGCTGGAGCATGCTGCCAGGGTTCATTTCATTCTTCCATCAGAATAAATTGGCTAGACCTGCTAGCAAAGCATCAGAAGTTGTTTCTTGGTGTGGTGACTGGAATTGGCAATGGCCATGCTACAACGAGCTTCGGTGGCACTCCGGTTGCTGTTCGTTGCTGCGGCGATCCGGTTGCTGTTCGTGGCTGTGGTGGGCAGCACCGTCGTCTCCAGGGCGTTGGTTCCGGCGATCTTTGTGTTCGGCGACTCCACTGCCGATGTGGGGAACAACAACTACTTGCCGGGGGCGAGTGCCAGGGCTGACTTCCCTCACAATGGTGTCGACTTCCCCGGCGGTGAACCGACGGGCAGGTTCAGCAACGGCTTCATTGGCGCCGACTTCTTGGGTGAGCAAGCCAACTGATCACATGCTTTTGAATCAATGGCGGCTTGGTTGTCTGTCTGATCAGTGGTGAAAATTGCAGCTGTCCACATGGGCTTCAGCGGGAGCCCGCCGCCGTACCTCTCTCTCGTCGCCGGCAGTGGTGAGGCATTGGGCAACACAACGACGAAGAAGCCGGTGGCCGCTTCTGCCTTCATGAGAGGAGCCAGCTTTGCCTCTGGAGGCTCCGGTGTTCTCGACTCCACGGTACGTCCATGCCACATCTGCTGTAACATTTCTGACTGTTTTTCCAGTTTACCGGACATATATGTGGTTTAGTAGAAACATGTCGCCATTTGTTTTTTGTCCGGACATAAATTTCAATTGAATTGGTTACTAACCCCAAGTACATTTGAAATTTTGTTCTATATTTTGATGTTCACCGGAAGAATTTAGGTGGAGTAGATGATTCGTTACTACCTAAAGTTGTGAAAATTCTTCAATTGTTCAATCAAAGCAACAACTTTCTCCTGTACTCCATCTCTCTTTAATTTCATGAACCACACACAATTTAAATCTGGCCATTTCCCCTTGCTGAATTAAAAGTCAGCAAGTACTACAATTGACACCCTCAGCTAGTGCCAGCAACATTTGACAACCAGATGATGATCATATTACCAGGGAGACACGATCAACGTGACCAAGCAGATCGAGTACTTCTCGGATCTCAAAGACCAGATGCTGTCAGCCAGACTGGGTGCCTTCGGAGCGTCGGCCTTCCTGTCCAAGTCCATCTTCCTCATCAGCGCGGGCTCGAACGACGCCATCGACTTCTTCTCGCAGGACGCGTCGCCGGACTCCACCGCGCTCCAGCAGTTCCGGGAAGCCGTGGTCTCCACATACGACAGCCATGTCAAAGTAAGAGACCTGACCAGTGATGATCAGTTCCATCAGGCTTCAACTCAGCCAACCCACTGTGTTATGCTCAACTCTGAATGAAATCAACTGCATGGTTTTGCTGCAGACACTGTACAACCTGGGGGCGAGGAAGTTCGCAGTGATCGACGTGGCGCCGATCGGGTGCTGCCCGTACTGGAGGAGCCGGAACCCGGCCGGGGAATGCATCGAGCCGCTCAATCGGCTAGCGAAGAGCCTCAACGATGGGATCCGGGACCTGTTCGCCGACCTTGTCTCCGAGATGCAGGGCATGGAGTACGCCATTGGCAGCGCCTACGAGCTCGTCTCCAGCATCGTCCAAGACCCACAGTCTGCAGGTAAAATCGCAGCACTCTAATAATATCAAGCTGATACCAAGTACATCTAGTGATCTAGAGTCTGCGGCATTGTACATCGCTCATACTTGCACCAAGAATGTAACGTGGCTCGCTTTGCTGCGTGCAGGATTGACGGAGTTGAAGAGCGCGTGCTGTGGTGGCGGCGGCAGGTTCAACGCCGACGGAGGGTGCACCCCCAGCGCCGGCTACTGCAGCGACCGCGGCAAGTTCCTCTTCTGGGACTTCCTGCACCCTACCCAGGCCACCTCCAGGCTCGCCGGCCGAGCGTTCTTCGACGGGCCGGCGCGGTTCGTCGGCCCGATCACCTTCAGGGAGCTGGCCGAGGCGTAGGTTCGCAGCATGGGAAATAGCAAGGCATCTTTGTACCATTCCACGACATGAGATGAGAGAGCCTCAAATGTGGTTTTGTGTTTTTGGGGCCGATCCGAGTCAAAATCTTGGTCTTTGCCTTTCGTGGTGGCGACAGTTTAACAACTGGCGTCAATTGTCCAAATTATGGGTTGATTAACGTACTACTCTCTCCGGTCTAAATATAAGTCTTTTTTTTGAGAGTACGCAAATTGCGTACCTTAGCTTTATAAAAGGAGAGAAATAAGACATACAACAACGTCAACCATTCGCTGCGGAGAACGAAGGTGACCAACTCCACACCCGATTCGTACAAGGACAATCAAACACAAAAACACGGCTACGACACAAGAAGCCTACCCAACACCGAGCCCCTTGCCGCGTCTCGGCCAACACTGAAGACCTCCGAAGAACAGCAACTCCAGCTTCCTTGGAGTAGCCAGCGACGACCGTACATGGCGCCGAAAGAGAAAGATCCGGGTAGAGGTGAACACCGGAGGAGCGCATCATGGGACCTCGAGTCTCCCAGCACAATGCTCCCAACAGAGTAACAACCTCAAAGACGTTGCCATCATGCCGATCCTACGAATCAAGGCTTTCGCCCCGGAGACAACTGCCGATGCGAGGTCGCGAGGAAGATGGTGTTGCACTCGACGAAGCCTCAAGGAAGGTGACACCCGCAGGTGCCATCAACGCTGGTCCGGCCACAACCGAACATGATTTTCATCCGTAGCTCTGCACATCTTCAAGTCTCCAAGATCCCGGCCAGTCCCGATCAGATGCCTCGCACCGCCGCCACCGCAACAACTTGCCATCGAAGCCCCCTCACCGCCGAGGGAACACGCCTAAAGCCATCACCTTCAACATCGACTAGGAGCCGCAACAACCACCGAGTCAGAAGCGAGATCCGCCTCGGCCGCCTTTCACCCACTCTAGGGGATCGCCACCGAGAATGAATCCGACCCGCACCTCCGACCACCCTCCGGCACCCACACCGTCGAGGCATCGCCAAGACGCCTCACACGGCAAAGAACCGAACGCCCGCTGCCCGCCAAGACCCTTCCTGGCAAGGCCTCGCAGCGCCGCCGCCGCCATGGCTGCGCTCGCACCGCCGCCACCGCCAGTGCCGGTGCACCACCTACATCCTCCATCCTACTACGCTCCACGCAAGGATCCAGAGACAACCGCCGCACTCCCTGCCATGAGCACCCCAAGGACGTCGGCCAGCGCTGAAGACGCACCAGATCCGGGCCGAAAACGGATCAGCCCGCTCGGATCTGGCCATCCACGAACTCCCTCGCGGCAAGGAGCAACAACCCGCAGCCGGCCTGCGCCCTCCACAGCAACGCACCGCCGCCAGACCGCCGTGCCGCCCCGCACCACCTCCCGCCATCGCACATCCAACCACCGCGCCGGCCACCGAGATTCGACGCCAGGCTGAAGAAGCGGTCCCGACGCTCAGTACGCAGCCGCCAACAGACCGCCATGACGCACAGACCACCTCCCGCCAACACAGATCCATCTGCCGCGCCACCGAGATCCGCCGCCAGTCAAGAGCGATCCCGCGATCACCGCTCGGTGAGGGCTAAGAGATCCGCTGCCGGCACCACGCGGGCTTTGCCCGCCGGAGGCGGCGGCGGGTAGGGGGAGACGGAGGGAGGCTGGTGTCGGCGGCGGGGTTAGGGCACCCGAGTCACCCGTGTGGGTGGTGGGGGCCGATGTGGGGAGAAGAACGGATCAATGCAAAGGTGAAGTCGTGCCGGACAACACTATTGTAATTCTGGGATTAAATATAAATCTTTTTAGATCCGAATGTGGACTACATACAGACCAAAACTAGTGAATCTACACACTAAAATGTCCAGATACATCCTTATGTCATTCATTTTAAAATCTTTAAAAAAGACTTATATTTAAAAACGGAGGGAGTACATACAATTGGGGCAGACGACACACAGTAGTTACTCATCGATCGATTCTTGTGCACACTGACCTGAGTACCGAGACCATTTAGATTATCCAAAATCTCTTCAATTTATGAGCTGAGGGAGTATTATAAGTAGACGACGCTCAACAAGTTAATTGAAAAATATGCAATAAATTTTATGAAAACAAAACACCGGGCCATTAATTTGGTGGACCAAACCCTTAACAATTGTGATTCTTATGTTTATGATCCAATCATTGTTCTGGCTCGATCTATTACTAGCTCCGGTTCCCTAAAAGTTTCATTTAGAATATCAGCATAAATGTAACAGCCCCAACCCAAAACCCTAGTTCCTTTTGTTATGTTTGTTATATATATTTGGTGAATTAACATGTGGATTTTATTTATTTATTTTTATTTCTTCATTCTATTAAACATTACAACAAATTAAAACCTATGAACATTTTCAGGAAATAATTTGAGGTTTCTTTATATTTTATTTAAGTTCTTTTCCTTTTCTCCAAAGGTATTGAAAAATCCCATGCCTTTTCTACTTCCAGTTTGGACTCCAAACTTCTCCAGGGCCATGCTTTTCTAAAAGTCTTTTTATTTTAAAACTTTTTTTTTTGAGGAAAAGGCAGAAAAGTAAACCAGATAGTGAGAAGCCCAAGCCAGCCAGCGCCGTAGCCCATCTAATCAAAGCCGGCCCAACTGCCTTTCTTGGCCCACCTACCCACCTATCTAAACCTAGCCCAATCCATCCACGAGAGCTATGTCTCGCATATAGCGAGACTGTAGCTTCTCCCGCGCCGAGTGTCTACAGTAACAGGGGTTTGATCCCTAGATCTGCTAGTTCCTTCGTAGAGTTGGTAGTCACTAAGCCATTGCGGAGTTCAGGTTAGATAAAAAGGACGCGAACTACTTAAAGGAAAAACACTGGTTTTCACTGGTGTTTCGTTTATTTTTTTACTTTATTTTTGTTTTCCACCGGGTTTTCTCTGTTTTTCTTCTCTTTATTTTTCGTCGGGTTTCTTGATTTTAGTGCCTTTTTTCTTTTCTTCATTTTGTTGCTTTCTTTCTCGTTTCCTCTGTTTTTCTTTTGTTTTCTCTTGATTTTTCACTGTTTTCCAATACATATTTTTGGTACATTTCTAATACATTTTTCTACTACATGTGTAACATTTTACGAATAGAAGTTTAACAAATTTTGAATACATGAAAAAAAATTAAAATTCTTGATTAAAAAATTTCAAATACAAGATTAACATATTTTAATACATTGTCAACAGTTTTTCTATAAATTTGTACATTTGAACTTGTATTTAATATTGAATAATGCTTAAAAAGGTCAAAACCGGTGGATGTCAGAACCAATTATCCCCTAGAAATTTTATGTCTACTTGTGGAGCTTAATTAGCTTAACCTTAAATTTCATAAAGTTTGCACATTGTTTGCATGCAGGCGAGAAATTTATATCTACGACTGACCAAAATTGGTAATCCAGGGCTCAAGAAGAATCTTCCTTTATAAACATCTATACTTCATCAGTGTTTTGCCATTGAAGTGAGAAATATGTATGGTTATTATTGTAATCGCTTTGAATAAGTTAATCATAGACAATCAGCAAATGAAAATTGCATAGGATTACTAAATTGAGTTGAGAAAAAAACATTTAACTCTAGTGAAAACATGCCTTATGTATGCATAGATTGACAGTTTCAACCGAAAAAATACAAAAAAAATGTGAATAGAGGAAAACCACAACTACTAACACGAATTTTGTATAAGATACTAATGGCTTCATAGTAGGAATCTCAATGCAGGGAAACTTTCACCCTTAAAAAAAAGTTTGTTGTTGAAATTGAAGAAAGATCATCCGACACATTAATTAGACCTATCATAACAAACATCTAAAAGTAAACAAAGCACTTGATAGTACAAGTAATAAGGTCTCAAAATTAAGCCTAGCTCATAATATCCTTTATAGAAGCGACGACAGGCGTCCCTCCTCCAAGGAAAGGCGACTAGGTTTTCTACCTCTCGCCAAAGGCGCCGCCGAGCGGCCATGTCTCCTGTGGCCTTAGGGCCATGGGCGCGTGGTGGATACCAATCCTTGCCGGCCGGAGGGCTCCGTCTTTAGATGCTTCTTCAAGTTCTTTTAGGGTTTGTGTCCTACTCAAGAAGACGAAACGGCGGCGGCTTCTTGAAGATGCTCATGTGAATGTACTTCGACTTCATGCATAACCAGGTGGGAGGTTGTACATCCATATAAACACGGGCCATGTTCTATGGTTGGTGTTCTGGTTGCCAAACGGATACATGCCATCGGTACGCCGAGCACGATGTTCCTTGCATCACATTAAAAATACCGATAGAAGCTGTTCAACGCTCTCCACTGGCTTCCATCCTTGACGTGTCTCAGCTTCGGATCATCTCCATCGTCGGGCTTCTTCCTCTCCGCGTGCAACAGCATTAGCTTTGCTTCCTTGGGATCTATGAAATACCGCTGAGACGGGAGTGATCGGTAAGTACCATACAACTTTCGGGGACATTTCTTCCGGCCTTCTTGTATCGAGAAGCATTGCAACGGACAGCTTGTTTTTTCCGCGTGCTCCTTCCGATAAATTATGCAATCGTTGATGCATGCATGGTATCTAACATGCGGCAGATCAAGAGGGCACACGATCTTCTTGGACTCATCAACACTAGTAGGACATAGATTCCCCGTACGAAGAACATCCTTTAGGTACTTAAGATGCTCATTGAGGCTAGTGTCGGTCCATTTGTTTTTAGCCTTCGTCTTCAGGAGTTGGAGCGTGAAACTTTAGCGGGTCACCTCAGAATTGCAACCATCATACAATGGAGTGTTCGAGTCTACCACAAGTTGCTCCAGCTTAGCCTCCTCTTTAAAAGCAGCTTTCTCAGTACTCGTCTCCTTGCGAAGCAGTGCTTGAACATGAGGGTCCCGCACGATTGAACTTAGTACCAACAAACTCTGCTGCGTGGAGTCCACATTCTCTCCGCCGCCATGTCCGGCCCCTTCTACTTCTCCATGTCCGGCCCCTTCTCCGCTACCATGTCCGGCCTCTTCCCCGCCGCCATTATCGATCATCTCTTCGTCTTGCCTCGTGTCGTCATTGCCTGCCCCGTCGGCGTCCTCAACATCGTCATCCTCATCTTCCATTATCCACCGAGTATAGCCATCCATGAAACCAGTCATGAGCAGGTGCGCTTCGACACGACCATCGTCATAGGGGTCGAGCCAAACTATTCCTTTGCATTTTTGACACGGACATAAAACCTCTATCCGGTTGTTTTCTTTCATGTCCTGCACCGCGGACCGCAACCACCTGTCCACCATCGTTCCACTGACCATCATGAATGTTTGCACGGTAATAATAAATAAATTGGTTATAAAAATGCGTGCATGCATCAAAGTCATACAAAAATTCGGCATGACCTTCCCTAAAAATAGGACATATGTAGATCTAGAGTTTGCCCGAATTACCAAACGGAAATAAATCGACATTTCGGCAAAACATAGGCAACTCAAAAGCACAATTTGGCGTCAACACATGCCACACACACAATTTCCATCATATTGCCCAATTATCATATCACACACACATCCACATATTTCCATTTTGCAAAAGCATGAAATTAATCACCTCTATCTCGAGATCGAGCACACGTGTTTGCGCTCGAGTGTATGCGCGTATATATGATCGCTTGTGTTTGTACTGTGTTGAAAAAAAAACATCATGCATGCCATACTTGCACCAACCATGTAATGCTTTGTTGTGACAGGGTTGACAGAGTTGAAGAGCGCGTGCTGTGGTGGCGGCGGCAGGTTCAACGCCGACGGAGGGTGCACCCCCAGCGCCGGCTACTGCGGCGGCCGCGGCAAGTTCCTCTTCTGGGACTTCCTGCACCCTACCCACGCCACCTCTAGGCTCGCCGGCCGGGCCTTCTACGACGGGCCGGCGCGGTTCGTCGGCCCGATCACCTTCAGGAAGCTGGCCGAGGCGTAGGGTCGTCTTTGTATCATTCCACGACATGAAAGACTCAAATGTGATTCTGTGTTTTTGGGGCCGATCCAGGCCAATCTTGGTCTTTGCCTTTCGTGGCGGCGAAAGTTTAACAACTGGAGCCAATTGTTCAAATCGGGGGTTGATTAATGTACTACATACAGTTGGGGCTGGCACACACTAGTTACTCATCGATCGATTCTCGTGCACACTGACGTGAGTACTGGAGATAATCAAAATTATCCAAAATCTCTTCAATTTATGAGCTGAGGGAGTAATATAAGTAGACGACGCCCAAGAAGTTAAAATGAAAAATATGCAATCAATTTCATGAAAAACAAAACACCAGCCATTAATTTGGTGGACCAAACACTTAACAATTGTGATTCTTATGTTTATGATCCAATCATTGTTCTGGCTCGATCTAGTACTAGCTCCGATTCCCTAAAAGTTTCATTTCGAACATCAGCATAAATGTAACAGCCCCAACCCGAAACCCTAGTTCTTTTTGCTACCTTTGTTATATATATTCAGTGAATTAACACGTGGAATTTATTTATTTATTTTTCTTTTCTTCATTCCATTAAACATTACAACAAATTAAAACCTATGAACTTTTCAGTAAATCATTTGAGCTTTCTGTATATTTTATTTAAGTTCTTTTCCTTTTCTCTTCCAAAGGTTTTCAAAAATCCCATGCCTTTTCTACTTCCAGTTTGAACTCCAAACTTCGCCAGCGCCATGCTTTTCTAAAAGTCTTTTTATTTTAAATATTTTTTGAAGGAAAAGGCAGAAAAGTAAATCAGATAGTGAGAAGCCCAAGCCAGCCAGCGCCGTAGCCCATCTAATCAAAGCCGGCCCAACTGCCTTTCTTGGCCCACCTACCCACCTATCTAAACCTAGCCTAATCCATCCAGGAGAGCTATGTCTCGCATATAGCGAGACTGTAGCTTCTCCCGCGCGGGGTGTCTACAGTAACAGGGGTTTGATCCCTAGATCTGCTAGTTCCTTTGTAGAGTTGATAGTCACTAAGCCATTGCGGAGTTCAGAATAGATAAGAAGGACGCGAACTACTTAAAGGAAAAACATTGGTTTCCACTGGTGTTTCGTTTATTTTTTACTTTATTTTTGTTTCCACAGGGTTTTCTCTGTTTTGCTTCTCTTTATTTTTCTTTGGGTTTGTCGATTGTTAGTGCTTTTTTTCTTTTCTTCATTTTGTTGCTTTCTTTCTCGTTTTCCTCTGTTTTTCTTTTGTTTTCTCTTGAGGTTGCACTGTTTCCAACACATATTTTTGGTACATTTCTAATACATTTTTCTACTACATGTGTAACATTTTTCGAATAGAAGTTTAACAAATTTTGAATACATGGAAAAAAATTTAAAAGTCTTGATTAAAATTTTTCAAATACAAGATTAACATATTTTAATACATTGTCAACAGTTTTTCTATAAATTTGTACATTTGAACTTGTATTTAATATTGAATAATGCTTAAAAAGGTCAAAACCGGTGGATGTCGTAACCAATTATCCCTAGAAATTTTATGTCTACTTGTGGAGCTTAATTAGCTTAACCTTAAATTTCATACAGTTTGCACATTGTTTGCATGCAGGCGAGAAATTTATATCTACGAGTGACCAAAAATGGTAATCCAGGGCTCAAGAAGAATCTTCCTTTATAAACATCTATACTTCATCAGTGTTTTGCCATTGAAGTGAGAAATATGTACGGTTATTATTGTAATCGCTTTGAATAAGTTAATCATAGACAATCAGCAAATGAAAATTGCATAGATTACTAAATTGAGTTGAGAAACAAACATTTAACTCTAGTGAAAACATGCCTTATGTATGCATAGGTTGACAGTTTCAACCGAAAAAATACAAAAGAAATGTGAATAGAGGAAAACCACAACTACTAACACCAATTTTGTATAAGATACTAATGGCTTCATAGTAGGAATCTCAATGCAGGGAAACTTTCACCCTTAAAAAAAGTTTGTTGTTGAAATTAAAGAAAGATCATCCGACACATTAATTAGACCTACCATAACAAACATCTCAAAGTAAACAAAGCACTTGATAGTACAAGTAATAAGGTCTCAAAATTAAGCCTAGCTCATAATATCCTTTATAGAAGCGACGGCGGGCGTCCCTCCTCCAAGGAAAGGCGACTAGGTTTTCTGCCTCTCGCCAAAGGCGCCGCCGATCGGCCATGTCTCCTGTGACCTTAGGGCCATGGGCGCGTGGTGGATCCCGATCCTTGCCGGCGGGAGGGCTCCGTCTTTAGATGCTTCTTCAAGTTCTTTTAGGGTTTGTGTCCTGCTCAAGAACACGAAACGGCGGCGGCTTCTTGAAGATGGAATAGGATTTTCCCCGCATAGCCCCCGTCCGGTGATGCGTCTAGCATCATCGGAGGGTGTGTGGGGTGTGTCTCCGGCAGATCTCACGAGATTCGGTCGATGTTTGTCTTTGGTGGATTGCTCGAATCCGGTCTTTGTTCGTGTTTGTTCATGTGTCTTCAAGTTGGATCCTTGCGATCTAACCTTCTCTTCATCGGCGATGGTTGCTATTATGGTGCTTTGGTCCCATGGGGTCTTAGCACGATGACTTCCCGACTGTCTACTACAACAAGTTGTTCCTGACTCCGGCGAGGGAGGGGCGATGACGGTGGCGCGCCTTCGGCTCGCTTCAGTGCTTGCAGTCGACGCTAGGTGGTCTACGAATCTAGATGTAATTTTTATTATTTCTGGCACCGCGTGGCGTAGCTCTGGCGGGCCGCATAGTGCATTGCCCGGCTATTTAAGTCGACCGGCAGCACCGAAACCCTATCATGCATCCAGATTTTCCTCCTCCTATTCGCCACCGCCGCCACTTTCCACTCCACCCGTCCTCCTAGTAGCCATGCCCCCCTGCCGCCGGGTGAGGAGCGAGCCCTTTCTGATGCCGGAGCGCCGACTCAAGCTCCTTGAGCAAATCCAGGCTAGACGCGAAGCCCGGATCGCTGCGGGGCTACCTTCGTATGCTGTGGATCCGGAGGAGGAGTTGGAGGTGGAGGAGGAGGAGGAGCCGGAGGACGAGGATGTGGTGGACGCTAGCGACAGGGATCTGTAGGCGGAGCAGCAGGCCATCCTCGATTCCCTCCGGTTGGAGTCGGCTGCGGAGGCAAGACGTCGTCGCCGGCAGGAGATGGAGGCGCAAGAGCCCGTGGACGAGGCGGAGATGTTCGCCTAAATGGATGAGGTCGAGCAGGAGGAGGATGAGCCAGAGCCCTCCTACCCGCCCGTCCAGCCGGCGCCCGACACCGTCGTCGTGGACATCTCTGACGACAAAGAATACCTAGGATAGTATGTAGATGTAGTACGTAGAATTACTTTTGCATGTTTTGTATGGATCTAAGGGATGAAATATAAGAGAGGCGGATGCAAAGTGGCTAATGTGAGACGTGCCCGGTCAGTAACCGTGAACACATCCGAGCACATCCACGAGCGTTTGAGGGGCCGAATTTGTAAAGTCCGCCTGTAGATGCTCTAAGTAGCCTCGATACGTCGTACTACAAATTTGCAGAATCAGCTAGGAACACACCGCGATAATTGCAGCAGCTGGGGTCATAGCATTCAAAGGATTCCGGATCCGGTTGCAGCCAATCCTTTCAGCAAGGGTACACGGGTGTAAACACAGCCATGCCACCCGCAAAAAAACAAACAAACAAAAAAAACACAGCCATGCGAATTGATGTTCGTTTTTACGCCATGCACTAGTAGAAAAGGGGCCTGTTGACCCGGTTGGTGAGGGCCTTTAGTCCCGGTTCATGAACCGGGACTAAAGGGTCGGTACTAATACCCTGGCCCTTTAGTCGGTTCAATCCAGAACCGGACTGATGGCCTCCACGTCAACCTGTCCGGCTGAGCAAGCGGGGAGGGTCTTTGGTCTCGGTTGGTGGCATCAACCGGGACCAATAGGCATCCACGCGTCAGCATTTCTATGGTTGTGGTTTTTGTTTTTTTTTGAAGGGGGGGGGGGGGGTTTGGGGGGTTTTGGGGGGTTAATTTAGGTGTTTCATATATTGTGCTATAGCTAGCTAATTAATAGAGAAAAGTGTCCTCTCTTTTGTCCGTGCTTGGTCGACGCTACGTACTATACATACGTATAGAGAGGACTAGCTAGACACGCTAGCTAGCTAGTAATTAAGCAAACAGAAGATCATCATGAACATATATGCATACAGAGAGAAGTGATATCGACCACCTCTCCTTCTCCGAGAGATTGGTCGAACAACAAGTTCTCGTATATCTATCCGACACTACCGGCTACATATATACAATAATTATCTTTTACAATGCGGACGCGTGGTCCACATAGTATTCTCCGTCTTCAGCGATCACGTGGTCAAGAAAGAATGCCGCCAATTCCTCTTGAATTGCTCGCATGCGATCTGGTGCTAGTAGTTCATCCCGCTTCGAAACATCTAATTTTAAGAAAGGGGTCAATACATATATATATATATATATATATATATATATATATATATATATATGAATGAATGAACTCAACACAAATGATGGTAATAAAATAAAACTGTGAATATTTTTATTTACGCACTTCATATTGTTTGTCGGAGTAGCCCTCTCACAGGTGTCGTGTGGCGGATGGACTCGCATAAGCGTAGTATCCACAGAAATCATTCCCTTGTTCCTGCCACAACCACTTTACAAGAAACAGAGGTCAATCAAACTGATAATTAGCAAGCATGCTAAATGGTATTGATGAAACTAGCGCTTGAATCACTAGGAGATGCGCGTGGAATATGCTACTATATAGTACTTACTTTTGGGTGTCTAAATTGCAGCTTCTTCGGTAGTCCCGGAGCTTTTTTGGTGAATTTTCCCCAAGCCCTGCCATACAAAGAAAACAATTACTTGATATTAGAAATGAACAAAGTTGCTGATATGGTGGATAATGATCGATTTAACTTACTTCTCGAGCATTTCAGTCATGTCCGCATACTCCTTGGGATCTTTTTCGTCTCGAGTCTAAGACAGTTACTACTCCTGCTCAAGCTTAATCTCTACGAGAATATAGTGGTAGCTGCTTGCGCATGCATAACTCATCAATATTACATTACTATAACCTGGACTAATAAGGAAACCGAATATGCCACAAGACAGTAACACTCACTTGTAGTTGTAAGGAAAGAGTATTATATTTTTGTGTTCATTTATTTCCAACGATCGTAGCAAGTTGGCCTCGGTTTCTTCGGCACGATATTTAACCTCATTTGCATCTATGAGATATGTAATGAACCCAATATCACCCACTTGTCTTTTCTTCATTTCGGCGATCTTCAATCTGCATAATATAGTGAGGATATTTATAAATACATGCAATGAAAGAGCTGAGTTATATAGAGATACTTAATGACATAAGTAGTAATACTTACAGACGATAGCAGGTGACCGTTGCTTTATCGAGGGCCAATTGATTGAAAAACTGATAGAACTCCTCAAATGGAATAGGCAGCAGTTCAATTCCAAGGAGGTCATGCTCCTTTTAACTCTCACATACAAAGTACTCCTCCCTCGACTCTTTGCAGGTTTTCATGTACCAATCATGCAATCTTCGCATCATCATTGATAGAGAGCTTTCATCTTTGACGAGAGGCTTCCCGTGCATCGTATCTTTGTATCTGCACCTCCAAGAAATCATAATGTACATCGTCGGGCAGGTAATCTGCAGGATTGCCATAACCGGGCACCATCCTCGGATCGACGATGTCGCTAGCGTGCACCTTGAGCGGGGGCACGATTGCTTCGCTTGTTCGCCGAGCTGGGCAATTTGTTTCCCAGCTCGTCGTTCTTTCATCCTTTGATCAGCAGCGGTACTTCCCGACCTCTCCGCTCGCAAATGCCTTTCCAATAATGCGCTCATAGTTGCCTTTCGGCGGAGACTTGGGTGGTTTTGTCAGGGCAGCCAGAGTGCGCTTCGCTTTGACCAGATCTACCTTCTCCTCCGGAGGTGGATGTCTCTTTGCTTTCAACCCTTGAAACCAGTCATCCACTTCGGTCTGCGCGATCTTCGCGTTTTCCTCCTCGCTCCTCTCGTACGGTAACTTCTCTGGAGTCTTGAGAGAAGGACCGAATCAGATCTCCTCCGCCTTTGGCTGTCTTGCTAGACGCCCGGCAGAGCAGACGGAGCAGATGTCTTCTTTCCTTACTTACGAGGCGGAGGAGAAGGACTACGACGCCACGGAGCAGCCGGAGCGGGCGGCGGGTCTCTTCCGCCTTCTGTCAAGAGGCAGAGAAGGAGGAGGCTGGCTGCTCGGGCGCCGTGCAAAGTGCGGAGAAGGAGGCGGGTGCCGCCACGCCGGGAGAAGGGAGCCAGCCGAGTGCCCTGATCGTCACTCGCCGGAGGAGGAGGCGGTGGAGGAGGCGGAGTGCCCTGACTCGCCGGAGGAGGAGGAGGAGGAGGAGGCGGAGGCGTCCAGTTCGGAAGGTTGATGAGATCCTTCCGCCATAGGCATGGAGTCTTGAGCGAGAACCCAGCCGATACTCCCCTTCACCGGTAGGGTGGTCAAGCCGAGGTCCTCAAATCCCTCCGTTATTTCATCGACCATCACCTTAGCATATCCTACGGAATCGGCCGGCAGTGAAAAGTTGAGTCGGGTTTAGTAGGATAAACAGAGCCAATAGCCGCCTTGACCTTCAAATTGCTCCATTGCGCCATAAGGTGGCAATTTTCAGCATCCGTGATAGCATCCACGGGATAGCTGGCAGGAGCCGGCAAGGCTTCGTGCTCTGGCTGAAGCAGCTCGGTGGAAGCCACGCCGCTTCTCCGCCGAGATGGCGGGTTAGCTCCGGGGAAGCTTCAGGTCGTTTGTTGTGATCTGCCGCTTCTCGTTCCTCTTCTCGTTCCTCTAGCCCCATTACCCTTTCGTGCAGGCCTTTGCATTAGGCTATGCTCCAGCTTTCTTCCTCCTCTCATGGGTTTTGTAACCCCCTGCGTCCGAAATCCAGCCTTCCACTTAAACGGAGCTGGCGTGCCTCGTGTCCGTCCGTGGTGCTCAGGATTCCGAGGGCCATTGTGAGCTCGTCCTTCTCCTTGTCTCGAACGAACTTCCCTTGCTGCGCCGCTTCGATATAATCTTTGAAGCCTCTTGACTGGTATGTCCAATTGTTCGTCCGTCCAAATGCACTTCCTGTTATAGGGTCCAAGGACCGCAACGGTCTGCCAGTTCATTGTCTCTGGTTCGATCCCTTTATCAAGCGAGATCATTCTCAGCCTTTGGCCCACTTAGGTCGGGCTATGAGGTAGCCACGACCCGTGCGATGGTGAAGCTTCTTCTTCGCAGCATTTCTCTTGTTTGTCGCCGACATCTTTTACTCTTTTCCGATGTCTTGTAGGCCACAAATGCGGGCGATCATCTCCGATCTTCTCATATTTGCCCTTGAATTCTGGTGTCTCATTTTTTCGACATACGTATTGAGTTCTTTCTTCCAATTCCTGAATAGTTCTGCCATCTTCTTAAGAGCAAAAGACTTGATTAATGGCTCTATTACTGGCTTCTCCGGATCATCCTCTAGCGGTAGTGTAAAATTTGACTTCAGCTCTGTCTAAAGATCATTTTTCTTCATATCATTGACACAAGACACCTCAGGGTCTTCATTCTTAGGCTTATACCATTGGTGGATGCTGATAGGGATCTTGTCCCTAACGAACCCCGTGACCGAGCAACGAATGCCTTCTTTGTCCGGTAGGGTTCAATCGGTTGGCCGTCGCGCGCGATTTCTATGATCTCAAACTTTTCATCCGAGCTCTACTTTTTCTTCGGGCCTCGTCTCTTTACCGAAGTTGTGCTCGATCCGGAGGGCTAGAAAATAAACAAAGACGAGAGTTGATTAATATGTGTACATACCAAAACAAAGACGAGAGCTAGTCAGCATAGGCTTAACTAATATATATACCTGGCCGGACTCGGTTTGGTGATCACCGGAGCCGTCCTCACGGTCTACTTCTTCACCCTCTCCTTCTTGCACCGGCATTGGGTCATCGGAGCCATGTAAATCATAGCCAGTTGCTTCTTCACCCTCTCCTTCCAGACCATCGTTGTCGTTGAGAAACATCAACGAGTAGACGGCATCACTTCCTAGTGCGATTATGTCCCTCAATAACGCTTCTTGTGCTTCGTCTCGGGGGGTGTCCATAGTTTCTACAAATATTTACAACATGGCAATTATTATTCAAACATGACAGATATGGATATATTAGTGGCAAACGTAGAACTAGCTAGCTAATCACAATAAGGAATCATATTAGTGGCCTCGACGCTGCTTCTCTAGGGTTTGGGGTGGCCTCGACAACGCTTCAAGGGTTAGGGGTGGCCTCGAGAACGCTTCAAGCTAGGAGGGTAATCGACCCCCCACGTGTTGAAGCTATCGGGAGGGGTCGGCGTTGAACACTACATCTATGTCCCACAAGTGACGTGGGCATCGGCGCTGTGGTAGGGGTAGAGGGTCGTGGATCGCCGAGCGGTCGAGGGTCAAGGGTGGAGGATCGCCGAGGGTCGGGAGGTTGCCTAGTGTCAAAGGATTCAACAAAACCATGTCTTCATCATTAGGCGAAAATAGCAGGTGCTTGATGGTGAAGCTCTCCAAAGTTATTTTGGGCAGGAGTCCCAGATAGGATAATTCACTTTACGGTACAAAGTTCAGCAAGAACCTTCCGAATATCGTTATTTGAAAGGCCTTTGCTGAGATTCGTACAAAAGGCAAATTATCCTATCCGGACTCCATTCCAGAAAAACTTTGGAGGACTTCGTACAATCATGCCATGGTTACTTCAGGCTAATGATGAAGACATGGATTTCTTCAATACTTTGACACTATAGGAACCCTCGACCCTGAAACCTTCGACCATTGACCCCTTAACGACCCTCGACCCTCTACCCTAGTTCCCGACCCTCGACCCCTCGGCGATCCTCGACACCCTCGTTATATCGACAACGACGCAACATACATATACATGGAAAAATAATGTTATCGGGGAGGGGGTATCGGTACCCCCCCCCCCCCTCGTGTCAAAGTTTCTTCTTTCTCCTCTATTCCTTTCTTTCTTCTTCTCCTCTTCTTTTTCTTCTTATCCCTCGAGAAAGGAAAATAAGGAAAAAGGAAGAAAAGAGGAAGAAGGAAGAAGGAAGAAGAAGAAAAGAAGAAGAAAAAAAAAAGGAGAAGAAGAAAAGAATAGAGGAGAAGAAGAAAAATAGATTTTTTCTATTTTTCTTCTTCTCCTCTATTCCTTTCTTCTTCTCCTCTTCTTCTTCTTTTTCTTCTTCTTATTTATTTCTCCTCTTCTTCCTCTCCCTCTTCTTCTCCTTTCTTCCTCTTCTTATTTCCTTTTCCTCTCATTCTTTTCTTCTTCTTCCTTCTTAAAAATACATGAAGTAGTATTGCTTGTTTTTTAAAATAATGATCAAATATAAATTTTAGAAAAAAGTAAAGGTTTTGCCTAATTCATTGTTCATATGAATATACAAACATTTGCATATTTACAATAATTAATATCACCAAAAAAATCTATGAACAGAAAAAAAGATACTATTTTTTCTAAAAATCTATCTTTTGCATATATTCATGAACATATATATATACACAGAGAACATATATACATACATATATACATTTTATATAAAATGCAAAAAAGGACATATAAACAAATATCTGGCTTGAGGCAGGCGTATGGCGCTGTGTGAGGCGGCGGCGCAGCACAGCGGGGCAGGGCGGGAGCAGGCTGTGCTCACGAGGCGTGGCGGCGGCTGAGCAGCGGTGTCGATGGCGGCGGCGGCAAGGTGGAGCAAGGCGTCGGGCGGCGGCGACGATGAGGAGGAGCGAGGCGTCGGGGAGAAGTGGGTGATTTGGTCGAAAACTGCTAAGTGCTGCTTATATAGCAAATCCTTTAGTCGGTTGGTGCCACGACCAGGGACTAATGCCCCCTTTAGTCGGTTGGTGCCACCAACCGGGACCAAAGGCCAATTTTCAGCAGCCCAAAGGGCGGGAAGCGGCGGCCTTTGGTCGGTTGGTGGCACCAACCAGACTAAAGGGGGGCATTAGTCCCAGTTGGTGCCACGACCCGGGACCAATGCCCCCTTTAGTCTCGGTTGGTGCCACCAACCGGGACCAAAGGCCTTGTGCTGCCCCGCGCCAAAATGTTTAGTCCCACCTCGCTAGTTGAGAGGGAGCCGCACCAGTTTATAAGGTGCGGTGCGCCTTCCCTCTCGAGCTCCTCTCTAAAGCAGGCTTCGGGCCTAAGCGTGCAATATGTGCTGTGGGCCTCTGGGCCTCCAGCGGGCCTGAATCTGGCCCATGGTAGGGTTTCTAGTCGTATTCAGCCGTGGGTGCCCGATGGGTGGCACTTTTTTGTTTTTTGTTTTATTTGTTGCTTTATTTAGTTTATTTTGGTTTTGGTTTATTTTTCATTTGGTCTTTTGCTTTATTTTTTAATTCTTTTTGCTTTTAGTTTTAGAAAAATTATAAATTTCTGTTAGTGCCATTAGTTTTCAAATTTGAAAACTCTTTTTTTGTTTTCTTTGTTGCTTTATTTATTTTATTTTGTTTCTACTTACAACAAAATACTTATTGTTGCTATTTTTTTCAGTTTTTTGTTCTGTTTTCTGCATTATTTAGTTTTTGTTGTTTTTTGCTTTATTTTTTAATTCTTTTTGCTTTTGGTTTTAGAAAAATTATAAACTTTCTGTTAGTGCTATTAGTTTTCAAATTTGAAAACACTTTTTTTGTTTTCTTTGTTGCTTTATTTATTTTATTTTGTTTCTGCTTACAACAAAACGGTGTGTAGAGGGACGGGCTTATAAACCGGTGTGAGCGCCCTTCGGTTGGCGAGGTTTTCAAATTCATAGTTTTCAAATGAACTCTGAAAAAGTTGGCATAGCATGTGCATGTACAAAACAGACAATGGTATCATACTAAATGCATGTTACAAAGTTGGCATGGTATCATCATAATAATTGCGGGAGAAAGTCTTCACTTTTTCTTCGCTTGTGTCGTTTGCTTATTGCGCCGTAACCATAGATAATCTTCATCGTTTATCAGGATGCTTGGGTCAGCCTTGACTTTGAAGGGGGGAATTTCATGAAACTTTTCATACTCTTGAGACATGTCTGTCTTGCCCTCCACTCCCGGGATGTCCCTTTTTCACAGAAAGAACTATGTGGCGCTTTGGCTCATTGTATGATGTATTCGCTTCCTTATCTTTTCTTTTCCTCGATGCAGTAGACATGTCCTTCACATAGATAACCTGTGCCACATCATTGGCTGGGACGAATGGTTCGTCGGTGTACCCAAGATTTTTCAGATCCACTGTTGTCATTCCGCATCGTGGGTCTACCTGCACTTCGCCTCTGACAGATTGACCCACTTGCACTTAAACAAAGGGACCTTAAAATCTACTCCGTAGTCAAGTTCCCATATGTCTACTATGTAACCATAATATGTGTCATTTCCCTTGTCGGTTGCTGCATCAAAGCGGACACCGCTGTTTTGGTTGGTGCTCTTTTCATCTTGGTCAATCGTGTAAAATGTATTCCATTTATCTCGTATCCTTTCCAAATCATTACAGTCGAAGATGGTCCCCTGGACAACAAGTACAGCTCATCACAAACAGTGCTCTCACCTCTGAGACGTGTTTCCAACCAACTGCTGAACGTCTGATGTGTTCACATGTAATCGATCGTCGCCTTTGCTCCGGTGTTTGTAGCGCAGACTGTTCTTGTGTTCATCGATATCTGGGGTCACCAAGGTAGAGTTACGTAGAACTGTGTAGTGTGCTTGAGACCAAGAATATCCGTCCCTGCATATTATTGAGTCTCTTCCAAGCGTGCCTTTTCGGTCAGTCTCCCCTCATACCGCGATTTAGGGAGACCTATCTTCTTAAGGCCAGGAATGAAGTCAACACAAAACCCGATGACATCCTCTCGCTTTGATGGCCCATGGAGATGCTTCCTTCCGGCCTAAGCGCTATTACGAACATATTTCTTTAGGACTCCCATGAACCTCTCAAAGGGGTACATATTGTGTAGAAATACGGGCCCCAGAATGACAATCTCGTCGACTAGATGAACTAGGACGCGCGTCATGATATTGAAGAAGGATGGTGGGAACACCAGCTCGAAACCCGACAAGACATTGCGCCACCTCACTCCTTAGCGTTGCTACGATTTCTGGATCGATCACCTTCGAGATATTGCATTGAGGAATGCACATAGCTTCACAATGGCTAATCGGACGTTTTCGGAGAAGCCCCTCAATGCAACCGGAAGCAGTTGCGTCATAATCACGTGGCGATCATGAGACTTTAGGTTACGGAACTTTTTCTCCGGCATATTTATTATTCCTTTTATATTCGACGAGAAGCGGTCGGGATCTTCATCTTGAGCAGGCATTGAAAGAATATTTCTTTCTCTTCTTCGTAAGAGCGTAGCTGGCGGTACCTTTATCTTGCTTTGGAGGCATGCCCTCTTTTTTCGTTAAGCGTTGCAGGTCCTCTCGTGCCTCGTGTGTATCTTTTGTCTTCTCATACACGCCCAAAAAGCCTAGCAGGTTCACGCAAAGGTTCTTCGTCACGTGCATCACGTCGATCGAAGAGCGGACCTCTAGGTCTTTCGGTGAGGGTAGGTCCCAAAATATAGATTTCTTCTTCCACATGGGTGCGTGATTCTCGGCGTCATTCGGAACAGCTAGTCCGCGGGACCCTTTCCAAAGATTACGTGTAAATCATTGACCATATCAAATACGTGATCACCGCAGACGCATGGCGGGCTTCTTCCGGTGATCTGCCTCGCCTTTGAAATGCTTGCCTTTCTTTCGACATTGATGGTTGGTCGGAAGAAATCGGCGATGGCCTGTACACATTCTTCTGCAGCTTCCCGGTATATACTATCGGTGTCAAGTAAACAGTGCATGCATGCGTGGTATCCCTTGTTTGTCCGTCACGAAAGGTTCTTGAGAGTGGGCCAATCGTTGATGGTCACGAACAACAACGCCTTTAGGTCAAATTCCTCCTTTTGTGCTCATCCCACGTCGTACACCGTTTCCATTCCACAGCTGTAAAAGTTCTTCAACTAATGGCCTTAGGTACACATCAATGTCGTTGCCGGGTTGCTTAGGGCCTTGGATGAGAACGGCATCATAATGAACTTCCGCTTCATGCACATCCAAGGAGGAAGGTTATACATACATAGTCACGGGCCAGTGCTGTGATTGCTGCTCTGCTCCCCGAAAGGATTAATGCCATCTGCGCTTAAAGCAAACCATACGTTCCTTGGGTCCTTTGCAAACTCATCCCAGTACTTTCTCTCGATTTTTCTCCACTGCGACCCGTCAACGTGTGCTCTCAACTTCCCGTCTTTCTTACAGTCCTCACTGTGCCATCGCATCAACTTGGAATGCTCTCCGTTTCTGAACAGACGTTTCAACCGTGGTATTATAGGAGCATACCACATCACCTTCGCAGGAACCCTCTTCCCGGGAGGCTCGCCGTCAACATCACCAGGGTCATCTCGTCTGATCTTATACCGCAATGCACCGCATACCGGGCATGCGTTCAGATCCTTGTAGGCACCACGGTAGAGGATGCAGTCATTAGGGCATGCATGTATCATCTCCACCTCCAATCCTAGAGGGCATACGACCTTCTTTGCTGTGTATGTACTTGTCGGGCAATTCGTTATCCTTTGGAAGCTTCTTCTTCATTATTTTCGTAGCTTCTCAAATCCTTTATTAGGCACAGCATTCTCGCCTTCCTTTGCAGCAATTCGAGATGCAGTACCGAGCTTTGTGTTGCCATCTTCGCAATTGGGGTACAACCCTTTTTGGTGATCCTCTAACATGCGATCGAACTTCAGCTTCTCCTTTTGACTTTCGCATTGTGTCCTTGCATCGACAATGACCCGGCGGAGATCATCATCATCGGGCACATTGTCTGGTTCCTCTTGATCTTCAGCAGCTTCGCCCGTTCCAGCACCATCGTGCACATCGTCCCAGTGCATCTTGATGTTCAGTAGCATCATCGTATTCAGGGGGCACATAGTTGTCATCGTACTCTTCTTCCTCGTCGTCTTCCATCATAACCCCTATTTCTCCGTGCCTCGTCCAAACATTATAGTGTGGCATGAAACCCTTGTAAAGCAGGTGGGTGTGAAGGATTTTCCGGTCGAGTAAGACTTCAGATTCCCACATATAGGGCATGGACAACACATAAAACCATTCTGCTTGTTTGCCTCAGCCACTTCGAGAAAATCATGCACGCCCTTAATGTACTCGGAGGTGTGTCTGTCACCGTACATCCATTGCCGGTATATATAATTAAGTGTGTCAAAAATCATTACAGAACATCATGAATAGATAATTAAATGACCAAATTAATAGAAGTTCATCATCACATAAAAACCAAAGTACATACATAGTTCTCATCTAACAACATAAAGCTCTGCAGAGCATCTAAATTAATTAAACCATACATTGAAACTATGTAAAACATTTCAATGCGAAAATAAATACGATCATAATCGCAACCAAGGTAACAACTGATCCAACGGCATAATGATACCAAGCCTCGGTATGAATGGCATATTTTCTAATCTTTCTCATCTTCAAGCGCATTGCATCCATCTTGATCTTGTGATCATCGGCGACATCCGCAACATGCAACTCCAATATCATCTTCTCCTCCTCAAGTTTTTTATTTTTCCTTCAAGAAATTGTTTTCTTCTTCAACTAAATTTAACCTCTCGACAATAGGGTCGGTTGGAATTTCCTGTTCAACAACCTCCTAGATAAATAAAATCTATGTCACGTTGGTCGGCATAATTTTCATAAACAATAAATGAACCAATAGTTATGAAAAGATAATATATACCACATCCGAATCATAGACAGGACGAGGGCCGACGGGGGCAGATACCAAAACCATCGCACTATATAAGATGCAATAATAAAAGTAAGAAAATAATACAAGTATTTATCTAAACAAACAAGTAATAATATTTTTCCTTTCAGAAAGAAGATAAGAACAAGAGGCTCACCACGGTGGTGCCATGATGAGATCGGCCTGGTGATCGACGGCGATGAAGACGGGAGGGGCAGGCGTGACGGACCGCTAAACCTAGATAAATATTGAGGAAAATGGAGCTTGGCGGTCGAGCTTGGAGAGGAGAAACCTTAAGTAGTGTGGCTCGGGCATTCCATCGAACACCTTGTGTGCATAGGAGGTGAGCTAGAGCACCACCAAGCCCTCTCCCCTTGGCTGTAATAAACAGAGCGGTGTGCTCGCTCTTGCGCTGAGGGGCTATATATAGGCAGCACCATTAGCGGGTTGGTGGCTTGAACCGGGACTAAAGGAAGCCTTTGGTCCCTTCATGCCACCAACCGACCAATAGTGGTGGGCCAGAGCCAGACCATTGGTCCTGTCGTCCCACCAACCGACCAAAAGGTCCGGACGACCGGGACCAAAAGGTTCGGACGAACCGGACCAAAAGGTTCGGACGAATCGGGACCAAAAGGTTGATTTAACGGGACCAATTCGTGGCCCGGCCCCCTGGGCTCACGAACCGGGGCAAATAGCTCCATTGGTCCCGGTTCTGGATTGAACCGGGACTAATGGGCTAAACTGGCCTGGACGAAAATTCTGTTTTCTACTAGTGATGACTTCGTATGAATTTCATGCACAGCAGTTGCCTCGGATTCGTCTATGAAGTCTGGACGGGAAATAATGCTCAAAGTTGACGGGCTCATGCCCAGTCTTCTCAGTCCCTTTTGTGCCCAGTCGAGAAAGAATACCACAAGGACAAAATGCCGGCGACTTGAAGTTGACGGGGCAAAGGCCAAAAACACAATGATACGTACCCATGAAGACATAGCCGACCCACGCTAACTCTTTTTGACCGGAGTTTCAGCCGTCGGTGGAAACAGTGATTCACGTACACGCACGCGTCTATCGGTCACTGGACCGAAAAACTGGGTGGTACCCAGTTTGGGCTAGCGAGAGGCCAAATTCACTGTTTTGACCCTTTTCCGTTAGTTTAGCATGATCTGACCCTATATGCAAAAGTTTTTTGGATTTACCCTTTTCCTACCGCTATTGTCTATGGCGGTAGGGTAACACACCCTACCGCCAAGGCCTTTGGCTGTAGGACTTACCTGCATCGTTATCTTCTTTTTTTACAAAAAAGATCCTACCGCCACAGTCTATGGCAGTAAGATGTGTTACCCTATCGCCATAGGCTATGGTGGTAGGGTCCTTTTTGCAAAAAATTTGAATCTTTTTTTGCATGCGTGCCTTTATTATAATTACATGCATGCCCCTATCGCCAAAGACCATGGCGGTAGGGTCCTTTTCATACCGAACGAACGTGACGGTGTAAGTAAGTCCTACCGCCAAAGGCCTTGGCGGTAGTGTGTGCTACCCCCTACTGCCAAAGACAATGACGGTAAAAAAAAGGTCAAATCTGAAAAAAAATTCACACATAGAGTCAGATCGTGCTTAAGTTAAAAGAAGGGTCAAAACAGTGAATTTGACCCTACCGAGACACTGACAAGATGACGTGAGATCATCTCCTGCCAAGACATAATCGAACATGGTTTACAGCAAATGCGGACGTTCACAATGTCGCTGCTCTTGGTCGCATCTTCTCCACGTGAAGCTGGTGGATTGGTACGTACACATACTGAAACAACCACTGGTGCCGCCCACCATGATTCCGGCTTGAATCTATGGGTAGCCAGGAGCTGGCACACTTGTGCGACGAGCTTTTTCCTTTGACAGCACTGCTTCACTAGCTAGCCTCGTAAGAAACTTGGTCAGTCTATAAGCTACCTCACTGGCTTCACGCTGGGCATCACAGTTCAGCATTGTTCGCATCAGCCACCCAGCGCCTCAAAATTCAGCAATGTTCGCATCAAGAAACTCACGCTTTGTTTCAGAGTAATCTCAAGGGTACTTAACTGAAAGGGGGATTATGGTTTTCAGATAATGAGATTACATGGCATGAATTAAAGATAACTGGCAACTAAACCAGAGTTGGCCGCGGCCGCCTTAGGAGGAGGTCGAGGAGCATAGCTATCTGTGGCGACGAAAGCCGCTACGTGCCAGATCCACCGCCCGCTGTCCAAATCTACCCTTGCACAGGAGACAACACGGGCGCATGTCGATGCGACGACGATGCTGACGAGCTGCATCATGGCTGCGTCTGGGATCCACCGCCCTCCATCCGACGAGCTGCTTCATTGTAGCGCAACAAGGTGGACGATTGTAAAAATCGAGCCGCCTTGTCAGAAACATCTCAAAGATATGGTCAAACCGCAGGAAGAACACCTCCGCGGACCGTGTGTTGACGTAACACTTCCCCTCAGGCACACAAGCCGCATATGTCGGATATCCTGGATCCTTCGATGCTAATAGGCTTTTCTCAGTCGACAACACATGGTCGTGCAGTCTCCTGAGATCCCCTGATAGTGCCTCTAGCGGTTTCGACGGTAGCATCGGCTCACCCGTGAGATGGAACATGGACGCACCTTTCACGGGTACACGCTCTTCAGAATCCATCATCTGGCTGCTATGTGCTATGGCTTGTTTGGAGGTAGCTATCTTCCCCGATCTCTTTCCCTCCTTTTTCTTGGGCACACCTTCCAGACCCTTCCTTAACCCCTGACCCAGAGTTCTTGGGCAAAGCACTGTATGACCCTCGGCTAGTTGAGCCTGTGTTGAGGCGGCATCTTCAGGCATGTCCTGTGAGGATTTCATGAAGAGAGACTTTTTGCAATCCCTGCTACGACCTTCCTGCCCGAGCAGATCATCCATATCCTCATTAGCATGCTGATAGCCCGATTCGTCATATGGTTGACTCATCATATCTATGTCACAGTCATACGCGTTTGTATTGAGGAAACCCATTGGGTCGACCTCCGTCTCATCATCCATTATATGTTCTACATAACCAATTACATCAGCTAGTACTATTGCACCCCCTTCATCATGTCGTCCGCCGCTCTCACCCGGCACTACAGGAGCTGGTAATTGCATAGGCGGGGTGGTGGTCTCCGCACATGGTTGTTAATGTGTGGTTATTGGTGTGCTCTCGGCCGGCTCCAGACGAATAAGATTCTTCGGCCATAGCAGCACCCACCCCTTGCAGTTTTCAATCCGTGCAGGGTCTCGTCGTCCTTTCCCACAGGCTGTACTGGAGGAGGCAAGTGCTCGTGCCCCGATTTCACACTAGACAAGTTAACTCTGAAGTGCCCAACGGGGATCGGGTGGTTGTGGAACGTGGGCTGCAAGGGGTTCATTATCATCCCCTTTCCCACGTCCACCTTCTGGCCTTGATCCAGTAGAGTATGGTGCACGGGATTTCTTCGGCCTGCAAACACATGTATGTGGCGTAAAACATCCGAAAGGCAATGAAAATAAAATATTCTATGTTGGTGCGACATGTAATTACCGTGATGGCGTCGAGCTCACCCAAAGATGAAGGCCCACCTAGCACGCCAGAGACTGAGGACGGGCTGCTATGAGCGGGAGCGAATGCGAGAGGAGGCCCGGTTGCGTGAGCAAGTGATGGTGCGCTGGTGTTGTTGTTCACGGAGTTGCTCCCGACGAAACTGGGCAAGGGGAAATCATGTACCGTCTTGTCTGGATTTTCCTTCGTCCAGTTGATGATAGCTAGAACCAAGTTAGTAGCGAAATCATTTCTGCAGGCAGTTACAGCTGCATTGACTGCCTGCAGTAGCAACTCATTTTTCTCCTCGGGTGTTTTTTCACGTCCTCAGCTGATTTTTTCTCGACCGCAAGCTTCACCTTCTCGTCGATGTCCGCCTGACTAAACTTCTTTTTCTGCTTCTTGGCCTCCGGGCCCTCATTGTAAAACACCTTCCACGTGGCGCCGTCTCCAGCGCCGTGCACACGACCATATTGCGGCCGCTGGCCCAAAGGGAGTCCCTTAAGTTCGTTCAAGGCCCGGTTGAGAGGGGTGTCCCACTTAGGCCTCATCGGAGAAGTAGGGCTTTCGGCTGCAAGCTGGTGTTGCTTCTCCTGCATGAAAGGGCGTGAACCGTTTAGGAATGTGTAGTCGACTAGATCCGGAGCTAAATGTAAGGTGGTAAAAGAATAATTACCAGTAGTCTAATCAATTTCCTCGTGATCTGGTCCGTAAAAACCTTCTTTTCTTGCCCCACTTGTAGCGGGCCTGATGAAGTCACGCTCCAAGGGGTTGGTGAACTTCGCGAAGGGGTCTGGGATACCCGCGGCTTCACGTTCCGCGTCCTCCTTATCCCATATGGGCCTTTTACCGAGGTAGCCACGGCTTCCGAGGCGATGCTTCCCCGTGTTCCTTTGCTGAAGGCTCTTGAATTTCGCAGCCTTAGACTTGGCTGCCTCGGTAGCGCAAGTGTTCTTGAACTTTTCGAACTCCTCTACCGTAAGTACTGGATTTTCCTCCAGAATCTTGGACAGGGGTTCCTCAGCCTCAATAGCTTGTTTCACCCTCCCTTTCCAGGAGGCCAAATCATTGCTGAACATACCCATGGCGTGATTGTTAATCTTTTCCATCTTCGGATCATCCCACGGTTCTTCTATGTTATCATCCCGGTCGGGGAACTTGAATCTCTTGTGCAACTTCGTCAGGAGCAACTGCGTCAAATGTTCTTTACTCCTTAAGTCATCGTCATTGATGCTCGCACATTCCCGTAGGATGCATCCTACTTGGTTCCCATAGCACTTGCGAGGTTCTTCCGGCTCTAATGGCTCAAACTTGCCAGGTGCCATCTTTGTGATCACCAGTCGTCCAATCCCTAGTTTGTTAGGTATTCATATCCTCTGCTTCTTCTGCTTCTTCTGCTTCTTCTTTTTGATAGCGGCATCGGCGCCGGTACCTTCCCCGCCGGTATCTTCCTCGCGGGTACCTTCCCCGCCGGTCTCGGCGTTAGTACCATCATCGAGGCCGACCTGCAAACCTTGACTTTGCATTTTCTTAGCAGTCAAATAGTCGAGGTACTCATGTTCACCCTCATAATCCATCTAAATGCGCATCTTGGTCAGAAGGCCCAGTCTCTTCGTTGTTCGACATGTTTCCTATGATTAAGTCTCCTCGTTTAATTCTAAAACTATGAAAAAAATGAGAAATGATATACAAAAGAAATCTATGTTTGGCGGAATGTCGTTTCCGAGCACTCGATATGCCTGCTATCTAGCACAAATCATGCCAAAATTCACGGAAAATTTCGGCATGACCTTTGCTAAAAAATGGACATATCGAGCGCCTGAAATTCACCGGAATGGAAATGAATCAATATTTCGGCATAACATAGGCCACTCGGATCATTTACCCTACACATAATCATCATGTCCAAATGACATGTCCAAATATGACATGTCCAAAACATCACATGTCCACATATATAACCTAATTAACCATCTGCCCTAACTAAAACCTAACTAAATTAACCAAAAAAACCTAGTTACCAGAGAGAGGAGGAGAGGTGGGGGGCTTACAGACGGTGCAGGACCGACGGCGACCGAGGTTGGGAGGGGTCGGGGTCGAGCGTCGGGGCCGGAGCCGGGGTCGGGGTCGGGGCCGGGGCCGTGGGTAAGCGCCGTGGTTGGGTCCGGGGCCGTGGCGAGCGCTGGGTGAGGGTCGAGGGCCGAGCTGGGTCGGAGTCGGGGCCGGAGTCGGGGCCGTGGGCGAGTGCCGGGTCGGGTCGGGGCTGGAGCCGCGCTGGTCGGTCGGGCTGGGTCGGGGCGAGCGCAGAGGCGTGGCGAGGGCTCCGGCGGCGCGACGGGGGAAGAAAGAGTGTGGGGATTTGGGGGAAAAGAGGCGGGATGAAGAGAGGAGTGGGGATTTTCGGGGTTAAGTGAGCATAGTAGTAGCGCGTTTAGGCAAAACACGCTATAGCTACTCGAGGCAGCTATAGCGGTTTCGTGTAGAAATCGCTACTGCTACCTTGACTAGATGTAGCTCTTTTCTGAAAAACGCGCCGCTGCTATAACTAGTACCTATATAACAGTTTTCTCGTTTGTTTCCTTCTATTTTCTTTTCCTTTATTTTCTCTCACTTTTTTTTCCAAGAGCAGTTAACTATGGGAATTGAAGACGGTATATATTGCATCATTTGACGGTTAAACATGTATACAAAATAGGAACATATATATTACATCATTGGACCCATGCATAATAATGGCTAAGTGTGTATACAAAATAGGAACATATATATTACATCATTTGACCGATAACATACGGTTCCTCAATGTTGACGTTTTTGTTTTTGAGTCAGCTTCTTTCCATTCTTGTTCGTTGAAGAATAATTGAGCCCCTCATTGTGACTTTGCCTTTTCCATGGAGTACAATTTTTCTTAGGTAATGTAGTATTGATTCTTCTTTTGACGTATACTTCATCATCATTATCATCTTCCCCTCAATGGGTTGCCATACTGATCGTAGTCTTCCTCGTTAGCAACTCCATCCATTCCAATTATGTTCCTTTTGCCTCTCCTCACGACAACACGACTGGGATTGCGGGGGTCGGTTATGAAGAAGCATTGTGTCACGTGCTTAGCGTGTACCCATGGCTCATTTTTTGCGATACGGTAGCGCTCTTGGCGTCGGGTATAGTCATGGTAGTGAAATTCCGGTTTTCTCTTTCGACATTCTTAGCCCATCTGACACGGAACATCGTCGTGTTATGCAGTCCAGAGTAGTCAAGCTCCCAGATCTCCTCGACCCTTCCGTAAAATCTTTCAGTTGCGCCGTTGTCGCTGTCGGTCATGCATTCCATTATTACCCCTGAGTTCATATCATCACTGTCCATATCTTTGGCCTCCGTGTAGAACGTGTATCCCTTGATATCGTATGCCTGATAGGTTAGGAGGTTGGGCGAGGGGCCATGTGCTAAGGCGTATATGATCAATCTGTCCTTAGAGCCCTCCTCCGGGGGATTAGCAATAATATGCTCTTTGAACCAATGCAGGAAAGTGGAGTTGTGCTCTCTAGTAACTTTGGCGTCCGTCCTGCATACCCCCCTGTCACGATACTTCTTTGCGATAATTTCTTTGTGCAGCAACACGAAAGAATATACCTCATCTAGGTGTTGTAGCACTACCAAGTTTGCTATGTCAAAGTCGCTGTGTCGATCTGAGTATGCCACGTGCAGTTCCCTGCAACCGTTGGAGTGACCTTCTCCTTCGAGCCTCCCATCATGCTTGTTAACGGGCAAATCAACACTAATATCAGGCGGCTGGTCTGCACCATATAGAAAATTCTCGCAGAAAGAGATGCACTCTTGTGTCAGATAGCCCTGGACGATGCTTCCATCCGGACGGGACATGTTACGAATGAATCCTTTGATGATCCTATTCATCCTCTCAAACGGCATCATGTTGTGCAGAAATGACGGCCCCAAGTCTATTATGTCGTCCATAATATGGACACACAGATGCACCATCACATCAAAGAACGCGGGCGGGATGTACATCTCAAGCTCATTCAGTATCACAATGATCTCTTCCTGTAGCCTTCGGAGCTGCTTCAGCCTGATCGACTTTCGAGAGATGACGTCGAAAAAGTTGCAGAGACCAATAAGCGTGTCATGGACGTGCTTGTCCATTATCCCTCTAAGGGCAACAGGTAGTATCTGTGTCATCATCACATGACAGTCATGGGACTTCATCCCGCTGAACCTTTTCTTGTCCGTGTCTAGATATCTGCTTATCTTGCCACAGTAACCGGAACTAACTTTGACTCTGGTAAGGCACTTAAAAAATTGATCGATCTCAGCCTGACTTAAGGTGAAGCAAGAAGGTGGGCAATAATCCTCTCTTTATTTTCTTGCCATTCTTCTCCCGCGCCTTTGTCTCCGTCTCTGTCTCGTCTGACTGTTTACGGGGCGGCATGTGCAGATCTTCCCTGATTTTCAAATCTTGCAAGTCTTTTTTCTTGCCTTCGGCCCATCCTTGGTCTTATCCGGCATGTTCACCAGTGTCGCGAGCAAACTCTCAAGGACATGCTTACAGATGTGCATTTGATCAAGGCAATGAGGTGTATCGAGTTTGTGCCAGTACTCCAAGTTCCAGAACACAGACCTCGTCTTCCATACCTTCAGCAGCGGCTCCGGCGCCTTTTTCATCGTCTTTCCGGCGGGGCACTCCTTCCAGTTTTCAACAGCTCATCGATTTCGGCACCGCTCCGCTTACGTGGAGGTCCTCGATGCTCAGCGTGACCATTGAATAGATCTCCACGGTTTCTCCACGGGTCGTCCTGTTCGAGCCATCTTCGATGCCCCATGTACATGATTTTCCCAGACCCGCCATCTTTCCTTGACGTTAGCTGCTGAGACGTCGTATCATCCATGCACCGCGTGCATCCGCAATATCCATGGCACACCTGACCTGCGACATATCCGTAACTGAGATAATCGTGCACCGTCATGATCAGCGCGGCTCTCATGCATGTAGAAATACTCGCCTTTGCTGGCGTCCCATGTCTTGGCCGGTGTTTTCCATGAAGTGTCTACCTCCTCTTGAAGTAGCCCCAGATACAAATTAATATTATTTCTTGGTTGTTTCGGCCCTTGAATAAGCATGCTCATGTGAATGTACTTCGACTTCATGCACAACCAGGGGGGAGGTTGTACATCCATACAAACACGGGCCATGTGCTATGGTTGGTGTTCTGGTTGCCAAACGGATTCATGCCATCGGTACACGCGCCGAGCACGATGTTCCTTGCATCACATTCAAAATACCGATAGAAGCTGTTCAACGCTCTCCACTGGCTTCCATCCTTGACGTGTCTCAGCTTCGGATCATCTCCATCGTCGGGCTTCTTCCTCTCTGCGTGCCAGCGCATTAGCTTTGCTTCCTTGGGATCTATGAAATACCGCTGGAGACGGGGAGTGATCGGTAAGTACCATACAACTTTCTGGGGACATTTCTTCCCGGCCTTCTTGTATCGAGAAGCATTGCACAACGGACAACTTGTTTTTTCCGCGTGCTCCTTCCGATAAATTATGCAATCATTGATGCATGCATGGTATCTAACATGCGGCAGATCAAGAGAGCACACGATCTTCTTGGCCTCATCAACACTAGTAGGACATAGATTCCCCGTGGGAAGAACATCCTTTAGGTACTTGAGATGCTCATCGAGGCTAGTGTCGGTCCATTTGTCTTTAGCCTTCGTCTTCAGGAGTTGGAGCGTGAAACTCTAGCGGGTCACCTCAGGATTGCAACCATCATACAATGGAGTGTTCGAGTCTACCACAAGTTGCTCCAGCTTAGCCTCCTCTTTAAAAGCAGTTCTCTCAGTACTCGTCTCCTTGCGAAGCAGTGCTTGAGCATGAGGGTCCCGCACGATTGAACTTAGTACCGACGAACTCTGCTGCGTGGAGTCCACATTTTCTCCGCCGTCATATCCGGCCCCTTCTACTCCGTCATGTCCGGCCCCTCCTCCGCCGCCATGTCCGGCCTCTTCCCCGCCGCCATTATCGATCATCTCTTCGTCTTGCCCCTTATCGTCATTGCCTGCCCCGTCGGTGTCCTCAACATCGTCATCCACCGAGTATGGCCATTCATGAAACCAGTCATGAGCAGGTGCGCTTCGACACGACCATCGTCATAGGGGTCGAGCCAAACTATTCCTTTGCATTTTTGACACGGACATAAAACCTCTGTCCGGTTGTTTTCTTTCATGTCCTGCACCGCCGACCGCAATCACCTGTCCACCATTGTTCCACTGACCATCATGAACGTCTGCAAGGTAATAATAAACAAATTGATTATAAAAATGCGTGCATGTATCAAAGTCATACAAAAATTCGGCATGACCTTCCCTGAAAATAGGACATATGTAGATTTAGAGTTTGCCCGGAATTCGCCGAAACGAAAATAAATCAACATTTCGGCAAAACATAGGCAACTCAAAAGCACAATTTGGCGTCAACACATGCCACACACACAATTTCCATCATATTGCCCAATTATCATATCCAATTATCATATCACACACACATACCCATATTTCCATTTTGCAAAAGCATGAAATTTTAATCATCTCTATCTCGAGATCGAGCACACGTGTTTGCGCTCGAGTGTATGCGCGTATATATGATCGCTTGTGTCTGTACTATGTAAAAGAAACATCAGGATGCCATACTTGCACCAACCATGTAATGCTTTGTTGTGACAGGGTTGACAGAGTTGAAGAGCGCGTGCTGTGGCGGCGGCGGCAGGTTCAACGCCGACGGAGGGTGCACCCCCAGCGCCGGCTACTGCGGCGACCGCGGCAAGTTCCTCTTCCGGGACTTCCTGCACCCTACCCACGCCACCTCTAGGCTCGCCGGCCGGGCCTTCTACGACGGGCCGGCGCGGTTCGTCGGCCCGATCACCTTCAGGAAGCTGGCCGAGGCGTAGGGTCGTCTTTGTATCATTCGACGACATGAGAGACTCAAATGTGGTTTTGTGTTTTTGGGGCCGATCCAGGCCAATCTTGGTCTTTGCCTTTCGTGGCGGCGAAAGTTTAACAACTGGCGCCAATTGTCCAAATCGGGGGTTGATTGATGTACTACATACAGTTGGGGCAGACAGACACTAGTTACTCATCGATCGATTCTCATGCACACTGACGTGAGTACTGGAGATAATCAAAATTATCCAAAATCTCTTCAATTTATGAGCTGAGGGAGTAATATAAGTAGACGACGCTCAAGAAGTTAAATGAAAAATATGCAATCAATTTCATGAAAAACAAAACACCAGCCATTAATTTGGTGGACCAAACACTTAACAATTGTGATTCTTATGTTTATGATCCAATCATTGTTCTGGCTCGATCTAGTACTAGCTCTGATTCCCTAAAAGTTTCATTTCGAACATCAGCATAAATGTAACAGCCCCAACCCGAAACCCTAGTTCCTTTTGCTATCTTTGTTATATATATTCGGTGAATTAACATGTGGAATTTATTTCTTCATTCTATTAAACATTACTACAAATTAAGACCTATGAACATTTTCAGTAAATCATTTGAGCTTTCTTTATATTTTATTTAAGTTCTTTTCCTTTTCTCTTCCAAAGGTTTTCAAAAATCCCATGCCTTTTCTACTTCCAGTTTGAACTCCGAACTTCGCCAGCGCCATGCTTTTCTAAAAGTCTTTTTATTTTAAATATTTTTTTAAGGAAAAGGCAGAAAAGTAAATCAGATAGTGAGAAGCCCAAGCCAGCCAGCGCCGTAGCCCATCTAATCAAAGCCGGCCCAACTGCCTTTCTTGGCCCACCTACCCACCTATCTAAACCTAGCCCAATCCATCCAGGAGAGCTATGTCTCGCATATAGCGAGACTGTAGCTTCTCCCGCGCCGGGTGTCTACAGTAACAGGGGTTTGATCCCTAGATCTCCTAGTTCCTTTGTAGAGTTGATAGTCACTAAGCCATTGCGGAGTTCAGGTTAGATAAGAAGGACGCGAACTACTTAAAGGAAAAACACTGGTTTTCACTGGTGTTTCGTTTATTTTTTTACTTTATTTTTGTTTTCCACAGGGTTTTCTCTGTTTTGCTTCTCTTTATTTTTCTTTGGGTTTCTTGATTGTTAGTGCTTTTTTTTCTTTTCTTCATTTTGTTGCTTTCTTTCTCGTTTTCCTCTTTTTTTCTTTTGTTTTCTCTTGAGTTTGCACTGTTTCCAACACATATTTTTGGTACATTTCTAATACATTTCTCTACTACATGTGTAACATTTTTTGAATACAAGTTTAACAAATTTGGAATACATGGACAACATTTTAAATTTTTGATTAACATTTTTCAAATACAAGATTAACATATTTTAATACATTGGCAACATTTTTTTATAAATTTGTACATTTGAACTTGTATTTAATATTGAATAATGCTTAAAAAGGTCAAAACCAATGGATGTGAGAATCAATTATCCCTTAGAAATTTTATGTCTACTCGTGGAGCTTAATTACGTAACCTTAAATTTCATACAGTTTGCACATTGTTTGCATGCAGGCGAGAAATTTATATCTACGACTGACCAAAAATAGTAATCCAGGGCTCAAGAAGAATCTTCCTTTATAAACATCTATACTTCATCAATGTTTTGTCATTGAAGTGAGAAACATGCACGGTTATTATTGTAATCGCTTTGAATAAGTTTATCATAGACAATCAGCAAATGAAAATTGCATAGCATTATGAAACCGAGTTGAGAAAAAAACATTTAACTTTAGTGAAAACATGCCTTATGTATGCAGAGATTGACAGTTTCAAGTTTCAACAGAAAAAATACAAAAAAATATGAATAGAGGAAAACCACAACTACTAACACCAATTTTGGAAGATACTATTGGCTTCATAGTAGGAATCTCAATACAGGGAAACTTTCACCCTTAAAAAAAATTTCTGTTGAAATTGAAGAAAGATCATCCGACACATGAATTAGACCTACCATAACAAACATCTCAAAGTAAACAAAGCACTTGATAGTACAAGTAATAAGGTCTCAAAATTAAGCCTAGCCCATAATATCCATTATAGAAGCGACGTCGGGCGTCCCTCCTCCAAGGAAAGGCGACTAGTTTTTCTACCTCTCGCCAAAGGCGCCGCCGATCGACCATGTCTCCTATGGCCTTAGGGTCATGGCCACGTGGTCGATCCCGACCCTTGCCGGCGGGAGGGCTCCGTCTTTAGATGCTTCTTCAAGTTCTTTTAGGGTTTGTGTCCTGCTCAAGAAGATGAAACGGCGACGGCTTCTTGAAGGTGGAATATGATTCTCCCCGTCTAGCCTCCGTTCGGTGATGCGTCTAGCATCATCGGAGGGCGTGTGGGGGTGTGTCTCCGGCAGATCTCACGAGATTCGCTTGATGTTTGTCTTTGGTGGATCTGCTCGGATCCGGTCTTTGTTCGTCTTTGTTCATATATCTTCAGGTTGGATCCTTCCGATCTAACCTTCTCTTCATCGGCGACGGTTGCTGTTATGGTGCTTTGGTCCTATGGGGCCTTAGCATGATGACTTCCCGACTGTCTATTACAACAAGTTGTTCCCGACTCCGACGAGGGAGGGGCGATGATGGTGGCGTGCCTTCGGCTCGCTTCACTGCCTGTAGTCGACGCTAGGTGGTCTACGAATCAAGATGTAATTTTTATTATTTTTGGCACCGCGTGGCGCAGCTCCGGCGGGCTGCGTAATGCATTGCCCGGCTATTTATGTCGACCGGTGGCACCGAAACCCTACCATCCATCCACATTTTCCTCCTCCTGTCCGTCGCCGCCGCCACTTTCCATTCCACCCGTCCTCCTAGTAGCCATGCTCCCATGCCGCCGGGTGAGGACCGAGCCCTTTCTGACGTCGGAGCGCCGGCTCGACCTCCTTGAGTAGATCCGGTCTAGGCGCGAAGCCCGGATCGCCACGGGGCTACATCCGGATGCTATGGATCTGGAGGAGCAGTTGGAGGTGGAGGAGGAGGAGCCGGAGGAGGAGGATGTGGGGGACGCTGGCGATGGGGATCTGCAGGCGGAGAGCAATCCATCCTCGATTCCCTCCGGTCGGAGTCGGCTGCGAAGGTAAGACGCCGTCGCCGGCAGGAGATGAAGGCGCAAGAGGCCGTGGACGAGGCGGAGATGTTCGCCTACATGGATGAGGTCGAGCAGAAGGAGGATGAGCCAGAGCCCTCCTACCCGCCCGTCCAGCCGACGCCCGACACCATCGTCGTGGACATCTCCGACGACAAAGAGTAGCTAGGGTAGTACGTAGATGTAGTACGTAGGATTACTTTTGCATGTTTTGTATGGATCTAAGGGATGAAATATAAGAAAGGCGATGCAAAGTGGCTAATTTGAGATGTGCCCGCGGACGCGTGTGCAGGCGTTTGAGAGATCGGATTTGTAAAGTCCAGCTGTAGATGCTCTAAGTAGCCTTGACATGTCGTACTACAAATTTGCAGAATCAGCTAGGAACACACAGCGATAATTGCAGCAGCTGGGGTCATAACATTCAAAGAATTCCGGATCCGGTTGCAGCCAATCCCTTGAGCAAGGGTACACGGGTGTATGCTTAAGAAGGTCAATCCCTTCAGCAAGGGTACACGGGTGTATGCTTAAGAAGGTCGATTATCAGTGGAATACAATATATTATTTATATTGAAAAGACCATCGGGATATAGTGATAATCGAAAGGAGCTAGATCATATAGTTAGATTACAACTCTAATGTTGGTCTACATAATTAGAGAAATTTACACTCTATTATGGCATGTTGCTCACAAGCGCATGCTCGGGGATATAACGGGTAGAATCTATTAACAGACAAATATGATCGTGGTTGCTAATTTGATATAGACTCTATCCCAGAAAACTAGTTGAAAAGACGAATAGAAATCTTATCAATGTAAGAGGTGGACTCTTTAAAAACACAGTATAAGAAGGTCCCTATCTCTAGCCTCAGATTTTTGAATTGTGAGCGGCACCACGGATAAATGCAGAAAAATAGGGGGCAGACCACAAACCCTAAATTTTCTAACATGCCCGCGCCGGATTAGTCACCTCTTCACTGCGGCTACAGCCCTTTATGTTGCTTTTGTTGTTTTGTTGTACTCTCGTCGTGTGTGGGTGTACTATGTGTTGTGTGGTGTGTGTTGGTGTATCTGGATTCCATGTTTGACGGTTTGCATTTTATATAAAACGAGGCGAAAGCCTTTTTTCTTAAGAAACTTGGCCAGTTTGTGAGCTACCTCACTGCTGGCTTCACGAGCATCATGTCGACACGTCTTACTACAGATTTGCAGAATCAGCTAGGAATGAGTGAATTGCAGAAAATCACTACATTGACGCATAGGTTTGCAAAAGACACTGGTTTATGAATTTCTGCCAGAAACTACTGATTTTTTATCTAATCTTTTGCAAAAAACACTAGTTGGTGGTTTTGTCCGTTTTGATGACGGTTATGACAGATGGAGCCCGCTCTGTGCTGATGTGGCGTAACGGTTCTGTGATAAACGGCATTAGACGGTTCTTTTTGTCAATAAGTCCTCCCCTTCCCAAAAATACCTCTCTCCCTCCCTGATCCAGATCGGGGTCTGTCGCTCCCACACACCATCGCCATCCCCTCCTCCTGCCAGCTCCTTGGCCGGATCTCCTTCCTAGCTCTCTCCTACTCCGGGTGGATGCCCTGTTCGGTGCCTGCTCGTGGAACTACCCCGGCGTGCTTGCTGGTCTCGAGGGCCTCGGGCCTCGGCCTCCACGAAGAACGCCGCCGGTGCCCCTTCCAGCGTGAGCCGTGAAGAACCACCCTGGCCCCACCGCCGGCGCTCCTTCCAGCGTGAGCCGTGCGCGGCGCCGCGAGCTGCACGCCGCACGCCTTCGCCGTACGTGGTCGTCGGGACGGAGGACGGAAGGCCGCGCCCGTCCGGCCACATCCTCCGTCGTGGTGCTCGAGTTGGTCACGCCTCCGCCGTGGCCGAGAGTAAACGCGGCGCGACGTCGCGGTGCATTGAGAGCATGTCAAGCCGGCGGGCATCCAGCCGCAAGGCCGTCGCCAGCCTCCTCCGAGCCGGTGCAGCCGTAGTGCTCGAGCAAGGACGACGGCAGCGCAATGGCCAACGCGAGGACCTGCTTGTCGTCGGTGACCTGCTTGCCTTTGCTGCCGGCAGGTCGTGGCGCGCAGGCAGATGCAGTTCTCATCGCCCAGCCTGGTGCTTGACCATGACACCGGCAAGGTCCATCCGCCGCCCCAAGCCGGCGACGAGAGCCATGGACGCCGTGATGCAGGTTCCGTGGACGTGGGTGGGGCTAATTGCGTTCTTGCTTTATGATTGAGGGGTGTCTATGTGAAATTTCAGGGACTAGTTTGTAATATTAGACCAAACGCTGTCTAACGCGAGCCGCTATGCCACGTCATCAAATGGGGGCCCCACATGTCATAATCGAGGTTAAAATGCCCAAAGCAATCGGTTAATGTTTTCTGCAAAAAATTAGGCTGAGAATCAGTGGTTTCTGGCAAAAATTCATAAACCAGTGTTTTCTGCAAACATGTGCGTCAATGTGGTGGTTTTCTGCAATACACTCGCTAAAAACACACGGGAATAATTGCAGCAGCTGGGATCATAAAATTCAAAGGATTGCGTGTCCGATTGCAGCCAATCCTTTCAGCCACACCGGAGCGCGACATGAGCCCCAGCTATCCTCGTCGCGTCTAGCAGATGTGGCAAGGGTACACGTTACGCTAGAGGTGTAAAACCAGCCTGAGAAATGATGTTCGTTTTTACACCATGGCTTCGTATGAATTTCATGCACAGCGGTTGCCTCGGATTCGTTTCTCAAGTCTGGACGGGAATTAATGCTCAAAGTTGACGGGCTGATGCCCAGTCTTCTCGGTCTTTTTTATACCCAGTCTAGAAGACTAGCCACAATATATAGTAACATACACATATTTTTAGATTATATTATTATCTTCATATTAAATAGTAATATAAGTGTGGTAACATGCAAAGCTTCATTTATTAGGTTATAGACTCATATTGTATTGGAAATGTGATGTTATAGTAACTAGCTAAGCATCAGAATTCACCTCTCTCTTCATTAACTCATCGCCACATAAAGAAATTCTTTGAAATGGACTCGATATTCTTCTTCAAGCTATCTAACTGTGGCTAGTGGAAAGAATACCACAAAGACAAAATGCCGGCGACTTGAAGTTGACGGGGCAAAGGCCAAAAACACAATGATACGTACTACCCATGAAGACAGAGCCGACCGACGCTAACCTTTTTTGACCGGAGTTTCAGTCGTCGGTGGAAACAGTGATTCACGTATATGCATGCGTCTATCTCCCATGAAAGGTTAAAACAGTGAATTTGGCCCTAGCGAGACACTGACAAGATGATGTGAGATCATCTCCTGCCAAGACAGAATCGAGCATGGTTTACAGCAAATGCGGACGTTCATAATGTCACCACTCTTGGTCGCATCTTCTCCACGTGAAGCTGGTGTATTGGTACGTACACATACTGAAACAACCACTGGTGCCGCCCATCATGATTCCGGCTTGAATCTATGGGTAGCCAGGGGCTGGCACACTTGTGCGACGAGCTTTTTCCTTTGACAGCACTGCTTCACTAGCTAGCCTCGTAAGAAACTTGATCAGTCCGTAAGCACTGTTCGCATCAGCCACCCAGCGCCTCACAATTCACGCTGGGCATGAATTAAAGATAATTAACTGGCAACTAAACCAAACTTGGCCGCTGCCGCCTCCGGAGGAGGTCGAGGAGTACGTCCCAGATCCACCGCCCGCTGCCAAATCGACCCTTGCATAGGAGACAACACGGGCGCACGTCAATGCGATCACGATGCTGACGAGCTGCTTCATGGCTGCGTCCAGGATCCACTGCTCTCCATCCGACGAGCTGCTTCATCGTGACGTTGAGGCGCGCTTAGACTAAAAAATAAGACTCACCCGGTCACCCCTGCTTTGGTACAACCCCGTAAACACATCAATAAAGAAAATCTCTCCGTACTCCTTCATAATTTTTCTGTTAACCAGCAAAAAAGTGCACGGGACGTGATCCGAACTACAACCTCCTTGTTAAGTGTACACTGCGCTAGCCAACCACACAACTCACCGATGTCAATACTTACATCTTTTTTCTTCTTTCTTCTGTTTGCATCCCACTGAATGAGGAAGTCGAGGGTTTACAACTTTTTTAAATCCCTGATTTGTTTCCGAATCCGTGAACTTTTTTTCAAATCCATGAACTCCTATCAATTTTCGTGAACTATTTTTTTACGAAAATCTTTGATTTTTCCAAAACTTCATGAACTTTTTTTTAAAATTGATGACAGCGACTACTTTATTGTGGCGAACAAGCCTTTTTGCAGTATATTATTTTTCTTTTTTCTGTTCATTTTTTGCTTCTTTTCATTTTTCCTTTTCTTTTTATTTGTTTTTTCATTTCCAAAAAAATGCTCATGCTTGTAATTTTTTTCAAATTTTGTTCAAAACATACAAATATCCGCATTTTACAAAATAGTAGAAAATTTTCAAAAAGTGTTCGTCTCTTTCAAAATTGCACAGAATGTCAAAACATGAACATTCTCTAAAAAGTGTGAACAAAATTTTGAACACGAACATTTTTTTATAAACACTAACAAGTTTAGTTTTTTTTTCAAAAATCAGCAGAATACGAAAAACATTTGAAACCATTTTTTTGTATTTGAAAGCTACAGACAGGAGCGATGCCATCGCCTAGTTGGGCCAAGCAATAAGAGTTCTTTCTTTCTATTTATTCCTCTGGTTTTTCGTTAATTCATGTTTCTCCGTTTTGAACGTTATTATTCTTTTTGAAAAATCTTAAAATATTGAAAATTTGATTGGAATACCAAAAAAGATATAGTTTTCAAATATTATTTACAGTTTTAAAATATATTTTCGTCTCATTTTTTATCATAAATTCAAGAAATGTTTGTGTTTCAATTTTTTCAATGAATTTTAAATACAGTACGTGTTTTGCAATTTTTGATTAAAATTTTATTTAATTGTTGGGAATTTGTTAACAATTTTGAAGAAGTTCAAATTTGTAAAAGTTTCATAAGAAAATGTTCATGTTCATTGATAATGATGAAAATTGCAAATAACATAAGCATTCAACTTAAGAAAATTTGCATGCTTACGCCCGGACCCGTCTGGCCATTTGACGGATGCCAAAAACAACATGCTTTCAAACGGACACTTCTGTCCTACCTGAACACCCTCATTGAACTTGGCCTATTTTTGGACATCATTGAAACGACCCCAACTTTTGCAAGTAGGTGGGCATACCATGGTAGGCATCCATGCCTGGTTTGAACGATTTTCGACATTGTATGCACGTTGCGACATGTCCAACCAATTATCGATCTTTTTTCATAGGGAAAACTCCAGAAAATTCAAAAGTTCTAAAAAACCCAAACAACTTGGCATGGTGGCTTGAATTGGTTATACAAGGCCATGGAAAAAACTGGTGTCATTTTAAGGATGTGGGAAAACCCCCCGCTCTCAGAAGGACCCTTCTCGCCTCTTACCCAAACACATTCTCTTGAACATAATTGGGCTTTTGTTTGCCCACAAGTTAGCGGTCCAACAACGATTAATCGGCCTACCAAACGAATAATCGGTCTGACAGGCCATTTAATCGGCCTGTCAAGTTAATACACGAATAATATTTGATTTGGCCATCATACGAGTAGCGATTAACTGACCCATTAACTGATTACGTGCTGATATTTCATTCGATTCTATTAACATCTAGACGTGCTTGCATCCTCCCTTTCCAGTCTTAAACTGCCCACCGAATCCCAAACGTCTCAGTCCTTTAACAAAAGAAGCCCAGTGTCGGTGTCAAAACCGGCGGATCTCGGGTAGGGGGTCCCGAACTATGCGTCTAGGATCGATGGTAACAGGAGACGGGGGACATGATGTTTACCCAGGTTCGGGCCCTCTCTATGGAGGTAATATCCTACTTCCTGCTTGATTGATCTTAACGAATATATGAGTGTTACAAGAGTTGATCTACCATGAGATCGTAATGGCTAAACCCTAGAAGTCTAGCCTATATGAATATGGTAATGAGTATATGCCCATCCGAACTATGCTCTCCGGTTTATATAGACCGAGAGAGATCTAGGGTTACATGGAGTCGGTTACATAAGAAGAAATCTTTGTAGTCGGTCGCCTAACTTGCCCTCCACGCTAAGTAGAGTCCAATCCGGACACGGGTCCAGTCTTTGGTCTTCATGTCTTCACAACCCATCAGTCCGGCCCAAAGGATAATAGGCCGGACGCCCAAGGACCCCTTAGTCCAGGACTCCCTCAGTAGCCCCTGAACCTGGCTTCAATGACGAGGAGTCCGGCGCGCAGATTTGTCTTCGGCATTGCAAGGCGGGTTCCTGATACGTCTCCAACGTATCTATAATTTATGAAGCATTCATGCTATTTTATTATCTGTTTTAGGCAATATTGGGCTTTACTATCCACTTTTATATTATTTTTGGGACTAACCTATTAACCGGAGCCCAGCCCAGATTTGCTATTTTATGCCTATTTCAGTGTTTCGAGGAAAAGGAATATCAGACGGAGTCAAAACGGAACGAAATCAACCGGAGAAGTTATTTTTGGAAGGAAAGAAACCCAGGGAACTTGGAGTGCACGTCAGGGGAGATACGGGCTGCCCACGAGGGTGGGGGGTGCGCCCACCCCCCTGGGCGCGCCCCCCTGCCTCGTGGGGCCCCCGTAGCTCCTCCGACGTACCCCCTGCACCCAAATATACTCTTGTACCCTAAAACTTCCAGAACAGAACCTAGATCGGGAGTTCCGCCGCCGCAAGCCTCTATAGCCACCAAAAACCAATCGGGACCGTGTTCCGGCACCCTGCCAGAGGGGGGAACCCTCACCGGAGGCCATCTTCATCATCCCGGAGCTATCCATGACGAGGAGGGAGTAGTTCACCCTCATGGCTGAGGGTATGTACCAGTAGCTATGTGTTTGATCTCTCTCTCTCTCTCGTGTTCTCTCTCGTGTTCCCTTTATGGCACGATCTTGATGTATCCCGAGCTTTGCTATTGTAGTTGGATCTTATGATGTTTCTCCCCCTCCACTCTCTTGTGATGAATTGAGTTTCCCCTTTGAAGTTATCTTATCGGATTGAGTCTTTTATGAGAACACTTGATGTATGTCTTGCCGTGCTTATCTGTGGTGACAATGGGATATCATGTGCCACTTGATGTATGTTTTGATGACCAACTTATGGGTTCCGCCATGAACCTATGCATAGGGGTTGGCACACGCTTTTCTTGACTCTCCTAGAGTAGCTTTGGGGCACTCTTTGAAGTACTTTTATGTTGGTTGGATGAATTTGAGATTGTGTGATGCATATCGTATAATCATGCCCACAGATACTTGAGGTGACATTGGAGTATCTAGGTGACATTAGGGTTTTGGTTGATTTGTGTCTTAAGGTGTTATTCTAGTACGAACTCTTTTATAGATTGATCCGAAAGAATAGCTTTGAGGTGGTTTCGTACCCTACCATAATTTCTACGTTTGTTCTCCGCTATTAGTGGCTTTGGAGTGACTCTTTGTTGCATGTTGAGGGCTTGTTATATGATCTATCTATGTTATTATTGTTGAGAGAACTTGCACTAGCTTAAAGTATGAACCCTAGGCCTTGTTTCCTATCATTGCAATACCGCTTACGCTCACTTTTACCACTTGCTACCTTGCTGTTTTTATATTTTCAGATTACAAAACCTATATCTACTATCTATTTTGCACTTGTATCACCATCTCTTCGCTAAACTAGTGCACCTATACAATTTACCATTGTATTGGGTGTGTTGGGGACACAAGAGACTCTTTGTTATTTGGTTGCAGGGTTGTTTGAGAGAGACCATCTTCATCCTACGCCTCCCACGGATTGATAAACCTTAGGTCATCCACTTGAGGGAAATTTGCTACTGTCCTACAAACCTGTGCACTTGTAGGCCCAACAACGTCTACAAGAAGAAGGTCACGTAGTAGACATCAGTTCCCTCCTTACAAACTCCAGAATAGTCTTCGGATGTAGTAAGTATGTCCGGACCTATGCATATAACTGCAGAGAATACAATATTCCATGAGCCCAACTTGCCGATAACTGTTTATGACATCATATCATGCCTGCCCGGTTATTATTTCCAACCGTTGGCTAGCACGTCGCCCCATGTCTCGGGACGCGGTTTTACTGGCACGTCTTGTCAAGGCAGAGATCGTGTCCCCTTATTTACGAGATTTCCATTAATGCAAGCGTGGGTAACCCAACCGTCCCCAGGGTACAACTCTTTGGGGATAGCTAAGTTTTGAGACCCAGGCGGAGACTCTCAGTATTTGGGGTCTTTATATAGGGAACCAGACTCGTCTTTTTCTTTCGCGCTCGCTCCTTCCTCAACGCCAGCCACCTCGAGTTCTAGCCCTCGGGTTTCAGTCACCACCAGCCCCAATCATGTCCGCATCCAGCCGTCCAGGCCGGTGGGTGGCTTCTTCTATTACGGAGGAGGATATTGCAAAGCTTCGCGCGGCGAGGTATCTGACCCCTGAAATTCTTCATCGGCTTCCCGCAAAGGGGCAGGTTATTCCCACCCCCAAATCCGGCGAGAGGGTGGTATTTGTGTCCCACTTCCTCCATGGGTTGGGGTTCGCACCTAACCCCTTCATCCGGGGGCTCATGTTCTATTATGGGATAGATTTTCACGATCTGGCCCCGGACTCTATTCTTCTCATCTCGACATTTATCGTCACGTGTGAAGCCTTCCTCCGGACTCCTCCGCACTTTGGTTTGTGGCTCAAGACTTTTGACGTGAGGCCGCAGGTGACAGAGGAGGAGCAGGCAGAATGTGGCAGCGTCACAATAGGCAAGCTTGCCAGCACGGTTTGGTTTGGAGGATCTTTTGCCAAGCCTTCCGACCTATGGCAGCAGGGGTGGTTTTATATCAACGAGCCGCGTGGCTCCAGGTGGGCAGCTATGCCTGCGTTCTGACCTGGCCCTCCAATTCAGCTTGCTTCATGGATCAATAAGGGATTGGACCGGGGATCCGTCAATGAAGTGCAGAATCTGGAAAGTCGCATCTGAAGCCTTACCGAGAAGGGCATCGATCTTGTGAACGTCGTTCAAGTAATGCTAGTCCGCTGGACCCTGCCATGTCAGCGGCGGCCTCTCCATATGTGGGATTTTAATCTAGAAAGGCGGCGGACTCTTTAGCACTTCTTCGGCACCACGCATGAAGGAATGTGGAAATTATATCTCGGGGAGCGAGAGCAATGGCCGGACACCACCGAAGACGTTGGCCTTGACTACAATCATCCGGACACTTCTGTAAGTATTCAATCTCCGAACACCTTCCATTCAAGCATCTCTTGACAAGATACTGAACAATCCGTCCCTATACAGGATTGGATAAAGAAAGCGGTGTTAATCTGGTGTCCGGCGCCCCTTCCCGAAGACTCTGCGACCGTCCTGCTGACAAGGATGCTGATTCCGACAACGTACCAGGTGTATGCAAATGGGGGCGAGAGCGAGGAGCCCAGAGGTGATGCCCGCCCTGAGGATGAGTTAGACGCTGTGTTCGGGGAAACCGAAACCCTTTTGCCCAGGGGAAAAGGTGCGGAGGAGGCCCTCCATGGCAAGAAGAGGGCCGCTTCCGAAGATCAGGAGGGGAAACCTTCCAAGAGAGGAAAAATGCCATCGTCGGGCGGCTTGGGCCGGGCAGGCGATGTTGCCGTATGGCTTTATGACGAGGACGAACTCTGGCCAAACCGTAAGTGAAGCTGGGGTACATTAAACATACCTCATTCTTTTCCTATTAGGGAAGTAATCACCCGGCATATGTACATCCTCGTAGGTTAATGATACGTCTCCCTCGTATCTACTTTTCCAAACACTTTTGCCCTTGTTTTGGACTCTAACTTGTATGATTTGAATGGAACTAACCCGGACTGACGCTGTTTTCAGCAGAGTTGCCATGATGTTGTTTTATGTGCAGAAAACAGAAGTTCTCAGAATGACCTGAAACTCCATGGAATATCTTAGAATAAATAATAAAAAATCATCGCCAAAGATGAAGACCAGGGGGTCCACACCCTATCCACGAGGGTGGGGGCGCCCCCCCTCCAGGGTGCGCCCCCTACCTCGTGGCCCCCCTGGACACCCTCCGACGCCAACTCCAACTCTATATATTGGCTTTCGGGAAGAAAAAAATCAGAGAGAAGAAATCATCACGTTTTACGATACGGAGCCGCCGCCAAGCCCTAATCTCTCTCGGGAGGGCTGATCTGGAGTCCGTTCGGGGCTCCGGAGAGGGGATTCGTCACCGTCATCATCATCAACCATCCTCCATCACCAATTTCATGATGCTCACCGCCGTATGTGAGTAATTCCATCATAGGCTTGCTGGACGGTGATGGGTAGGATGAGATTTATCATGTAATCGAGTTAGTTTTGTTAGGGTTTGGTCCCTAGTATCCACTATGTTCTGAGATTGATGTTGCTATGACTTTGCTATGCTTAATGCTTGTCACTAGGGCCCGATTGCCATGATTTCAGATCTGAACCTATTATGTTTTCATGAATATATGTGAGATCTTGATCCTATCTTGCAAGTCTATAGTCACCTACTATGTGTTATGATCCGGCAACCTCAAGTGACAATAATCGGGACCACTCCCGGTGATGACCATAGTTTGAGGATTTCATGTATTCACTATGTGCTAATGCTTTGTTCCGGTTCTCTATTAAAAGGAGACCTTAATATCCCTTAGTTTCCATTAGGACCCCGCTGCCACGAGAGGGTAGGACAAAAGATGTCATGCAAGTTCTTTTCCATAAGCACGTATGACTATATGTGAAATACATGCCTACATTACATTGATGAATTGTAGCTAGTTCTATGTCACTCTATGTTATGACTGTTACATGACGAACCGCATCCGGCATAATTGTCCATCATTGATCCGGTGCCTACGATCTTTCCATATACTGGTTCTCGCTTATTTACTTTTCCGTTGCTACTGTTACAATCACTACAAAATACCAAAAACATTACTTTTGTTACCGTTACCACCACTATCATATTACTTTGCTACTAAACACTTTGTTGCAGATACTAAGTTTCCAGGTGTGGTTGAATTGACAACTCAGCTGCTAATACTTGAGAATATTCTTTGGCTCCCCTTGTGTCGAATCAATAAATTTGGGTTGAATACTCTACCCTCGAAAACTGCTATGATCCCCTATACTTGTGGGTCATCAAGACCTTTTTTCCGGCGCCGCTTGCCGGGAGCATAGTCTATTCTTTGAGTCACTTGGGATTTATATCTGCTGGACACTATGAAGAACTTGAAAGACGCTTAAGACAACTATTTATCCCTCAACTACGAGGGGAGGTAAGGAACTGCCATCTAGCTCGCACTTGATTCACCTTCTGTTATGAGTAAGCTAGCGACACCTAAACCTGCTTACGCTATTCGTTCCGATATGTCGCATGTTATTGATGATGCCACTACGCTATGCATGATACTTATGATGAAACTGCCTCTATGCCTGATACTACTGTGCCCCTTAGTGAATTTCTTGATGAACAAATTGCTAGGGCTAGAGAGAAAGAATTGATTGAATCTGAATACGATGATGATAGTGATGATGAAAATATGCCTGGTATTCCTAAGGGCTATCTTTTTGATATGGAATCATCTGCAGCTATTTTTGCTTGTAAAGATAGATATGAACTTAAGAGGCTACTAGTTAAATGGAACAAAAAATCTCTTAGAGACAGAATGAAACCCGACCCTGCTTTTGCTACTTCACCTATTTGTGTTCCAGATAAGGATTATTATGAATTCTCTGTTGATCCTGATATAATTACCTTGGTTGAATCTGATCCTTTTTATGGCTATGAATCTGAAACTGTTGTGGCACATCTTACTAAGTTAAATGATATAGCTGCCCTGTTTACTAATGATGAGAGATCGCGCTACCTTTATTTACTCAAAATATTTCCGTTCTCATTAAAGGGTGATGCTAAGATATGGCTTAATTCTCTAGATCCTGGTTGTGTGCGTAGTCCCCAGGATATGATTTATTAGTTTTCTGCTAAATATTTCCCTGCTCATAAGAAACAAGCTGCTCTGAGGGAAATATACAACTTCGTGCAAATTGAAGAAGAGAGTCTCCCACAAGCTTGGGGGAGGCTTCTCAAGTTACTTAATGCTTTGCCTGATCATCCTCTTAAGAAACCTGAAATACTTGATATCCCGGATAGTTGTGTTGGTTCTCTTTTCAGGGAAAGAACACCAGATGAAGCTGAAATTCTATTGAATAATATGTTGAAAAATGAAAATAATTGGGCCAGTTTCTGCTCCAATTACTGAGCCTATTCCTAAACCAACTCCGTAGAAGAGAGGTGTTCTATTTATCAGTCCCGAAGATATGCAAGAGGCAAAGAAATCTATGAAAGAAAAAGGTATTAAAGCTGAAGATGTTAAGAATTTACCTCCTATTGAAGAAATACATGGTCTTAATTTACCGCCTGTTGAAGAAGTATATGATCTTAATCCTTTATTCACTGAAGAACCTCCTGATCCTGATATCCCGACACAGGTAGTAAAGGTAAATTCTTTATACAGATATGATAAAGCCGAAGTCCCTCCTACTAAAATTGCTAGTCAGTGCTTGGATGAGTTTGATAACTTTATGAATAAGCAAGATGACTTTAATGCTTGTTTTGGTAGACAATTAAAATAAGATGCTTATATGATTAAACGCTTGGGTGATTATATGGCTAATATTAGAGGTGAACTTAAACTTGTTAGCAAACATGCTTCTATGGTTACCACTCAAGTAGAACAGGTACTTAAAGCTCAAAAAGAAGTGCTTGATGAAATGAATAGTAAGAAAAATGATTATGCTGTTAGAGTGGCTACTAGAACTGGTAGAATGACTCAGGAACCTTTGTATCCTGAAGGCCACCCTAAAATAATTGAGCAAGATTCTCAGAGAAATAATATTGATGTTCCTAGTTCTTCTAAAAGGAATAAAAAAGAAAAACGATAGGACTTTGCAAACTTCTAGTGAACCTATTGCTGAACCACCTGAGAATCCAAATGATATCTCTATGTCTGATGCTGAAACACAATCTGGTAATGAACATGAACCTAGTGAAAATGTTAATGATGATGTTCATGATGATGCTCAACCTAGTAATGATAATGATGTAGAAGTTGAACCTCTTTGTTGATCTTGATAACCCACAATCAAAGAACCAACGTTATGATAAGAGAGATTTTGTTGCTAGGAAACATGGTAAAGAAAGGGAACCATGGGTTCAGAAACCCATGCCTTTTCCTCCCAAACCATCCAAGAAGAAGGATGATGAGGATTTTGAGCGCTTTGCTGAAATGATTAGACCTATCTTTTTGTGTATGCGATTGGTGATGTGCTCAACACAAATCCTTATGCTAAGTATATGAAAGATATTATTACAAATAAAAGAAAGATACCGGAAGCTGAAATTTCCACCATGCTTGCTAATTATACTTTTAAGGGTGGAATACCAAAGAAACTTGGAGATCCAGTTGTACCTACTATACCATGCTCCATTAAGAGAAATTATGTTAAAACTGCTTTATGTGATCTTGGAGCCGGTGTTAGTGTTATGCCCCTCTCTTTATATCGTAGACTTGACTTGAATAAGTTGACACCTACTGAAATATCTTTGCAAATGGCTGATAAATCAACTGCTATACCTGTCGGTATTTGTGAGGATGTGCCTGTTGTGGTTGCAAACGTTACTATTTTAACGGACTTTGTTATTCTTGATATTCCCGAGGATGATAGTATGTCTATTATTCTTGGAAGACCTTTTCTTAACACTGCAGGGGCTGTTATTGATTGCAACAAAGGCAATGTCACTTTTCATGTTAATGGTAATGAGCATATGGTTCACTTTCCGAGGAAACAACCTCAAGTTTATAGTATCAACTCTATTGGAAAAATTCCATCGATTATATTTGGAGGTTTTGAATTTCCTCTTCCTACTGTCAAGAAGAAATATGATATTCTTATTATAGGGGATGTGCATATCCCCGTTGAGGTAACTTAGTGTTATTCAAAATTTCTCCGGTTCCATGTTATTCAGAATGAGTTTGTTAACAAGACTTGATCAACCTTGTTAGTGGATTCCTTTTGATGATCATGAGATGGATGAAACTAGAAGCACAACCTTCTGTACCCTCTTTACATTTTCTGTTATTTAGTAGAAATAAAGTAAAATAGTATTTTTCTGTCCGTTTCCTGATTTATCTGTGCAATATAAAGATATCCCAAAAATAAAAGTCCTCAGAATGCCATGCCAATTTAATATAATTTTTTCGGGAATATTTGAGGATTTACTGTGCAAAAATTACCGCGGGGGGAGCTGCCACCTGGCCACGAGGGTGGAGGGCGCGCCCCCTGCCTCGTGGGCCCACGATGGCCCTCCTCCACTTAACCCTGCACCCATCTTCTTCCTCTGTCTCACACAAACCCGAAAAACCAACTCAAGCACGAGTTGCAGCCACTTTTGCTGCGATTTTCGATCTCCTTGCTCAAAGCACCTCTCACAAAACTGCTTGGGGAGATTGTTCCTTGGTATGTGACTCCTCCATTGGTTCAATTAGTTTTTGTTCTAGTGCTTTATTCTTTGCAAATTTGTGCTGCATAGGTGACCATGTTCTTGAGCTTGCATGTCAAATTTATATGGTTCCAAGTAGTTCTAATGCTTGATATAGGCTCTAGGCACTTGTAGGAGTAGTTGCTATCAATTTTATTGAAGTTGGTTCACTTTTGTTTGAAGTTACTAAAAATTTCAGATTATTTCAGAAAATAATGAAGAGACTTTTGAGGGGCTCGTCGAGCCGAAGCTCGAAGGAAAAACAAAAGGAAGAAGAGCAGAAGCCCAAATTTAATTTGCCGCGTACCGCGGAGGTTCGGCCGTGTGAATGGCCTTCCGATGACTTCTTGAGGAGAGCCGGGATTTATGAGGATTTCTATCTATTAATTGAGAACGCCGCCTCACCGACTTCCTCCGCGACCAACGTCATCAGTATCTCTTACTCACAAATACTTTTGTGCAAAACTTCTACTTTTCCCTAAGAAATCACCTCCATCAAGAGAGTTTCATTTATATGACGTTGTTAAGAAGATGCCATTAGCTGAATTTTGCAAGGTTTGCAAAATACCCTTTGAGGGTACCTTGGATGAACCACACCGTAATGAAGTAGAAGCTTTTATTAACACTATCACTGTGGGAGAAACCAGGAAGGTTTCTGATGCAAGAATTACTAGCATACATTTTCCTGTTTTACGTTACTTTGCCTTATTTGCTAGTCGTTGCTTGATTGGACACGGAAACTGTGGAAACCTTAGTGTTCCTGATATTGTTATTTTGTTCCATGGTTTATACCGCAATAACTCTGTTAGTATGGGTGGAATTGTTGCTAGACGGTTAAGTCTGAACCATACTAAGGGCCACATCTTTAGAGGCATTTATGCTTCAAGCCTAGCTGAATATTTTGAAATACCTATTAGGCATGAGGAGAAAGAAGAAACATCGTTTCCCCGTGCTTATTTAGATTATAAGAGTATGCTAGCGCATGACTTTCTTGTTAAGAGTCGTGACGGGGAGCTCAAATATAAATTGTATTTTGATAAACATCACCCTGAGACTATTACTTTGCCTGCTCCCTCTTTGTTTAACTTGTCTGCAGGTCCTCACATCGTTCCGTGGGCGGCCGTTCAAACCTATCGTAATCCTGCACCAGCCCCGGAACCGGAACCACAAGATGAGCCTCCACGACAGTCTGTTTATTCTTGGGATCCTGAGGCGGTTGCCAGCCAGTGGCAGTCAGAGTCCTCTTCATCAAAGTATGATCCCAACTATTCTGCGTCACAGTACGACCCTAGCTGCACCTACGGATATCCGCCAGGCCATCCGTGGCAATAGACCAACTTAGGCCAAAAGCCTAAGCTTGGGGGAGTACGTATTTCTCACCGACATTACATTTATATTCACACACACTCATTGCTAGATGTCGGTGCTCATACTCTTTCACTGTAATATCCATGCTAGTTTATTTTATTTTTCCTGCTTTCTTCTTGTGTGTCTGTTAAATTAAACCATAAGAAAAACAAAAAAATTTAGTAGTAGTTTATTTCCTTGCTGTAGTAATTAAAAAGAAAACCCAAAAATATTTCCCGTTCTTCTTTTGCTTGTTGGGAGCTTTCCCGTGTAAATAGTTTTTATTTCTTTTTCTTTTCTTTGGGGGTCAGTAGGAGAAGACCATGTTTAAATTGTTGAAGTGGCTCTTATATGCATCATTGTTGATTTAACCAAGAGCCCACATTGCCTTGTCTTCTCCTGTTTATTGAATGCTCGCAGATGCCAGCTTAGTCCAATGCACGTGCACTCTTATTATCATTCACACCGTTCGGTCGTGCAAGTGAAAGGCAATTATGATGATATATGATGGACTGACTGAGATGGGAAAAGCTGGTATGAACTCGACCTCTCTTGTTTTTGTAAATATGATGAGTTCATCGTTCTTGATTCAGCTTATTATGAATAAACATGTTTGCAATGACAATTAGAGATCATAGTTGCTCGTGCCATGCTTGATTAGCTATGAGTTATAATGGTTTACCTTGCGTGCCAACATGCTATTAAAATGGTTGTGATGTGGTATGATGGGGTGGTATCCTCCTTTGAATGATTTAAGTGACTTGACTTGGCACATGTTCACGCATGTAGTTGAAACAAATCAACATAGCCTTCACGATATTTATGTTCATGGTGGATTATATCCTACTCATGCTTGTATTCAATGTTTATTAATTTTAATGCATGTTCATGACTGTTGTCGCTCTCTAGTTGGTCGCTTCAGTCTTTTGCTAGCCTTCACTTGTACTAAGCGGGAATACTGCTTGTGCATCCAATCCCTTAAACCCCAAAGTTATTCCATATGAGTCCACCATACCTTCCTATATGCGGTATCTACCTGCCGTTCCAAGTAAATTTGTATGTGCCAAACTCTAAACCTTCAAATAATCATTCTGTTTTGCATGCTCGAATAGCTCATATATCAACTGGGGCTGCCCTTATCTTCCGTATTAGGCGGGTTATTCTCAAGAGGAGTGGACTCCGCTCCTCACTCACGAGAAAATGGCTGGTCACCGGGATGCCCAGTCCCATGCTTTATGCAAACTAAATCAAAATAATTGCAAACATAACTCCCCCTGGGACCCGTTGAATGTTGGAGGCACTCGTTATTTCGAGCAAGCCATGGATTGATGCTTGTGGAGGAGGGGGAGTATAAAATTTACCATTCTGTTTGGGAACCGCCTATAATTTGTTTAGCATGGAAGATATCGTTATCTCTCAGTTGTTATGTTGACAATGAAAGTATGCCGCTCAAAATATAATTTATCTCTATTTCAAAACTGAGCTCTGGCACCTCTATATATCCCTGCTTCCCTCTGCGAAGGGCCCATCTATTTACTTTCATGTTGAGTCACCACCCTCTTATTAAAAAGCACCCGCTGGAGAGCACACTGTCGTTTGCATTCATTACTATTGGTTTATATTGGGTATGACTTGATTGGATGTCTTTTACCATGAATTACAATGTCTAGTCAGTCCTTGATCTTTGAAGGTGCTCTGCATTTATGTTTTGCGGTCTCAGAAAGGGCTAGCGAGATACCATCTTCTTATATCATGTTATGATTATTTTGAGAAAGTGTTGTCATCCGAGATTTATTATTATGGCTTGCTAGCTGATTATGTTATTGATATGAGTAAACTTGAGACCTGAGAATTATTGCAAATATGGTTAGTTATGATTATTGCTGAAAACCTGAACGCTGGCTCGACATAGGTACAACAACAAGAGCAAACAAAGTTTGTAAAAGTTTTTCTTTTTCTCTTTCAGTTTGTCAACTGAATTGCTTGAGGACAAGCAAGGGTTTAAGCTTGGGGAGTTGATACGTCTCCGTCGTATCTACTTTTCCAAACACTTTTGCCCTTGTTTTGGACTCTAACTTGTATGATTTGAATGGAACTAACCCGGACTGACGCTGTTTTCAGCAGAGTTGCCATGATGTTGGTTTATGTGCAGAAAACAAAAGTTCTTGGAATGACCTGAAACTCCACGGAATATCTTAGAATAAATAATAAAAACTCCTCGCCAAAGATGAAGACCAGGGGGCCCACACCCTGTCCACGAGGGTGGGGGCGCGCCCCCCCTCCAGGGCACGCCCCCCTACCTCGTGGGCCCCCTGGACACCCTCCGACGCCAACTCCAACTCTATATATTGGCTTTAGGGAAGAAAAAAAATCAGAGAGAAGAAATCATCGCGTTTTACGATACGGAGCCGCCGCCAAGCCCTAATCTCTCTCGGGAGGGCTGATCTGGAGTCCGTTCGGGGCTCCGGAGAGGGGGATCCGTCACCGTCGTCATCATCAACCATCCTCCATCACCAATTTCATGATGCTCACCGCCGTGCGTGAGTAATTCCATCATAGGCTTGCTGGACGGTGATGGGTTGGATGAGATTTATCATGTAATCGAGTTAGTTTTGTTAGGGTTTGATCCCTAGTATGCACTATGTTACGAGATTGATGTTGCTATGACTTTGCTATGCTTAATGCTTGTCACTAGGGCCCGAGTGCCATGATTTCAGATCTGAACCTATTATGTTTTCATGAATATATGTGAGTTCTTGATCCTATCTTGCAAGTCTATAGTCACCTACTATGTGTTATGATCCGCAACCCCTAAGTAACAATAATCGGGACCACTCCTGGTGATGACCATAGTTTGAGGAGTTCATGTATTCACTATGTGCTAATGCTTTGTTCCGGTTCTCTATTAAAAGGAGGCCTTAATATCCCTTAGTTTCCATTAGGACCCCGCTGCCACGGAAGGGTAGGACAAAAGATGTCATGCAAGTTCTTTTCCATAAGCACGTATGACTATATGCGGAATATATGCCTACATTACATTGATGAATTGGAGCTAGTTCTGTGTCACCCTATGTTATGACTGTTACATGACGAACCGCATCCGGCATAATTATCCATCATTGATCCGGTGCCTACGAGCTTTCCATATACTGGTTCTCGCTTATTTACTTTTCCGTTGCTACTGTTACAATCACTACAAAATACCAAAAACATTACTTTTGCTGTCTTTACTTTTGTTACCGTTACCTACACTATCATATTACTTTGCTACTAAACACTTTGCTGCAGTTACTAAGTTTCCAGGTGTGGTTGAATTGACAACTCAGCTGCTAATACTTGAGAATATTCTTTGGCTCCCCTTGTGTCAAATCAATAAATTTGGGTTGAATACTCTACCCTCAAAAACTGTTGCGATCCCCTATACTTGTGGGTTATCAGTTAACGCCTGGTGTTTCTCAATCGTCCTCCTCCTCGGGAGATCTTCTTCAAGAGATGATGGAGAGTGACACGCCTTCTCCAGCCTCCTCGCCCAACAGGGCGGATGACTCTGAGGTATCGTCCTAGAGGGCTCCTCCTGATCAACAAGTAGTGCCGGAAACGAAGAAGGCGTTTCTCGAAGGTGGTGCCTCTGTCACTCAGGGTTCGGCGGTCAAGAAAGACGGCCCCAAACTGCCAGGTTTACAACCAGAGACGATTCTGGAGGCGAGTAAGCGGTTTCCTTCAAAGGAACGCCGTACTCCGGCGGCAGTTTCCGAAGACCCAGGAGCGTCGGAAGTGCTGACGGACATGCTGCAGCAAGCATCCATTTCGGAGGAGCACCGTGCCTTGATGGTTACGGTGGTCAAAAAGGTTCTATTCGCAAAGAGCGGATTGAACGAGGCTTTCACGAGCCTTCTAAGAGGTTTTGAGGTTTGTGATGTAATTTTGCCAATTGAACTTTATTGACAGAACGCACCTGTTGTATTTGCAGTAGCCCCTGAGGCTCGGATTGCCTTCCAAAAGAAGCGATCAGAGGATCAAACAGATATGATCAAGTACTAACCTTGATTTAACTTGGAATACAGGCTGCCTCCCCTCCTGCGGCTACCCGGAATACAAAAGTGACCGAACTACAGTGAAAGCTAGATATTGCTGAGGATGACATTGCATTGATCAACAGGCGTCTTGACGACTGATACGTCTCCAACGTATCTATAATTTTTGATTACTCCATGCTACTTTGTCTACTGTTTTGGACTATATTGGGCTTTATTTTCCACTTTTATATTATTTTTGGGACTAACCTATTAACCGGAGGCCCAGCCCGTAATCGTTGTTTTTTGCCTTTTTTCGAAGAAACAGAATATCAAACGGAGTCCAAACGGAATGAAACCTTCGGGATCGTGATTTTCCAACCGAACGTGATCCAGGAGACTTGGACCCTACTCCAAGCAGTGCCAGAGGCGGTCACGAGGGTGGAGGGCGCGCCCCCCTACCTCGTGGGCCCCTCGGAGCTCCACCGACGTACTCCTTCCTCCTATATATACCTACGTATCCCCGAACGATCAGAAGAGGAGCCAAAAACCTAATTCCACCGCCGCAACTTTCTGTATCCACGAGATCCCATCTTGGGGCCTATTCCGGAGCTCCGCCGGAGAGGGCCGTCATCACGGGGGGCTTCTACATCATCATAGCCCCTCCGATGAAGTGTGAGTAGTTTACTTCAGATCTTCGGGTCCATAGTTATTAGCTAGATGGCTTCTTCTCTCTTTTGGATCTCAATACAATGTTCTCCCCTCTCTCGTGGAGATCAATTCGATGTAATCTTCTTTTTGCGGTGTGTTTGTTGAGATCGATGAATTGTGGGTTTATGATCCAAGATTATCTATGGAAAATATTTGATTCTTTTCTGAATTCTTTTATGTATGATTGAGTTATCTTTGCAAGTCTCTTGAATTATCTTTTTGGTTTGGCCAACTAGATTGGTAGTTCTTGCAATGGGAGAAGTGCTTAGCTTTGGGTTCAATCTTGCGGTGTCCTTACTCAGTGACAGAAAGAGTTGCAAGGCACGTATTGTATTGTTGCCATCGAGGGTAACAAGATGGGGTTTTTATCATATTGCATGAATTTATCCCTCTACATCATGTCATCTTGCTTACGACGTTACTCTGTTTTTACTTAATACTCTAGATGCATTTTGGATAGCGGTCGATGAGTGGAGTAATAGTAGTAGATGCAGAATCGTTTCGATCTACTTGTTTTGGACGTGATGCCTATATACATGATCATTGCCTAGATGTACTCATAACTATGCTCAATTCTGTCAATTGCTCAACAGTAATTTGTTCACCCACCGTAGAATACTTATGCTCTTGAGAGAAGCCACTAGTGAAACCTATGGCCCCCGGGTCTATTCTCATCATATCAATCTATATCACTTTATTTACTTGCTTTGTTTTACTTTGCCTTTTACTTTTTACTTTGTATCTATCTATCAAAAATACCAAAAATAGTATCTCTATTAGATCTCACTCTCGTAAGTGACCGTGAAGGGATTGACAACCCCTAAGCGTTGGTTGCGAGTTGCTATCGTTTTGTGTAGGTACGAGGGACTTGTGCATGGTCTCCTACTGGATTGATACCTTGGTTATCAAAAACTGAGGGAAATACTTACGCTACTTTACTGCATCATCCTCTCCTCTTCGGGGAAATCCAACGCAGTGCTCAAGAGGTATCAATGACTCGCAAGGTATATATTTCGAGCATTCCTTATACCATTGTGCTTGTAACTTGAGCCTGACGCTGAAAAGAGTTTCGTATGGAATGTGCATGATCGCAGATGGTGCTGCCGCCGTTGAAGCCCTTCGGGCGGAACTAGTTCGGGCCAAGGAACAGGCCCGGTGTAGTAATGCGGCTGCCAAAAAGGCACCGGCTGATCTAAGAGCCGAACAAACAGCTCGGCGCCAAAATGAGGAGAAAGTATCCGCACTGGCGCTTGAATTGAAGGATACTGCCAGCCGCTGTGAATATCTTGAGAAGGAGAATAAACCCAAAAAGGCTGAACTTGATAAGGCCTTACGAGAGGCGAGTGAAGCTCGGTCTGAATCCAGGGCAGCTCGTGAAGAGATTCGGCAGGCTAAGGAGATAGCGGCCGGTAAGTCCTTTTTGCTTCAGACTAAGTTTGGCGATCCGGACTATGCCCAGCTGAACCAGGTCTGGAGTTCTCCGGCTGAATTGTTGTACTTGCCGAAGAGTTCTTCCGATGCGGCGCAATTTTACCAAGCGCAAGAGGGGTATGCAACGGAGAAGCTTTTCTTGTCACAATTTGGCGCATCAAAGCGTACTCTGTTGCTGAATGAACATATGTACCAATGGTCCGAGCTTCATAGAATATCCGGCGACGCCATGAAGAACGTCATAATCCGGTTGTGGCCAAGTGAGCCTATTTCGAGTAGTTATTTTGGCCTGGTGTGGCGGCTTGTTGACGTGGTGCCACATATCGACGCTGTGAAGCGGTCGGCGTGCATTGAGGGTGCACGGATGGCCTTTGCCCGAGTCAAAACATTCTGGGGAAAGATGAAGGCCATCAATGTTGCGGCGAGGAGTCCACCCAAGGGCAAGGACCATTATGAGCCGGAGCACTATTTCGAAGACGTCCTAAAGGCCGCCCGCTTGATAGAGGGTCAATGCTCGAAAGACATAATGTTCGAGTGATGTGTATAATGGTTGTAACAGACAACTTTATAGTTAATCTATTTTTATGTTTTGCTCGAGAGCTTGTGTTCCTCCTATGCGGCCGTTTTAATGTAATCTGAAAGTTTTCCAGTCGTCGGCTTCAGCCCCCTCATACGGGGGTGTTCGGAAAAGCATTTAATCACTCTTTATCCAACATCTTGGTCCGTGAAGGAGGTGATAATTCGGCGAACCAGGCAATCTGACTATAGGGCGTTAACACCTTCACTTAGCCATAGAAGTTTTATGGTGGGGCTATGACATAACCCCTGGTATGTATACGGCGCATTATAATATAGTGCCTTACATATGTTGATCTAAAAAGATCCCTCGTGTGACACGGAGAATCACTAAAGATTCGAATAAGTCGTCAAGTGGTTGGCCAGCTCTCGCCGCATTATGACAGTCAGTTTTCGGCTTTCTCTACTGAGGTGCTCATCCGGTCTGGGCCAGGGCACAATCGCAGTAGTTCTCCCTTTACTACCCTAGCCGATAGAACGGAACGTAGGGTAGCAAGCACAGGAGCCGGGCAACCCAACTATTGACCCAAGACAATGATTCGGAGCTGATGCATATAAGGCCAAACTTGCGACGCCGAAGTGCGCTTTAGAGCTGTTCGGACTTTTACTGGCAACTCATTTGTTCCCATACCGAGCCCCTGACAGGTTATGCCGAGGTGCATCTGTAAAGCAGCTGTTAAGGCCGTACTCATTGTTGAAAAAGTATGGAAGATTAGTTCGGATAAAAGTTTACTGGTAATAGAGCAATATGCCAATGATAAATTCATATAAAAAAACCACGAACCCAGCTATTTGACATGCTCGGGGTCGGGAACGGAGGAAACAAGGCATAGTACATGCTCGAAATAAAGAGTGCGGTCTTCAAAAAGTTGTTTTGGACCTCCTGTCGCACGTCTGCGCCGCCCGTCCTCGGGAGGGTAATCCTTAACGGAAGTAGCCCCTTTAGGTGAGTGTACGGATCCGAACTCCGAGGGAGTCCGTTGTAGATACTGTATTTTTTCTCACCTGTTTTTACGAGATAATAGTGAAAAAAGAAAAAGGAAAACGGATAAAAAACGTTACGGGAGTGCTTGCAGGGCTGTCCGTATTGTGCTTCCGCCGATGCCCATGGTATCTTGAGTGCGTAGTGGTGCACGCGTGGTGTAAATCCTGCCGGTACATGAGGTGGGTGGCGGAAGCCGAACTGCTATTTCCATTCTGGGAGTGGTCAAACTTCGGAGGGAAACTGTTTCTGGCCACTGGTGTTTGGCTGGTGAGCCGGTCCGTCGTCTTTATCGCCTGGTGGCCTCCTCCCCTTGTGTTCGGCGTTGAGCTTGCCTGCCTGCTTGAAGACCCAACAGTTTCTGTTGGTATGATTAGCTGGCTTATCAGGGTGGCCGTGGATCTGGCAAGGTCGGTCCAATATCCTGTCAAGGGTGGATGGTCCGTCTTTGTTTGCCTTCAGTTGCTTCTTCCGTTGACCGGGGTTTGGATTGTTAAATCCAGCGTTGACCGCTATGTCGCGTGATCTTTCATTGTCATTGCGATTGTCGTGTTCGGTTCGTCGTGGCTTGCCGTTGCCGTCTCAGATTTTGGAAGTGCCCGGGTCGCTGGCGTTGTTGCTTGTATGAGCGAGCCAGTTGTCTTCTCCTGCACAAAAGCGAGTCATTAGAGTAGTGAGGGCTGTCATGGATTTGGGTCCTTCCTGGCCGAGGTGATGCGCTAGCCATTCATCCCGGACGCTATGTTTGAAGGCCGCGAGGGATTCCGCGTCCGGACAGTCGACGATTTGGTTCTTATTGACTAAGAACCTGGTCCAGAGCTCCCTGGCTGATTCGTCGGGCTGCTGGACAATATGACTTAAGTCTCGGCATCTAGTGGCTGGACATATGTTCCTTGGAAGTTGTCTCGAAAGGCGTCTTCCAAATCTTCCCAGTTGCCAATATAATTTTCTGGCAAACTTTTTAGCCAGTACCGAGCTGGCCCTTTGAGCTTGAGAGGTAGGTATTTAATGGCATGAAGGTCGTCTCCGCGAGCCACGTGAATATGGAGGAGGTAATCCTCGATCCATACCGCGGGATCTGTTCTTCCATCGTATGACTCGATGTTAATGGGTCAGTGAAGCAGAGAGGGGTGTGCGGATCCTCTATGTTGGGCCACACTATGAAGCACCTCCGGCGGACTCCGTTTATGGTGTTCGGACCGGGCGTGGTCGGCTCTGTTGTGTCCGAATAGGTAACAATCATCACCGGTCGGGGCATGTCCCCGCGATCTGTATATCGATTTTTTGTGTCCTGTTCTACCCTCCATGTCTTGTTGGATCTCGCGAGTATTCCCACGAGCTGTTTTGTTCTTGTTTTGATGGCCGTGTGGGTTGGTATGGTGCTCTGCTTGGGCTGCTGCTTTATCCGGACCGAACTGTGGTCGGCCTACCGCATTATTCGATGGTGGTGTGGGCTCCAACGCCTTGCCATCGTATTGAGGGAGCCACCTACTCTTGGGGTGGCTTTTGCCTGGGCCGCTAAGGCCGTATTCTTCGGAGGCTAAGACCTCGGTCCATTTGTCATTGAGCAAATATTGGCTCGCTTGAAGCTGCAGCTGCTTCTTCCTTAGGCTCCTTGCAGTGGCTATGAGCCGGCGTTTAAAGTGCTCATGTTCGAGAGGTTCCTTAGACACGATAAAATCCTTGTTGCCGAGGATCTCCTCTTCCTCGGAGAGTGGGAGATAATTGCTATCCTCCGATTCTCCATATGTGGTCTGCTCATCAGGGTTGTCTTGCCCACCTTCCTGTTCCTCCCGTTCGGATCCTACCTCAAAAGGGTCTTCATTATCCGGAGTGTTATCTTCTCCGGTGCTAGTATTGTTTCCTGTTGAGCGACGTGACTTAGAGCGGCGCAGAGCGCGCCGGTGTTCGGACTGTGTACCGGGAGGTTTATTCTCAACTGGATCCTCCTTGTCATCGTCGAGAGCGTCGTTGGGTGTGTCTACCATACACATGTCGTACCAAGAAGTGGCCGTCCCGCGTCTAGCGGGTAGTGGGTTCTGGCCTTGCCCCTCATCGTCGTCCATACCGTCGATGTCTTCGGAGCCAAGGTCAAGTGTGTTGGTTGGGTCTTCGACAGTGGCTATGAAGTGGGTGGCGGGTGGGAAGCAAAATTCTCTATCATCCGCCGTAAGTTCGAACCGAACATAGTTCGGCGGCGAGTCGCCTGCCAGGGATAGTTTTTTTAGTGAGTTTAGTACATCGCCCATGGGCGAGTGTTGGAAGACGTTTGCGGCGCTGAACTTGAAGATCGATAACCGATCGAGTTCGGTATCCGCGGACTCGCAGGGCTCGGAACTTGTCGCTGGAGGCGAGTCCGGGGTTCTGTTGATGCAGATATCATATGAAGTAAAATCTGTGTGCGGCTCCAATGCCGCGGGATCAGCAGCCTCCGTGATGGGGCTAAGCTTCCCATCTTCGGATGACTCGATCTGCTCCAGATCTAAGGCCGGAGTTGTTGCAGGAACTATCTCCTGGATGGGGCCCGATGACAGGTTTAGGCCATGCTCATCGGGGCGAAGGGGAGCCGTGGCCGCGGTCTCGAATTCGTCGAAGATCAAGTCTCCACGGATGTCCGTGACGTAGTTCAAGCTTCCGAATCTGACCTGATGGCCAGGGGCGTAGCTATCGATTTGCTCCAGGTGGCCGAGCGAGTTGGCCCGCAGTACAAAGCCGCCGAATACGAAGATCTGTCCGGGGAGGAAGGTTTCTCCCTGGACAACGTCATTACTGACGATCGAAGGGGCCATCGAGCCCTTTGCCGATGGCACAGTGGAACTCTCAATGAAAGCACCAATGTCGGTGTCAAAACCGGCGGATCTCGGGTAGGGGGTCCCGAACTGTGCGTCTAGGATCGATGGTAACAGAAGACGAGGGACACGATGTTTACCCAGGTTTGGGCCCTCTCTATGGAGGTAATAACCTACTTCCTGCTTGATTGATCTTGACGAATATGAGTGTTACAAGAGTTGATCTACCACGAGATCGTAATGGCTAAACCCTAGAAGTCTAGCCTATGTGAATATGGTAATGAGTATATGCCCATCCGGACTACGCTCTCCAGTTTATATAGACACCGGAGAGATCTAGGGTTACATGAAGTCGGTTACATAAGAAGGAATCTTTGTAGTCAGTCGCCTAACTTGCCCTCCACGCTAAGTAGAGTCCAATCCGGACACGGGTCCAGTCTTTGGTCTTCATGTCTTCACAGCCCATCAGTCCAGCCCGAAGGATAACAGGCCAGACGTTCAAGGACCCCTTAGTCCAGGACTCCCTCACCGAGCACCCCACCCGTCTAATCTTTTCTCCATATCATGCTTCCGTTTCAATCTCTTCCTCTCCTAAATAAAAAGGACCATTATCTTTTCCCTTTGCTAAATTGGATGCGGCGGTTAGCAGGCGATCTCCGCATGTGATCCGCTCCCGCGGCACGGCCGCCAGTCCGGGACACTTCCGATGGCTCTGTATGCTATCTTGCTGTGTTTTTGTTGCCGGTGGGAATTTGGTCTGGTCCCTGTAGCATCGTCGAGATGGCAGCGGTGATGCTGCTTACGCTTTGGTCTTCCACTCCTCTCTGTATGTTCCGGGAACCTGCTAGCTCCGGCGCCTTTGGGGAAATAGTGGAGGTTGGTTCCAGTTGTATCCTGTGGGATCTAAGTCTAACATGGTATAGGCTTCCTTTTCGGCCCGGGGAGGAACGAGGAAATGGAGACATTATTCCGCCAGCGGGCCAGGTTCTCGACCATGGCATGGAGGTTAGCAACGAATGCTTGGAGGAGAGCTGAGCGTTCAATGGGGATGTGGCCACGCCCGATGGACCTTCACCCTTCAGGGGTCTTTTTCTCGGCAACGTCATGTCCAATAAAATGTTCATTTTTGTGTCTCAGTGTCACCGAAATTGTTGCACAGATTTCCAACTATGTGGTTGATTTGCATGTTAACCGGATGGCGGCATCATGCGATAGCAGTACTGGAATACCAGAATCCCTTGAATGGAATTCACACTGAAAACATGCTGAAGGATATCCATGCTCTGATTGGCACTGTCATCACAAGGTATAGCAGACAACGATGCCCACTGTGCTCTAGCCTCTACTACTCATCCTTCTTTTTGTCATAGTTCGCGGGTCTTGTGTCTGCGGTGGCCTTGGTATGAGTGGAAGGAGCCCACAAAGCTGTGGGTTGGAGGTGGGAACCCGTATGATGAGGATGACCTTAATTTTTTCTACGCATGTACCACCATCACGGTTGGCAATGGTGCACGGACACCTTTTTGGGACTCTCCTTGGTTTTGGGTCGCAAGCCCAGAGACATCGCTCCGCTCATTTATGAGGCTTCCTCGCGAAAGCGCTGGAAGGTGCGGGAGGCTCTCAAGGAGAGCGCGTGGATTCTCAAAATCAGGCCACCTACACCGGCCTCCATTGAGCATGTTTTAGAATTCTTCACCCTATGGACGCTGCTCCAAGAGGTCCACCTTGATGAGCTTGCTGATGATAACATCCTTTGGAAGCACACGGCTTCCGGGAACTACTCCGCGTCCTCCCCGTACAGGGAACAGTTTTTGGGCTTGGTCCTCTCCCCCATGGACCAAATGGTTTGGAAGGTTTGGGCCCCTCCGAAAGTCAAGTTCTTTGCTTGGCTCGCGCTTCAAGATAGGATCTGGACTGCAGACAGATTGCAGAGGCGAGGCTGGCCAAACTGTGGCCCTTGTCCCTTGTGCAGAGGGGTGCAGGAATGCGGTCCCCATCTATTCTTCAGATGCCGCTTCACCCTCAGGCTCTGGAACATGGTGATTTAGAAGCTCTGCATCCACGACGTGGACACGTCCGCATGGCACTTGTACGACTCCATCAAGGAATGGTGGGCGAGTTTGAGCGCCGAGGGCACTGCCAACCGGAAAGCGAAGGCTTCGATAACCATGTTGGTTTCATGGGTGATCTGGAATGAGCGTAATGCAAGGGTGTTTAGACAAGAGTGCCCCTCCGCATATTTTGCTAAACAATGTGATCGAAGAGTCTAACCTTTGGGTTAAAGCCGGGGCGAAAAAATTAGGGTCTTTCTTATTGCGAGAGTAATTGCCATGCCGTTTCCTGGCACTGTGTTGTAACAAACTCTTTCTCCTCCTCATTTAATATATGAGGCAAATCTTTTGCCTCCGTTTCAATTTTTTTTCCTCTATTACTTTTGGACTGTGCTTAACCTTAGTTAGATTGGAGTGCGCACGTTACTAGGTGTGCATGTTGTTGCCCCATAGATGTTCTTTTGCATCAGAGCTTTCCTGACATTGATTTCTTTATCGTGCTCTGTGTTTCCTTCAAGTCAGTGGGTTTATTTTTTTTATTCTGATTCATGCATATTCCATTGCTGCACTTAGGCCCTTCTTTTAACTTTTCACTGATCTTCGTTGTTTGGTAATCTAATCAGGAAGGAAAATTGTATTCTTCATGGTTGGGGATAATTACACATGGACAAATATGACCGGATATGAGTACAATTTCCACTTGCTTGCATAATGCAATCTATTCATAACTATTGGCCTTCAAGGTCAGTCAAAATTTCAATTATATGCATTATTATCTCAGCCGCACCTGTTTTAGCATATTGCGTATATTTGCTTCAATTTTCAGAAAGGCGGTCTAGGCAAGTTTTCAACATGTTGTGTTCAACCTTTCTAATGATTATTGGAACAATCATATTACTACATACTAATTGGTCCTAATCTCAGACAACTTTTAACTGGAGAATATGCTCTTTAGGATAAACATGCTAGGAATTTAGGTGCTGAAAATAAATATGGTGGCCCATACAATTATTTATTACTATTTGTTACATTTTTTGCTCTATGTGCATCATCCAATAGATATATTGGAGCAAATGTTCCGAAGCAACGCGCGGGGAATTATCTAGTTATATAAATGTTCATTGTTTTCAAATTTTTAAATGTTTACCGTGTATAAAGAATTGTTCATCGTGTATAGAAAAATTGTTCAATATGCATTTGAGAAATGAAAGTTCATCGTATATTTTAAAAAATGTTCATTATGTATTTTAACTTCAATTTCTATTTTTTATTGTTCACAAAATGGTCCAGATTTTGTAAGTTGTTCACAATTTTACGAAAATGTTCACATTTTTGAAAAAAAATCACATGTTCAAATTTGTCCCCTTTCTCAAAAAGGTGTTCATGTTTAAAATTTATAAGAATTTCGAAATTTGTTCACCATTTTCAAACATCGTTTGCATTTTGTAAGAAATTATGTTGTTTTTTTCCAAGAAATGTTGAATTTTTTTGTTTGAAAAATGGATCTACCACCTAGCACTTCATCACTAGCGATACACTAGCTTAGCCCGCGCGGCGGCACGCCGCGCCCGTCAGTAAGTCACGACTATGTAAACTATGGTACAAATAGTAGAACAATAAATAGTTATAAATTTTAAAAATATGCATGGTAATTTTATATGCATCTTTTGCTGTCAATTAAGAGAAGCACAACAACATGTAAAAAAGTTGAAGGTAACAAAGAAGTAGATTTATTGTTACAACCATGCAAATGCATGGTCACAAACAGAGCAACAAACATTGGCACACCTCTAATAAAAAACTATTTATTAAAATCATATGCATTCCACCCTACATAGCGGGCTGTTTACGGAGATACAAACGTACAAAGTCCCAAATGGTTTTCGCCAGGCTAGATCATTTTGGTAAAACCTTCTGCAGGATTAGTGCATGTAATAAAGTGGTACAGAGCTTTTGCAAATTTTTGGACACGTCCAACATGTGGTTTTACTCATGTGTACGTCGTAATAGGATCCTCGCGATGTGGACGTTAATGATACATGTGAAGTGGCAACACATAAGAGAAGTTACATATTTTTGCTAAAAT